>CP139506.1:32533445-33205131 GCA_021014915.2 Artemisia tridentata subsp. tridentata | reverse complement strand
ATTAAAATGCTCCTACTTTTTTTAACTGATTAGTGATGAACAAGAAATAAGTATGTTGGTAACTGCTGGTTTCTGGTGCAAGCAGCTAATGTCCAGATGTTATAAACTAGCCTGGAATTAGTTACCTAAGATTAAATGACGCGAGAAATTTATATGATACAAGCTTATTTTTATTGTTATTGCTTTTACAAGTGTTGCTGGTATCTCATGGTTTTGATCCTTATCGTGTAATATTTTAACTTCTTGTTCTGGTCAATTTAGTATTTATAAATGAAATCTTTATGAGATTTATAAACTTTAATGTGTTGTTTTGTTGTACTAAAGTATGATTGCAGATAATACACACTTGCAAAATATGCCCAAGGGAGAAACTAACAACCCTCACGTAATTGGGAGTTACTTTACTTTACTTTTTTAATTGTTTATACCCACTCCATTTTATCTTTCTTTTTTTTCAAGAATAAATAACTTATACCCACTTGAGTTATCAGTTATCACATAAGTAAATTCATTTTACACTAAATAACTCGTATCTTGTTTCTTATTCTTATTATGTACGGAGTACATCTTTTGGAGATTAATATAAATATTTTCACCTTTGCACCAAAAAAATAATAATAATAATAATTTAAGAAAATTTGAAGAATGTAAAGAACCTTTGTAACTTCAAAGGTAAGTAGACTTTTAGGCTAAAAAAATCCATCTTGGTTTTTTCACCTCGATTACAATGTGTCATCTTACCTTTTATGATTTAAACAAGGAAATCGCAGGCAAAAAACATAAAACCCGAACCACCAAAACGATTTATAAGACTTCTATCACAAACAAGAAATACATACCAAATGGTATAGACACATAGACACCAATATATAGCATGAGAAAGCAGTAGTAGCCGTCCCAACACCGGCTATAGACTGGGATATGCATTAGAGCTCGTTGTGTCAAAGAAACCCTAGTTCATATGCTTATGTATTATGGAGCGAGCATATGAGCTAGCGTGTCTATGATAAACGAGATCGAATCACATCCACATGCAAACCCAACAATAAAACTAACCGATGCAAATTATATTAACTCCGGTCACAAGCTATTTCAACTATATATATTTTGCAGAAAATGAACAAATATAAACAATAACATATCGTGAAAGAAGTTGAAACATATAATTAAAAAAAGAGCAAATTCACAAAAAAGGACAAAAATTTGACTTTTTTTAAAAAAAATTACAAAAATAATACCCATTCCCTAAAGGGATGTGTTATACATACCCTCCCTATGTTGTCACATCAGGGAGGGTTTGGTCAAACCGTACAACTCGCGATGCACACCGTACAAGCTAGCGATGCATCCAATGATTGGATACCCTCCCTATGGGAGGGTGTGGATAAACTCACCCTTCCCTAAATGGTCATGTGCGAATGTGCGACTCCACTAATTTGTTGACACGTGTCCAGACAAAAAGTACAACACCAATCATTTGCAAGTACAATCACTATCAATTGTACCCCACGTGCCGTTTGACTTTTATAAACAAATGTGCGAACGACGGATGTGCGAATGTGCGAATGACGGCTACCCATGTGATACCTTTATTGGGAAAGAACAAAGTATCTTTTACTTTTGAGAATAAAACCTAGATCTTCATAAAAAAAAAAACCAGATCTTCATAAAAAAAACCCAGATCTTCATCCAAAACCCAGATCTTCATCCAAAAACCCAGATCTGAGAAACACAAACACAAACATATACACAAACAACACCAACACTTTACCCACATCGAACAACACCAACAACAAACCGACTCTAAATCCTATCCCATCCTTCTCAAACAATGATCATCTACTCATCTCAGTTCACGACACAAACAAACTCTCAACAAGAACAACCTAGACTCAATAAAAAACGTAACACAGATCTCAGCTTACTTTCTTTTTCGTGTAACAAAACAAGCCCATAGACTTCAAAAAATCAAAAACACGAAAAATATATATCATCATTGATCTTTTTACGAAGCTTTGCTTCATTACTATCCGAAAACTTAAAGAAATATTTATAACAACTTAATTATAATCCTTCTTTTGGTTCATTCATAGACAAACACAACAACAAAAATGAAAACATCATAAGTCGACCCTACCTGAGACCCTCCAAAGGATCTTGTAGCCATAAATATTGCTTCGTGATTTGTCTATTGATTGTGATGGGGGTGTGGTTGTTGGTGATTGGTTCGTTTACAATTTTACTTCAAAGAAATACAAGTGAAATATGTATTCCCGAGTCGTTTTCCCAACGAAGGAGTGAATGGAATTTCGGTTCAAGTCGTGATTTGTGTCGTGAATAGTGATAAAAGTGAGATTTTTGGATTTTAAACTAAAATTATGTACATTATACTAAAAACAAGTAATAAAGCAATTAAAACAATTATAGTAGGAACACGTAAGCTAAAACGTAAAGAAAACTAAAAAACGAGCACGCTCGGGCTAATCCCGAGCCTAAAAAGTGAAATCTAAGAAATACTACCCCTAGAAACGAAATTCTATTTTTCCTAAGTCCTATTCGATAAAAGAAAATTTTAGAAAAAAGAATTTTATTTTTTTGACTTTTATTTTATTTATTATGATTTAAAAACTAATTAAACTAAATTAAATGATTAAAAATATAAAAACTTTTAGGAAAAAACTAAATTTTTGCAGGTAAATACTTTAATCTATATGGAATGCAGGAAAAATAAGAGGGGGGAAAAATCTATCCTAAATAAGCTAAAATATGCAGAAAAGTAGAAATAAGCTAAAATAGCTAAAAGGTGTATACAAGAAATAAAGAAGAGTAATCTAACAAAAAAGACCCAAGGGCATGATGGATTTGTGTGTGGCTGTGTGAGGCGTGGTTAAGGCTGCGGTCTCAGGTTCAACCGCTGACCTCAGCTTTTTGAAAAACTTTTTTTTTTTTTTTTTTTTTTTTTTTTTTTTTTTTTTTTTTTTAATTTTTTCTTTTTGCCAAATTGAAAAGCACTTACAAATAAGAAATTTTTGAAAAGACAATTTTTTTTTTGAAATTCAATATTAAGCTTAGAAAAAGCACAAATAAGGAACAGATATACTAAAACACTTGAAAATGAAAAATGGAAAAGCTAAAAAAAAGGCACAAGCTCATACAAGCTTGTGCTAAACTGCTATAAGCTAAAAACTACCTAAACTCTATCTAAATAAACTATAAATCCTAAATAAGCAGGCAAGGGATAAGCAAAAATGCGGGTAAATAAGCAAAAATGCAAATAAGCAAAACCAAAAGCTGTTGCAAAACAGCCTAAGGTCACTACTTAAAGTTATGAAAAAGCTATTTAAAAGCTAATATAAAAAAAATCAAAAAAATGTGTGAAACAAGTATACTAGCAATCAAATAGTAATTGTACCAAATTTTAGATTAATTGAGGTTATAATGAACTTATTAAAACTCATAAACAAAAGCTGGTTGAGACAAATGAGCATGCAGACTTGATAGCAGACCTAGACTAGTATCTTTAGACAAAATATCATGCTGAAAGACCCACAAGCTAACCCATCAAAGCTTTTGACAAAGCAAGATGGGCAAGCAGAGAATTCAAAATAACAATTTATGGGAATAAAGAACAAGAAATAAGCTAGACAAATTATCAGCTATAAAGGCAAATGGACAAATTTGTTATTGGTTATTACCACTATTGACACAGAACAAAATGACCAAATGGACTGGTAAACCTAAGTGACTAATTCAAAACTTCAAATTACCATATTATGACTCTAAGGAACCTAAAAACCACACAAAACAACCTCTTGATCTACAAAGTTCTATATAAGCTGAAGTAAAAAGTGAAAATCAATGAAAATTGGAAAATCAGCTCTAAAGCTGCAAATATTGATAAAAATACTTTAAATGATTCTAAAACTATTTATAAGACTTGGATTTATCTAAATCAAAATTACTTTTAAACTAAAATATGACCAAAAGCTAAAATCACCTATTGACCTAAACACTCCCTTATTTTTAGGATTTTGATTTTTATAAAAGAAAGTACTGTTTTAAGCTAGAAATCTAAAAGAAATAAGTTCAACTAAATGTAAAAACACCTAAAAAGTTAAATTCAATAATGATTAAGAACTAGAATAAGCTGTTTCCAAAGAAGTTGTTTTTATGATTTTCCAAGTAAAATAAGCACAACTATATGAGATTAAGTAACATATAAGCTACAATTAAGCACATAAGACAGATTTAAGAATAAAAACAAGTAGAATAAGCAGAAGATTAAGCAATAAGCAGAAATTTAACTAAATTACTAAATTTAAAGAAAACTTACAATAGCCCTTGCTCAAAACAGGGCAAAAATGCTCGAGGAGCTACTCTACAAGCTCTAGCTTGTCAAAAGACAAGCTAGTGACAGCAATAAGCTCTTCCCTTGCTAGCTTATCATCCACAAGTGCTTATTTTAACTCTTATTGACCTTTTTGGGATTTTTTTGTTTGTATTTTTGTAAATAGAACAGGATTTAAATAGCACAAACTCACAAAAAGCTATGATAAACTTATATGAGTTTATGAGAACAGTAAAGAAAGCTTATAAATAGATTTGCAATAAAGTAAATGCTTAAAATGTAAATTAAACAAGAAAATTAAAGAAAAACTTAATTGCATTAATAAAAGGTGAAAATTACAATACTGAAAGTAGAATTACAAAGCTTTTATCTAAATGACTGAAAGTAAATATACAATAAGTAAAAATGGCCTAAACTTTTCTAAAAGCATGAAAAATTGGACAACTTGTGAGTGAGGGGTGAGCTTTGTATTTATAGCCACTAAGGAGGTCTTCTAGGGTTTCATTGGAAGCCTCTAGATCTTCCAATCATAGCCCTTGATCAAATTATGTCATCATCACAATAATTCTTCACCCTCGGATCAAGTGCCACCTATGATTAACCAATCATTGTGCTCGGGATTGCCAGCTTGGACGAAATATGGTGTCATAATCACGTGTGTCAGGCTTCTAGAAGGAGTGGATTGGGTTTTTATTTTTTATTACTTGTTTGACCATTTTGACTGAGTTAAAGGGTGGATTAGGTTAGGAGGATACGGGTTGGATTTATTAAGGGGATTGGGCTGGATTGTGTTGGGCTTGGAATGGGATTGGGTTAAAAATCCGGTTAAGTATCAGATTTAGGATTAAGTTTAGGTTTAGGGGGGAACTTTGCCAATTTAGAAAAGTTATTCCAAGGACTGTTTTTGCAAAATAAAATGATCCAAGGGCTGATTTTATCATGTTGAGCTCAAGTATGATCCATATGAAGACTATCTTCCCCGGCTTCGGCTTTAAATACTCTTTTCCAAATCCCGTGCCCGTTTTTGTCGTTTTGGCTTGGTTTTTGTCCATTTTCTCAATATCCGTACCTGCACATGCATAAACACAAAAACACAATATATTTGGTATATTTGGTTAGTTTTGGTCTATTTGATCCATTTTATTAGGTAAAAGGTATGTGTATTTTAACACATACCAGTGATGAAGGTGTTGATTGATTATATGATCTAATTTGAGGATAAACCTCACAAAATCGGAGATGGGATCTGTGGTGTTTGGATGGTGGTGTCGATGGTGGTGGTGGTGCTGCCATGGCTTGTCGGAGGTTTACCGAAGATGGGATCTGTATGTTTTGATGTTTTGTGTGGTGTCGATCTGTGGATCTGGATATGTATATGTTTGTGTTTGTGTATATTGCCCCAAATGTAGTTACTAAGGCTTAGTTCATAAAGGGCTTTGTGTATATGTTTCTGTTTGTGTATATTTACCGTTCGCACATTAGCCGGTTGGGGATTGTGATAATGGTCGGGGATGTGGGCCAACAAATGATTGGGATTGTACTTCTTGTCTGGACACGTGTCAACAAATTAGTGGGATCGCACGTTCGCACATGACCATTTAGGGAATGGGTGTTATTTTTGTACTTTTTTTTTAAAAAAGTCAAATTTTTGTCTTTTTTGAGAATTTGCTCTTAAAAAAATGGATAACTGCAACATTTATAAGGAGGGTGGGTGGGTAACATTATGGAAGGTAGGTAAAAACATTTATTAACTTAGGGTAAGATGTGAAATTACTATATTAACCTTAGATGTGAAAACCAATTTCATATGACCGTTCAAAGTTTTCCTATTCGCGTCAAAACAAATCCAGCGGTTGATACTCACTTATTACAGCTTAATCCGTGTGCTCTGTAATGATTGGTGAAATATTTATTGTCTATAAGTTTTACTGTTACTAAAGCTCGTAAAATGCGAGCAAAATGTTAAAACAATGCTTATAATCATTACATTATTTTCTAAATAGTATAGAATAAATTGAGTTGTTTGTGACTTTTTAATGTATTTCTTTATTTTCTACTCTCTTAACTATTATGTACAACAATTAATAATAACTTTAAAATTGTGCAAGTGTCGCTACAAGCATGACTTATAAGTACACATTAACTTTACGCATTTAAATATTAAACTTTACGGCTTACGAGTAAATGAAATTTCCCCATCGTCGGTGTTAATTCCTCGCTCTTGTATACTTTTAACAAAAATGTTACTCGTTCCTCGTATAATTCTAAACTTTATAAGGAACAACTTTTTTAGTTATAAGCATGTGAATCACATTGTAAATATATTAAACTTGTTTGATGTTTTGGTCGTTAATCTAATAGTTAAAAACTTGAGTTAACTACATTTTTGGTCCTCGTGGTTTACTGGGTATAACGATTTTGGTCCAATAGTTTCAAACGTAACGGGTTTCGTCCATTTTCGCTGACCTGTAACGGGTTTGGTCCATTTTTTGTTGACCGTTAGTTTGACCAGTTAAAAAAACCGTGAAATGACTAAAATACCCTCGGATGATTATGTACAATGACAAAAGTGCCCTTCTTCTTCTTCTTCATTCACTGCACATTTTGAGTTCTTAGCAAAAATTCAAAGCAAACAAAAACAAATATCATATCAAATTCACAAATTTCACTAAATCATCTCAAATTCACAAACTTTATAGCTAAAGCCTAAATTCATAACAATTCACATCAATCTCGTCTCCAAAACCCCTAATTCACCAATCAACACCAAAAAATACCAAAATTAATCAAATTCATTCACAATATTACAAATTAAACTCAAAAACACAAATTTAAAGCTCATTTCATCTCATCTCTAAAACTCTAACTAATACCAGATATTAATTCAACATATTAAAAATTCAGTTCAAATTCATCATAATTAAACTTTACAGCTTAATTCATAACAATTATCAACAATCACATCTCTAACACCCAACCGTGGATCTGCAGCCTCAAGCAACCGCCCTTCGCGATGCAAACCCCAAGCCCAATCTTCATCACCAAAAACACCAAAAACAAAAACAACAAAACCAGACTTATGAGATGAACTCAAGAAACAAAACCCATCTTTATCTCAGCAGCTTCAAACCTTATCCAACATCACCATTACCATCACCACCACCACCACAACCACCATAACCACCACCACAAGAACACCTCATTTTCTTCTTATTTAACCCAAACCTACAAACATTTTCTTCTTCTTTAACCCAAACCACCATAACCACAGCAGCTTCAAAGCTTATCCAACATCACCATCACCATCCCCACGTATCACCAACATCACCACCACCACAACCTACAAACATTGCATATGGTGGACACCTTCTTTCTTCTTCTTTAACCCAAACCGAACTCTTCTTCTTTAACCCAAACCGAACACCAACATCACCACATACCCGTCTTCTCCACAAACTCCAACACTTTATCCAACCTCTCACCAAAAACCCCATTCCCCAGGAACAAAAAATTAAAAAAATACATGAACACCAACATCACCACATACCCTCGATCTGGGTTTTTGAAAATTAAAAAATACATGAACACCAACATCACCAACATCACCAATATCATCACATACCCTCGATCTGGGTTTTTAAAAAATACAATAACAACAGCAGCAAGAGTGAAGTAGAAATAATAAAGCCTAAAATTACCTCTTCTTCTTGGTTTTTGAAAATATCCTTTCTTCGTGGGAGGAAGGAAGTTACAATTTAAAAGTCAATCAATCACCCAGTAGTAATTAAAACAACTCAATTGTAGTAATCAATTCCTTTCTTTTCATTTGGGGTATACAGCAAGACTCAAGTAGAAAAATTAATTAATTAATTGTTACCTCTGCTGCTGCTGCTGCTTCTTTATTTGAATTGAGAAATTGAAAATAATATCGTCTCGTGGGTGGGAGTGGGAGGAGGGGAGGAAGAGTGTAGATCGATCTGGGTTAGATCTGTGAGTGAGTGACTGTGTATATGTTTTGATTTAAAGAAAGAAAAGAATGATATGATTTTGAGTGAAATGACCAAAGTACCCTTTATTTTAACGGTCAAACTAAGTTTGACTAACGGCATTAACGATTTTGGACTAAAAGTGTTACAGGTCAGACAAAATAGGACATGATCCGTTACGTTTGAAACTATTGGACCAAAACCGTTATACCCGGTAAACCACGAGGACCAAAAATGTAATTAACTCTAAAAACTTTGAGTTTAATCCATATATACCCAATTTAAACACAGTATTGTCATATTTACCCACTTAAAAATTATAATGACATATATGCCCAATTTAAACATAGTATGTGTCATATTTACCCAAATCACTATAAAATCAATTAAAAGGTAAATTTACATCCTCAAATTCCTATTATACCCTTAATAATATCATAAAATCATTGAATTTCCTATTCTATTTGCTTTACATTTCAATCAAAATATTTGCAGAACCAAATCTTGATGACGAGGCTATAATGATTAGTATCTTAGTAACTGTATAGGACAAATCTTTTGGTCGATGCAAAACAATTAGTCAAAACACATTGTGCGTTTTTATCGCTTGTTCATTGAATAAAGCAGTTGATCACTTTTGATCTAAGGCGGGTTTTGATTAAGATGATCTTTTGCTACTTTAATTTTTTGTCTCTTCATTAAAAGAAGAACTGGGTTCTCCAATAAGATAATATTAACCAGACTTAACAACATATCTTCTGATTTAAGTAAGTGACATGGTAAATTACCATTAACCAAAAGTCAGAGTTCAAGTATGAACAATTCGAAAACGGACTCATGAACCAACCTTCAACTCTTCAAGATTAAATCGCGTCATTTTAATGGCAATAAAAGATTAATTGGTAAAAAGTAATCCTTTTTTTGGTCATTATTAGTCGATATGCTCACAACAGATATAACACACTTCATATTTTAATCTAGGACATGATCAACACATTATAATTGGTTCTGCAAATATTTTGATTGAAATGTAAAGCAAATAGAATAGGAAATTCCTATAGATCCAACTAAAACATTTATAATGTTCCTTAGATATCTCACGCATATTGACCATTATAAACCCTCTATATCGCTTTATCTCCACCGCAGAAATGAACATGTCCATAAAATCATCCCAATTAGTAAAACCCAGAATAAAGTCGATTTGTACAACCCGAGTAAGGTCTTATTTATGGGTTAAGTCTGTAACACCCCCAAAATCGGGTCCAGCGGAAGCATACATGTCACTGGGGTGCTACTCAATTGGTATCACAATACAGGGTACCAAGAACGGTTTTACCTCAAACGTTTAGAATAAATTCGTTTACAAAAAGTGTTAAATTTACATCATTTAAAATATAGTGCGGAAAACAAGGCCCATAATAATAAAGCGGTCCCAAATATATATATCAGAGTCGTCTATGACCATGCCCCTTGCCAAGCGCCTCCAGAAATAAGCTATCACCTTAAACCTGAAAATACATGCTAAAAGGGTCAGCTTACGCTGGTGAGTTCACAGGTTTTAGTTTAAAACAGTTTAGTTGAACCAAAAGGTTTTCGAGTTCAAATCATCGTTCACAAACAAGTCAAGTCCAACGTAGGCTCACACTGCCTAAGTCCACAAATAACATCATAATCAAAACATCTCGAACCATAATCAATCATACAGATACCACACTCATATAGTGTCATGCAAGTTTAACTGTTACGCTGGCTAGGTCACAAAAGTCAAATCACAACAATAATTCACTGTAGGTGCACCCTACAGAAGTCTATAGGCACAGGAGCCCTAAGTAATAGGCACAAAAAGCCCTTGTTAATAATTATCCTGCACTAATGCAGCTCATAACAATAACTCCGCACATTTGCAGACATGGAATAATAACCTTGGGGAGGAGGGAGGTAGGGTTATATCAGAGGAAGTGGTGGTGGCGTACGGTATGTGAGGTGGGTGGATGGCTGCGTTGGTGGTCTCCAGATGTTGGCCGGAACAGTGGCGGCTGGAACAAGGGAGGGGGTTTTTATGAACCCTAAAATGTTATAAGTGTGTTTATATATAGGTTAGGCTAAGGGTTATGTAAGCCCTAGGGGCTGTTTGGGTAACCCTAGAAATCTTTAGGGTTGGCGGTGGAACTTTAATCCATGGACCCATATTGTAATTTCTGCTATCTTTCACGAAATGAGACTCGGGGCTCATTTAGGCTAGTAAACCGCGGATTCAAGACACGAGAATTTCACCATTGCGCTCAGAATAATTTTTCAATAAAAACCACTATTCATACGCCTCGTTTCTCACAAATAATAAAATAATCAAATCGAATCGTTGGTTGTGTCAATACGCGTTGTGTACGAATTCCACGTTTCGCGAGATACTTCACGTTTTATGGTCAAATGAGATTGGAAGGGTTCGTAAATGAAAAACAGGGATAACCTCGTATAAAAATACCTCAGGAAAATTACAGGTTGTCACAAAGTCCCCCACAGCAAAATTACTATTTTTTGGGTGCATGGGGGGTCTAAAATGTGGAGGCGTCTGATCGTAGTGATTCATGATTGAAAATTTGAAATGAAAGGGGAGGTTGAATGATGGGATCGGCAGCTAGGGTTTAGAAAAAGAAATAATTTCGGTTGTCTGATATTCGGACCCGAATTCCACGAGCAGACTAGGCCCAGTTTTATGTAATGTGTTTAGCCCAATGATTGGCTTGTCTATCAAGTTATACTTTGGATTGGAGCTGTTATTTGTTTCATTTGTGTCATTCGTATTATTTGTACCATTTGGAGTATTAACATTCGTACTTGTGGCATCATTTGGAGTTATGGCTGTTGAAAAACTACAATGTACAAGAGTCAGAGTCAATATGGGAACAAATGCTATCGTTGCCGCCTAGTTATTATTCTGGCCACCAAAAAATGAGGGATTACATTCCACGCAAGAGTTTCCATGGTCATATTCATATATTGATGTTAGAAGAATATTCAAGTGCTCCCGTACTTGTGCAAAGTGTTAGATCTCGCCATGGTAACACTTATCATATCTGGTTATCCACAATTTCGGAATGTAATTATAAATATAATGGTATTTGTAATGAGGGGAGAGTGACGATGGCAATGGGAGGAGACTCGAGCGAAAAAAAAGGAACAGAACATCTATGGGTGAAAAAAGCAGACGCCAAAAACGATCTACAAGAGGTAGCTAGCACTAACTGATCGAGGTAATCGAGAGCTTTGCCAAATATACCGAGCAGTTGTGATGTTATTTCATTCTTTACTCTTTACTTGTGACATAATATTTGGCAATCACTCATAACATTCCATTTAGTCTATCAGTTAATCAAGGGAGATCCTTGGGTTCCTCGAGCGTGCATAGTTTGCAGCTTCTGTTAGGGATCTTTTGGGGAAGAAATTCAGTTAGTAACTTGTATTTGATGGTCTCTTACATGGCTGTAACATTTTGTCTTAACAGCTTTTAAATGTGCTTATTTTATTTAAATACTAATTAAAAATGGAATCGTTCAAATGGTTTGAAAGTCGCTGAGGCCTGTTATATGGATGTTCTTAACCTTCTAAATCAGTTAACTCATAAAATTCGGATACTATTCTCATAATTTAGTTTCTGCAGCCATCTACTACATTAGTTATCTGTAAAATCAATTTACGAAAAATGGAGGAGCTCATGTCTAAATACAGTTTTGACAAACATTAGAAAAAGAAACATCGCCCAACAGCTATTCACGACCTAGATAAATTAACAACATGCGCACAGCCTAAAACGTACTTAGTGTGTTCATAAAAAGAGTAGCTTGCGATAGTAATTCAGGGACAAGACAGTATATACAGATAAGAAAAACTGCACTAAAAAGATTCAGACATCTATCTTGCATATTATAAGAACCAAAGCACAGATGCAGTACAGCAAAACATCATACTTGAAATTACAACAGACTCGCGCCAAATACATTACATAAAAACCAATCAAGATATCAAACGACTCATGCATTAACAGAAATACGCAATAATATTTACATACCATTTTGTCAGGTTATTCGTCACATCAACGACAATTACACACTACTAACGTTTCATCACAGTTTTACCAGACACTAGACATAATAAAACCAAGCTTCCAACACCACCTAATGTTTTATATCCCATAATTCACCTGACGAAGTTGTCTTACTACCTTCCACAAAACTCGCAAAATTAGCACAAATTTGCTTATCAATATTGCCACTAGTTCCAAGAGAAAGGTCGTTCTTTTCTTCAACTCTATGCACATTTTCTTGATCTAAAGATAAATTAGGATTAAGGGTACCATCAAAAGTGATTAAATCTTTCAATTCATCAACTATTTCATGGGTTTTGCTCGTCTCGTGGTTACTTAAATCATCATAATCTAAAAAAGACACGGGGTTCGTAGATGTAGGCTGTGGTAATACATCACAATCTAATAAAGACACGGGTTTTATAGAAGTGGGTTGAGGTCTAATAATGTTAAGGCCGAAAATTAGAGTGAATTGGTTGAAAGATAATGTAAGAAACTTCTTGAAAAGATGGTAGAGATTATTATGGCTAGCAAGTGCGCTTTTCGTGACGCAGTAGAAGGTCACTAGTTTCACCAGATTCATTAGGTAATGCTTCCATGTCATGTTGAGTTGCTGATGGCCTGAAGCGTCCTGTCTACAGAATTTGGTTAGATAAATATACAGGTCATACCTATAGCTACAAGTGGCAAATGGCCGGGTCGGACTGGTTTGGTAATACTTTCTCTAAAAAGTTACTTTTTCTATAAACAATTAGTGTGTCATTTATGATTATAAATTTCAAGAGTAATTAGTTGTTTCTTTTTTCTTTTTTTTTTCTCATTTTTTTTTTTTTTTTTTTTTTTAATAATTAAAATGCTTTGGGGTTTGGGGGGGGGGGGGGGGGGGGGGGGGGGGTTTCATAAAAAAGTTTGGGAGACTTTAGACCCATATACCCGTTTCCTCTTAGTTAAATGTTTTAGTTTCCTCGACCCAATAAAAATAAATAACCCAAGTAAACCCATTCGTCGATATATGGGTAGTAACGGTCACCTCTATATTTATCACAGTAAAGTACACAAAGTGGGGTAAAAAAGTGTTTGTGGGTTGGCCAACCTCATCCTACCTGTTTTGACCCGTTACCCAACCTGCCACAACAGCCCAATTTGCCACCTCTACTGAGTAGTACAGCAAAGAACCATATAGTGATGAAACTATTAGAGAAGCTTACATATGGGAGGACATAAGGACGAATAACAAAACCGGCCATCAAGCCAATTAAACAAGCAACTCCCAGACCGATGCCCCAAGCTGCAGTTGATCCAAGGACTGACAATGTAAATATCAAGAGGCGTGTTAAATAGAATCTTGAAAAGTTATTATAAATATCGAAGCTAATCAACAAGTTTAAGGATATCCGTAAAACTTACCAGATCCGGAAGAATTATCAGCACAATCCTCAGCCTTTAGATTAAGCTGACGGACCAGTCTATTTCCATGATCCGCAATCAATAACGCACATCTTTGAGGATCAAAAGTCAGCTCAAAATCATCAGAGAATGAAGCATTCTGTGCGGGTCCATCTGCTTTGCCTGGCTTTTTAATATTTCCACCAGCAACCGTGGTCACACCTATTATGCCATCAATCCAAGATAAAAAAATAAAAATAAAAATAATTACTGTACAATAAAGATAAAAATTTGCCGTGAGTAGAATTCTGGAACTTTTAATCAAATTTGGCAATAACATGTCAGCAGATTCATGTACAAATAGATCCTATGCCCTTTTGAACAATGTGATTGTAGATTACAGGACATTAAGTGTGGCAATTCCTGAACCAACACGAAAATAAATGGGTTAGGGTGTCTAAACTCTAAATGGTTTGGAATCATAAACAGATTGACCCACCAAACTTGTTTATAGTTTGTATTAAAAATACAAAACTGAATATTATAAACTCAACCTGAATACAACCCGTTTACCTGAACAACCCACCTAGCCCGCCCACCATTTAAATAAATTTGGTTCCATGGGTTATGTGTGTCAACGTTATGGTTGCCTTTTACGACATAATCAACTAAACTAATCATGATAGTAGAAATGAGATCCCGATGATCTCATTATGACATCTAACATGTAACACGGACCTTTTTAAATACAAACAAGAACACGAAATGTTCAAACGTTAAGCATAGAAACTTGTGAATTACTTTGTTCATGTTAAAATATCGATATATACCTGATTTGCTTATTTTCCTTATGACGTGGTTGCTTTTGTCAGCAAGGTAAATGTTGTTTTTCTTGTCAATAGCAAAACTTTTGGGCTTATTAAACTCGGCGGACCCCAAATCCCCGTCCTTGTACCCAGCTGCACCATTCGCATTACCAGAGAGCTTCTTGATCTCGCTCACTGCATAAAACGATATCATAATTCATATCCAGTATCTAATGAACTTTTCTTCCTTCATTTCACTTTACTTTTTACTTGCATAACTATTGTTCTAAATCGTTTGTTCTTGCATAAATTAAGTCGATTCTTGCACAACTTCCATGTTTTTCTTCAAGTGAAATAAACTTGAAACAAAAATGCGAAGTTCTTTTTCAAGATTGGAATCATCAAAATTCACAAGTAAATAAACTTAATGTTAAGTGCGACTTCAAATTTTTGCGACCATGGGCAGGGGAGGGTCCGGGCCCTCCCAAAACTTTGGCCCAATGACGCTTAATGTTGGATGTCTTTCACCTTTTATGGTTAATTTCTATTTCTAATTACTTAGCCCTCCAAAAAAAATAGGCACTCAAAAAAATAAAAATAAAAAATAAAACTTTTCACAAAAGTTTTAAACCCTAGTGTTCATGGCAGCAAGCTTTTGGGTGCATTTAAAGCAACTAACGTGTGGCGTTTTTTATACAACGCTTGTTTGGTACCATGCAACTCACCGTTTGCAATTTTTTAAACGCTCCAAATTAAACCACTACTTCTAGTAGCATTTACAACCAACTGACACTTACACACTTAACAAGGTGTTTCTTTAAGCTAATTTATGGGATTAGGAGCTTATCTATTTTCGGCTTATGTTTGATAAGCTCAATTTTTTGCCTTATTTTGGGACTCATTGGCTTATATAAGTTTGTTGTCATAGCAAACTTATATAAGTTTGTTGTCATAACAAACTTTTATAAACCCACAAGTTTCAAAATAAGCCAAAAAAATTGAACTTATGAAATATAAGCCGAATTCAGATCAGCTCATTTCAGCTTATTTGTAGGCTTATTAGCTTATATGAATTCGGCTTATGTTTCACAAGCCTCATTTTTTTTGGGACTTATGGGCGTATAGCCGTATATAAGTTAGTTGTCATAACAAACTTATATAAGCCCACAAGTTTCAAAATAAGCCGATCAAATTGAGCTTATGAAATATAAGCCAAGATCAGATGAAGCTTATTTATGGGCTTATTAGCTTATGTTTCATCAGCCCAATTTTCAGCTTATTTTGGGACTTATAGGCTTATATAAGTTTGTTATGACAAACAAACTTATATAAGCCCACAAGTTTCAAAATACGCCATTTTTTTTTTTTTTTTTTTTGAACTTATGAAAATATAAGCCAAAAACATATAAGCTCATAAATAAACCCATAAATAATCTTAAACAAACACCTTATCAATAACTACACTTTACAAAGCTACATTACCAAACACTTATATAAAAACATTCAAAGTTGATCTTTATGGTATTATACCTTGATCACCGCCTTTAAACGACACCGTATAAACACTACTCTTAACAGAATCCAAAACGATGACGTCATCATTTAACGATCCAGTTAACACAGCGTTAGGATTAAGACTAAACTTATTACCGTCGATTAACGTGGTTACACTATAACCCTCTTCTAACAACAACTCACTGTTAATACCTGAAACAAAAAATTTAATTGATTAGAAAAGAAAAAAAAAAAGGTGATAAATTAATGATTAGAGGTAAGTAATTGGTTAACTTTTTTTTTTACCGTGAGTTAGGGTTAGGATGATTGGAAAGACGATGATGATCGGAAATGAAGGCATTATTATTGGAATGTGTTGAGAGTGAGAGAGTAAAGTGAGAGCGGAAGTTTGAGGGGTGTAGCTTTATTTTCGGGCCAGGAGCTTAAAATGTTAAGGATTCCCCAAAAAAGTAGTTTTCTGAATAACTACTAAATAGTAAGTTGCACTAAACATAAGTTGCTTAATTGAAAAGTTGCTTAATTGAAAAGTCGCTTAAAAAGTTAAAAAGTCGCTTAAAATCTAATAAAAACCGTTTAAAAAATGATTTTTTGTCTGCAAAAAGACACAAATAGTAAGTCGCTTAATTGAAAAAAAAATCGCTTTAAGCGACTTTTTGAAAGTCGCTTCTTTTCTGGGCTATTTTGAGGAAAGCGATTTTTTTGAGGGCAAAAAAACCTAACACCTTAAGAGACCAGGCTACTCGTATATTTATAGGAGACATTGTACCCGCACAGACAAATAATTATGCTTTCCAAGTTGTGTTTTGTTATGAATCAACATGTCAAGAAGAAAAAAATATATATATAGGTTAGAAACGAAAAATGAAAAAAAAAGTTTAAATATTTTAACTAATATTTAAATTACTAGTATTAATTTAGTAGTAGTAGATGTTGTTATCACTTATCATTTTTAATAAAAGGGTATTTTAGTAATTAAACTTTACTCGATTTTGAAGTTTTTAAGTTTCATGATAATGGTTTTCTCTTTATATATAGTAGAGATATTTGCATTGTATTGTAAATATTAATGGGTTTATGTTTATTCACATTTATCTCTAGTGGGCTTTAGTGTTATATATTCATCCACCTTATATATACAATTCACTTATAACCTTGATGACCACTTAATAAGAATTATCTTCCTCTTTTGTTCTTGTTCATTATTTTGTAACACGTTATCAGCACGCTCTCTGAAGTTGTCTAATTCTTTATGTTTTTCAATTCGTGGAAGACCTAAAACCCCAAGATGACATAACATGTTTGTTTTTCAAAGTCATATATTGTCTTTCGATTCGAAAAGATGCTTGCGTATTCAACCTCATTCATATATTATTGCATGTTTAGATCTATTTATTGGTTGACATATTAAATTGTTATTAACGTCTTGATATTTGTGGTTTATTTTTATTTTTATTTTTTTATTAACAAAACAAAATTAATTGATTAGTAAAAAAAAGGTGATAAATTAATGATTAGAGGTAATTAATTGGTTAACTTTTTTTTTAACCGTGAGTTAGGGTTAGGATGATTGTAAAGGCGATGATGATCAGAAATGAAGGCATTATTATTAGAATGTGTTGAGAGTGAGAGTAAAGTGAGAGTGGAAGTTTGAGGGGGGTAGCTTTATTTTTATACTAGAAATACCAGCATAAAAATACCTGCGCAAAGCGACAAGAGTGTTATGTAACAAATAATTATACTTGTTAACTTGTGTTTTGTTGTGACTCTTGATATAATACTTACGAGATCAATTTGTAATCATTATGGGAAAAAAGTTCATTGGTTATAAACGAAAAATGATAAAAGTTTGAAGATTTAACAATATTTAAACTATGAATTTAGTGTTACATGTCGTTATCACTTATCATTTTTAATCAAGAGTATTTTAGTAATTGAATTTTACTCATTTTTTAAGTTTTTAAATTTTAAGAGAACGGTTTTCTCTTTATATATAGGAGAGATATTTGCATTTATAAATGTTTATAGTACGTATTGAGAGTTTGGGTTGGTTGATCGTTTGGTTTCTCACGTTCAGTAAGGACTTCAAAGTGTGACCGGAGTCACGAGCTTGGGTAACGCTCAGTAGTTGACTCAATTGGTTTGTGGCAATTACCCAAGAGGATAATTGACTTGGATGTGGAGTTGTCAGGGCGAGTTTGACGTATATTGATTGGGCCACTTCAGGGAAATGACCAAGTATTTGTAGGAGGTCCTTTAGGGTTGTGAGAACCCATAAAGGCAAGCTAATGGTCTGCGTGGTGATCATCGAGAGAAGAAGTGAGGAGAGCACGTGGTGCTCGTCCTAACGGTCCTGGAAAGATTGTCAGATGTACCGTTCGCCAGGACACGTTTGTCAGGAAGGTTTTGTCTATGTTTTGCACTCCTACCTTGTCGGGCTTATGTTTGGGCCGAGTCTAGAGTGTATGGGCCTTAGCTGAGTGGGCTAAAGGTCTTATACGCTATCAAGTCCCCATTAAGGGGTGTTTGGCACAAGGCCAAAATAGTGTATAAGTTAGTCATAGTGATATAAGTCATGTGTTATAGTTGTCACAGCATATACTTATGATATTAGAATGATATTCAGATGTTTAGGTGGTCTTGGAAGGTCCAGGAGTGCCCGACGAATGCATAAGCCAAACCGAGGTGAGTAACGATTCACTATAGCTCACGATGCGAGTATTTCATGTTTAGTGTTTATGTTAGCTTATGTTAAAGTTTTAGTAGATGTTTTAGACCATATACATGTTAAGTTCCAGTAGTTTAGTTCATTTATAGTCCTCTATGGTGTTTTGGATAAGCGCAGAAAAGTGCTGAAACTTGTACAGGTCTGTTGTAGCCTCGATACGGCGTATCCCAATAAGGGGATATGGCGTGTCACCGGATATGGTCAAGCATTAGAAGGGATACAACATATTATTTTATGGTCCCGATACGACGTATCCCAAATAGGGGATGCAACGTATCCACCCAAATAATTCAGCATACATATTTTTAGATCGGGTTCTTGTTTAGAGCTATAGTCATGAACGAGTAAGTATGGTACAAGTCATGATTAGGATGCTCACAAAAAGCATCATTTGACAAGTTTAGCGTGCCTAAGAAGTGCACGATGTAGAACTTCCTTTGTAGCATCCTTTGTGGATGACCCGTGCTTATATTAGTATTCACATCCTTAGTAGATGACATTAGTTTAGAAAAGCACGATGACAAGTTAAAACCCCAAGAAGAGTACTCGTTGGTTAAGGAAGTTCTCACTCATAGCAGGACGGCTAAGCATCGTCTAGTCAGAATGCACGTGCTCAGATATCATTTTATGACTAAGAATTCAGATTAAGTCTCAGACTCATGTACAAGTAGTGAGACGACTATAAGTCGTACCATTTATAGCCTTTGGAATACGTTCATATTCAGAACTGCAAGTATCATTCCAAATATAGTCTTAGACTCAGAACTACGCTTACGCACCCATACAGAAACTTAGATAGACTATAGCTTACGTTTCATATACAACTTCAAACTAAGTTTTAGACCTCGTTGCAGAATTAGAATTAGACCCTGACTGTTTACTCACTAAGTCATCCAGACTTATCGTTCTCAGTTCCATGTTTTACAGGATAGGTCATAAGGATGTTAGGGCTTGCAGATTATGAAGATGTCTTAAGAGATCAGTAATGCTCGGGTATGTAGGTGATGAGCATCTCGTCCATAATTTTTTGTTCAGCTTGTTTACGCCCCAAACTATTTTGTATCAAGTTTTTTTTTACAAATTTAGAATTGTATTGTCTGATTTTAGTATACAAGTTGTATTTTACGCTTTCACATATGTAGTACATGTACAGTATTCATGATGTTCAAAAAATGAATACTTTTATTTATTTTGGGCGTTACATTATTCGAATACAAATCAGCCACATTAGGATTTTAGTCACCGTACTTTCCGATCATGAATACGTATTATAATAATAGTTGGAAAAGGGAACATTGTTTTCGCTCCTCCTGACCCACGAACGTTCGCCGCGGAGTGGAACATTGAAGAAAATGATGAAGCTGTAAAATCTATCCCATAGTTTATTAAGGTGGTAGCTAACGGAAGGGATTTCGAGTACACTCGAATTGATTTAACGGCAAGAAAAAAACCATATCGATCATGGTCTGCAACCGAACACTCTATGTTGTCGCCATCCATGACGGTAAACGCCTCTACGAAGTGGGTACAGTAAGCATGGCCACCGATACTTCGAACCCGCTTTTTTCACCGAGTTTAGCGAAAGGTATAAATGGAAAAGGGAAACTTTATGGTCAAATTGTAAGTCGTGACATACTTCGTGATAAAATTATTGCTATTGCTGATAACCCGGGTTCTTTTTGGAAGTGGAAGAAGAGTGCATGAGTATTGGCTCCAATGATCGCGGAGCCGGGGAGATTTCGTTGGATGTTTAATGTATTTAAAGTAATGATGGCAATGGATGGACATGTTTGTTCTTAGGGTCGCTATTAGTGGATGCCAAAACATTGGAGTAACATTTATGATGTTGCTAGAAGGCCGCCTCATGAAGATGATCCTCTTCCAAAGCAACCAGATATCAAGATGAATTCCGGTGCCAAGAAACTTCTGTTGTCGATTTCCCAAACCGTAATACATTGTATCTTATTCTCCCTCATTCGTATTATCTCTTCAAAACATACTTATTTCTTCGATCATTTGTGTATTTTCTTTCTCAAAACATCTCAAATATAGAAGTGGTACAAAAGTGGGTTTGGTTTAGTGGTAGTGGGATTGTTGTGCAACATAGAGGTCAAGGGTTCAATTCCCACTCTTGTCATTTATTTTAAAGAAACCACTAGCTCACGTGGTAAAACATTCTCTTCTCCAACCCAGAGGTTTGGTGTTCGATTCCGAGCAAGACTCTGTTTTGGTATCTCGTTTCTAGGGTTTTTTGTAATTCGAGTTATATGGTTTGTTTCTAGCCGCTTTTAGGGTTTTAACATTTATTACCATAATAACTGCTGCTACAACCCTAATCATCTTTAGGGTTTTATTTTTTAGTTCCCTTGGTGTGTTGGTCTGTGGTTGTTGGCTCGGTCTGATAACTTTGAGATGTCAAGGGTGTGTTGAGAGTTTTAACGGGGGAGGGTTCGAGAGATAAGGAAGATGATAGTGGTGGGCATAATACGGAAAAGACCTTGAATACTACTATAGTGCCGGTACCTACTAGCAAGTTTATCACTACTGATAAGGGTTCACCTGTCAAAGATTGTCCAAGACTGGTAAAGGTAATGATATGGACATGTCACTTCACATTGTTAAGGAATTTGATATCCCATCGTCTACAAAGGTGGGGAAGAATTCTTTTCCTAATGTTCTCTCTGTTGGAAACACAACAAAGAAAGCTATTTTTAGAACTTTAGAGACTACAACTTTAGTTGATTCTGATTTCGATGTTGGTATTCCTTTGTCCTCTATTGAAAAAACGAATATACTTATAAATTCATTATATTGTTATTTCATTGGTAAATGAGTTGTTTTCATAGTTGTTGAAAATTATGTGTGAAATGCATGGGGAAAGTATGGAGTGTAAAAAATCATGATGAATGCTAATGGTTTATGTTTCTTTAAAAAATTTGCAATGAAAGGGGTTGAAGATGTTCTTGAAAATGGGCCATGGATGATTTGTGGGATTCCAATCATCCTAAACAAGTGGAATCCTTCGGTTAGCTTAACTAAAGAGGACTTGTCAAAAGTACTTATTTGGGTTAAGCTCCATGATGTTCCTACAAAGGAAGGTTTGAGTGTTATTGCTACTAAAATAGGCACTTTTATGATGTTGGACTCTTATACGACGACCATGTATTTATAATCATGAGGAATGAGTAGTTATGCGAGGGCAATGATTGGAACTAATGCAACGAATGAATTGAAAAAGAGTATGATTGTAGCTATTCCAAATCCGGAGGGGTCGGGTTATACTCGAGAAACCATATGCATTGAGTACGAACCAAGATGTGATACTTGCAAGATATTTGGGAATACGTGTAAGCAACATCCATGTGGCACTTAGCGACTCGGTTTCAACAACTAAGTAAGTCAAAAAGTATGGAAGAGGTTAACTATGAACACTTGCAGATTTACTCAAGAATACTTGATATATTGTACTAGAACTTTTGGTTACAAATGAGAGTGATTGGCACTATTTAGTCAATAAAATAACATCAATACAAATATATATATATATATACATCATATATTATGAGAGAAAATATTTGTTTTTAGACAAAAATACATAGTTGGTCCCTAAACTTTCCCAAAAACATCACAAACATCACAGGGGCCTCAAACTCAGCAATTTCGTCGGCGTGAGTCCCTTTTTCAAGTTTTTGAGGCCGATTGCATCCCTTGACCGGTTTTCCGTTGGTCAACACCCCATTATTTCTTAGAGGAGAGTTATTTTGTATACTAAAAATTACTCACATACCAAGGGACACATCCCCGCCCTCCATCTAAATTTGATCAATGGCTAAGATTTAAAAGATATTTACTAATTAAAAAATAACTAAACACAGAAGGGCAGTTTGGTATATTTACAACACATACAAAATAGGGGATCTTTTAATTTCTCTCATTATTCGCCCCTCACCAAACACACACACACACAAAACATACACTAGTGACATAAACCTATCAAAAACCACCATAACTTCCGACAGCACAACCCTGATCCCAATCCCTATTCCAACCGATGAGTATTTCTGTTCATCATCAATCACGTCTCCATTTTTCGCGGCTTATCGTCTCATTCACTCCTCTTTCTTTCCACTCGTTTTTCTTACACACACAAACACACAGTAAGTAAAAGTAAAAGTAATCCATCGATGGCTGCTGATCGTGACACCTTCATCTACGTCGCTAAGCTTGCTGAACAAGCTGAACGTTATGACGGTATTCAATACCTTGTTTTATTAACAGATCTGTTGTTTAGTATTCATTATGTTAGTGTAACTTTATATTCGAATTTGGTGCTATTAGTGATCAATTTCTTCAATATGATGTTAATTAATCAATTGTATTGTGGATGTTATCGGTTTTAGTTGACCGTTTGCGAATTTAGTTAGGTTTAGGTGTGTTTGGCGCGGAGCGTTTAGCGTTTCGAAGTTAGCGTTTAGATTCGAATCTGGTGTGTAAGTAGAGATGTATGTGAACGATGTGTTGAATCTGTGAAGTGGTGTTGTTTTTAGTTGACGATTTGCGAATTTAATTAGGTTTAAGGTTATGATTGGCGTGGAGCGTTTAGCGTTTAGATTCGAATATGGTGTTATTGTGTTGTGTAAGTAGAGATGTATGATCGATTTGTTGATAAATAAGCTCATAAGCTAAGGTTGAGTGTTTGGAGTAGCTTATGTTAACTTGGTGTTTGTGATTGATAATAAGTTCAAGAGTATGCTAGCTGGTTTAAGTGCTTCGACTCTTAATGAGTTAAAGGGCTGTTGGATTGAAAGATGTGATGAAATGGTCAGCTTATTTGATGAGAAGGAAATGGTCAGCTTCATTTGGGAAAAAAATCGGACAAAGCATTCTCGACAACACCACAGCTCCTTTTGAATATTACATGCCCAGGTACGTAATTAAGTTTATATTTACTCTCATTCATTGCTTCATTAACTATTAGTCTGTTTAAGCTAAAAACTAAAAATGTTTTATCGAACTGTGCATTTAGTGGGTGGAGTCAGATTAAAGGTCATGGCATGAGTCAATTTTGCATAGTAGATGCAGATAGAAATGTTGTATCAATGACAACCACTGTCAACTACCCATTTGGTGGCGGTATTTTGTCTCCCACAACAGCAATTGTGCTAAATAACGAAGTGGGTGACTTCTCGGCACGTACATAATTATCCCCCGACAGCCTTCCTGGTATGTGTTAAATTACACATACCTTTTACCTATTTAAACGGACCAAATAGACCAAAAACCGGCCGAATATGCCAAATATATGTTGTTTTTGTGTTTGTGAATATGCAGGTACGGATATCTAGAAAAATGGATAAAAATCAAGAAAAAGACAAAGACGAGCACGGGAAATGGAAAAGAGCTCAAAAGCCGGAACCCGGGAAGAAATTCACGAGTTTGGTTCGAGATATTGCTCAAAAATCACAATGGCCCTTGGATTATTTAATATTGGCAAAACTGGTCCTTTGATTAAATTTGAAGATGTTGCAGTTGGGTCCCCGAACTTACAACAATTACCACTTTGGTCCTTGTGTTTTATCCCATTTATTTTAGCCTAAATACTACACCAACCGGATCCCATTTAAAGAAATCCAACCTAAAACTTAACCCAATACCCAAATACCCATCACCGGCCCAACACCCTAGCCCACTACAACTAAAACCAAGCCCATCCTATCTAAAACTTAACCCGACCCACACACTAATAACTAATACCGGGCAAATAAAGAGGGTCAAACCCCTCTTTTTGAGTCAATATCTCAATCAAACCAATCCTAAGAACCCTAATTCGCTTCTTAGCTTCTTCAACCCCTAATTCCCTCCCACCATTAGCCGCTAATCTCCCCATCCCACCTCACCACAACAGTCCAAGGCACTCACATGGGTGTGTCTTGGTCCCCTCCACTCCACTTCATCAATCCGTGGCAAGAGTATCATCCAACGGTTCAAGATTCAAGTTGTGGAGAGCAAGTTTTGATCCAATGGTCTTGAAAGAAGCACAAGATGAAGCTAGGGAACACTCACACAAGAAAAGCACAAGATGAAGAAACCCTCTCATATATATAGATCGGACCCTCCTCACGATTAGCTTTTGTCCCATTTTTCATGTTTTAGAAAAGTGTTGACCATTTTAATTGTTTGATGTTTTTTAGTGTAGTATTTTAATTTAAGTTGTAATTTACTCTCATTTAATTTCCTGTTAATTCAAGTTTCAAGTTTTCCTTGTTTTTTGGTTGGTCAACTTTGGTCAACTGCTGAATTTACTGCTTCATTTCTGCTTATTTATTTCCTTTTACTGCTTATTTAGAATTTTGAATGACTTATTTGCTTGTCACTGCTTATTTTTTTGTTCTTGGTAGTTTTAAGCTAGTTAAGAGCTTAGGTGTTATTTAGCAGCCTGCATGTTTAGAGTAGTATTATAAGTTTTAGATTTTGAATTCTGTTTTGCAATCCAGGCTAGTGAAGCTAGTTGTAATTTATTTATTTTACTGTCTTAAGGTTTTAGTAGAATTAAGTGTGATTTCCAGATTTTTTTTAAGTTCTTAACTGTTCTGATCATCATGGGTAGGATTTAGATGCTTTTTGGTGTTACCTTTTGATGTTATTAGTTCCCCTTTAGTCCACAAAATAGATACTAAGTAGTGGTAAAAATTCCTTTAGGCCTAATTAGTTTACACAAGTCTGCATATGCAGACTGCTTATGCAGTCCACATCAGTCCTCATTGCCTTTTTTTTTTTTTTATCTCAAATTTAAGCTAGTAGCAGTAGAGGTTCAGTTAGTCTTTGCTTATCTTAATCTAGCTTATTTCAGTTACTGTTTAGCTTAATTGTAGCTTTTTAGTCCGTAGCTTCTTGCCTTTTGCTTGTTCCTTTTATTTGCTTACTGTTTGAATTCACCATTTTAATTTGAGCTTAAATTTTGGTTTTCAAAAATGAGTTTAGTCATAAAAATTGTTTATCAGTTAATGCTTATCTAGAATTCTTTTTTTCCCAAACTTTATTTTTCTCATCTTTTAATTAGTTCAAAGTTTATTCACAAAATTTTTCAGATTTTTAAAATTAGTTTTAGTATTTTTTAGAGATTTAAAATAGTTTAAATAGTTTTTAAAGTATAAAAAAATTATTTAAAAGTCAAAAAAATATTTTTCTTTTTCTTTTTATATTTAAAGTTTAGGAAAATTATTTTTATAAAGTTAGGACTTAGAATTTAGAAATTTACTTTTATTTACGTTTTTTAAACTTGTCGCGTAACGTTTTTAATTTAAATTTTCGTTTTAGATTTCGTATGCTTAGATTATTTGTACTCGTAGCTTTATTAGTTGTTTTTATTTGATATTCCATTATTCGTAGTGTAGAAAAAAAAAATCAAAATCTCTCACTTTCATATCTATTCACTACACGAATCACGTCCCGGAAACACAAATTCCATTCGATCTTCGTCGGGACAACGAACCTAGGGTTTTGCATATTTCTTTTGCAATTCTCCTTGTACTAAATTGTTTGAAACCAATTTTTGGCGCCGCTGCCGGGGAGGGTTGAAGTGAGTGCGTGATTCCGTTTATCGATTCGTGTTTTGAAGACCCTTCCTCGTGGAGTTATCGTTTTCATTTGTAAATATTTTTTATAAAAACCCAAAAAGATTTTCTCTTCAAAATTTATTTTCCTTTTTCTTTTGTGATTTTCAATGTTTCTAAAATTTAAAAATCCAAAAATATTCTTCTCAATCCTCTTATCCGTTTGATTCTTTATCTCTTATCCTCTATTCGTTTAATTCTTCTTCTCCATGTCTTCATCTTACCAATATGGTTGTCAATACTGTGGGGGTCCTCCAAATGGTGGAAACTGCCCCGGTTGTAACATTATGGATTCAGGAAACGGGTTTGTCTATGACCAAAATCCATGTTTCTATAGTGAAACACCCTACCTTTTCAACCAGCCCCCACAGCAACAGATGGAGACATACTTGTGTGAATTTTGTGGAGGTTGTCCTCATCCGGAATTTGATTGTCGAACGGGTGACATGCTTGTCTATGAGCAGAACCCTTATAACAATCAGACATCATCCGGATTTGACACATCTTCATATTATACATCAAGTTCTCCACAACAGTATTATTCTTGTGAATATTGTGGAGGTCCACATCCAAGTTTTGATTGTCAAGCAAGGAATACGTTTGTCAATGAACAAGTTCCTTGTAATCAGAACTTCGGGTATGACCATTATCCACATAATTCATCAAATCAATCACAGCAACAATATTGTTGTGAATACTGTGGAGGCCCTCACTTTGGCTCTGATTGTCAAACAAGTAACCAGTTTGTCTATGAACATGGTCCTTGTGGCAATTACGACTATTCTTATAATAACTCACTTCCACAGTACCCATCATCTCAAACACTCAATCAAGAACTTCTCCATGAACTATTGGAGTCAGCAAAGAAATATAACCATGAACTTCTAGAGTTAACAAAAAGCTATAAGGCTATGGTTATTCAATGTACCCCAGAAGATCCTCATCAGAAAACTTATGGAGAATTTTTAGCTGAAAGACAAATAGCTAAAATAAGTTCTAATTATCGTCAAACTTTCGTTTACGACGACGATGACGATGATGAGGATTCTATGTGGGGAGTTTGTGAAAATTCAACAGAAATCACTCCCGTCTTTCCTACCAAAGAACCCGAGGACTCTCTAAAAATGGGGGACGAGCATCTCGACACTATTCCGGCAACGGAATCAGACAATGTTGAGAACCTCGTCCCAATCCCAAGTGAGTCCGAGGAAATATTTGACGGTGATTGTGATTTGCAATCTTGTGGAGATTCTCTTGACGTTTCCGAGGTTACTTCCGGAATTTTCTCTAACCCCCTCTTTGAATATAGTGACGAGTACACTTTTTGTGCCGTTAATCCTCTTTTTGATGGGGTGTTAGAGGACGTTGAGAGCGAGGACTCTATAATTTCTAATCTTGATGAGCCCGTAACGGAACCGGGACTCACAGATTCTCCTCGTATTCTTGAATCTCTTCATGAGGAGTTCTCAGAAGAACTCACTCATATCATACCTCCTCCGGAGTATGATTATTTTGTTATTGAAGAAGATCCTGACCCGGGGGGAGGTAAACTCTATCCTAAGAGTTTGCTTGATGATGATATCACCCCGACCCTCCCTCCCGAGGTTTTTCAGAGCTCTAATGATAAAGAATGGATTCCCATTCAGATCATGATCTTTCTCCCCTTCTTCACCTACCCGGTGACTTCTCTTCTCCTTCACTCCTTCGGGAGTGAAGACACCATCTTTGACCCCGGCATTTCTCCTTCTTTTAAGCCGTGGGTATCTCATCGGAGTGGAACTTTCGTATGCTTCAATGTTTTTCCAAACATCTTGAACGAAAGTCCGATTGAGATTATTTCTTCCACTTGCTCCCCCATGGACAATTAAATTCGGGGCGAGTCTAAGCTTTCCGACTCGATACCAAAACAAGCGCTTCGTGGGAGGCACCCCATGCTTATCCATCTACTTTCTAATAAAGTGACGTGAGGAGGGTTTCCTCTTCCATTTATTGTGTTTCGTGGTTTTCTGTGCTGTGTTCAGGATTGCCCGATGATTGAAGACTCTCGTGCTCATGGTTCTACCTTCTCTCCACTCGAGTTTCATCATTCGTTGCTCATCCGATATCCTTAATCTTATCGTTTTACGTTTATCTTTGGCATAATTAATAAACGGTCTTAGATTTATGTAGGAGAACCCTTACCTTTAAGACATTGAGGACAATGTCTCGTTTTAGTCTGGGGGGGTAATCTTTCGATTTTATTTTTGCCTTGCATTTTTGCCGTTTAATCACGCAACCCCGTTTTTCCTCAAAATTTGAAAAAATTCAAAAAAAATGAGAAAAATTTAAAATTTTTTTGCAAAAATATAATAAATTTTGACATTTTTGTTGACTTTCCGCTGGTGAGAGTAGGAATAAAATTCTGACTTGACCGGGCGTGTTGAGCCCTAGCTTGTCTCCTTAACCATTTATAATCTATAAGCTTGTGCTAGTCTTTTACACAAGGAGCTAGAAAACGCGAATTCTTTTTAAGAGTTTGCAAGTTCCCGTATCGACTTTATATATGCATGGCTTGATTATAAGGCTAAGCATTCGCGGATCTTATTATTTAAGATTTTAAATTTGCGAAGAACGAGAAATGATAGAGTTTATTTAGAAGTTAGATGCTAAGCGTGGAGTAGTTGGTTCTCTTTAGAGCTCATCGAAGCTACTTGTGGCCTTTTGCTCCCACAAAATTGTTTCACTATATATATCTGTAAGAATAATTAAAGATGTTAGGTTTTGCCGATGATTAGTTCTTGGTCTTCTTAAAAGAATTCTTGTTTTAAAAATTGGGTACACATCAAGGTTACTTAATAATACGTATAATAATAAGATAAGTGCTCTAAGCTTCGGATTCGAGATCGGGCCTTGGATCCTTATTTCCAAAAGGCGTTTAGGTCTTGGCTACCCTCTTACACCGGCCCTTGGACCTCTTGTTCAGGAATGTGTGAGGTCTTGGTCTAACCACCTTGGATCCTCATTTCAGGAATGTCTAGAGTCTTGGAACACTCCGTTGTAACGGCCCTTGGATCCTTTATTCCGAAAGGTGTAAGGTCTTGGAACTAAACCGTGAAGGTCCGTCGTTTAGGGTACGCAAGTGAAAAGTTAGTGAAAAAAAAAAAATAAAAAAAAAAATGCAAAAGTCAAAAATATAAATAAAAGCCTTGATGTGGACCTCATTTTCAAATCAACGGTTCTCGAGAGAAGATTGAAAACTACTTAGCGTCTTAATTTAGTATCTTTATCGGCACTAAAACTTATCAAAACGAGAATATGAAGCAATTCATTTCTCACCAAAAATAAAATAAATAGAGGAAATTAGGAAAATGGGAGCAAGAGGTAATTACACAAGTAACTTTCATGGGTAGTGTTGGCATCTAACTTGTAAATAGACAATAATTTCGTTTTTACGCTTAGTTTGGGGACTCGTGAAAAATCAGGAACGACGAATTTTATCCGTATGGTCACTTCTTTATGAGTCGTGTTTCCTACTCGAAGAACCTGAAAGTTATCGTGAGATAATGATTGTCAACAAAGCCGTCACATGATTATGATAAAAAAATACAAAAATAGAATAAAAGGAAAATCGGGGAGTTTTTAGAACTTAAGATTTCTTAATCTCTTTTGAAAATTTTGCTACTTCTCAAAGTTAGTAAAAAGAGATTGGAAATTTTTAGTTTTGAAAACGTGTTTTTATAACATTGCGTGAGGACACAGCAATATCTTAGTCTGGGGGAATTTTGGTATGTGTTAAATTACACATACCTTTTACCTATTTAAACGGACCAAATAGACCAAAAACCGGCCGAATATGCCAAATATATGTTGTTTTTGTGTTTGTGAATATGCAGGTACGGATATCTAGAAAAATGGATAAAAATCAAGAAAAAGACAAAGACGAGCACGGGAAATGGAAAAGAGCTCAAAAGCCGGAACCCGGGAAGAAATTCACGAGTTTGGTTCGAGATATTGCTCAAAAATCACAATGGCCCTTGGATTATTTAATATTGGCAAAACTGGTCCTTTGATTAAATTTGAAGATGTTGCAGTTGGGTCCCCGAACTTACAACAATTACCACTTTGGTCCTTGTGTTTTATCCCATTTATTTTAGCCTAAATACTACACCAACCGGATCCCATTTAAAGAAATCCAACCTAAAACTTAACCCAATACCCAAATACCCATCACCGGCCCAACACCCTAGCCCACTACAACTAAAACCAAGCCCATCCTATCTAAAACTTAACCCGACCCACACACTAATAACTAATACCGGGCAAATAAAGAGGGTCAAACCCCTCTTTTTGAGTCAATATCTCAATCAAACCAATCCTAAGAACCCTAATTCGCTTCTTAGCTTCTTCAACCCCTAATTCCCTCCCACCATTAGCCGCTAATCTCCCCATCCCACCTCACCACAACAGTCCAAGGCACTCACATGGGTGTGTCTTGGTCCCCTCCACTCCACTTCATCAATCCGTGGCAAGAGTATCATCCAACGGTTCAAGATTCAAGTTGTGGAGAGCAAGTTTTGATCCAATGGTCTTGAAAGAAGCACAAGATGAAGCTAGGGAACACTCACACAAGAAAAGCACAAGATGAAGAAACCCTCTCATATATATAGATCGGACCCTCCTCACGATTAGCTTTTGTCCCATTTTTCATGTTTTAGAAAAGTGTTGACCATTTTAATTGTTTGATGTTTTTTAGTGTAGTATTTTAATTTAAGTTGTAATTTACTCTCATTTAATTTCCTGTTAATTCAAGTTTCAAGTTTTCCTTGTTTTTTGGTTGGTCAACTTTGGTCAACTGCTGAATTTACTACTTCATTTCTGCTTATTTATTTCCTTTTACTGCTTATTTAGAATTTTGAATGACTTAGTTGCTTGTCACTGCTTATTTTTTTGTTCTTGGTAGTTTTAAGCTAGTTAAGAGCTTAGGTGTTATTTAGCAGCCTGCATGTTTAGAGTAGTATTATAAGTTTTAGATTTTGAATTCTGTTTTGCAATCCAGGCTAGTGAAGCTAGTTGTAATTTATTTATTTTACTGTCTTAAGGTTTTAGTAGAATTAAGTGTGATTTCCAGATTTTTTTTTAAGTTCTTAACTGTTCTGATCATCATGGGTAGGATTTAGATGCTTTTTGGTGTTACCTTTTGATGTTATTAGTTCCCCTTTAGTCCACAAAATAGATACTAAGTAGTGGTAAAAATTCCTTTAGGCCTAATTAGTTTACACAAGTCTGCATATGCAGACTGCTTATGCAGTCCACATCAGTCCTCATTGCCTTTTTTTTTTATCTCAAATTTAAGCTAGTAGCAGTAGAGGTTCAGTTAGTCTTTGCTTATCTTAATCTAGCTTATTTCAGTTACTGTTTAGCTTAATTGTAGCTTTTTAGTCCGTAGCTTCTTGCCTTTTGCTTGTTCCTTTTATTTGCTTACTGTTTGAATTCACCATTTTAATTTGAGCTTAAATTTTGGTTTTCAAAAATGAGTTTAGTCATAAAAATTGTTTATCAGTTAATGCTTATCTAGAATTCTTTTTTTCCCAAACTTTATTTTTCTCGTCTTTTAATTAGTTCAAAGTTTATTCACAAAATTTTTCAGATTTTTAAAATTAGTTTTAGTATTTTTAGAGATTTAAAATAGTTTAAATAGTTTTTAAAGTATAAAAAAATTATTTAAAAGTCAAAAAAATATTTTTCTTTTTCTTTTTATATTTAAAGTTTAGGAAAATTATTTTTATAAAGTTAGGACTTAGAATTTAGAAATTTACTTTTATTTACGTTTTTTAAACTTGTCGCGTAACGTTTTTAATTTAAATTTTCGTTTTAGATTTCGTATGCTTAGATTATTTGTACTCGTAGCTTAATTAGTTGTTTTTATTTGATATTCCATTATTCGTAGTGTAGAAAAAAAAAATCAAAATCTCTCACTTTCATATCTATTCACTACACGAATCATGTCCCGGAAACACAAATTCCATTCGATCTTCGTCGGGACAACGAACCTAGGGTTTTGCATATTTCTTTTGCAATTCTCCTTGTACTAAATTGTTTGAAACCCCTCACATACAAATTTTATCAGTCCAAACAAGAGACCATTGTCTTACATGACTCATGTCATCATTGTCAAGGTAAATTTGACTTAAGAAAGTCAACCACAAAATTTTCCAATCTTATGTTCACAATAACTGGTTGTCTTCTTGGAAAGAATATAAAGCACTAGAAATATAAATATTAAGTGTTACTTAAAGTTACGTAATTTCTATAATTCTCGAGTTCTAAAACACTGTTACGCTGCTTTTGGACCTGTTCGCGCTCATTCTGCCAATCGTTTACTAGCTAATTTTAAGAATCGGGTCGAAATTGCCATCTCTATATGAGGCATTCTCATTTGTCTTATTTTATGCAGTTGATGGCGAATGTGGTATACTACGAAAATTGGACAGTGATCATATTGAGCTTTCAGGTGACCAAAAGAAGTTTTTAAGAGATGAAGTACACCTACTGAATTTCGAAATCAAGATAGTTCACAACTTTAATAGTATATCCTTTCATATATGTGAATGCTAAGATTAATAGTTTCAAACTTTAGAGTCTTCAAAGTTTGCATATATTTCATGTCGATTTTGAATATAAACTATATAACATGTTTGTATTATAAAGTCTAAACAAATCTTTTTTTAATCACAGGGCATGCGAGTAAAGCACATGCTACTGCAAAAATGTCAATGCAAATAATTATAGTGATGCCCAAAATTGTTTAATTGTCGAAACGTAAACCTCTTTGAAGCAACCAGTTCGAAAGGAAGGTAAGTATTTGCATTTTAAGATTGTAATATACGCTGTCGCGTTTTCATCAATCTCTTCCCTAATCAGCATTTTCGACAACTCAGTCAAAATATTTGGTATGTATCACAGGTGATACCTAATATTTGGTATGTATCACAGGTGATACCTAATATCTATTTTGCAAATTATTAGGTATCACATGTGATACAAAATAACTTAATAGGTATCACTTGTGATACATACAAAATCACACATTGGTTAGTACTGCTAGTTGGTTTTAATGCTGTTCAATGGAGCTTAGTACTGCTGGTTATCTTTGTTAGTGCTGCCACTTACATGATTAGTACTGCTGCTTGTTGAAAATAGATTGTTACAGACTTTTAAGCTTATTTTTTTGGCTAAATACTTGTTGTTACACTAGCCCAATAAAGAAAAATAATTTGGGCTTAGTGACCAGCACAAAGAGTTTGCGTAAACTGTAGTTACCTACTTACATTATGATGTATCACCTGTGATACAAAATAAATTATTAGGTATCACCTGTGATACAAAATAACTTAATAGGTATCACCTGTGATACATACAAAATCACACATTGGTTAGTACTGCTAGTTGGTTTTTTATGAGTCCATGAGTCCTTTTTTGTTGGTCGCTGAGTCCTTTTTGTGTCATTAGGCACAAGATAGAAAAACCCTATTTATAGATATGCATATGCTTATTGTTCAACATTCTTTTGTAGCGCTTCATAGACCTCGGTTATGTGCTGGAGTTCAACGTAAACTTGAACAACATGAAGCAATTGGTGATAGGATATTCATTCAGCAACAATCTTGCAAGAACTAAAGCTTTTTGTTCAGCAACGAAGCGTCAAGATGGTACAATACAACAATGTATGTAGCGTGCAAAGTAATCTGTAATTTACTTGGATTATTCATGCCAAACATCTGTATGAACTCGTTTACGTCTATATCTATAGGACTTGTAACATTTTCCCAATTCATTCTAATCTTTGATAAAGTCAACTAGGACCATGCACTACAAAATCTCAAATATTTGTTAAGATACTTGAAATTTGGTACCTAAAGGTGTTGTCATACTAATTGGGGTAGTTGTTCCATCACTTTCATGTATGTTTCTAGGAAGTCCTCTATAGTCTGATCAAATTTACAGTAAACTAAGTTTTATGTTCCTCAGTTGAAACAAAGTACTGGTATCACTTTATGGCAAACATGAAATGTGGGTTGTGTGAACTGATTGGAACTGGTTTTCGTCTTAAAAACATTAACAATTGTGCTAGCGTCCAATCATGCATGTATATGATGGTTGAAGAAAGGATATGGATATTGATAGCTAGCTGTTTTATGATGCAAAAGGTTCAACAATGTATCATCAGTATACTATAAAAGGACTTTGATTACTGCTGTTTAACATAGTCCATGTCTATTGCATTTTCTTTGTCTTGATCTTCACTTGTGATCATAGTATCATACAATGTATGGGTTACATATATACTCCGTATTATAATGTATTATAAGGAATGCTCTGATTCGTAAAATAAGATATTAGGTATCACCTGTGATACAAAATAAGATATTAGGTATCACCTGTGATACAAAATAAGATATTAGGCAAATAGACCTACCATGTGTTTTGAGCTACATTTGTGACACCAGCTATGACGTCTTGTTCAACTGCCTATTAGCCCCTGCATTCAAGATAACCAAATATGAGTGAATAAAAATTACGAATCCGGAACTTAGAATTGCCCATATTATATAAGCAAATTCACTTCATTGATTCAAAAGTTAGTACACCGGGCAACTTTAACAACATAGAAACAGACCTATACTAAACAAACAAGCTGATCGTGTTTCAGCTTACATTTAAAAAAACAACATAACACTTGACAGAAGTAACAAGACTCTTCTATACAACTTGTTTATTCCACTTTTCTTTTATTCTTCCATTTCATCATCATCTTCAACCTCCTCGATCTTCATCCTCTTCACAGCTTTTGCAGCATCATTGCGAACACCATTTGCACTAGGAGGAACTTCAATCAGAATATCAGACTTCTCACCCATCGCAGCATTCACGAGTCCACCATTCCTTTCCACCCTGTAAGTCAATTCTTCCCCGTTCATGTCTGCATCTATATACGCTGTCGCGTTTTCATCAATCTCTTCCCTAATCAGCATTTTCGTATGTATCACAGGTGATACCTAATATTTGGTATGTATCACAGGTGATACCTAATATCTATTTTGCAAATTATTAGGTATCACCTGTGATACAAAATAACTTAATAGGTATCACCTGTGATACATACAAAATCACCGTTTTGAATCAGTTTTAAATCAGTTTTTATTTTTAATTCATTAAAAATTATATGGATTGTCAGATACCTCTCAGATTAACCAAATGACCGTTTTGAAGATAATATGTTTAGACATGATCACATACGAACTAACAAAAAATAGAGAAATGAACAAAACCTATTCTAATGCAATTGTATTCCTGCATATCTGCTGAACCCCAAAAAGGTTAATGCGCTTCATCTCTGCCAAAGCCTGAAAAATAGTATGAAAATTATTGTATATAATAACCGGGGACAAGAAGTATAACAGTTATGTTATGTTATCGTAGAAAATGGCAAGATTTGCTAACTATGAGAGATCCTACTGCACAACAAGAATAAGAAACTAATAATGTGGCACAATTCTAGCTATTAAGAATGTTGAAGTACCAACCTTTATGGATGCATGTGATGCAACAGCACAGATCCCACCAAATACATGGTTCCGTTTGGTTGGAGTATCTTGTGGGCTAATTTGGTGATTTAGTGTCCGCGTGACCAATTTAGCTGGTCAAATTGCAGGCATGATTTCATTTAATAAAATATGCTGCAGTATCATTTTTTTTTGCTGACATGGCCGCAGAGATGTTAACAAATTAGTACACCAAATGCAAGTATAGATAAGATAAGTATGTTGCTATATAAAGAAAGTAATTTTTGCTGACTTGCCATTTTTTGCCATGTCATTTTTTATCGGTTCTCTAGGTAGTGTCTGCCCTAAGTAACTTTTGCTGACTTGTCATCTTTTGTCGGTTTTCTAGGTAACTTAGTGACTGGGCAATAAACACACCAAATAGAAGTATAGATCCCAACATGGGACAAAAAAAATATAGCCACCAATTCTTAAGTAGGTTGCTATTTAATGACATTTGCCATAACTTTATAGAAAAAAGGCGTGTACCGAGAAAGAGCATAGAACAAGTTTAAACCAGAAACGCTTACCTCTTATCTTTTGAAGGAGTCTTGCTTGCGAGTCTAGCTGTTTGAACAGCAGCATCAGCAGATGCAGCTTCAGGAGTTACTCTCAAAATCTCACATATAAGTTGTTGGCATTCACTCTGTGAAAGTTAAAAGTGCAGCTTAACATCAGGAACTTAACATCGACATCATAGAATGTTAACAAGGAGAATTACAACTGTCAAACTAACTACCTGTAGAACCGTCATGGAAAAACCAATAGTATAACCTCCTGTAGCGTGAGATGCTTCAGAATCAGGGTTTCCAGATATCTCACCCACCATAGACTTTGGTGTGTTCATGTTTGCTTGCTGGGAAGATTTTGATTCAAAAAGCTCACCAACAACCACATGATTATCTGAGAAATACAACACTCACAAATCATGACTTTACAAAGATGTTTGTTTAAGTACACATACGAACACACATACACGCACATACTAACCAAATATTCGAACCATCGCATCTAGAATAGAATCGAGAAGTTCCTTTGCTGCTGACTGTGCTGCTCCCATTGGAGCCATAACAGGCGACACGGGGCTGACTGCCAATAGTGTTCCAGCTAATGATGTCCCATTTTTATGTTTTTCTTTTGATAATTGATAGCTCTGCAATTGGCCTTTTACATACTGAAGACTTGTTGTACCAGTTCGAGAGTGGCCTACACCAGGCCTCGAAGAATTTATATATTCTGCCTGAGCTTTAATCTTGGATGTATTGATCTCATGAATCGCTGGTCTTAATCTTTATTCAATCAAATGCTAAATATCACATGTGATATATTTAACAAATAAGCTCATTAAAAACATATTAATCAAATGCTAAATATCATATGTGATATATTTACCAAACATATATTTCTAACAGTGAAGTCAACTTTTCCAGTAACACCTAGCACATGAAATTGATAGAACACAACAAAAACCGTTCAACAGAGTACCAACATGAGTAATTGCAGGCTTCATTTCAATATATATATATAATATATATATATATATATATATCAGCGATATGTGTGCACCAATTCCACGACATGTACGAGTGATGACATATGAATAATTTACACAGGGCAAAGCAAGGCAATGCCTAGACGCTTATATGCCTACGCAACAAGACACACTTTCAACGGAATTTGAAGGTATGTGATAAGCCCTGCATAACCTAATGCTTTTGAATTCTTTATTGTACAAGTCGTACCTAGTTACGTGAGGAACCACAAAGATTTAAGACAAACCGACTAAAACTACTTAACTGGTCATTCCACTTAAGTTGCAATTGATCATAATGGAAAATGTTTCTGGTATGAATACTAACCGTATAAAATACCAAGCGCTAAGCACAAACAAATTGCCATAGTTCCCACCCACATCAATGCACTTTTAATCCTCTAGCCAACAGTCCTACAAATAAAAACAACGGTAAGCATAAAAAACACATGTTCAAAGTTTTATAAATATTGTACAACTCTTTCAATTCTGAAAAGAAGATCCATTTTAGCTAGGCATGTTTAGTATGTTGATAGTTGTAAAATAGCCTGCTAAAAAATGTCACTAATTATGTATATGAAACTGAAGTGTGGAATCAATTGAGAATGATTTGGCTGAGTTCAAAGATGATATTCAAGAAGAGAAACAAGAAGATGGTGATATTGGTGGCAATGGTGAAGCTCAACCAAGTGGTTTAGACGCTCATATAACCAATGAGCAACCAGGTTGGTATTTATCTATCTTACCAAACTAGTCTATATTTTTGGCAATATTAGTATTTGTCTATCTTGCCAAACTAGTCTATATTGTTAACTTGTTAAAAAAAAAGGCAAATAATGATAAGCAAACTTGATATACATATATGCACATTAAATATTGTCTACTTGAGTTTTGGGCACAAAAATGCGTCAGCCACTAATATCACATAGTAATAGCTTAAACTATATAACAGAATTAATTCTGACATGCAAACACAACAATTTGGTTTGTTTATGATTTCTCATTATGAGGTACTATTCGTATAGGAAACCTACCTGTATCGAATTATCAAAGGCGGTCTAGGCGTCAGGCGGTGGTCGACCGCCCGACTAGCGCCTAGCGTTTTTTGCAACCATGAGTACATGTTAGTTGTTAATAGACTTGATGCTTACAATTCGTTGTTTAAGTTTGTTCTCTTTTGTTTGTATTACGCAACAGTTTGTTCCGAGTTAGCAACCGGTTGGTCCGTCTCTACTCATACCATATTTTGTTGATTTAAACTAGTAAAGTATTCTTTTATTTTTGTAAATTAATATCCTGACAAATGTAAAAATCACAGTTTGAATATACATAAAGATACAATGATATGTCTAACCACATTTAAAATTCAATTGTGCATTTCATCAAACACATGGTGTGCGTTTAACTAATATTTTGCCTAAAGTATATTCTACATGGACAAACCAATATGGTGTTCAAAGAAACTAGAATCGATTGAACAAATTAATAACAAAAATAGTAAAAAATCATCAAATTATACAAAAATAGATGTAAAGCACCATACACTTACTCGTAATTAGCTTCAATTTAGGATTATCATGTGTTTTTTTTATGATTCAATCAAGAAACTGAATCTAATGGAATCGAAGATGTTTAACGAGAATGAAAAATGATGATGATGATGAAGAACAACGACGAATATGATGATTAATTTGGTGAACTGAATTTCGAAGTTAGGGTTTGATGACATGATTAGAAGTTGAAGTTGAATTAGGGATGAAATGGGTGATTGAGAAACACTGTGTGTGTGTGTGTGTGTTTTATGAGACTTGGAAATGGTTTTTTTTTTTAATTTTGAGTTTATATGATTAGCCACTAAATGAAAATGAATAGAGGTTGGGGATTGGTCCCTTCTGTTGTAAAATATTACTTATGGGCTTATGAGTTTATGTCTATTCATCTAATCTTTAGTAACACGTTAGGTTTAGACTATTAACTTTATAAATAGATCCTACTTGTAACCATCTTTAGTAACATGATCCTACTTGTAACCATCTTTAGTAACATGTTAGGTTTAGACTATTAACCTTATAAATAGATCCTACTTGTAACCTCTTGGGATGATTAATCAATAAGAATTCTCTCTTCTCCTTACGTCTCTCTTTCTTGTTCATGATTATTCACAACACGTTATCAGCACGCTCTAAAACCATTAGATTTGTCAAAGACGTATGACAATATCAAACATTCTTCGTGACACGCATGCAGGTCAGTACCGATCTCTTTTAGTATTAACACTTATAGTCAAATGTTTTTATTAGCTAGATCTCAAATTATGTTATAAAATTAAGGACTGATCTGGTATTGAAGTGAATTTTGATCTCCCAATGAAAATTTTAAATCCTAATTAAATATTGAATATGTATACAATGGAAATTTTAAATCCTAATTAAATATTGAATATGTATACATATATGTTCGTTGATTCAAGGTACGCGTATTGTAATTGTTTGTATAATCAAAAGTAAGAATTTCTAGCATTATCACTAACCATAAAATATTGATAAAACAAAACAATAATTCTGTTGTATGCTAGGTTTATTTACAAGCCTTATCTCATATATGTTTTTAATCATAGTTCATCGATTCAAGATTTATTGCTACTAATACATGTTATAATTGATGATAATTATAATTCGTATATGTTAATCGTTTTCTTCGATTCAAAATTAGGGGATCGTATTATGGTAAGTTACATTACTGTACGTAGTCCAATTGCTAAAACATAAGGTGTAGTCCAATTGCTAAAAGGGATCTTTAATATGTTATAGCGATAATTCTTTTGGACCACATATGCCTGTTTATATGTTTTGAAATTGTTAATAACTACTATTAACTTGTTTGATTCATTCTGGAATGACTACATAATTCTCTTTTACTGTCATAAAATTACTAGGCAAAAAAGTTTGCCAATTCTTCTTACTAGCTAACATAGATTAAAACGGTTACATGCATGTATGGTTGATCATTAAGGTATATATTCATGTAATTGTTATTAAAGTCACCGTATTTGAATTTTTTTAGTCACCAACTATTTTATAGTTATGTTTGCATATTCGATGTATTAGTTCGTTATAATGAAACAATGAATTTTGTTCTAAAATAATAATATATATGTGTTGCATCATATAGTTGGTTATTGATGAAAATTGAGAAATAAAGTTTGCGTGTATGAAATAGTACTATGAGATATTATTATTTGAATATTGGTGATGAGCTGTCTTATAGTGATTAGCAAGAGTTTTGATATTGTGTTGCATAGATATATGTTTGTATTGAGATACACGTATTTTTATGTCTCATATAATTGAGTTATGGCATCTATAAAATTGAAAGATCATTTGTAGTGAATTGAATAGTGATGATTTAAACTTTTACTTGGTTCATTATTCGCATGTTGTTATAACGATGTCGAATTGTTTGATTTATAATAGATAAAATAGTTTTATGTGTTTGATTCCTTTAATAAAAGAAGCATATGAATTTATGATATATGCTATACTTCACGATGTTCAGTGCTATGTGCAAACTATGAAAAAAAATCTTGAACTGATTCTTACTATGTGGGACTAAAGCCTTGGTTTGCACTCTTGACATGTTACTTGAGCTCGAAGATAATTTATGTGTAGATATCAATACCCAATCTTTAATTGTTAGTATAATAGTTAGTTGTCTATATTGAAAATCCAATAGTATGATTTTTAATTTTATATGCCATTAAACCTTAATTTTGTAAAATGTGATTTGCTGGCTTTGACACAACTTCATTGTGAACGTGAGCATTTTTCGTGTATGTTGTCAGACTATAAACAAAGGAGAAAATGTAAGTCGAAATTTTTGTGAAGTTCCAATTTTTTTTTAAGAATAAATTCTTAAACGTATAGAAATAGAATATTCAACAGGTGAAAATCTGTCAAAATTATGGTAAAATCTAAAAGAATTATTTGACCATCAAGTGAAAGAAATTCTTGTAAGTGCGCGCTATAATTGATGCACTTCGTGTTGTAAAACATGAAAAGTGTTCGCGAGCACAATTTCGCAATATTCAATATTACATCTAAATGATACGAAAATATGCGATGAGATGGTTGATGCCTCGATATGCTCATATATCGAGAACGATGCTTTGATACAAGTTCTTCTTGTGCCAAACAAAGCAATGAGTATTTGAACAAACACCATAAACCCGTTCAATAAATTTGTTCCATTCACTCAATTGAATGTGATGAGATGATCAACATAAAGATATTCATTCCCTCATGAGAATGTGATATGATATAATGATCAATGTAGAGATATCCATTCCCTCAAGTGAATGTGATAAAATGATCAATGTAAGATCTCCATTCCCTCAAGTGAATGTGAAAATATAATGATAAATGTCTAAAGATCATTTATCATGGTAAAGGATATGGTCAAAGTAATATGAAATTGACAAACCACTATTAGTGGCAAAATAAGCAAGGAACAAACGAAAATGTGATGCATGTAAAATGCAATGTGATGTATGCAAAATAAAAGTGTGTCAAATATATTACACACTATATTCATAGATGTAAGAATCTATGCAAACACAATTTTGCTCCGTAAAAGAAAATATAAACTTGTTACGAGGAATGAAATTTCATATTAATGATGCCTTATATTCTCTTTCATTTTCCTCGACAAGCCATAACATAAGTTTATGTCCCAAAATTATATTATTATGAGGCATGACCAGTTGGACCATCCCGAGTCAATGATGATGCGAATATATAAAAGAACCATGCGTTTCTTCAATGATTTTTTCATTGTCTTTATTGCTCTCAATAGAAGTTAATACTTCAAATATTACCACCAAATTAAAGTAAGGGCTCATTCCCTTGGAGTTTTGGAAAATATCCAAAAGAGATATATATATAGGCCTATACAAGTGCCATTTAGATCATTTTGATTTTAAAATCGATGCATCGTCAAAATGATCATGAAAGACGCAACATGAAGTTAGCGTGATTAATGGCTCCGCTTATAAGAATACGAGCATGTTTTCCATATTATATTTTTGGAAATGGTGGTTAGAAATTCCAAGTATTTGGTAATTATTAGAAAAAGTGTTGAACACTTGTAGCTCATGTTGGTAAGTGAAATGATTTTGTTGAAGCGTTTATAAACGTTTTCACTTTATTATAAAGCCAATAATTGTGAGAGCAAAATTAATGGTTTATGGGGCATGTTATTTAAATGATAGAACATGAATTTGCATCATGCCAAAATTTATAATGATTCCTTCCCATTTAATGGTTTTTTGGTCATGAACCATCTATCTCCCATCTAAAAGTCATGCAATTATGCGACTTATAGTGAATCCACTACAACGCAAAATGTGAGATATTGAGAATGACAATTCATTCAGGGGAAGAGAATAAGCAACTAGAATTTGGAATGAATTATAAATAATGTAAATGTTGATCCTCACAACACTAATGGATATGAACTTGAAGTTCAAAGTGTAATTCATTTTTATGATCTAGAAAATGCCAGACACATTTGGTGACCTAAACAGAGTAACTAGATTTTTATACGCTGCTAATGCTCCAACTTATATTTGTGTCCCAACTGGACAACCAATGATTGTTAATGATTCTATGGCACGCCTATTGCGTGATAGAACAATCGATTCCAAATATAAATCCTCGAATGATATATAAATGGAGCAAGAAGTTAAGATGGTCATATCGAGGTAATAAACACCCCATAATAGTCTCGTACTGAGACACTAGACAAAGGGGATTCTAAAAGAACCTCGTGTACATTTAAACCTATGAGATCTCAATAAATATAATGTCTATTAAAATGTGGAATCGAAAAGAGTTGAATCAACGTCGATAGTACTATCGTATCTAATGATGCACAAGATAACGAATTTATCACAAAATAGCGCTATAATAACAGTGAGGATCTTGGAAATAATCTTGCAAGAAGTGCAATGATTGGCCATAATGTAAAGACTCAAGTAACTAGTGAAAGATTGAAGTCTCTTGTGATGAGACATATGGGAATTGAAGTCCATACACATGAATGTGTAAACTTATTGGATTAATATATGTCTTTATAAGAAAGTGAAATTAATGTGCTGAATTTACATTTTCGCAAAGACGTGAAAATAATGAGACATGATCTCATGTGGTGGATCCAATAAGTATTTTGATATTATATAAGTCTGGCAATATGAGAAATACTGATATGCGCCTAAAAGAATATGAGTAAGTGCTCATTTGATGTTCAGATTCCTAAAAGGATATAAAATGCATGAAACATGTCTCGTTATTTAAAATGCTTGAATCATATAAGAAAAATTATTGAGTATACAACTTGATCAAACCGAATAAATAATTATATGAGATCAAGGAATATGAGCATAATTGTTACAATCGCCCTTAGTCAATATTTGTTAAAATGGGACATGAAATGATTATGTTTGCCCATGAAATTTTATAAAGATATATGGATTTGACTATGGTATGTCAATGAAACTCCCTGAGAGTTTATGAAGGCGATTGAATGCTTAGAAACTAAACTTGAAATAAAAGACAAAGTTTGTCTTAGTTTACGAATTGAATATTTAATGATGATATCTTTATACATCATGAAAACTAAAGAAATATGATAAATATCTTTATATGGATATATGATGCTCATGTTTATAAGGTGACATGATGTTGAAAATACGTGTTGCACTTTTTTTTCCCTTGACCATGGTTTTGTCCCCATTGGGTTTTCCTGGTAAGGTTTTTGACGAGGCAACATTCCTAAGCGTATGAAGGAATTATGTACTCTTTTCCCTTCACTAGATTTTTATCCCATTGGGTTTTATCTAGTAAGGTTTTAGCGAGGCATAATCTTCAAATAAACATTCAAGGGGAAGTGTTATAAATAATTATGGAATGGATATCCATATCCTTTTAATTGCTACATCATCAAACCATCCAAGAAGAATGCGTTTGGTTAAGATCGATGATTCAATACATCCAAGAAGAATGCGGTCTCAAGTCTATCAAAGGAAATCTAACCTTATTATATGAAGACAATGCGGCGTGTATAGCTCAAATCAAGGAAGGGTATATCAAAGGAGACAAAACAAAACACATTTCTCCGAAGTTTTTCTTTACATATGATCTACAAAAGGATGGAGTTATTGATGTTTGTCAAATTCGATCAAGTAACAATTTGGCAGATTTATTCACAAAATCTTTGCCAACAATTTTTTTTTGAGCAACTGGTTTGGAAGATCGTCTTCGACGCTTGAAAGATATACATTAATTTGAGGAGGAGGAGCATATTATGCGCACTGCACTCTTTTTCCCTTCATCAAGTTTTTATCCCACTGGGTTTTCTTGATAAGGTTTTTAATGAGGCATTCTATGAAATATAATAAATGATGAATATCCAAGGAGGAGTGTTGTAAAATATTACTTATGGGCTTATGGGTTTATGTCTATTCATCTAATCTTTAGTAACATGTTAGGTTTAGACTATTAACCTTATAAATAGATCCTACTTGTAACCTCTTGGGATGATTAATCAATAAGAATTTTCTCTTCTCCTTGCATCTCTGATAACGCCTAAATCTAACATGTTTTTGATAACGTTATTGGTAGTTTTATATACGTTTTGTGGTTATATTTATATGCTTTTGTTACTAAATCGTACCAAAGTGTGTTTGCAAAGCATTTGTAGCCAAAGACATGAAAATGGATGGAAAAGATGCAAAAATGAGGAAAAAGGAAGTATTTGAGATTTCATGTGAATCTTGTGTCAAGTCCGCTCCGTAAGGTACTTCAATGAGTTAAAGTCCGAGTAGTCGAGTTCATAAGCTTAAGGATGAAGAGAAAGATCAAAGAATCAAGAGCTACAACCGAGAAACAAGTCGTATGCAAAAGTCCAAGAAAAAGGTTCATCAGCCATAGCCATCCGATCGGTCGCCGCCCGCAACCGATTCGGATGGAGTAAATTTGGATTTATCGAGAAGACCAACCGATCGGTAGACCATTCTATCCGATCAGTTGGAAGTCGCTGTTTGACCCAAGACTTCTTTATTAAGGATTGTGACTTTATAACTCCGGTTCTAGGTCCTTCTTTTCAGTATTCTAACCATTCAATACTACTTGGAGAGCAAGAGAAGCATTTATGCACTTAGACCTTTGGTTAGAGCAATTTATGGAACCATTTGTTGAGTATTTTATATACCAATCAATCTAGAGAGATAAATACATACATACAAGTGCTAGGAGAGAAAATACACAGAAATATACTCAGAAATTCGTCAATAAGTCCAGGAGAAGGGAGAAAGTCGAATATACCATTTTCATTGCTTGTGGAATCATTGTCTTTCACTTGTAATCTTATTTCCAAATCATTGTAAGACTTTCAATCATGGTTTCTAATGTTCAAATTATTGAGTTTACATTTATGTTTGCTATGAGTGGCTAGTGCCTTTGTGCACTTGCTTAGATGATGTGTATTATTCATTGATTGGCATATGATTGTGATAACATGTTTTAATTCAATTTCAAGTCAATTCTAAGAACCAATTGTGATAAAGTTTCATAGTGACATTTGGGTAATTGATATGTGTCTAAATACACATATATTTAGTATTAATTAAACCCACAAAACGACCAAAAACACACAAATGACTCACAAAATGGTACAAATATCATGAAAATGTGTTTTTATGTGATTCAGGTACAAAAGATTGAAAAACAAGTGAAAAATACACAAAGTTTACACAATTGTCATTTTCAGTCCCTGAAGTTTCATAATTTTACAAAACTAGTCCCTGAAGGTTGTGTGTAATATTTGTTTATCTAGCTTAATTTAATGTTCTTGTAGCTTAATATAGCTTAATCAATCATTAGATTAGCTTTTAAATTCGTTTAAGTCAAACTTTTGATTTCTTGTAAAAAAGTCAATTTTTCTGCACATTTGCGTATTTCAGCAGTTTCGGCTGATTTTCGTCGATTTTTCATTTATTTGTTTTTAGGAGTTAGACCCTGAAATTTGGCACGCATATAGCTGCCCAGCTTGTGTACGTCTCCATATTTTTAGATTATTTTTTAGATTTTTTTTACAGCAGCTTTTCAGTAGCTCAAAGTAGGCTGATTTTGAGATGCAAAACAGAAAATTCAGCAGTTTTTTGGCTTATTTTGGGTTTCCTAGCTTTTCCCCATAGCTTTTTCATGTCCCTATAGCTTATATGAACTCACCTCAGTCCATTTTAGTTAATTCCATAAGCTTTTGGCTTATCTCGTAGCTTATAGCTTGTTTTGAAAATTCTAGTTTTAAAAATCTTTTATATAGCCTACTGTTGTGAAATAGCATTTTGAACTAGCTTATTTAGCTTAAATCAATTAAGTTGTCTTTTTAAAAGTTGTTTATAATTAGTTGAAAAGTTAGTTTGTAAAAAGAAAATCGAAAAAAAAAAAATGCAAAAAAGTGTGGGGTGTGGGATTCGAACTCAAGACCTCTTGCTAGTATACATGCACACACAACACACCCCCTTCCCAAATGCTCTGGAGCACCAGTTCTGATTTAGAATCCTTTTTAATTCCTTTTAACCCTTGTTTTTTCGGTTTAGCTTATTTCTCTTTTCTGCTTATTACAGCTTATTTAAATAAGCTGTTGGCTTGTTTTTATTTTTAATAAATCTGTTATGTTGTCAAGTAATTATCTAAAAATTTTCAGATTTTTTAGAATAGTTTTAGTATTTATTTCGTATTTTTATTTGTATAATAGTAATTAAATCATAATAAAAAATATAAAAGTCAAAAAAATATAATTCTTTTTTCTAAAATTTTCTTTTATCATATAGAACCTGTAAAAAATATAATTGTACCCGTAATGTTTATATTTCAATAATTTTACGTTTTTACTCGCGCACGTACATAGTTTTTAATAAAAACGCGCGTTTTCAGTTTTCTTTGTAGTTTTTAATTACGTAGACCTTAGATAATCATTTTTATTACGTTTTTAGTCGTTTTTAATTATCTTTCACATTTTTTAGATAGAACTTACGTTTTAGGTTTTTAGATTTTCTAATTATTATAATAATAGCTTTGTAAATATAGTTATTTATTTTATTTTCTTTTAATTTGCATTTAAGCCGTTAAGGCATGCAAATTCCCTCTTTGGGAATGTTTGTTTCTTTTGTTTACGTACGTTTACGTTTATTTGAATTTAAACGTACGTTTGTAAATCTTTCGCGTTTTTAGGTTTCTGATTGTACGTTTTTAACGATATAGCTGTGACAGAGCTATGATTATTCACATTCCAGTGTTAGTCAATCAGATTTCCGTTTTTCTATATTCAATAAATTTCAACATCACACACAGTCGTTGTATTCAGAACGTCACACCTCATCAGGACATAATGACCCGAGGATATAATTCTATACTCCTTGGTAAACTTGCATTCTCTCCCAGGCTGTTTGCCTTTTATCATTTATTACGGTTGACCATTCACAAGTGGTTGACTTGTGTGATAGAGAAATAAAAGACGACTAGTTTGGGAGGAATCAAATTTTGGCGCCGCTGCCGGGGAGGTGTGCTGCGTATGACTTGTGTTTTGTTTATATATCCATCCTTTGTATATATTATATATAATATCATATTTCATTTTCAAAAACAATATAAAACACAAAAATATTTTCCTTTTCATAGCACACAACTTGCCCAGTTTGATTAGTCCCTCAGTTACAACATTTGGTTGTTGGCTGTTTGAAAACAATTTGGTAGACGTTACAAACCCAGATTCCCTTTTAAGGGGCGGAAACGCGCAGTTTGTTAACTCCTCTATTGAGAACGTTTGATCGTTCGGTTGTCGGATTCCAGTTGCTGAGCTCTGTCAAGCCCAGATTCCCTTTCGAGGGGCAGTTGTTAGGATTTCCCTACTTTCATTTCCTTTGTATATATATATAAATCTTAAAAAATACAAAAACATTATAAAATCAAAAACCCAAAAATATTCTCCTTTACCTTATCATTCATAATTCTGTGAGTGGTCCCCACTCCAATTTCTCACCCAATCATTTCCCCATAAACCAATTAATTCGGGGTCGAGTCAAGCTAGCGACTCGGTTATCAAAAACAGTAGCTTCCTCATGAACAACTTAATTCGAGGTTGAGTCAAGCTAGCGACTCGGTAATCAATAAACAGTAGTCATAACATGGGTTTTCACCCGTGTTTCACTTTTCTTACCCCTTTCTCCCGCCTAAGTGTGGGGGTGTGCCCCACATTTTGTATATAGATCTAAAAAACTTTGAGAAAATTGTATATACCAAAAAACAGAATAACTGTTGCGTTTACCCCACTTGGCTTAGAAATGTTATCTTTTTACGTTCAAGGATTCGGCATAATAGCTGGGACTTTGAATATTGAGGAAAATATTCAGTTCAAGTGTGGGGGGGGGGGGGGGGGGGAAATTCTGGCAAATTTCATCAAAAATGTTCCATTTTAGTCCCTTTTTCCCCCAAAATGGCCAAATTTTAAAAATTTTTTTTAGTGGAAGTACTATGTACTAAACACAACAAATGGTAATCAGTCCACCATGTCTAACCCACATAAGGATTGGCTAATCCAGAAGCAAACGGCTCTTGGTAAAGATAAATCAAATCCGTTTATGGCTTGCAATTTGCCCAAAATTGTATGGTATTCGACTCACCATATCTTTAAAAGATTAAGAGTTGACTAGCCCGCAAGGTTATGGCTTGTGGTAAAGGCAGTGAAAATCCATGATTGGTAATCAGCTCACCAAAGATAATATTGATAATTTATCTAAGAGTTGGCTAGTCCAGAAGCAAACGGCTTCTGGTAAAGATGAATCAAATCCGTTTACAGCTTATGATTTGCTCAAAATCATTTGGTTATCAGTGTACCAAAGTTCTTACTTGAACTGAAACATTTGGCTACTCCAGAAGTAATGGCTTTTGGTAAAGAGATGAAATCCATTAATTTTTCATAAAAGATTGCTAGGGACTAGCAATAGTTTAGTGTGGGGGATTTGATATGTGTCTAAATACACATATATTTAGTATTAATTAAACCCACAAAACGACCAAAAACACACAAATGACTCACAAAATGGTACAAATATCATGAAAATGTGTTTTTATGTGATTCAGGTACAAAAGATTGAAAAACAAGTGAAAAATACACAAAGTTTACACAATTGTCATTTTCAGTCCTTGAAGTTTCATAATTTTACAAAACTAGTCCCTGAAGGTTGTGTGTAATATTTGTTTATCTAGCTTAATTTAATGTTCTTGTAGCTTAATATAGCTTAGTCAATCATTAGATTAGCTTTTAAATTCGTTTAAGTCAAACTTTTGATTTCTTGTAAAAAAGTCAATTTTTCTGCACATTTGCGTATTTCAGCAGTTTCGGCTGATTTTCGTCGATTTTTCATTTCTTTGTTTTTAGGAGTTAGACCCTGAAATTTGGCACGCATATAGCTCCCCAGCTTGTGTACGTCTCCATATTTTTAGATTATTTTTTAGATTTTTTTTACAGCAGCTTTTCAGTAGCTCAAAGTAGGCTGATTTTGAGATGCAAAACAGAAAATTCAGCAGTTTTTTGGCTTATTTTGGGTTTCCTAGCTTTTCCCCATAGCTTTTTCATGTCCCTATAGCTTATATGAACTCACCTCAGTCCATTTTAGTTAATTCCATAAGCTTTTGGCTTATCTTGTAGCTTATAGCTTATTTTGAAAATTTCTAGTTTTAAAAATCTTTTATATAGCCTACTGTTGTGAAATAGCATTTTGAACTAGCTTATTTAGCTTAAATCAATTAAGTTGTCTTTTTAAAAGTTGTTTATAATTAGTTGAAAAGTTAGTTTGTAAAAAGAAAATCGAAAAAATAATCTAAAAATATGGAGACGTACATAAGCTGGGGAGCTATATGCGTGCCAAATTTCAGGGTCTAACTCCTAAAAACAAAGAAATGAAAAATCGACGAAAATCAGCCGAAACTGCTGAAATACGCAAATGTGCAGAAAAATTGACTTTTTTACAAGAAATCAAAAGTTTGACTTAAACGAATTTAAAAGCTAATCTAATGATTGATTAAGCTATATTAAGCTACAAGAACATTAAATTAAGCTAGATAAACAAATATTACACACAACCTTCAGGGACTAGTTTTGTAAAATTATGAAACTTCAGGGACTGAAAATGACAATTGTGTAAACTTTGTGTATTTTTCACTTGTTTTTCAATCTTTTGTACCTGAATCACATAAAAACACATTTTCATGATATTTGTACCATTTTGTGAGTCATTTGTGTGTTTTTGGTCGTTTTGTGGGTTTAATTAATACTAAATATATGTGTATTTAGACACATATCAGTAATCAAGTTTAACTAGTGCTAGTAATCTTAAGGGTTGAAAGAACTATTGTTATTCCACTAGTTATAATCATTTGTCTATGAATGATTGTTGTTTTCCACTATTCTTGATTAAACAAAGGAACTTAATTGTGATTGTAATGAAAATGCTTTTGTCTATCAAAACGGATTGATTGTAAACCACTTTAAAGGTCGAGAGATTAATAGTTTGCTTTCAATTGTGACCTTTTGTCTATAATCGGTTACCTTTTGTATTGACCATTTCCTAAGCTTGTTTGATTAGACAAAAGATTGTTTTTGTGTTTGGGGAACACCAACTCATGAACCTTGAATTGATTGGTTAAACTTAATGCTTGTTTTTATAAACCAAAATCTTGACGAAGGTTTAATTTGTAGAAACAATAGATTAGTGTCAAAACTAATTATCACAACCAACATGTTTTCCAAAGTTATCACAATCATATTAGTCAATTGTAGTACACTAGTCTAAGCAAGTGTAGTTTTTAATCATTTGAATTTTCATCATATCATTACTACTTATTGAGATAGTTGCTTTTAACTTACAATTCGATTCACTACACAAATCCCTGCGAACGATCCCGACTTACCATCAAAATCTTGCTACAACGGACGAGTATACTTGCTCGTATGTGTTGTTATTAGATTCGGTAATTCACCCCATTATAAATTTAAAACTTGCACCGAACCGGGCACATCAAGTTTTTGGCGCCGTTTCCGGGGATTTTGATCGTGTTTCTGTAAGTTTTAGTCCAATTCTCATAGAGTTAGTTTTCGTAAAAAAAAAAAAAAAAAAAAAAGTTTTACCGAGCTGCCCATCCGATCGGTTGTTCATTCATCCGATCGGTTTTCCAAAATTTTCATTTACCGAGAGAACCATCCGATCGGCGGACACTTCCATCCGATCGGATCCTTCAAATCAAATTTACCGAGAGATCTATCCGATCGGTAGACTGTTCTATCCGATCGGTTAGATGATTCTGATCTTTTCAAATTGTTTTCATTCTTTGCTCGTTTGTTTAGACATTGCCTCGATTCGTTGGGGAATTGTATGAACACTCGATCAACTGGAGTAGAACCAATTCCACCACTTTTCAATCCCGAAAGTTTGATTCGAACAAGATCTAGAAGAAGAAGAAGAACACCCTTTGTTCCACTAGCTAATCGTGTACCAAGAGTACCAAACCCAACTTTTGATAACCTTTTTGAAGCCAAAGTCGTTTATAACCCATTCACTAATCAACCTTTTCCCATGGCTGACGATAGACCCATGTGGGAAGCAAACCGAGCCGTAGCACCCACTCCTGGAGCTGCTATTGTTGCTGTCAACTTAGGTGACAATTTCACCGTGAAAGGTCACCATCTTTCTATGATCAAAGACCGTCAATTCGATGGCCGTTCGAGGGCCGATCCTCACAAACACGTTGCCGAATTCATTGAAATTTGTGGCATGTTCCGATACGGAGATACAAATGTAGATGCCATTAAACTCAAACTTTTTCCGTCATCACTTGCTGGAGATGCAAAAGTGTGGTATAACGAATTAACACCAGGAATCATCACTACTTGGGAGGAGATGAGGCAAGCTTTTGTAAGCCGATTCTTTCCACCTGCAATGTTTGATCGACTCATGGGAGAAATTCGTGCTTTCACACAAAATCCTAACGAATCACTCGTCGAAGCCTGGCTTCGTATGAAGGATTTACTTCGAAGTTGTCATGGACATGGTTTAGGACGAGGAACCATTATCCAAATCTTTTACCATGGACTTGATGAAACATCTCAAGGAATTCTTGATGCTGGAGGAATTTTTCTTTATAAGACTCCAAACCAGGCATACCAATTGTTTGAAGACCGAGTTCTTCTCAAACTCGACTGGTCAAAAGATGCCAAGACAAAACCCTTAAGAAAAACCGTTGCTTTTGCCGAAAGTTCTGATTCATCTAAACTCATGGAAAAAATGGAAACCTTGGTTTCCAAAATCGATTCGCAATACAAAGATCTTAGAGGAGAGATGAAAGAAATGCGAGATGGTTGTAACAACTGTGGAGGTAACCACCCATCATCAGAATGCGATGATCAACCAATGGATCAACCAAAAGAAGGAGAAGCTAATTACATCCAAGGAGGATACCGAGGAGGAGGATATCGTGGAAATTATTACGGACGAAACTCTGCTAGTTGGCAAGATCGCCGACAAAGGGATAACAACCATGAGTCCCAACCAAAAGTAGAGAACCAAACCTCACAAAATTCCGACAAGAAACCTGAAGAAACAGATTTTGAGAAAATGATGAGAGAATTTGTCACTGCTCAAAAATCAACCAACGAGTTCGTCAAGAATCGATTTTTCAATCTCAAGACCAAAGTTGAGCAAGGTCAGAAAAATCATCAAGCATCTATCCAAGATCTTGAAAACAAATTTGGGAGACTCTCTGACCAAATTTCTTCCCGACCATCAGGTTCGTTGCCTAGTAACACCCAAACCAACCCAAAACCATCATCATCATCGAATGATAAGACTTATCGTCCACCACAAACTAGAAATGAGCATATCAATGCTGTATTCACAAGAAGTGGCCTGTCTTATGATCCACCACCCAACCCAAACAATACCACAACTATCAATTTCGATAGTGAGGATGAAGATGAAGAATCCAAGAAGGAAAATACACCAAAAACACCACCCAAACCCAAACCCAAACCCAAACCACCAGTTAAGGCTTATACTCCAAAAATTCCATATCCACAGAGCCTTAAGAAAGAAAGAATGGAGGAGTATTATAAGAAGTTTGTTGAAATAATCAAAGAAGTTAGACTCAATGTACCCCTCATTGATGTTTTAGCTGGAATGCCCAATTACGGGAAATTTTTGAAAGAACTTCTTAACAACAAGAGCAAGTTGGAGCAAATATCCGCTACCTTTCTCAATGAAGAATGTTCAGCTATTGTTCAAAACAAAATTCCACAAAAACTCGGAGATCCCGGAAGTTTTCTGATTCCATGCATTTTAGGAAACAACATCACATGCGATGCTTTAGCCGACTTAGGTGCGAGTATTAATTTGATGCCCTATTCGCTGTATACGAAACTTTCAATCAACACCTTGAAACCCACAAGGATGAGTATCCAATTAGCTAATCATACTTACCAATATCCTGTTGGTATTGCTGAGAATATGCTTGTCCAAGTAGGTAAATTCATTTTTCCCGTGGATTTTGTGATTTTAGAAATGGAGGAAGATAGTAGAGTACCCCTTATTTTAGGAAGACCTTTCCTAAACACCGCTGATGCGATCATCAAAGTAAAAGGAAAAGAACTCAATCTTGGAGTTGGAGAGGATAGAATCACCTTTTTAATCGATAAAGCAATGAAATATCCACATTCCAGTGATGACACTTGCTTTAACATTGATGTAATCGATGAAGTCACTGAGGAAGAATTGGATGCATTACTTGAAGATTCTGATCCATTCATGACTATTTCAGAGAAGATTAGTGAAACAACTTTTGATAAAGAATTCGCTGATTTTATGGAAATTAAGATTGAAGAAGAAGAAGAAGGAGAGATAATAGAAGAAGATTTTGAGGAAATCAGTTTTAATGATCAAATGAGGATCAAAACATCACTTCAAGAACCACCGATTGATCTTGAGTTGAAACCACTTCCAGAAAATCTTGAGTATGCTTACTTGGAAGACAATTCGCTACTTCCAGTAGTCATATCTTCGTTACTCAATGATTTTGAGAAAGAATGTCTGATTTCAGTTCTTAAGAAGCATAAAGAAGCTTTTGCGTGGAAAACTTCTGACATCCCAGGAATCAGTCCTGATTTTTGCAAACACAAAATCAATTTCGAAGAAGATGCCAAACCAGTTGTAGAAAGACAACGTCGACTCAACCCCAACATGAAAGAAGTTGTTAAAAAAGAAATCATCAAACTTCTTGATGCAGGTATCATTTACCCCATCGAGGATAGTCCTTGGGTGAGTCCTGTTCACTGTGTTCCGAAAAAAGGAGGAATGACTGTTGTGACCAACGAACGAAATGAATTAGTTCCAACTAGAACTGTCACCGGATGGCGAGTATGTATTGATTACAGAAAATTAAATAAAGCCACCCGAAAAGATCATTTTCCTTTGCCTTTCATGGATCAAATGCTTGAGAGATTAGCAGGAAACAAATACTTTTGTTTTCTCGATGGTTTTTCAGGATATTTTCAAATTCCTATTGATCCAGCTGATCAAGAAAAGACCACATTCACATGTCCCTTTGGAACTTACGCTTATCGGCGTATGCCTTTTGGATTATGTAATGCTCCCGCGACTTTTCAAAGATGCATGATTGCCATATTCCAAGATATGCTTGAAACGTCTATGGAAGTTTTCATGGATGACTTTTCAGTCTTCGGAAGCTCATTCGAAGCTTGCCTTTCTAACCTCGATAAAATGCTTGAAAGATGTAAAGCTGCACATCTTGTTCTCAATTGGGAGAAGTGTCATTTCATGGTAACTGAAGGAATTGTGTTTGGACACAAAATTTCTAGCGCAGGAATGGAGGTTGACAAAGCAAAGATCGATGTCATTACCAAATTACCACCCCCAACTAACGTTAAAGCCGTTAGAAGTTTCCTAGGACATGCAGGTTTTTACCGTCGTTTCATTAAGGATTTTTCCAAAATATCTCGTCCAATGACGAAACTTCTTGAAAAAGATTATGTTTTCGATTTTAATGCAGACTGCATGAAAGCATTCGAAGCATTGAAAACACAACTGACTAGTGCACCCATTATGGTTTCCCCTGATTGGTCACTACCATTCGAGCTTATGTGCGATGCAAGCGATTTTGCTGTTGGAGCTGTGTTAGGACAACGAGAAGAGAAACATTTTCGTCCTATATATTTTGCCAGCAAAACACTCAACAATGCTCAACAGAATTACACAGTTACAGAGAAAGAATTGTTAGCCGTTGTTTTCGCTTTCGACAAATTCAGATCATACCTTGTACTTTCGAAAACAATCGTGTTCACCGATCATTCAGCGTTAAAATATCTGTTTAAGAAGCAAGATGCCAAACCGCGTCTCATCCGATGGATTTTACTACTCCAAGAATTCGATATCGAAATCAAGGATAAGAAAGGAGCAGAAAATCTAGCCGCTGATCATCTATCTCGTTTAGAAAATCCAAATCTGGAAGAGTTAAAAGAAGATGAGATTGACGACTATTTTCCGGATGAAACACTCATGACTGTTGAAACAGATGATGAGAACGAAATTCCATGGTTTGCCAATTATGCAAATTATCTCGTTGGAGGAATTCTAAAGAAAGGATTAACTCATGCCCAACGAAGTAAATTCTTTTCGGATCTTAAACATTATTATTGGGAAGAACCTTATCTTTTTAAAATGTGTCCCGATGGGATGATTAGAAGATGTGTTTATGGTTCTGAAACAAGAAGAATTCTCGATGAATGTCATCATGGCCCAACTGGGGGACATTATGGTCCTTCCACCACCGCTAAAAAAGTCTTTGATGCTGGATTCTATTGGCCGACTATTTTTAAAGAAGCCCATACTCTTGTTAAGAATTGTGATGCTTGCCAAAAATCCGATAGTCTTTCTCGAAGAGATGAAATGCCACAGAAGAGCATTCAAGTCTGTGAATTATTCGATATTTGGGGAATTGATTTTATGGGACCGTTTCCTAAATCACACAAATACGAATACATTCTCGTTGCTATTGATTATGTTTCCAAATGGGCAGAAGCGGAAGCCCTACCCACAAATGATGCACGAGTAGTTGTTAATTTTCTCAAAAAGCTTTTCGCTCGTTATGGAATTTCTAAAGCTTTGATAAGTGATCGTGGAACCCATTTCTGTAACAAACAAATGGAGAAAATTATGAAGCGATATGGAGTTCATCATCGTTTCGCTACAGCTTATCACCCACAGACCAGTGGTCAAGTCGAAAAAACCAACAGAGCCTTAAAAAGGATACTCGAAAAAACGGTTAAAGACAATCCAGCCGTTTGGTCGAGAAAACTAGATGATGCTCTGTGGGCATTTCGCACAGCTTACAAAACACCAATTGGTACAACACCATACAGATTGCTGTATGGAAAAACTTGTCATTTGCCGTTCGAAATCGAACATCGCGCTTACTGGGCACTGAGAAACTGTAACCCAGACCTCAAAGTAGCTGGAGAGAAGAGATTTTTGCAATTGCATGAACTCGATGAGCTTAGACTACAAGCTTATGAGAACTCCAAACTTTACAAAGCAAGAACAAAAGCTTATCATGATAGAAAGCTAAGAATCAGAAAAGAATTCAAGGCTGGAGACAAAGTTCTGCTTTTTAACATGAAGTATAAGTTCAAAGCTCCCAAGTTGAAACCGAAATGGTTCGGACCATATATAGTGAAACATGGATTTCCATCCGGATATGTTGAATTGCATGACAAACATGGTGGAAGTTTCATTGTTAATGGGCACCGAATTAAGTTATACTATGACAAGGAGCAGATGAATGAAGTTTCTATTCAAGAGATTCCGCCGGAATCAGAATATGAAGCTATAACCTTTATGTCACCCTTCCCGGCCGATTTCAAGAAAAACACTCCGTGGGCCGAAGATTCTGGTTATATCTATGATGTTCTACCAAGACCGTGGGAGAAAGTTAAGCTGGAATACATAGATGAAACTGGAGAAGGAATAGTGATTGGAAATGTGCTGTACATTCCAAAATTTCCAAAGAAGAAGTCAGCACCAACATGAAGAGAGAGAAGTTCGAGTCCGGCTGATGACTCGTTAATAAAACAAGCGCTTCTCGGGAGGCAACCCGTGTGTTTGTTATGTTTATTTTTCATTTTTATTTTCTAGTGATTAAACCCCAAAGTTTTTTCTAAATTGCTTAGTTGAACTTAAGTGTGGGGGTGTATCACGGTCTTTTGAATAAAGCGAAGATATATTTCGTATGTGTGTCTCTTTTGTTTTTAGATTACTGCAGATAATGATTTCGAAGCTTGGACGCTAGGATCAAGACTCCTCTTGAGAAGAAAATACGGTTTATTCTCTTATTTCCCTATTTCATTCTTTGTCGTTTATCACATTGAGGACAATGCTTAACTTAAGTGTGGGGGGGGGTTGAATAGGAAAATAAGAATTAGATTGTAGTTTTGAGTTGAATTTTAAAATTTTGTTTGCCCTTGTAATCTAGTCTTTTGTCATTTTAAAGATCATATTCTAGAATAACTGGATTTATCCACTGGTGAAATCTGTAATTTTGAAAATTCGAGATGTGTCCCGATTAATATTGCAATCCATTCTGGGATCGATAACATTAGCTAGCACAGATTATAGCCCTTTCCACTAAAGTGTGAGAATTTGAGCCTGTTCTATATATAGCATACATCTTTTATGCTTAGATCTTTTTGCTATGAGTGTGCCGGTGATTTTATTTATTCTAGAACTTGTACTTGTAAATCATTACGAGACCGTTGTGAGATCACATTTCGTTTGTGATATAAGTGTATATGCGTGATAAGAGGCAATCTTAGGTTTTACCCCAAATGGCCTTCCATTTTCATATAATGCTATATTAGCTAGCTACATTGGCTAGTTAACCACTCATATGGACCCATTTGTTAGCATTTATCTTTAATGCTAGATACCCCTAGTTACACCCGCCGAGCCTATCTTTTCTTTTGATAAAATCCAGAAAAATTCAAAAAGATTTTACACCTTTTTAGCCTAGCCTTATCCATAGTCAAGTCTTGGTTGGTTGCTAGCTATTTGGCAAGATGGATGTTAAGTGGAAATCATGAAAGTTCAAAGAAAGTGTAAACTCCGAAAGTTGTTATCCAAGAAAAGTCATTGCAACTATAAGATGACATTTAAAGAAGAAAAAAAAAAAAAAAAAAAAAAAAAAGAAAAAAGAGAAAAGAAGAAGAAAAGTCATTGCAACTATAAGGTGACAAGAATAAGCCAATGGGCTAAGTGAATCAAGTATGAATAAAGGAAGTATGGAGTTTTTCACAAAATGGCATGATATTGGTTTGTAATAGCTAGTAACATTTGGTTCGTAGACTTTGACTAATTTTGTTTTATGTTCAACCAATTTCATAAATAAATCCCATGCCTTATCCTACCCTTTTTGACTTTGTGAAATTATTAAGTGTATGAACATGTATTAACCATCCGATTTCTTGAGGAATTGACTAACGTTGTTAAGCGATCTAGGGCGTATTTTGGCGACCATCCGTTATGCGAGTAACGTCGTTAGCGAACCAAGGTACAATCTAGTGACCATCCGTTAGTTGGTAATGCAAGAATTCGTTGTTAGGGAGCTATTATGTTTTGCATGAGATAGTGGCGCGATAGTCTTTTATTACCCTTTAAGCCTTAAACCCGAATAAAAGCCCTCTTTGATATGTATACTTGGAGCTCACACCATTTCGGTGTAGTTTTGTTTCTCGTACAAGCCTATGGTAATATTTAGATCATGACTGAGCAAATGAGTGTCATTCCTCTTATATACTCCACCAATCATACAAATGAGTGTTTGAGTGAATTATATTTCATTTCCCTTTCGTGAGGTGTTTAGTAATGTGTATCATGCAAGAAAATCATATGGGTATTGTCAAACATCTCGATGATTCAACCATAAAAGCTTAAAACGATGAATCTAGCTTGTACTAGTACTTGATAGATTTGCATCACATTTTCCTAATCATTTGTGTATACCATGTGGATGATTGTTTTTATTTCTAGATTTGCTTGAGGGCAAGCAAAGTTCAAGTGTGGGGGATTTGATAACGCCTAAATCTAACATGTTTTTGATAGCGTTATTGGTAGTTTTATATACGTTTTGTGGTTATATTTATATGCTTTTGTTACTAAATCGTACCAAAGTGTGTTTGCAAAGCATTTGTAGCCAAAGACAGGAAAATGGATGGAAAAGATGCAAAAATGAGGAAAAAGGAAGTATTTGAGATTTCATGTGAATCTTGTGTCAAGTCCGCTCCGCAAGGTACTTCAATGAGTTAAAGTCCGAGTAGTCGAGTTCATAAGCTTAAGGATGAAGAGAAAGATCAAAGAATCAAGAGCTACAACCGAGAAACAAGTCGTATGCAAAAGTCCAAGAAAAAGGTTCATCAGCCATAGCCATCCGATCGGTCGCCGCCCGCAACCGATTCGGATGGAGTAAATTTGGATTTACCGAGAAGACCAACCGATCGGTAGACCATTCTATCCGATCGGTTGGAAGTCGCTGTTTGACCCAAGACTTCTTTATTAAGGATTGTGACTTTATAACTCCGGTTCTAGGTCCTTCTTTTCAGTATTCTAACCATTCAATACTACTTGGAGAGCAAGAGAAGCATTTATGCACTTAGACCTTTGGTTAGAGCAATTTATGCAACCATTTGTTGAGTATTTTATATACTAATCAATCTAGAGAGATAAATACATACATACAAGTGCTAGGAGAGAAAATACACAGAAATATACTCAGAAATTCGTCCATAAGTCCAGGAGAAGGGAGAAAGTCGAATATACCATTTTCATTGCTTGTGGAATCATTGTCTTTCACTTGTAATCTTATTTCCAAATAATTGTAAGACTTTCAATCATGGTTTCTAATGTTCAAATTATTGAGTTTACATTTATGTTTGCTATGAGTGGCTAGTGCCTTTGTGCACTTGCTTAGATGATGTGTATTATTCATTGATTGGCATATGATTGTGATAACATGTTTTAATTCAATTTCAAGTCAATTCTAAGAACCAATTGTGATAAAGTTTCATAGTGACATTTGGGTAATCAAGTTTAACTAGTGCTAGTAATCTTGAGGGTTGAAAGAACTATTGTTATTCCACTAGTTATAATCATTTGTCTATGAATGATTGTTGTTTTCCACTATTCTTGATTAACCAAAGGAACTTAATTGTGATTGTAATGAAAATGCTTTTGTCTATCAAAACGGATTGATTGTAAACCACTTTAAAGGTCGAGAGATTAATAGTTTGCTTTCAATTGTGACCTTTTGTCTATAATCGGTTACCTTTTGTATTGACCATTTCCTAAGCTTGTTTGATTAAGAAAAAAGATTGTTTTTGTGTTTGGGGAACACCAACTCATGAACCTTGAATTGATCTTGAATTGATTGGTTAAACTTAATGCTTGTTTTTATAAACCAAAATCTTGACGAAGGTTTAATTTGTAGAAACAATAGATTAGTGTCAAAACTAATTATCACAACCAACATGTTTTCCAAAGTTATCACAATCATATTAGTCAATTGTAGTACACTAGTCTAAGCAAGTGTAGTTTTTAATCATTTGAATTTTCATCATATCATTACTACTTATTGAGATAGTTGCTTTTAACTTACAATTCGATTCACTACACAAATCCCTGCGAACGATCCCGACTTACCATCAAAATCTTGCTACAACGGACGAGTATACTTGCTCGTATGTGTTGTTATTAGATTCGGTAATTCACCCCATTATAAATTTAAAACTTGCACCGAACCGGGCACTTGCTCGTATGTGTTGTTATTAGATTCGTATGTGTTGTTATTAGATTCGGTAACATGTTAGGTTTAGACTATTAACCTTATAAATAAATCCTACTTGTAACCTCTTGGGATGATTAATCAATAAGAATTTTCTCTTCTCCTTGCATCTCTCTTTCTTGTTCATGATTATTCACAACACCTTCGTATCTATACAAAGTTTTGTCCAAAATACTGTAGCAAACAGTAGTCCCGCAATTTTCAGTTTAGACCATGAGGTTATTGATCCATTGCAAAGTTAGTCCTTAATGGCCGTTACTTAACAGTCGTGACTTAAATTTGCAATGGACCAACAACTTCAGGGGCTGTTTATGTGCAAATATTGTACAGAAAAACCCCTCAGGTTAACTTTTAATTTCAAAGTTAGTCCCTAAGGACTAACTTTCCATCAACTCACGAGCTGATTAAACTAGAAAGTCTCCCCAAATTCCCTTTCCATGTACCTTTTCCTTCCATGGGTTTTGGCTACGATTCATCCATAGACGATTACAAGGTTGTTATTGGGTTCATAAATACTCGTACTGATAAATATCGTTTTCAAGTCTTAACATTGAGATTAAACGTTTGGAAACCAGTTGCTGTAGAATTGGACTATGAGCTTATGTACATGGATGGTTTCTTATGCAATGGGGCGATTCACTGGTTAGCGATTGAGGAAAACAACACGTACCACCCATTCATTGTTTCTTTTGATCTATCCAAAGAAGTTTTTAAGGAATTCCCCAACCCCGTACCGTTAGATAATTTTCCTCCATACAACAGACTGGGGGCTACAAAAGACCGTTTATGCTTCTTTTGTGGTAATTCAATGTATAATCTTAAGTTATGGGTAATGAATAACTACAATGTACAAGAGTCAGAGTCGATATGGGAACAAATGTCACCGCCGCCACCTTGTGATGATTCTCCACACCAAGCAATGATGGATTACATTCCACGCAAGAGTTTCCCTGGTCATATTCATATATGGATGTTAGAAGAATATTCAAGTGCTCCCGTACTTGTGCAAAGTGTTAGATCTCGCCATGATAACACTTATCATATCTGGTTATCCACAATATCGGAATGTAATTATAAATATAATGAACATGTATTTGTTGAGAGCCTTGTATCTCCCCGTGGTATGGGTAATGACAATGGTAATTGTAATGAGGGGAGAATGACGATGGCAATGGGGGGAGACTCGAGCGAGAAAAAAAAGGAACAGAACATCTATGGGTGAAAAAAGTAGACGCCAAAAACGATCTACAAGAGGTAGCTAGCACTAACTGATCAAGGTAATCGAGAGCTTTGCCAAATATATCGAGCAGTTGTTATGTTATTTCATTATTTCCTCTTTACTTGTAACATAATATTTGGCAATCATTCATAACATTCCATTTAGTCTATCAGTTAATCAAGGGAGATCCTTGGGTTCCTCTAGCGTGCATAGTTTGCAGCTTCTGTTAGGGATCTTTTGGGGAAGAAATTCAGTTAGTAACTTGTATTTGATGGTCTCTTACATGGCTGTAACATTTTATGTCTTAACAGCTTATAAATGTCCTTATTTTATTTAAATACTAATTAAAAATGGAATCGTTCAAATGGTTTGAAAGTCGCTGAGGCCTGTTATATGGATGTTCTTAACCTTCTAAATCAGTTAACTCATAAAATTCTGATACTATTCTCATAATTTAGTTTCTGCAGCCATCTACTACATTAGTTATCTGTAAAATCAATTTACCAAAAATGGAGCAGCTCATTTCTAAATACAGTTTTGACAAACATTAGAAAAAGAAACATCGCCCAACAGCTATTCACGACCTAGATAAATTAACAACATACGCACAGCCTAAAACGTACTTGGTGTGTTCATAAAAAGAGTAGCTTGCGATAGTAATTGTTGGTATTTTAGTGTAAAATAGATTGCGTTTAATATGCAAATAAGAGTCTACACTTATTTGGATATTAGCGGGACTAACGGGGGTTCCAAGGGGGCGTAGCCCTCTTGGCGGTATTTGATTAACTTGTTAATTGGTTGATCTTAATATTCAGTTAATCAGGTTAGGTGATGCGGGAGTGCGGACCCGATTATGTATATTAAGATGGTTGCGTATTGACGGTTTGGTTTAATATTATTAATATAATATTATGAGTTTAGTTTTAATATTATATGTTTAATATTAAAGTATATATATAAATATGCATGGATTGAAAACAGTTTATGGCATTTTTTTGGATTGGAAACCGTCTATTGCATTTGGCGGAGATCGACAAATCCGTTTTTCTTCTTCTTTTCATACGCAAGGCAAAAACCACTTGGTACAAGATTTCTCAATGAATCAAAGTCTAGTTTTTCTCAATTCGAGAATTAAGACAAGACTATGATCAAACATCTTTTGATCACGATTTTCTGCAAACATATTGACATACAAAATCTTGAATCAAATTCGATTTTATCCGATCATAAATTGGTATCCACTCCATTTTATTGATCTGAAAGTGTACTCACACGACTTCGGATTTCTATCGGGTTACAACATATAACAACAAAGATCAATAAAATCAGTGACGATGACTGGTGAATCGATTCGTGATATGACATCCAAGTTCGTGAAGTTGGCGAAATTTGAAAGAAAAGACATGTTATGGGAATATGATCTTGGGAGAAGACATAAGAATTTGGAACACATGGCATGTTTAGAAAGGTATCTTGTAATCTGGAAAGAAGGGCCGCTTTGTTGGAAGTATATTCAAATGGTGTGATTAGTAATATGGTTCATACTGACAAGGGATGATACTGGGAAATATACATACTGATATATATTTCGGAACATCGGAGTACGGTACGCTTCTTTGAATTGATTAAGATAACGAAGTGTCTATCATCATGCAAAAATCAATTTATATATTGAACTGACACATATGTAAGATGATTAACATGGTAAAATTATGTGTTTAATATGCATGACTATGTTCTTTTTATAAGAATTGATAGATTAGAACCACATAGATATTATATTAAAGATATGATATATTAATCATGATAATATATATGTTCTGATGGAAAACTCAAGTTATGTATTGATATGCCTGCATGAATTTTTGATGATCGATCATTAATTTAAATTTATGCATGGAAAGGCTATAAAAAGACATATTTATATGTTTATTTTGCATGATGAAATTATACAATCTTTATGGGTTTGCTGTTGGTGGCCTGGGGTACTTGCGGTTATTTTTCCCGCAAACAGAATCCGTGCTCATAAACGGAAAATCTAAAGGTTGGCATGTGAACCGATTTGTTGAAATATAAATGATTGTTACTTTAATGACCTTTAATATTGAAGTTTTAGACTGTTATTTTTCCCATTATGATAAACTTTGATGAAATTTTGATCTTGCCTTAGATGTTTATCTTTCTTGCTTAAAGAATTTTGGCGGTCATCACATTTAATTGGATATGTTTGCCCAAAGAGCAACAGGTGTTTGACGTCAAAATAATAATAGTTTTGACGGGTAAATCATATAATGATTGTTTGATAACTTACAAAAGTTTGGATTCTGAAAATTAGGAATTTGTTATTACTTATTATAGAGATGTTAAGAATCACATATTTGCATGTGGTGAAATAATACTCCGTAACATAGTATTTCATTTGTTATGGATTTCATGCGAGTCGTATGTGATATCTTTTGGTTGACATGACGATATTAATGGCTGGTGATTTAAAATTGTTTAAGATATTAACTAATTGACTCATTAGCAACTTCTCACTGGAAAATTTATTTGTTACATTATTGTGAATAATGGTTTATCCTTTTGATCAATGACTGGCTTATTAGTTACACATAAAGATGCAAAAGGAATACTTTTCTTATGAAGTTTGTGCATCTCTATGTGGTTACAAGATTTGTATAAGCCATTTTACCGGTAACTGTAACTTGGCGGTTTTGTTTTTCCCGCAAAAATTGATTGATCGAAAACTTATGAGTCTTTGAGTTATGTTTTAAAATTATCAGTCATGAGATATCATAACATTGATGAAGGGTTATCAATGCTGGCTGAAAGCAAAAACCAATGTCAATCTTGGATATATGCGGCAATTAAAACGAAAATAATGATATTAATATTATTATGTATTTCGTTTGGTGCCTGATGTATATTTATGTGCTAACATAGATTCATGCATAATAATTATGTTTTTATATCTTATTTGCATGACGTGCTTGCTAATTGAATGTTAATTATTAGAAACTAATTTCACAAACACACCGGGGTGAGTTGTATTTGTGGAATGTAAGAACATTGTTTTGATCGTTTTGCAAAATCTGTTTGATTTGGAAAACATGTTCTCAATTTTGATTAAACAAGTATTAAAATACTTGATAGAAAACTATGGATTATGGTTTAGAATCAAGTTGTACAACTTATTGAACTATTGTATCATAATTCGTTGTTTTCTTGTTCAAAAGAAGCATAATGGTTAAGGGACTTGTTAGTAAACATATGCTTATGTTTAAAAGTCAATGCTACCATGTTCGATGCTTGTCATAGTGAAAATAAAAATTGCTTGCCACTTGGCAAAGAGGTTTGCTAGGGACTTAATATATAAGTCGGTAATAGGATTACATCTTTACCTAAACCTGCAGACTTGATTGCAAATTCTAGTAACTCTGGTACATCTGACCAAGTGACTGATACCCCTCCTGAGCCTTCTGAGCCTAGGAGGAGTGTAAGAGAAAGAAAAGCCAAATCTTTTGATGATGATTTCCAACTATATTTGGTTGAAGGATCAATGAATGAAATTAACTTGCAATATCATTATTGTTTTAATGTTGATGATGATCCGAGGACGTACAATAAAGCTATGGCTTCAAGTGATGTTGCTTTTTGGAAAGAAGCAGTCCAAGATGAGATGGATTCTATCTTGCAAAATAAAGTTTGGAAGTTGGCTGATTTACCTCCTGGGTGTAAACCATTAGGAAGTAAATGGATCTTCAAGAGGAAGATGAAGGTGGATGGTACTATTGACAAGTACAAGGCAAGGTTGGTAATCCAAGGTTTTAGACAAAAGGAGGGAATCGATTATTTCGATACTTATGCTCCGGTTGCTAGGATATCTACCATTAGATTGTTATTGGCATTAGCTGCTATACACAATCTTGTAATTCACCAAATGGATGTGAAAATTGCATTCTTGAATGGTGAATTAGATGAAGAGATTTACATGAAACAACCCGAAGGGTTTGTTATGCCTGGACACGAAAACAAAGTCTGTAAATTAGTTAAATCTCTTTATGGGTTAAAACAAGCTCCTAAACAATGGCATCAAAAATTTGATGAGGTTGTATTGTCGAGTGGTTTTGTATTAAATCAAGCCGACAAATGTGTTTATAGTAAATTTGATGATTCTGGAAATGGAGTCATGATATGCTTATATGTGGATGACATGTTGATCTTTGGTACCAACCAAGATCAAGTTGATGAAACAAAGGAATTCTTGTCATCTAAGTTTGCTATGAAAGATATGGGGGAGGCGGAGGTGATCTTAGGAATCAAGATCATCCGTGAGAACAAGGGTATTTCAATCTCTCAATCACATTATATTGAGAAGATTTTGGATAAGTTCAATTTCAAGGATTGTTCTCCCATAGGTACTCCCATGGATCCAAACCTTAAGCTATTACCCAATAAAGGTAAAACGGTTGTCTCAACTTGAATACTCGAAAAGGATTGGATCGTTAATGTATGCCATGATAAGTACTAGGTCGGATATAGCATATGCAGTTGGAAAGCTTAGTAGGTTTACTAGCAATCCTAGTACATTTCATTGGCGAGCTTTGGGTCGAGTATTCCAGTATTTGAAAGGAACGGTTGATTATAAGTTAACTTACATTGGGTTTCCTTCGGTAATTGAAGGTTATTGCGATGCAAGTTGGATAACTAATCAGGAAGATCATTCTTCTACATCTGGTTGGGTGTTCCTTCTTGGGGGAGGTGCCATTAGTTGGGCATCGAAGAAACAGACTTGCATAACCAACTCAACTATGGAGTCTGAGTTTGTTGCTTTGGCGGCGGCTGGTAATGAGGCTGAATGGTTAAGGATTTTGCTTTATGAAATTCCGTTGTGGCCAAAGCCGATTTCTTCCATTTCTATCAGGTGTGATAGTCAAGCTACTTTGGCTAAGGCTTATAGTCAAGTGTATAATGGCAAGTCAAGACACTTAGGTGTGAGACACAGCATGGTTCGTGAGCTCATTATGCATGGTGTCATATCCGTTGAGTGGATTGCAAATCATCGAAACTTAGCTGATCATTTAACCAAAGGGTTATGTAGAGATCTCGTGAAAGGATCAGCTGTGGGATTAGGGTTAAAGTCCATATGAAAACTCTCTTGTTAAGATACCCAATTCCCACCTAATATGACGTTAGGTGCTGAATTTTCAATGTGGAAGGCTTAACATCTAGAGTTTGGAACACAACATCGAAATTATCCCAAAGGTATGTGTTCGGTTCTGCAAGTTAAGGTAGGTTGAAGTGTTCTTCTTAATAGTTCTTTTGAAAAATTGCATTTGCAGGTGCAAGATTAAAAGAACTACCTATATGAGTATGAAGTTTAGCTGCTTCAAGAAGCTGGGACTTGGCTTTGATATACTTATGAAGGATAGGGACATAGGCTAGTAAAAGAATGTGTCATGTAAGAATTATGTATGTAAAACTAATGTGTATATTATCTTCATGTATTCAATATGAATATTACAAGGTTCAATCTTTCGGGAAACCTTGGTATTCGAATATTTGGAATGTGTAATATACTAATATGAAATTCAATCGTCTCGACATTTCATTTATGCATTAGTTTGATTGTTTGCTGTGAACTAGTTAGTTAATTTATGATTACACTAAAATGGGGGAGGTTTGTTGGTATTTTAGGGTAAAATAGATTGCGTTTAATATGCAAATAAGAGTCGACACTTATTTGGATATTAGCGGGACTAACGGGGGTTCCAAGGGGGCGTAGCCCTCTTGGCGGTATTGGATTAACTTGTTAATTGGTTGATCTTAATATTCAGTTAATCAGGTTAGGTGATGCGGGAATGCGGACCCGATTATGTATATTAAGATGGTTGCGTATTGACGGTTTGGTTTAATATTATTAATATAATATTATGAGTTTAGTTTTAATATTATATGTTTAATATTAAAGTATATATATAAATATGCATGGATTGAAAACAGTTTATGGCATTTTTTTGGATTGGAAACCGTCTATTGCATTTGGCGGAGATCGACAAATCCGTTTTTCTTCTTCTTTTCATACGCAAGGCAAAAACCACTTGGTACAAGATTTCTCAATGAATCAAAGTCTAGTTTTTCTCAATTCGAGAATTAAGACAAGACTCTGATCAAACATCTTTTGATCACGATTTTCTGCAAACATATTGACATACAAAATCTTGAATCAAATTCGATTTTATCCGATCATAAATTGGTATCCACTCCATTTTATTGATCTGAAAGTGTACTCACACAACTTCGGATTTCTATCGGGTTACAACATATAACAACAGTAATTCAGGGACAAGAGTATATACAGATAAGAAAAACTGCACTGAAAAGATTCAGACATCTATCGTGCATATTATAAGAACCAAAGTAAAGATGCAGCACAGTAAAACATCATACTTGAAAATTACAATAGACTCGCGCCAAATACATTACATAAAAACCAATCAAGATATCTGATGAAGCGAAAAGTGTACCGCTTTTAGGGGGTCATTTAAGCCCTAAATCGTATTTATTTGATCAAATATTGCCCTAAATCGTTCCTTTTGTCATTTTAGGTACTTTGGAGAAGAAATCTGGAAAAGGAAGCATTTTGGACGTTTTTGGAGCATAAAAGTGAAGAAAACGACAAAGTCTCAAAATCGGCTGGAAAAGTACCTGTGACGGCGTCAAGCACCATTGTGACGCCGTCAACCCTTGACGCGCTAGAGAGGATTTTGGATGATTAAAAGGGGACGGCGTCAAGAAGGCCATCAAGAAACCCTAACCGCGGCGAGGGTGACGGCGTCAGCTCTATAACGTGACGTCGTCAGATCTGATTTTCTATATATATTCTCATAATTTTTAGTCATTAGTGTGCAAGTTTGTGAGGAGAAACCCTAAGACGATTTTTCTGCTACTTTTAAGGGTTTTATACCCTTGGATCTCCCATGTTCAATTGAAGATAAGTAATCAATTTATCATTCAATATGTCTATGTGTTGTTTGATTATATCTTGTTCTTGTCTTTTATTTAACATGCTAGGCTAGATTTATCTTGTGTTTGCTTAGATCTAATGAAACCTAACTATTGATTATTGGTTGTTGGTGTGTTATTAATTGTATTGGATGATTGTTTATCGATGTTAGGCTTAAGAAAACTGGCTAACCTCCTATACGGTAACTTGCTTGAACGTCTTAAGAAACATGAACCAATGCGTACTAAGGTTATTATGGTTGTATTTAATGCATGAGCGAATTCTAGTGATCCCATGTTAGGAGCTTCTTAGCCGGCTCGACATAGGAGTGAAGTAGGAGCTTATAGAGTTGGGGAAGTACGTACGCCACCCCACGATTGGTATTAAGGAATACACCCGTCATCCACGCAATTAATACACACTAATCAACCGGTAAAAGATAGTTAGGGAGTAAGGAAATCTAAGTAAACACATTTCTCTCCATATAAGTTCCACAACCTTTTTATTTTCAGTTATTTTATTTTATTTGCAATTGTAGTTATTTGGGGTAGTTGACTAGCAACTAATTCCGCCCACTCCTTCAAACCCGAGATTTTACTTGCTTTTATAAAAATATAAAAAAATACAAAAAGAATCTTCCCTCACCCTTAGACCTATTAGAGTAGTTTTTCAATCCTAACGACACTATTCTCCTAGAGAACGATCAATCCCCCGGTACTTGCCACTACACTATACTACATCAGTCAGGTACACTTCCTGGTGGGGATTGCAAGCCTCTTGAGATCCCTCGAGAGGTAAAACCTGTTGTAAGGTCGCAAAACCACGCATCAAGTTTTTGGCGCCGCTGCCGGGGAATAGTTATTGTTTAGGTTGAATTTTTATTTTATTAGGTCTACTCACTGGATTCCTTTCTAGTGAGATTTTTTTTATTTTTCTAGGTTTTCTTTAGTCTATCTTTTTTCTTCATTTCTTTGTTCGTAACCATTACCATCCGACATCATGGAAGGTGGTAATATCCGCGATCCCAACAACCCACCACCACAACAACACCCACCTCCTAGAGCCCGTACCTTAGGAGACTACTCCCGTCCTAGCCACCATGGCTATCGAAACACCATTGAGCTCACTCAAGGAGCCAATGTCACTCCCTTGCGATCCGACACCATCCGATTGGTGCAAAGCGGATGCGCATTACATGGACTTCGTTCCGAAGATCCTAATCAACATCTCAAGGACTTTCTCAAAATCGTTGATTCCATAGACCTTGATGTTGCCACTCGAGAGACGACCCGACTGCGTCTCTTTCAATTCTCTCTGCGGGACCAAGCTAGTCAATGGCTAGAGCGCCTACCCGCAGGATCCATCACCTCTTGGGATGATCTCACCACTCGTTTCCTCGCTCAGTTTTTCCCACCAGGAAGAACTACCAAGCTAAGGAATGATATCTTGATGTTCCAACAACGTCAAGGCGAAACCCTCTACGAGGCATGGATTCGATTCAAGGACTTACTCCAAAAAGTCCCTCACCATGGCATAGAACTTTGGCTCCAAGTCCAAATCTTCTATGACCACATCAATCTCTCCACGAGGCAAACCATTGACTAATCGGCCGGTGGTAAGCTACGTGATCTAAGTGCGGAACAATCATGGGCTCTCCTGGAAGATCTTGCTCTTTATGACAACGAAAGTTGGAATGATCCCCGTGATTTGAATAAAACGGTCAAGGCAATATCTTTGCCTTCGAACAATTCAAGCACTTCCGACCATAGGATCATAGAACTTGAAGACCAAGTCAAGTTTCTTATGAAATCCTACGAGGCTCCTAAACCTTCAAGCCAAGTGAACAAAATCACTTCTTCGTGTGAATTATGTAGTGGTCCCCACGACACTAGTGATTGCGTGGAACTCCCCGAACAAGCTTTTGTGGACTACGCATCCTCGCGTACCGACGGAACGGGAGACAAGTGGTACACTTTCAAACCCGAGCCAAACCCCTACGGTGATTCATACAACCCCTCATGGAAAAATCACCCAAACCTTAGGTGGAAACAAAACCAAAACGCACAACAAACCAATTCTTCCAACCCACCTAATCGTTTTCAATCAAGCGGTTCATCCTCGAACCGTACTTTCAACAACAATCCTTCCAACTATGGTAGTACCAATAACTTTGAAGGGTTGATGTCCAACTTCGTGACATCTCAAGAAGCTCGTTTAGCAAAGTTTGAAGCCGATTTCAAACAAAAACAAAGCGAGATGACCAATAAGATTGACACTTTGTTGAAAGCCCTCAATGACCGAGAAATGGGAGCACTTCCTAGCAACACAGTCAAGAACCCGAAACTAAACGTCAACGCCATTTCATCGGTTTCGTCTCCTAGTTCTTGTCCACAATATTATTCGGTCAATTCCATGAGCTCGTGTTTCAAACAAACCCAAGTCGTTCAAAATGACTAAGAAGTTATGATATCCAACACTAAATTGGTCAACAACATAGTTGAAACACCTCCCACTCAAGACCTTGACGAAGAATTCAAGGAGCTCCACCTTGAACATCCGGTTATTGATGTATTAGCACGAGCCCCCTATTATAATGCCCTCTTAGAAAAATATGAGAAGAAGCTCGAGTTAGGTGACAAAGGGACCGCCTTCGTTCAAAACAAACTACCTAAGAAGTTAGATGATCCGGGCTTATTTGTTCTACCTTGCAAGATCGGTAATTCGGAGGCTTATGACACATTAGCCGATCTTGGATCAAGCCTTAACCTACTTCCGTTATGTAAGATTCCACGAAAAACTCTTTTAGTTAATCTTAATGATTAGTGATAACCTTGTATTGTCATTTAATAAGCCCATATTTTTTTTTTGCTGGGAAATTTGAACTTTTCTATTATCGTTTATTAATATCACGATGCATTATATATTATATACACCGACTCGAGATAAAAATTCTCACGCAACAACACATTTTCAAAATCAACGACAAGTGACAACACTCACAATAAAAGTTAACCTACTTATTACACTACACCTAACTACAAATAATATCACTAAATACACTTAATTAAAACCTAACTACAAACACTAATATTAACTCTAAAATTACATAACCAATTGGACCCATACTGATTCGGCCCATCAATCCCACACAAACCCAATCGAGTGCACAAGCCCAAGCACCACACCCTTTTTATTTCTTTCCTTGCTTTCTTTTTCACCCGATCGCTACTACCCCTATAAAAACCCGGTTACATTTTTAAATATCGAACTAAAACTTTACATATTTTTACACATTCAAATGCATTACCCAACTAACTAACATACTGCCAAAAACCCAGCTAGAAATATCAAACATTCGCACAGTAACGAAACCCGTTTTAGTTGTCCCATGTTCGACTCAAAACTTATAAAAATAAGACACGAACCACAACCAAATCGCACCCCATTTTTCCTACAACCTTTTGGCTATATTATTAACTTACATTGCTACTTCAAACAAGAAAGGAACCACAGTAGTAACATATAACTAGTTGATATAAAACTTGTGCTATTAACAAAGTGAAAACCGAATATAAGGAAACATCCAAGAACTAGAATCCAAACTCTCAGCTACCCACACACATTCTACACTTAATCTAGGATAGCAATATACAAGTGTCCTCTTATCAACAGTGCTTCAATCATAGAGTCAATTAGTCAATACCAAGATGAAGATATTTTGCCTATAAAAGCTACTCATTCGGTCATCTTCTATTCCCTATCACCTATCATTGTCTATCACCCTCAAACATTCCTTAAATATAATAAAAACTTTCTGTCGTGGAGTTAAGAAGCAAATGATGCGTGGTTTTGCAACCTTACAACAGGTTTTACCTCTCGAGGGATCTCAAGAGGCTTACAACCCCACCAGGCAGTGTACCTGACCGATGTAGTATAATGTAGTGGTAAGTACGGGGGATTGATCGTTCTCCACAAGGAATAGTGTTCGTTAGGTATGAAAAACTACTCTAATAGGTCTAAGGGTGAGAGAAGATTCTTTTTATGTTTTTATATTTTTATGAAAGCAAGTAAAATCTCGGGTTTGAAAGAGTGGGCGGAATTAGTTGCTAGTCAACTAACCCAAATAACTACGAATGCAAATAAAATAAAATAACTGAAAATGAAAAGGTGGTAAAACTTATATAGAGAGAAATGTGTTTACTTAGATTTCCTTACTCCCTAGCTATCTTTTACCGGTTGATTAGTGTGTATTAATTGCGTGGATGACGGGTGTATTCCTTAATACCATTTGTGGGGTGGCGTACGTACTTCCCCAACTCTACAAGCTCCTACTTCACTCCTATGTCGAGCCGGCTAGGAAGCTCCTAACATGGGATCACTAGAATTCGCTTGTGCATTAAATACAACCATAAAAACCTTTAGTACGCATTGGTTCATGTTTCTTAAGACGTTCAAGCAAGTTACCGAATAGGAAGTTAGCCAGTTTTCTTAAGCCTAACATAGATGAACAATCATCCAATACAACTAACAACACACTAATAACCAATAATCAATAGCTAGGTTTCATTAGATCTAAGCAAACACAAGATAAATCTAGCCTAGCATGTTAAACAAAAGACAAGAACAAGATAGAATCAAACAACACATAGACATATTGAATGATTAATTGATAACTTATCTTCAATGTAACATGGAAGATCTCAAGGCAAAAAGCCTTGAAAAAGCTGCCAAATTCGTCTTAGGGTTTTCACACACAAAGTTCCTCAATAAGTTCCACACTAATGACAAAAAATTGCAAAACTATATATAGACTTTCAGATCTGACGGCGTCACGTTATGGAGTGTGACGCCGTCACCTCGCCGCTTTTAGGGTTCCCGGATGACCTTCTTGACGCCGTCCCTCTTTAGCTCTCCAAAATCCGTTCTGGCTTATCAAGGCTTGACGCCGTCAGATTTAGTCGTGACGCCGTCCCTCTTTAAATTAAGCCGTGACGACCTTGATCAGATTAAAGGGTGACGCCGTCAGAATTCCCATGCAAATTTCCCTGGCTTATCATGAGTAATTTTCACATCCACCTTTTCTTGCCAAGCCATGACGCCGTCCAGGGATAATCCTGACGCCGTCAAAGGTAATTTCCAGCACAATTTTGAGACTTGGTCGTTTTCTTCACTTTTATGCTCCAAAAACGTTCAAAATGCCTCCTTTTCCAGATTTCTCCTCAAAAGTACCTAAAATGACAAAAGGAACGATTTAGGGCAATATTTGATCAAATAAATACGATTTAGGGCTTAAATGACCCCTTAAAAGCGGTACACTTTTCGCTTCATCAAATACCCTTACACTTGAGATTTGCTTGTCCTCAAGCAAATGCGCTTTTATTCTAATCAAAATACAAGTTAGGGGTCATTTAATGCTAACATAAAAGTAATTACAACAAATAATCGTTCCACTTTAATCATAATAAGCACGGAGATTACAAACTAGCACCTCACAAGTAGTGTTTAGATACTCACATCTCTCAAGTGTCATCAAAATAAATCTCATAAATGAAAACGGATAATATCTCTCACTACCTGTCATAGCAAATAGATTACCATAGGCTTGGGAAAGGATCGAAAACCTCCTCCACTAGGCGTAAGCACCTAAGATAAACTATCAAAGAGGGCTTTTACATGGGTTATAACGTTAGGTGTAGGGATATGATAAACACGGATTTGTTGGATAAGGGATATTTTACTGGTGGCGAGTTAAAGATCTTGATTAATTACATGTACTATACAATGTTGCTAAGCCAAGACTCGACTCAATCTTAAGCTAAAAAAAAAATAACAAAAACATAAAACAAACATAAAATGAAACGGGATGGTAGTCCGTATGTTTTTTCTACTTTTCCTTTTCTCATTTTTTTTTTGTATTTTTCTTGATTTTTCCATTTTTTTTTTTTTTTTTTTTTTTGCATACACTTTTGCCCTACCATCCAAAATAATACATCAAAGGGGCGTTGCATTCCCCTTACACTTGAACTTTTACATAACTTTACAATTAACTAATCTAATGACTCGAATTAAGATAATCGAAACACTTGGAGTACTTTTAAAACATTTAGCACATATGGGGGTAATAAATGATGTTCTTCCCCATTACTCCATTACACTAGTACTTTACCCATGAGTCCCAATCGTCCCAAAACAATATGTACAAGGATATGACTCGACTTAGCAACCATGTAATCAATTAGATAATTAACTTGGGTTTAAACAAATGTTGTAACAATAATGCACTAAAAATGAGTGCATACAAGGTAGGCTAAGGCGATTTGGGTGTACATTTAAGTGGGGTGTAAACAAATTCTTCCTTTAAGTAAAATGCTTAAAGGTCGAAACGAAAAGATAGGCTCTGAGGGGTGTACTAGGGGTATCGTGTACTAAAAATGAGTACAACGCAAAGGGTGTGGGAGAATTACTTGACCAATGTAGCCAACGTAATTATAACAAAAACACAGGTGTAAAACAATGGGTTAATCCTAATGCCTCTTATCATGTAGTAAATCTAACTACACGAATGTAGTCTCACTTGTGGCCTCGGAATGGTCCTAACGCAAGTTCTAGAATCTAAGTGCTACCGGTACACACATCATAGCAAAATGCTTTTCCTACCAATTCTAGGGGCGAACCTCACATATTTGGGGGTGGAAAATTTTTTAGTGGTACGGTTTTGTGCTAGTCATATAACTCCTATCCGTGAGACGCTCATTAAAATCAAAGTTTCACTCCTATATGTTGTAAAAAAATTTAAATTTGGCACTAAAATTACCCTAACAGGTATTTATCTCAGTTTTATTACACATCTACTATTAAACAAACAAAAATCAAGCGTAATAGCATTCTCTAATCGTACTTTTACCCCCCTTACACTTAAGATGAACATTGTCCCCAATGTTCAAATAACAAATGTAAAAGCATAAAGTAAAAGAATGAAATCAAATACTCCCCTGATTCGCTCGGTGGATAATGAAGTAACACGGTTAGATCTTCTTCCAAAGAGAATGTAAAAGCTTCATGACTAATGCATCGCCAAAAGCTTGATCCAAAACATTTCCTTGTCCAAAATAACCTGTTAAACCTGAGAAAACAAACACGAAAACCTGCATAACATCGGCGGGATAAACTCTATATATAAGGATATAATGCTTGTGGGATGATAATTTTGCAGATTCCTGGAGATTATAAGTTAGAGATTTAATAAAAACTTTTTATGAAAACAAAACTTTCAAAAATTTTCAGAAAATTAAACCTGACGCCGTCAGGTTGTAACGCCTGACGCCGTCAGAAATGATCTGACAGAATTCTCATGTTACGTTTCCGGAAAAAATTTTGGAAAAACCTATACCTTACTTCCTGGAAATCCTGCAAAACATCATTATGACTCGATACAAGCATTTGACTCAAACAAATACTAATATGTATGTTAATTTAATATTATTATGATTCATGTTCATTTGTTCTCTAATAAACCGATTTAGATTTCCCTTACACTTAACTTTTGCAAAATACCTTTATATGTAGTTAAGACGAAGTTAAAAACAAAATAAAGCATTTTCACAAATTAGTTTTGAACATGAATCAATAATAATAAAATTTAGACATACACACGGAAACAAATAAAAACAAACAAACAAATAAATAAACACACAAAGCAAATAAAACTTGGGTTGCCTCCCAAGAAGCGCTTTTCTTTATTAACGAGTCTTGTAGCTAGACTCAAAGTCACGTACATTACATGATTCCATCATTGGTCACGGTTCCTAGGCCATTTTCATTCCCGGTTTTATATTCCGGTCCTAATTTCAAACAATCCTTGTAGAAACCGAATATCCTTTCCATAACATAGTCTACTCCTTTATTTCTATCCTCATCATTCCTATAGTAGACCGCTTGCTTGAGCTCCTTCTCAACATTTGACAAGTGTTGGAATTGTTCTATCTTATATGGCATTTGGTAGTTTACCTCATCGGTCTCATCCTTAAATCTAACTATCCCTAAGGAAGGTTCATAAGTCATTCTAGAGACCTCAACAAATGGTTTTCCAAAAACCACTTGAGTTAAGGATGCATCTACTATTGGGCGGATGTCTTCTACAATTACAAAGTCGGTGACATAGGTGAAGTTTCCTACATAAACCGGTAATCCCTTAACTCTTCCCGTGAAGTTACTCATCCAACCCTTGTCAGGGAACATCCTATACCCAAGTTGATTTTTCATTATCAAGTTGTAGTGGGCTCTAGTCATGATGTTTATGGGTGATCTAAGGTCGATGTAGGCTTTCCACACATGCAAATGTCCGATGTTGCATGGTATGTTGAGATTAGAAGGGTCGCCTATTTCTATGATTGGTCTACCTAGGAAGTATGGTGCCTCGGGGTCATCGAATAAGTTTGTATGATATGCGCGCTCTTCCTTAGTGGGTAGCCTATTGAAGTAGTCCTCATCATCATCTACTTCTTCAATCTCACTTGTCCTAACTTCCTTATTAACCTCGACTTTCTTATCCTCATCCTTAGGTTCACTATTATCCTCATTCCTATCAATTGGTTTAATAGTGACAATGTTGACAAAGTGGACGTGTTTGGATGAAGAGGGGTCTTTTACTTGGGGTCTACTATTTGTGTTCCTAGCATCCTTATGTGGAGGTGATAACACTTGGTTATTGAGAGCTTTCAACAAGTTGTCAATTTTATTGGTCATCTCCGTTTGTTGTTGATTGAATTCGGACTCGAATCTAGCTATCCGAGCTTCTTGAGATGCCATAAATTGGGACATCAATCCTTCAAAGTTATTGGTACTACCATTGCCGGAAGGATTGTTGTTGAAAGTACGGTTCGAGTTGGAACCGCTTGATTGGAAACGATTAGGTGGGTTAGAAGAATTGGTCTGTTGTGCGTTTTGGCTTTGTTTCCACCTAAGGTTCGGGTGATTTTTCCATGAGGGGTTGTATGAATCACCGTAGTGGTTTGGCTCGGGTTTGAAAGTGTACCACTTGTCTCCCGCTCCGTCGGTACGCGAGGATGCGTAGTCCACAAAAGCTTGTTCGGGGAGTTCCATGCAATCACGAGTGTCGTGGGGACCACTACATAATTCACATGAAGAAGTGATTTTGTTCACTTGGCTTGAAGGTTTAGGAGCCTCGTAGGATTTCATGAGAAACTTGACTTGGTCTTCAAGTTCTATGATCCTACGGTCGGAAGTGCTTGAATTGTTCGAAGGCAAAGATATTGCCTTGACCGTTTTATTCAAATCACGGGGATCACTCCAACTTTCGTTGTCATAAAGAGCAAGATCCTCTAGGAGAGCCCATGATTGTTCCGCACTTAGATCACGTAGCTTACCACCGGACGATTGGTCAATGGTTTGCCTCGTGGAGAGATTGATATGGTCATAGAAGATTTGGACTTGGAGCCAAAGTTCTATGCCATGGTGAGGGACTTTTTGGAGTAAGTCCTTGAATCGAGTCCATGCCTCGTAGAGAGTTTCGCCTTGACGTTGTTGGAACATCAAGATATCATTCCTTAGCTTGGTAGTTCTTCCCGATGGGAAAAACTGAGCAAGGAAACGAGTGGTGAGATCATCCCAAGAGGTGATGGATCCTGCGGGTTGACGTTCTAGCCACTGACTAGCTTGGTCCCGCAAAGAGAATTAAAAGAGACGCAGTCGGGTCGTCTCTCGAGTGGCAACATCAAGGTCTATAGAATCAACGATTTTGAGAAAGTCCTTGAGATGTTGATTAGGATCTTCAGAACGAAGTCCATGGAATGCGCATCCGCTTTGCACCAACCGGATGGTGGCGGATCGCAAGGGTGTGATATTGGCTCCTTGAGTGAGCTCAATGGTGTTTCGATAGCCATGGTGGCTAGGACGGGAGTATTCTCCTAAAGTACGGGCTCTAGGAGGTGGTGGTGGTTGTTGTGGTGGTGGGATGTTGGGATCAAGGATATTACCATCTTCCATGATGTCTAATGGTAATGGTTACGAACAAAGAAACGAAGAAAATAGATAGACTAAAGAAAACCTAGAAAAAGAAAATAAAAATCTCACTAGAAGGGAATCTAATGAGTAGACCTATAAAATAAAAATTCAACCTAAACAATAACTATTCCCCGGCAACGGCGCCAAAAACTTGATGCGTGGTTTTGCAACCTTACAACAGGTTTTACCTCTCGAGGGATCTCAAGAGGCTTACAACCCCACCAGGCAGTGTACCTGACCGATGTAGTATAGTGTAGTGGTAAGTACGGGGGATTGATCGTTCTCCACAGGGAATAGTGTTCGTTAGGTATGAAAAACTACTCTAATAGGTCTAAGGGTGAGAGAAGATTCTTTTTATGTTTTTATATATTTTATGAAAGCAAGTAAAATCTCGGGTTTGAAAGAGTGGGCGGAATTAGTTGCTAGTCAACTAAACCAAATAACTACGAATGCAAATAAAATAAAATAACTGAAAATGAAAAGGTGGTAAAACTTATATAGAGAGAAATGTGTTTACTTAGATTTCCTTACTCCCTAGCTATCTTTTACCGGTTGATTAGTGTGTATTAATTGCGTGGATGACGGGTGTATTCCTTAATACCATTTGTGGGGTGGCGTACGTACTTCCCCAACTCTACAAGCTCCTACTTCACTCCTATGTCGAGCCGGCTAGGAAGCTCCTAACATGGGATCACTAGAATTCGCTTGTGCATTAAATACAACCATAAAAACCTTTAGTACGCATTGGTTCATGTTTCTTAAGACGTTCAAGCAAGTTACCGAATAGGAAGTTAGCCAGTTTTCTTAAGCCTAACATAGATGAACAATCATCCAATACAACTAACAACACACTAATAACCAATAATCAATAGCTAGGTTTCATTAGATCTAAGCAAACACAAGATAAATCTAGCCTAGCATGTTAAACAAAAGACAAGAACAAGATAGAATCAAACAACACATAGACATATTGAATGATTAATTGATAACTTATCTTCAATGTAACATGGAAGATCTCAAGGCAAAAAGCCTTGAAAAAGCTGCCAAATTCGTCTTAGGGTTTTCACACACAAAGTTCCTCAATAAGTTCCACACTAATGACAAAAAATTGCAAAACTATATATAGACTTTCAGATCTGACGGCGTCACGTTATGGAGTGTGACGCCGTCACCTCGCCGCTTTTAGGGTTCCCGGATGACCTTCTTGACGCCGTCCCTCTTTAGCTCTCCAAAATCCGTTCTGGCTTATCAAGGCTTGACGCCGTCAGATTTAGTCGTGACGCCGTCCCTCTTTAAATTAAGCCGTGACGACCTTGATCAGATTAAAGGGTGACGCCGTCAGAATTCCCATGCAAATTTCCCTGGCTTATCATGAGTAATTTTCACATCCACCTTTTCTTGCCAAGCCATGACGCCGTCCAGGGATAATCCTGACGCCGTCAAAGGTAATTTCCAGCACAATTTTGAGACTTGGTCGTTTTCTTCACTTTTATGCTCCAAAAACGTTCAAAATGCCTCCTTTTCCAGATTTCTCCTCAAAAGTACCTAAAATGACAAAAGGAACGATTTAGGGCAATATTTGATCAAATAAATACGATTTAGGGCTTAAATGACCCCTTAAAAGCGGTACACTTTTCGCTTCATCAGCAAAGCTAGTTGAAGTCAAAGCATAGAAAACCTTTTCGAGTTCACTACGTTTCTTGTGTCTCCTTCGAACAACCAACGTCCCTTCCCCACCTTTCAAAAGGTGTTGTAAGTATCTTATAACCTTTGCTTTTATTTCCATAAACACGCTCATGCATGTTTCATTTTTATTTCAAAAGCACCATGCATGCATACACAGTCGAAGTGATCACATTTCTATTTACTTGCAACCTTGTCACAATGTTAATAAAAGAAGAAACATCATCAATTCTCACGTTAGTATTACACACATGTTCTTTTACTTTCCATTCAAACGTGTAACACATCCTTATTTCGAAACAAACTGACCACAGTAACCATTTCAAACATGTAGAATAACGAACCCATTATGAAAGGCTTAAGAGCCACTAACCATACCCTTGTCACATTTATTTTTCATCACATGCAACCTTAGAACGTGTACCAACTTGATATACACACTAAAGATAAAATGGTAAAACAAAACTTAAAATATGACAAATGGGTTGTGCGTATAAGACAGCCCAAGAAGCCGTAAGGACGACCCCATACCTCACGACTTAACTAAATAAACGCGTATTTTCTTTACATCATATATTAAACGACATGTCAAGCTACCATTTCATATAAACAACTCCTAAAAATACCCAAGTATCGACCTTAAAAACTCTCTAAAGTACAATGGTAAATCTGTTAAAAGCACTTAGTAATTTTCAAGAGTTATATTTTTAAAACAGTCCCATGATACCTAGAAAACACTCGTACAACTCACAAACCCGTCACACAACGTCATGATTTCTTCACACGATCTATCTAACCACCTAACAAACTAAATTTTTCGTTTAAGAATACATAGCATGAAACCCACAAAAGTACCTTTAAAACGAGCCATCTTAAGCACCACTCAACCGGACATTTTAGAAACAAATGAAAATTTAGCTAAGTATTACCATAAGGAAAAAGACACCTCGACCGGGTCTAATTCATGCACCATTTAATTTGAATCCATGAACATAACACCTATATATTTCTACTCCTCTCGATAGTACACCTGGGAAACAACATTTTTCGTATTCTAAGATCCCACTCATAATTTCATCCCGACACTTAAAATGAACCATTTTGAATGCTACTCGACTAGCGTAAAGGACTTAGAAAATAATTGATATTTTTCGGATCAAAACTATGCGACAAGGCTATAAAGATTAAATATATTTTCGGATTTATAAACACAACACCTAGATATTTTGGTACAACTCGATAGCACACTTAGCGAACTATATTTTTCATGTATCAACTTTGACCTTACAAACCCTTTTTCACGTTCGAATTAGAACTTTCTATGCGACACACATTAATGTCTAAACTTTAAATTTCAGAAAATCTAATATAACCATTCGGTTGGGCCGAATCAAAGCCCAACAAGAGTTTACGATAGACAAGCCCAATAGGCCCATGCAATATGTTTTCAGAATCATAAAAATAGCCCAAGTCTAAGCCCAAAACAGTTTACACGCCCTCGCCTCTAAAATCCTTAATGGGCCTTAAATAGATTCGTTAATAGGCCCATTGATATAAAAATAAGCTCGTTCCTGGAATAAGCACTTGAAATAAGTTAAAATGAACTTAATAAAGTTATAGAAATTTTCAGAATATTTTTCCCGTCATTTTTATGCAAAAAGGACTAAAAATGTAACGCGATCTAACTGGAAGGACCAAAACTGCCAAACTGTGAAGCCTAGGGACTGAAGCTGTGAAAACAGTTTATAAAGGACTTAATTTGACATACCATTGAACTCCAAGCTTTGTATGGACATATGGACAAGATTCGGACTATTATTGGACTATGAACTTAACCAAGGACTAACGACGTAACGCAAACCACAGTTAGGGTAAAAGATGTAAAATCTGGAAAGAACAAGTACCAACTGTTATAACTTGACATTCTTATTTCATTTTTCATTTTTGGCACCACACTTATATCTCATATGCATTTTTACGCATTCTATTTGCATATTAGATAAATAGCGTTAGAAATATTTCATGTTAATATTTCATATCAATTCATTTACTCTTTGAAGATATGATCTTACGAAAGTACAAGCACCATAATCATATAACACCTTCACTCTCAACGATTAGATCGTTGTATATCATTAGTTAATCATCATCCACCATTTATACACACACACACCACTAGAAATTAGTCAGATTCTCAGTTATTTATATATTTAATTACCAGGTTCTATATCGAAGTTGTTATAATCACCTCTGAGTTTATTTTCACCATCACCAGTAACGCTTAAGGTGAGTCATGGCCTCACTTTTAAACTCTTTATACTTTTTAAACTCCGTGAGGGGGATACATGCTATAAACAGATCACAAGTATTTTTCTGTATGCTACCTGACTTGATATATGCCTAAGTTACCATATTGCCACAAGACCCTTTTTATCATGAGCCATTAATCACTGCGGTGAACGCGAATATAATGAATAGATCTATTAGAGGCTGACAACCTATCCCACTAATACTGTGACGGAATGCTTTTTGCTAGTCGTATTAGTCGCGATGCATTATATTTGAGAGAAATAGGAATTGGCAAATCACCTATTACACGAGGGCAAAACCTTCATCATTAATTTGGTGGACACCTCCGTTTATGCGGTACTTTGTTAACGTTTGCGTGTCATGAGACTTAGGGCAATATATGAACTGCGATATCAACTTTTAAACTGATTGTATCTTCAATACAATCTTACTTGTGAATCGAACTGATATTTAAATTACAAACTCCATGATTTCACTCAACATTATGTTGACTTTTAAGCATGTATCTCAGGGAACTAGAGGAGCAAGGCAAGGCATGGAGCAGGCGTACCCTATCTTAAATAAATGGTGTAAAATAAAGTTGTAATTCAGTTAAATTGATGTTTCTTTGGAGAAACCTTAGCACTCTGATGTAACGCTTTGTAACTGAATTTGTATTATGGACCTATGTAAATTAAAAATGCCGTCTCAGGCTGTTTTTCTATGATTTTGTTTTCGATCCTCACAGTAACACCCAAATAAATCTTCCGCTGCTATGTTTAAAATTTGGGGGTGTTACAGATTGGCATCAGAGCTTAGGTTATAGAGAACCAAATGTTTTTAAACGTTGGACTATAACTACATTTTTCAAACAAATTAATTATACACCATGTTACCTTAAGACTCCATGCCTGCTTGCTGCCGCACTCGGTATGTTATACATTAGGATTATCTTATATAAGCCTCTGCATACTTGATAGTTACTGTGCACAACTAGATAATTTCATGCTTATCTTACACCACTTGATGTTAGTAATTACTTATTTCACCATATATGGATTATTACAGTCCCATGTCATTCATCACCCACTTTAGTGTATCATCGGAGCCGGACTCCGAGGGATCACTAGCATCAGTCACGTCCCCCATACTTCCTGGTACTGTAGCACCAGAGGTAGTGCCTGACGCGATCGAGCCCTTTGTGGAGGGTGGAGCCGCCGCCATACCTTTATTAGAGGACCCTCATGTGCCAGCTTTGCCAGCACCTACGTTACCACCACATTTTGTTTATGACACCTACTCTCCTTTCTATATACCACCCCCTGACGACTTGTACTATGAGAGTCAGCAATGGCTACCTGCTGATGATTTACCCGAGCCCCATCATGTTGCACCACCATTACCACCTGACCATTTGCTTGACATACATACCCAGACATATCCACTACCACCTCGATAGCGGGATCCGATTCTTGCAGAGGATATTCCTTCATCGAGTAGACCTCGCATATTAGACCAGATACACCCATCCTCACCATCACTGCCTTACCCTCCTGGTTTCACTCCCCCAGCTCAGACACATAATGCTTGGGAAGGATTTAGACCAGTAGTCACCCACTCCCTTATACCATCTACAGTGGTGACACGACTTGAGAGTCACAGAGAGCAGATTGATTCACTTCTTCGGATGATCGACCATGTACCATTGGATTCCCCAGGGACTATCACTGACACTCTGCATAGGTTGGCTTCCAACAGAGCAGTGGTATAGCAGTGCTTGAGACAGATACAGACAGACTTGGCAGATACCCGTTCCCACGCGATATCCATACGTAGAGAGGGACAGGACTTAGCTTGGGAGGCTCACCTGGCACAGCGTAGAGCCGACACATTGGAGAGACTCATGGGAGACATACAGATGGAGCATCAGGCTGAGATACAGAGACTCAGAGACCAGATCTCAGAGCTCACGAGGCGTACGGATAGACCTGAGCAGTAGACATAGTTAGCATGTTGTATAGTTTGAGACATTGTAGTCTGCCGCATGTGGCAATTAATAAAGACTCTTGTATCGTTTTGTTGTATAACTCAACTGATCAAGTTATTAATGTTGTAATGTTGGTAGTGATGTACTATATATCTGTTAACTTATGTATTATGGTTGTCCGTATGTATTGTAATTGTATCCAGACATGTCGTGATGTTACCTGTTATTATTATGATTCTCTAATTGTGTAAATATTGTAAAAACCTGAACACATATAATATGGTGATATGAAGAGGAAATTGATGAACTTCAGTTTGTAGGATTAAATCGATTGTTCCTTAACAATCCCACATCCGTGAATTGATAGATTACAGAGGCATCGTAATTGTGGAAAATAATCAATTTAATCACCATTTCACACCATGATTACATTGTGCATATACTCAACTACTCTATCCACATTCTAAATCTGTATTCTTGTGACATTAATAGAAAATGGTACATAGCGACAACGAAACTACCAACCCTACCGTAGCACTGACGCTTGAGGAGGTTCGAAGAATGATTGATGATGGCATCGCCGCAGCACGCGAGGCCGATGCAGCAAACCGCTCAAGCAATACTATGGGAGCAACAAATGAAAGTGAGGCATCTACACCACGTAAATGCACTTACAAGGAATTCGTAAGTTGCCAACCAACCACCTACAGAGGCGTAGAAGGAGTGACGGAATTAGCACAGTGGTTTGAATGCATGGAAACAGTATTCATGAGAAGCAACTGCGCAGAGAATAACAAGGTCACTTTTGCCACTGGAACCTTAAGGGGAAATGCATTATCTTGGTGGAATGCCACTGTCAAAATAATGGGTACTGAAGCAGCATTTCAAATCTCCTGGACCGAACTGAAGAATAAAATGCTGAAAAAGTACTGTCCCCGTACAGAGATCAGAAAGCTTGAAGATGAATTTCACCAGTTAATGGTGAAAAACAATGACGTCAGTGCGTACAACCGAAAATTTCAAGAGTTATCTCTTTTGTGTCCACACATGGTACCTGACTTGGAAAAGACGTTGGAAAAATATGTGGAAGGACTACCTTCAAGTATTGAGGGAGACGTCACTGCATCACACCCACAAACTCTCGAAGCCGCATTCGTATTTGCTCAGTAAATGATGAGTCGAGTGCTTAAACGAGGTTCTAACTCCACAGTCATTGGACAAAAGAGAAACCATGATAACCATGACAACAGCAACTGGAACAACAACAATTATTACAATCACAACAGGAACTACCGCAACAATGACCGAAGCAACCGCAACAGAGACTACCAGCAAAGCAGAAACGATAGACATCAACAACAAAACCGCAGACAAGAAGCCGCTAGGGCTTATGTGGCTACACCTGCTGAAGGAAAAATGTATGCTGGGACAAAACCCCAGTGTAACAAGTGTAAGATGCATCATGTCGGACCCTGCATCGCTGTTTGCGGAAATTGCCGAAAAATAGGCCTTATAACCAAGGACTGCAGGGCCACAGGGGCCAACGCACACCCAATAGCAGTGAAGTGCCATGGTTGTGGTGAGACGGGTCATTATAAGAGTCATTGCCCCAGGAACCCCAACAATGTTACCCGCGGGAGGGCCTACTTACTAGGAGATGGAAACGCACCACAGAACCCCAACGTCACCACGGGTACTTTCTTACTGAATCAACATAGTGCTAAAATATTATTTGATTCTGGAGCCGATAGAAGCTTTGTATCTACTTCATTTGCTTTATTACTTAATATAGCGCCTGTAGAATTAGATACCTCGTATGAAATTGAAATAGCCGACGGAAAACTGTTAAACACCAACACCGTACTCGAAAACTGCACCTTAACCCTCCAAAACAAATCATTTCCAATCGATCTCATGCCCATCCAACTTGGAAGCTTTGACGCGATTGTGGGCATGGATTGGTTATCCAAACATCGTGCCCGAATCATCTGCGATGAAAAAGTTATCCAAATTCACATAGACAATGAAACGCTCACCGTTCGTTGTGACCACTATAAAACCCAACTCAATATCATCTCGTACATCAAAACAGTGAAATACATAAACAAAGGATGTCACGCATTTTTGGTCCAAGTAACGGAAGATAAATCGAGAGAAAAAGAAAAACGACTGGAAGAAGTGCCAGTTGTAAATGAATTTGCAGAATTATTCCCTGAAGACTTGCCAGGTATTCCACCAATCCGGCAAGTAGAATTTCGAATCGAGTTAGTGCCTGGAGCAGCACCCGTTGCAAAAGCACCATATCGATTAGCCCCTTCCGAAATGAAGGAATTATCTGAGCAGTTAAAAGAACTGTCAGATAAAGGATTCATCCAACCCAGCTCATCACCTTGGGGAGCACCAGTCCTGTTTGTCAAAAAGAAAGACGGAACATTCCGAATGTGCATCGATTATAGAGAGTTGAACAAACTCACAGTGAAAAATCGATACCCATTACCAAGAATTGACGATCTATTTGACCAACTGCAAGGATCGAGTGTTTACTCAAAAATCGATCTAAGATCAGGATACCACCAATTAAGAGTCAGAGAAGAAGACGTTCCCAAAACAGCCTTTCGAACACGATACGGACATTACGAATTCCGCGTAATGCCATTTGGTCTTACCAACGCACCGGCAGTGTTCATGGATCTAATGAACCGCGTATGTAAGCCATATCTGGACAAGTTCGTAATCGTATTCATCGACGACATTTTGATCTACTCACGTAACAAACAAGAGCATGCTGAACACTTGAGAACCATTTTGGGTTTACTCAAGCAAGAAAAACTGTATGCAAAATTTTCCAAATGTGATTTTTGGATCTCCACCGTTCAATTCTTAGGTCACATCATCAACAGTCAAGGTATTCACGTTGACCCCGCCAAGATCGAAGCAGTCAAAGGTTGGGCTTCGCCCACCACTCCAACTGAGATTCGACAATTTTTAGGACTCGCTGGTTACTATCGAAGTTTTATAGAAGGTTTTTCCAAAATCGCAAAACCTTTGACAGAACTCACTCAGAAAAACAAGAAATATATCTGGGGAGAGAAACAAGAATCAGCATTTCAACTCCTAAAACAAAAACTCTGTGAAGCACCAATTCTAGCACTACCAGACGGGAGCGACGACTTTGTAGTATATTGTGATGCATCACATCATGGTTTAGGTGCGGTACTAATGCAAAGGAACAAAGTCATCGCTTACGCTTCTCGACAACTCAAGAAAAATGAGGAAAATTATACCACTCATGATCTGGAATTAGGAGCAGTAGTATTCGCTCTTAAAATGTGGAGACATTATCTTTATGGTACAAAGTGCACGGTATTCACCGATCACAAAAGTCTTCAACACATACTAGATCAGAAGGAGCTGAACATGAGACAGCGCCGATGGTTGGAACTACTCAACGACTACGATTGTGAAATTCGCTACCACCCTGGTAAAGCGAATGTCGTGGCTGACGCGTTGAGCAGAAAAGAGAGAATCAAACCTCTTAGAGTTCGATCATTAGAAATGACAATTTATTCACCACTCCCATCTCAAATTCTCATAGCCCAATCGGAAGCTCTTCAGGAAGAAAATCGAGCTCACGAGAAAATTAAGGGCATGCTAGAAAGCGAGAACGGATTCATACGAAGAGCCGATGGAATGTTATGCTTCAAGAAAAGATGCTGGATTCCTCTCTATGGAGGTATTCGAGATTTTATCATGCATGAATCTCACAAGTCTAAATATTCCATTCATCCCGGATCCAACAAAATGTACCAAGACCTCAAGCAACTTTACTGGTGGCCAAACATGAAAGCCGACATTGCAACATATGTTGGGAAGTGTTTGACTTGTTCAAGGGTCAAAGCCGAAAGTCAGAAACCGTCTGGACTACTTGTACAACCTGAGATACCAGTATGGAAATGGGAAAGAATCACTATGGATTTTATTACCAAGTTACCAAGAACGTCGACCAGATATGACACCATTTGGGTTATCGTCGATCGCTTGACCAAATCAGCTCATTTTCTGCCTATCAAAGAAACTGACGAGCTGGACACACTCGCTCAGTTGTACTTCAAAGAAATCATAATCCAACATGGAGTCCCAGTCTCTATCATTTCAGACAGAGACAGTCGATTCACTTCAGGATTTTGGCAATCCTTACAGAAAGCCCTCGGTACTCACTTGGACATGAGCACCGCTTATCATCCTCAAACTGATGGACAAAGTGAAAGGACAATCCAAACCTTAGAAGATATGCTTAGAGCATGTGTAATTGATTTCGGAAAAGGTTGGGACAAACACTTACCATTGGTTGAATTCTCGTACAACAATAGTTACCAAGCTAGCCTGAAGGCTGCACCTTTCGAAGCACTTTATGGGAGAAAGTGCAGATCACCTATCTGCTGGACGGAAGTTGGTGACATGCAGCTTACCGGACCAGAACTAATCCACGACACAACAGAGAAAATATTCAAAATCAAACATCGTCTCCAAGCCGCTCGTGACAGACAAAAGAGTTATGCAGACGTGAGGAGGAAACCCATGGAGTTTGAAGTCGGAGATAGAGTTATGCTAAAAGTTTCGCCCTGGAAGGGAATGATACGCTTCGGAAAGCGTGGAAAACTCAACCCAAGGTACATTGGACCATTTAAAATCCTCGAGAGGATTGGTCCAGTTGCCTATAAGTTAGAACTCCCAGAAGAACTCAGTAGGGTACACCCTACATTCCACGTATCCCAACTTAAGAAATGCCTATCGGACGAGAATCTCGTCATCCCGCTAAAAGAAATCAAACTAGACGACAAACTTGTATTCACCGAGGAACCCGTAGAGATAATGGATAGAGAGGTTAAACAGCTCAAGCAAAACCGTATTCCTATTGTGAAAGTAAAATGGGACTCCAAGAGGGGACCAACATACACATGGGAACGCGAAGACCAAATTCGTGAAAAATATCCACATCTATTCCCGTAAACCACTCTTAGTAGCCATCTTAGACTTGAATTCCAGGACGGAATTCGAATGAGGAAGGAGTACTGTAAGATTCCACGAAAAACTCTTGTAGTTAATCTTAACGATTAGTGATAACCTTGTATTGTCATTTAATAAGCCCATATTTTTTTTTGCTGGGAAATTTGAACTTTTCTATTATCGTTTATTAATATCACGATGCATTATATATTATATACACCGACTCGAGATAAAAATTCTCACGCAACAACACATTTTCAAAATCAACGACAAGTGACAACACTCACAATAAAAGTTAACCTACTTATTACACTACACCTAACTACAAATAATATCACTAAATACACTTAATTAAAACCTAACTACAAACACTAATATTAACTCTAAAATTACATAACCAATTGGACCTATACTGATTCGCGGCCATCAATCCCACACAAACCCAATCGAGTGCACAAGCCCAAGCACCACACCCTTTTTATTTCTTTCCTTGCTTTCTTTTTCACCCGATCGCTACTACCCCTATAAAAACCCGGTTACATTTTTAAATATCGAACTAAAACTTTACATATTTTTACACATTCAAATGCATTACCCAACTAACTAACATACTGCCAAAAACCCAGCTAGAAATATCAAACATTCGCACAGTAACGAAACCCGTTTTAGTTGTCCCATGTTCGACTCAAAACTTATAAAAATAAGACACGAACCACAACCAAATCGCACCCCATTTTTCCTACAACCTTTTGGCTATATTATTAACTTACATTGCTACTTCAAACAAGAAAGGAACCACAGTAGTAACATATAACTAGTTGATATAAAACTTGTGCTATTAACAAAGTGAAAACCGAATATAAGGAAACATCCAAGAACTAGAATCCAAACTCTCAGCTACCCACACACATTCTACACTCAATCTAGGATAGCAATAAACAAGTGTCCTTTTATCAACAGTGCTTCAATCATAGAGTCAATTAGTCAATACCAAGATGAAGATATTTTGCCTATAAAAGCTACTCATTCGCTCATCTTCTATTCCCTATCACCTATCATTGTCTATCACCCTCAAACATTCCTTAAATATAATAAAAACTTTCTGTCGTGGAGTTAAGAAGCAAAGCTAGTTGAAGTCAAAGCATAGAAAACCTTTTCGAGTTCACTACGTTTCTTGTGTCTCCTTCGAACAACCAATGTCCCTTCCCCACCTTTCAAAAGGTGTTGTAAGTATCTTATAACCTTTGCTTTTATTTCCATAAACACGCTCATGCATGTTTCATTTTTATTTCGAAAGCACCATGCATGCATACACAGTCGAAGTGATCACATTTCTATTTACTTGCAACCTTGTCACAATGTTAATAAAAGAAGAAACATCATTAATTCTCACGTTAGTATTACACACATGTTCTTTTACTTTCCATTCAAACGTGTAACACATCCTTATTTCGAAACAAACTGACCACAGTAACCATTTCGAACATGTAGAATAACGAACCCATTATGAAAGGCTTAAGAGCCACTAACCATACCCTTGTCACATTTATTTTTCATCACATGCAACCTTAGAACGTGTACCAACTTGATATACACACTAAAGATAAAATGGTAAAACAAAACTTAAAATATGACAAATGGGTTGTGCGTATAAGACAGCCCAAGAAGCCGTAAGGACGACCCCATACCTCACGACTTAACTAAATAAACGCGTATTTTCTTTACATCATATATTAAACGACATGCCAAGCTACCATTTCATATAAACAACTCCTAAAAATACCCAAGTATCGACCTTAAAAACTCTCTAAAGTACAATGGTAAATCTGTTAAAAACACTTAGTAATTTTCAAGAGTTATATTTTTAAAACAGTCCCATGATACCTAGAAAACACTCGTATAACTCACAAACCCGTCACACAACGTCATGATTTCTTCACACGATCTATCTAACCACCCAACAAACTAAATTTTTCGTTTAAGAATACATAGCATGAAACCCACAAAAGTACCTTTAAAACGAGCCATCTTAAGCACCACTCAACCGGACATTTTAGAAACAAATGAAAATTTAGCTAAGTATTACCATAAGGAAAAAGACACCTCGACCGGGTCTAATTCATGCACCATTTAATTCGAATCCATGAACATAACACCTATATATTTCTACTCCTCTCGATAGTACACCTGGGAAATAACATTTTTCGTATTCTAAGATCCCACTCATAATTTCATCCCGACACTTAAAATGAACCATTTTGAATGCTACTCGACTAGCGTAAAGGACTTAGAAAATAATTGATATTTTTTGGATCAAAACTATGCGACAAGGCTATAAAGATTAAATATATTTTCGGATTTATAAACACAACACCTAGATATTTTGGTACAACTCGATAGCACACTTAGCGAACTATATTTTTCATGTATCAACTTCGACCTTACAAACCCTTTTTCACGTTCGAATTAGAACTTTCTATGCGACACACATTAATGTCTAAACTTTAAATTTCAGAAAATCTAATATAACCATTCGGTTGGGCCGAATCAAAGCCCAACAAGAGTTTGCGATAGACAAGCCCAATAGGCCCATGCAATATGTTTTTAGAATCATAAAAATAGCCCAAGTCTAAGCCCAAAACAGTTTACACGCCCTCGCCTCTAAAATCCTTAATGGGCCTTAAATAGATTCGTTAATAGGCCCATTGATATAAAAATAAGCTCGTTCTTGGAATAAGCACTTGAAATAAGTTAAAATGAACTTAATAAAGTTATAGAAATTTTCAGAATATTTTTCCCGTCATTTTTATGCAAAAAGGACTAAAAATGTAACGCGATCTAACTGGAAGGACCAAAACTACCAAACTATGAAGCCTAGGGACTGAAGCTATGAAAACAGTTTATAAAGGACTTAATTTGACATACCATTGAACTCCAAGCTTTGTATGGACATATGGACAAGATTCGGACTATTATTGGACTATGAACTTAACCAAGGACTAACGACGTAACGCAAACCACAATTAGGGTAAAAGATGTAAAATCTGGAAAGAACAAGTACCAACTGTTATAACTTGACATTCTTATTTCATTTTTCATTTTTGGCACCACACTTATATCTCATATGCATTTTTACGCATTCTATTTGCATATTAGATAAATAGCGTTAGAAATATTTCATGTTAATATTTCATATCAATTCATTTACTCTTTGAAGATATGATCTTACGAAAGTACAAGCACCATAATCATATAACACCTTCACTCTCAACGATTAGATCGTTGTATATCATTAGTTAATCATCATCCACCATTTATACACACACACACCACTAGAAATTAGTCAGATTCTCAGTTATTTATATATTTAATTACCAGGTTCTATATCGAAGTTGTTATAATCACATCTGAGTTTATTTTCACCATCACCAGTAACGCTTAAGGTGAGTCATGGCCTCACTTTTAAACTCTTTATACTTTTTAAACTCCGTGAGGGGGATACATGCTATAAACAGATCACAAGTATTTTTCTGTATGCTACCTGACTTGATATATGCCTAAGTTACCATATTGCCACAAGACCCTTTTTATCATGAGCCATTAATCACTGCGGTGAACGCGAATATAATGAATAGATCTATTAGAGGCTGACAACCTATCCCACTAATACTGTGACGGAATGCTTTTTGCTAGTCGTATTAGTCGCGATGCATTATATTTGAGAGAAATAGGAATTGGCAAATCACCTATTACACGAGGGCAAAACCTTCATCATTAATTTGGTGGACACCTCCGTTTATGCGGTACTTTGTTAACGTTTGCGTGTCATGAGACTTAGGGCAATATATGAACTGCGATATCAACTTTTAAACTGATTGTATCTTCAATACAATCTTACTTGTGAATCGAACTGATATTTAAATTACAAACTCCATGATTTCACTCAACATTATGTTGACTTTTAAGCATGTATCTCAGGGAACTAGAGGAGCAAGGCAAGGCATGGAGCAGGCGTACCCTATCTTAAATAAATGGTGTAAAATAAAGTTGTAATTCAGTTAAATTGATGTTTCTTTGGAGAAACCTTAGCACTCTGATGTAACGCTTTGTAACTGAATTTGTATTATGGACCTATGTAAATTAAAAATGCCGTCTCAGGCTGTTTTCCAATGATTTTGTTTTCGATCCTCACAGTAACACCCAAATAAATCTTCTGCTGCTATGTTTAAAATTTGGGGGTGTTACACGTTACCTCTCCACACCTCTCTAAAACTAGGGAAACTTGAAGAAACCGAGGTAATAATAGGCTTAGCGGATGGAAGTGTTGCTTACCCGGTTGGAGTAGTCAAGGACGTGTTAGTACACATAGGAAAACTAACCATTTTAGCCGATTTCCACGTCCTTGATATGGTTAGCGACCCTACATGCCCCTTGTTGATAGGTAGAGGATTTTTGGCGACCGCTAGTGCTATGATTGATTGTAAGGAATCTAAGATAGCGGTAGGAGAAGGTGATACTTGGTCAGTCTATGATGTGAAGAAACATGCCTATGATACTAGTGAGAAACCAACACCCCATTGGTTAGAATTAAATAGGAGGCCATCTAGATATGGACCCTGGATCAATGGAGACTTCATAGGACCTCAACGCCTATTTTACCTAGAAGAGGACTTTGTTAACCGAACACATATGGTAGAACAACTCTTGGCTAGGGACACTGATTGCGTGGTTTTGTAACCTTACAACAGGTTTTACCTCTCGAGGGATCTCAAGAGGCTTACAACCCCACCAGGCAGTGTACCTGACCGATGTAGTATAGTGTAGTGGTAAGTACGGGGGATTGATCATTCTCCACAGGGAATAGTGTTCGTTAGGTATGAAAGACTACTCTAATTAGGTCTAAGGGTTGAGGAAGATTCTTTTTATGTTTTTATATTTTTTTATGAAAGCAAGTAAAATCTCGGGTTTGAAGGAGTGGGCGGAATTAGTTGCTAGTCAACTAACCCAAATTTACTACGGATGCAAATAAAATAAAATAACAAAAATGAAAATGTGGTGAGAAACTTATGTGTAGAGAAATGTGTTTACTTAGATTTCCTTACTCCCTAACTATCTTTTACCGGTTAATTAGTGTGTATTAGTCGCGTGGATGACGGGTGTATTCCTTAATACCATTCGTGGGGTGGCGTACTTACTTCCCCAACTCTACAAGCTCCTACTTCACTCCTATGTCGAGCCGGCTAGGAAGCTCCTAACATGGGATCACTAGAATTCGCTTGTGCATTAAATACAACCATAAAAACCTTTAGTACGCATTTGGTTCATGTTTCTTAAGACGTTCAAGCAAGTTACCGAATAGGAAGTTAGCCAGTTTTCTTAAGCCTAACATAGATAAACAATCATCCAATACAACTAATAACACACTAATAACCAATAATCAATAGCTAGGTTTCATTAGATCTAAGCAAACACAAGATAAATCTAGCCTAACATGTTAATCAAAAGACAAGAATAAGATAAAATCAAACAACACATAGACATATTGAATGATTAATTGATAACTTATCTTCAATGTAACATGGAAGATCTCAAGGCAAAAAGCCTTGAAAAAGAAGCTAAATTCGTCTTAGGGTTTTCTCCCAAAATTCCACACACTAAGCTCTCCCTTATGACAAAAAATTAGAAAACTATATATAGATTTTTGGATCTGACGGCGTCACGTTATGGAGTGTGACGCCGTCACCTCGCCGCTTTTAGGGTTCCCGGATGACCTTCTTGACGCCGTCCCTCTTTAGCTCATCAAAAATCCATTCTGGCTTATCAAGGCTTGACGCCGTCGAACCTTGAACGTGACGCCGTCCCTCTTTGATTTAAGCCGTGACGCCCTTGATCAAGTTAAAGCGTGACGCCGTCAGAATTCACATGCTATTTTCACTGGCTTATCATGAGTAAATTTCACGTCCACTTTTTCTTGCCAAGGCATGACGCCGTCTAGAGTAAATTGTGACGCCGTCAAAGGTAACTTTTAGCCGATTTTTGAGACTTTGCCGTTTTCTTCACTTTTATGCTCCAAAAACGTCCAAAATGCCTCCTTTTCCAGATTTCTCCTCAAAAGTACCTAAAATGACAAAAGGAACGATTTAGGGCAATATTTGATCAAATAAATACGATTTAGGGCTTAAATGACCCCCTAAAAGCGGTACACTTTTCGCTTCATCAAATACCCTTACACTTGAGATTTGCTTGTCCTCAAGCAAATGCGCTTTTATTCTAATCAAAATACAAGTTAGGGGTCATTTAACACTAATATAAAAGTAATTACAACAAATATTCGTTCCACTTCAATCATAATAAGCACGGAGATTACATACTAGCACCTCACAGGTAGTGTTTAGATACTCACATCTCTCAAGTGTCATCAAAATAAATCTCATAAATGAAAACGGATAATATCTCTCACTACCTGTCATAGCAAATAGATTACCATAGGCTTGGGAAAGGATCGAAAACCTCCTCCACTAGGCGTAAGCACCAAAGATAAACTATCAAAGAGGGCTTTTAAATGGGTTATAACGTTAGGTGTAGGGAAAAGGAAAACACGGTTTTGTTGGATAAAGGATATTTTACTGGTGGCGAGTTAAAGATCTTGATCAATTACATGTACTATACAATGTTGCTAAGCCAAGACTAGACTCGATCTTAAGCTAATGAAAGGAAATAACAAAACAAAAACATAAAATAAACATAAAATGAAACGGGATGGTAGTCCGTATGTTTTTTCTATTTTTCTTTTTCTCATTTTTTTGTATTTTTCTTAATTTTTTGATTTTTTTTTTTTTTTTTTTTTTTTTTTTTTTTTTTTTTTTTTTTTTTTGCATACACTTTTGCCCTACCATCCAAAATAATACATCATAGGGGCATTGCATCCCCCTTACACTTGAATTTTTACATAACTTTACAAATACTATTCTAATGACTCGAATTAAGATAATTGAAAAACTTGGAGTACTTTTAAAAATGTTTAGCACATATGGGGGTAATAAATGATGTTCATCCCCATTACTCCATTATACTAGTACTTTACCCATGAGTCCCAATCGTCCCAAAACAATATGTACAAGGATATGACTCGACTTAGCAACCATGTAATCAATTAGATAATTAACTTGGGTTTAAACAAATGTTGTAACAATAATGCACTAAAAATGAGTGCATACAAGGTAGGCTAAGGCGATTTGGGTGTACATTTTAGTGGGGTGTAACAAATTCTTCCTTTAAGTAAAATGCTTAAAGGTAGAAACGAAAAGATAGGCTCTGAGGGGTGTACTAGGGGTATCGTGTACTAAAAATGAGTACAACGCAAAGGGTGTGGGAGAATTACTTGACCAATGTAGCCAATGTAATTATAACAAAAACACAGGTGTAAAACAATGGGTTAATCCTAATGCCTCTTATCATGTAGTAAATCTAACTACACGAATGTAGTCTCACTTGTGGCCTCGGGATGGTCCTAACGCAAGTTCTAGAATCTAAGTGCTACCGGTACACACATCATAGCATAAATGCTTTTCCTACCAATTCTAGGGGCGAACCTCACATATTTGGGGGTGGAAAATTTTTTTAGTGGTACGGTTTTGTGCTAGTCATATAACTCCTATCCGTGAGACGCTCATTAAGATCAAATTTTCACTCCTATATGTTGTAAAAAATTTTAAATTTGGCACTAAAATTGCCCTAACAGGTATTTATCTCAGTTTTATTACACATCTACTATTAAACAAACAAAAATCAAGCGCAATTGTATTCTCTAAAATCGTACTTTTACCCCCCCTTACACTTAAGATGAACATTGTCCCCAATGTTCAAATAACAAGATGTAAAAGCATAAAGTAAAAGAATGAAATCAAATACTCCCCTGATTCGCTCGGTGGATAATGAAATTACACGGTTAAATCTTCCTCCAAAGAGAATGTTGAAGCTCCATGACTAATGCATCGCCAAAAGCTTGATTCAATAAACATTTCCTTGTCCAAAATAACCTGTTAAACCTGAGAAAACAAACACGAAAACCTGCATAACATCGGCGGGAAAAATCTATATATAAGGATATAATGCTTGTGGAATGATAATTTTGCAGATTCCTGGAGATTATAAGTTGGAGATTTTAATAAAAACTTTTTATGAAAACAAAACTTTCAAAAATTTCTGGAAATTAAATCTGACGCCGTCAGGTTATAAACCCTGACGCCGTCAGAAATGACCTGACAAAAATTCTCAATTTAAGTTTCCGGAAAATTTCTGGAAAAACCTTTACCTTACTTCCTGGAAATCCTGCAAAACATCATTATGACTCGATACAAGCATTTGACTCAAACAAACACTAATATGTATGCTAATTTATTATTATTATGATTCATGTTCATTTGTGTTCTAATAAACCGATTTAGATTTCCCTTACACTTATCTTTTGCAAAATACCTTTATATGTAGTTAAGACGAAGTTAAAAACAAGATAAAGCATTTTCACAAATTACTTTTGAACATGAATCAATAATGATAAAAAATTAAACACACATACGGAAAATAAAATCAAACTAGCAAATAAATAAACACACAAAACAAATAAAACAAATAAAGCTTGGGTTGCCTCCCAAGAAGCGCTTTTCTTTATTAAGAGTCTTATAGCTAGACTCAAAGTCACGTACATTACGTGACTCCATCATCGGTCACGGTTCCTAGGCCATTCTCCTTTGATCCTCTATCAGAATCACTTTCATAGTAAAGGTATTTCGGGTCCACGTGATCAAAAGGATTGTTTCGGTATTTAGAACTAAGTTCCTTATCGTGCTTAAAGAATCCGCTTGACAGGTCAAAAGTGTCCTTACATCCCCTTCTCACATCATCATCACATAACACGAGTTGGGAACTTAACCCATCGAGCCCTTTATAATCAATCTCCTTGAATTCTCTCATCTTGTAAGGCGTTTGGTATGAGATTTCCCTAATCCCATCGGTGAAAGTCATGATCCCATTGAGCTCGTCCACAACCAAGCTTGTGGCCTGGCAAAAAGGTGCCCCAAAAACAACTTGTGATAACCTGGGATCGATGTACTCTTCGATATTATCGACGATTGCGAAGCTCATAGTGAATGTCATATTTCCTACAAACACCTGTATATCATCATCTATGCCGATGTCGTCCTTCCCTTTATGAATCATCCCCCATCTGCAAATGTTGTTATAATGAAACAAGGACATCACATTTTTGGGTAAACATGTGTCAATGTAAACATTATAAAAATGCTTGTGACCAATCATGCAAGGTATCTTGAGATTATTCGGATCATATTGCTTAATTCGGCCAGGCCTCCTACCGTATAGTCCCCATGTGTTGCCACATGCTGATGGTTGATACTCATACACTTCTTCACAGCCATCCCGAAAAATCACTTTCCTGACACCATCGGTAAATAATGCACTCCTATCATCCTCATCGAGTATCACTCCCGTTGCTTTTATGAATGGTTTGCCTAGAACAAGGCCAGTTAAGGATGGGCTGATGATAGAGTTCATGTTATTAATTACAGTTAACTCGATATGAAAGAGGAACTTTTCTATCACAATTGGTACCCTCCTTATTACCCCGATGATATTAGACCCTTCATATTTGACTTGTTCGGTGAAGGCTTCGTTATATAGAGAGAGGGATATTGCGCTCATAGAAGAGTTGGGGTTTATGTAGGCATCTTTTATAAACTTTTTCCTAGTGGTGCAAGATATCTTAAAGACCCTAGGAGCGCCATCCTCTATTCTCTCTCCGAATCCCATAGGCGACCTTGCTGTGCCCCTCTCAAGTTCCTCTACCAGGGGGCGGTCTGGCAGTCCTGGGAGCCCATGAGGCATTTCGGATTTCTCTTCCGAGCCCTCCTCATCACTCACCTCTATTGTACTCGAGTTCTTTGGTGAGTCTAGATAGTCGTCGGGCGCCTCGGGTTTCTTTTCGGGAACTTCACCCTCCATTTCATTGTCCACATTCTTGGCTGTTTGTTGGTCCAAATTTGGTTTAGGAACAGGTATTGTTGTAATGGTGTTCACGAAGTGGAGAGGTTTCGAAGGGGTATGAGTATCTCCTGTTTTTTTTTCGTTTTGTGATATGTATTTGAAGAGTTTACTAGGGTGCTTGATTTTTACAGGAGGGGGTGTTTGGTGGGTCACCGTAACAGATTTGATCTCATTAACTCGCGCCAACTCACAAGTTGACCTGCCAGCAAGGCGATCATTGATAACCTTTAACAGGTTATCAACCTTGTTGTTCATATCAACTTGCTGTTGTCTGAATTGATTCTCAAGTTTGGAGAGCTGTGTTTCTTGAGAGAGAATGAATTTTTGCAGTGATTCCTCGCGATTTTGTTGTTTATGCGTGTGTCGCTGAGGATAATGTTCAGACCAGGTGAGCGGGGTAGAGTCATTGAATGATACGCTACGAGTTTGGTTCCAACTAAAATTTGGCTTATTCTTCCATGCCTCATACCCATCTTCGGAATTTTTGGGCCCATAATTAGTGGCGAGCCACTTATCTCCCGCCTTATCGATTCGCGAGGATGCGAATTCTTTGAAAGCCTGTTTGGGAAGTTCCATGCAATCGTGAGTGTCGTGGGGACCACTACATAATTTACACGAAGAAGTGATTTTGTTCACTTGGCTTGAAGGTTTAGGAGCCTCGTAGGATTTCATGAGAAACTTGACTTGGTCTTCAAGTTCTATGATCCTATGGTCAGAAGTGCTTGAATTGTTAGAAGGCAAAGATATTGCCTTGACCGTTTTATTCAAATCACGGGGATCACTCCAACTTTCGTTGTCATAAAGAGCAAGATCCTCTAGGAGAGCCCATGATTGTTCCGCACTTAGATCACGTAGCTTGCCACCGGCCGATTGGTCAATGGTTTGCCTCGTGGAGAGATTGATATGGTCATAGAAGATTTGGACTTGGAGCCAAAGTTCTATGCCATGGTGGGGGACTTTTTGGAGTAAGTCCTTGAATCGAGTCCATGCCTCGTAGAGAGTTTCGCCTTGACGTTGTTGGAACATCAAGATATCATTCCTTAGCTTGGTAGTTCTTCCCGGTGGGAAAAACTGAGCAAGGAAACGAGTGGTGAGATCATCCCAAGAGGTGATGGATCCTGCGGGTTGACGTTCTAGCCATTGACTAGCTTGGTCCCGCAAAGAGAATTGAAAGAGACGCAATCGGGTCGTCTCTCGAGTGGCAACATCAAGGTCTATAGAATCAATGATTTTAAGAAAGTCCTTGAGGTGTTGATTAGGATCTTCAGAACGAAGTCCATGGAATGCGCATCCGCTTTGCACCAACCGGATGGTGTCGGATCGCAAGGGTGTGATATTGGCTCCTTGAGTGAGCTCAATGGTGTTTCGATAGCCATGGTGGCTAGGACGGGAATACTCTCCTAAAGTACGGGCTCTAGGAGGTGGTGGTGGTCGTTGTGGTGGTGGGTTGTGGGGGTTAAGGATATTACCTTCTTCCATGATGTCAGATGGTAATGGTTACGAACAAAGACATGAAGAAAATAGATAGACTAAAGAAAACCTAGAAAAATAAAATAAAAATCCCACTAGGAATGAATCTAGTGAGTAGACCTAATAGAAATAAAAATTCAACCTAAACAATAACTATTCCCCGGCAACGGCGCCAAAAACTTGATTGCGTGGGTTTTGCAACCTTACAACAGGTTTTACCTCTCGAGGGATCTCAAGAGGCTTACAACCCCACCAGGCAGTATACCTGACCGATGTAGTATAGTGTAGTGGTAAGTACGGGGGATTGATCGTTCTCCACAGGGAATAGTGTTCGTTAGGTATGAAAGACTACTCTAATTAGGTCTAAGGGTTGAGGAAGATTCTTTTTATGTTTTTATATTTTTTTATGAAAGCAAGTAAAATCTCGGGTTTGAAGGAGTGGGCGGAATTAGTTGCTAGTCAACTAACCCAAATTTACTACGGATGCAAATAAAATAAAATAACAAAAATGAAAATGTGGTGAGAAACTTATGTGTAGAGAAATGTGTTTACTTAGATTTCCTTACTCCCTAACTATCTTTTACCGGTTAATTAGTGTGTATTAGTCGCGTGGATGACGGGTGTATTCCTTAATACCATTCGTGGGGTGGCGTACTTACTTCCCCAACTCTACAAGCTCCTACTTCACTCCTATGTCGAGCCGGCTAGGAAGCTCCTAACATGGGATCACTAGAATTCGCTTATGCATTAAATACAACCATAAAAACCTTTAGTACGCATTTGGTTCATGTTTCTTAAGACGTTCAAGCAAGTTACCGAATAGGAAGTTAGCCAGTTTTCTTAAGCCTAACATAGATAAACAATCAACCAATACAACTAATAACACACTAATAACCAATAATCAATAGCTAGGTTTCATTAGATCTAAGCAAACACAAGATAAATCTAGCCTAACATGTTAATCAAAAGACAAGAATAAGATAAAATCAAACAACACATAGACATATTGAATGATTAATTGATAACTTATCTTCAATGTAACATGGAAGATCTCAAGGCAAAAAGCCTTGAAAAAGAAGCTAAATTCGTCTTAGGGTTTTCTACCAAAATTCCACACACTAAGCTCTCCCTTATGACAAAAAATTAGAAAACTATATATAGATTTTTGGATCTGACGGCGTCACGTTATGGAGTGTGACGCCGTCACCTCGCCGCTTTTAGGGTTCCCGGATGACCTTCTTGACGCCGTCCCTCTTTAGCTCATCAAAAATCCATTCTGGCTTATCAAGGCTTGACGCCGTCGAACCTTGAACGTGACGCCGTCCCTCTTTGATTTAAGCCGTGACGCCCTTGATCAAGTTAAAGCGTGACGCCGTCAGAATTCACATGCTATTTTCACTGGCTTATCATGAGTAAATTTCACGTCCACTTTTTCTTGCCAAGGCATGACGCCGTCTAGAGTAAATTGTGACGCCGTCAAAGGTAACTTTTAGCCGATTTTTGAGACTTTGCCGTTTTCTTCACTTTTATGCTCCAAAAACGTCCAAAATGCCTCCTTTTCCAGATTTCTCCTCAAAAGTACCTAAAATGACAAAAGGAACGATTTAGGGCAATATTTGATCAAATAAATACGATTTAGGGCTTAAATGACCCCTTAAAAGCGGTACACTTTTCGCCTCATCAGACACCGAATTGGATCCATTTGAAGACCCTCTAGTTTTTAGGAAAATGATTGATTTCCTAGGAGTTTTGCCAATTAAACTAGGGATGAATAGGTGGACAATTGAAGACAATGATCATAAGTGGGATTGGGACAAACCACCCAAAGATGGAGATGGGTCATGGCATATTAAGATGACATTATATGACCCGGATGGAGAGAGGTTTGAAAAGATATATCGTACTATGCGGACCAATAGAAAACTTCAATCCAAGCTTAACCCTAAAGATGTCCTCGATGACGATCTTACTTACATAGGTTAAAAGGACTTTGAGTCTAGCTACAAGACTCATTAATAAAGAAAAGCGCTTCTTGGGAGGCAACCCAAGCTTTATTTGCTTTGTGTGTTTATTTATTTGTTTGTTTGATTTTATTTGCTTCCGTATGTATGTTTAGTTTTTATTATTATTGATTCATGTTCGAAACTAAATTGTGAAAATGCTTTATCTTGTTTTTAACTTCGTCTTAACTACATATAAAGGTATTTTGCAAAAGATAAGTGTAAGGGAAATCCAAATCGGTTTATTAGAACAAATGAACATGAATCATAACAATATTAAATTAACATACATATTAGTAATTGTTTGAGTCAAATGCTTGTATCGAGTCATAATGATATTTTGGAGGATTTCCAGGAAATAAGGATTGAGTTTTTCCAGAAATTTTCCGGAAACTTAACATGAAAAATCTGTCAGATCACTTCTGACGGCGTCAGACCCCAGTCTGACGGCGTCAGGAACAGTTTTCTGGAATTTTTTTTTGAAAGTTTTGTTTTTCTTCCGGAATCATAAAATGCTTTATTAAATCTCTAACTTATAAACTCCATGAATCTGCAAAATAATCATTCCACAAGCATTATATCCTTATACAGATTTATCCCGCCGATGTTATGCAGGTTTTCGTGTTTGTTTTCTCAGGTTTAACAGGTTATTTTGGATAAGGAGATGTGTGTGGAATCTAGCTTTTGGCGCTGCTTTAGTCTTGAAGCTTCCACATTACCTTGGAAGAAGATCTAACCATGTTACCTCTTTATCCACCGAGCGAATCAGGGGAGTATTTGATTTCATTCTTTTACCTTATTTACTTTTACATCTTGTTATTTAAACATTGGGGATAATGTTCATCTTAAGTGTAAGGGGGGGGGGGGGTAAAGTACGATACCTTAGAGAATGCTATTACGCTTGATTTTTCGTTTGTTTAATGGTAGATGTGTAATAAAACTGAGAGAAATACTTGTTAGGGCAATTTTAGTGCCAAATTTAAAATTTTTTACAACATTTAGGAGTGAAACTTTGGTCTTAATGAGCGTCTCATGGATAGGAAGTTATATGACTAGCACAAAACCGTACCACTAAAAAATTTTCCACCCCCAAATATGTGAGGTTCGCCCCTAGACTTGGTAGGAAAAGCATTTATGCTATGATGTGTGTACCGGTAGCACTTAGATTCTAGAACTTGCGTTAGGACCATTCCGAGGCCACAAGTGAGACTACATTCGTGTAGTTAGATTTACTACATGATAAGAGGCATTAGGATTAACCCATTGTTTTACACCTGTGTTTTTGTTATAATTACATTGGCTACATTGGTCAAGTAATTCTCCCACACCCTTTGCGTTGTACTCATTTTTAGTACACGATACCCCTAGTACACCCCTCAGAGCCTATCTTTTCGTTTCTAACTTTAAGCATTTTACTTAAAGTAAGAATTTGTTTACACCCCACTTAAATATACACCCAAATCGCCTTAGCCTACCTTGTATGCACTCATTTTTAGTGCATCATTGTGACAACATTTGTTTAAACCCCAAGTTAATTATCTAATTGATTACATGGTTGCTAAGTCGAGTCATATCCTTGTACATATTGTTTTGGGACGATTGGGACGATTGGGTAAAGTACTAGTGTAATGGAGTAATGGGGAAGAACAACATTATTACCCCCATATGTGCTAAATATTTTAAAAGTACTCCAAGTGTTTCGATTATCTTAATTCGAGTCATTAGAATAGTTAATTGTAAAGTTATGTAAAAGTTCAAGTGTAAGGGGGATACAACCCCCCTACGATGTATTATTTTGGATGGTAGGGCAAGAGTGTATGCCAAAAAAAAAAAAAAAAAAAAAAAAAAAAAAAAAAAAAAAAAAAAAAAAAAGTAGAAAAAACATACGGACTACCATCCCGTTTCATTTTATGTTTATTTTATCTTTTTGTTATTTTTTTCATTAGCTTAAGTCGAGTCTAGTCTTGGCTTAGCAACGCCATATTGTACATGTAATTAATCAAGATCTTTAACTCGCCACCAGTAAAATATCCTTTATCCAACAAAACCGTGTTTATCATATCCCTACACCTAACGTTATAACCCGTTTAAAAGCCCTCTTTGATAGTTTATCTTAGGTACTTACGCCTAGTGGAGGAGGTTTTTGATCCTTTTCCAAGCCTATGGTAATCTATTTGCTATGACAGGTAGTGAGAGATATTATTCATTTTCATTTATGAGATATACTTTTATGACACCTGAGAGATGTGAGTATCTAAACACTACTTGTGAGGTGCTAGTTTGAAATCTCCGTGCTTATTATGATTAAATTGGAACGACTATTTGTTGTAATTACTTTTATATTAGCGTTAAATGACCCCTAACTTGTATTTTGATTAGAATAAAAGCGCATTTGCTTGAGGACAAGCAAATCTCAAGTGTAAGGGTATTTGATGAAGCGAAAAGTGTACCGCTTTTAGGGGGTCATTTAAGCCCTAAATCGTATTTATTTGATCAAATATTGCCCTAAATCGTTCCTTTTGTCATTTTAGGTACTTTGGAGAATAAATCTGGAAAAGGAAGCATTTTGGACGTTTTTGGAGCATAAAAGTGAAGAAAACGACAAAGTCTCAAAATCGGCTGAAAAAGTACCTGTGACGGCGTCAAGCACCATTGTGACGCCGTCAACCCTTGACGCGCCAGAGAGGATTTTGGATGATTAAAAGGGGACGGCATCAAGAATGCCATCAAGAAACCCTAACCGCGGCGAGGTGACGGCGTCAGCTCTATAACGTGACGCCGTCAGATCTGATTTTCTATATATATTCTCATAATTTTTAGTCATTAGTGTGCAAGTTTGTGAGGAGAAACCCTAAGACGATTTTTCTGCTACTTTTAAGGGTTTTATACCCTTGGATCTCCCATGTTCAATTGAAGATAAGTAATCAATTAATCATTCAATATGTCTATGTGTTGTTTGATTATATCTTGTTCTTGTCTTTTATTTAACATGCTAGGCTAGATTTATCTTGTGTTTGCTTAGATCTAATGAAACCTAACTATTGATTATTGGTTGTTGGTGTGTTATTAATTGTATTGGATGATTGTTTATCGATGTTAGGCTTAAGAAAACTGGCTAACCTCCTATACGGTAACTTGCTTGAACGTCTTAAGAAACATGAACCAATGCGTACTAAGGTTATTATGGTTGTATTTAATGCATGAGCGAATTCTAGTGATCCCATGTTAGGAGCTTCTTAGCCGGCTCGACATAGGAGTGAAGTAGGAGCTTATAGAGTTGGGGAAGTACGTACGCCACCCCACGATTGGTATTAAGGAATACACCCGTCATCCACGCAATTAATACACACTAATCAACCGGTAAAAGATAGTTAGGGAGTAAGGAAATCTAAGTAAACACATTTCTCTCCATATAAGTTCCACAACCTTTTTATTTTCAGTTATTTTATTTTATTTGCAATTGTAGTTATTTGGGTTAGTTGACTAGCAACTAATTCCGCCCACTCCTTCAAACCCGAGATTTTACTTGCTTTTATAAAAATATAAAAAAATACAAAAAGAATCTTCCCTCACCCTTAGACCTATTAGAGTAGTTTTTCAATCCTAACGACACTATTCTCCTAGAGAACGATCAATCCCCGGTACTTGCCACTACACTATACTACATCGGTCAGGTACACTGCCTGGTGGGGATTGCAAGCCTCTTGAGATCCCTCGAGAGGTAAAACCTGTTGTAAGGTCGCAAAACCACGCATCAATATCAAATGACTCATGCATTAACAGAAATACGCAATAATATTTACATACCATTTTGTCAGGTTATTCGTCACATCAACGACAATTACACACTACTAACGTTTCATCACAGTTTTACCAGACACTAGACATAATAAAACCAAGCTTCTGACACCACCTAATGTTTTATATCCCATAATTCACCTGACGAAGTTGTCTTACTACCTACCACAAAACTCGCAAAATTAGCACAAATTTGCTTATCGATATTGCCACTAGTTCCAAGAGAAAGGTCGTTCTTTTCTTCAACTCTATGCACATTTTCTTGATCTAAAGATAAATTAGGATTAAGGGTACCATCAAAAGTGATTAAATCTTTCAATTCATCAACTATTTTATGGGTTGTGCTCGTCTCGTGGTTACTTAAATCATCATAATCTATAAAAGACACGGGTTTCGTAGATGTAGGTTGTGGTAATACATCACAATCTAATAAAGACACTGGTTTTATAGGAGTGGGTCGAGGTCTAATAATGTTAAGGCCGAAAATTAGAGTGAGTTGGTTGAAAGATAATGTAAGAAACTTCTTGAAAAGATGGTAGAGATTATTATGGCTAGCAAGTGCGCTTTTGGTGACGAAGTAGAAGGTCACTAGTTGTTTCACCAGATTCATTAGGTAATACTTCCATGTCGTGTTGAGTTGCTGATGTCCTGAGGCATCCTGTCTACAGAATTTGGTTAGATATATATGTACAGGTCATACCTATAGCTACAAGTGACAAAAATGGGCGGGTCAGACGGGTTTGCTAATACTTTGTCAACAGAGTTACTTATTCTATAAACAATTCCTTTATGATTATAAAATTCAAGAGTAATTGTTGTTGTTGTTGTTGTTGTTGTTTTTTTTTTTTTTTTTTTTTTTTTTTTTTTTTTTTTTTTTAATGATTTGGGAGGTTTTTGCATAAAAGAATCTGGGTGACTTTAGACCCATATACCCGTTTCCTTTTTAGTTGAATCTTTTAGTTTCCTCACTCGACCCAATAAAAATAAATAACCTATCTAAACTCATTCGTAGATATGTGGGTAGTAACTAGTAACTGTAACCTCTAATTTTATCACAATTTTTAGCTATGAAGTACATAAAGTATAGTAGAAAAGTACTTGTGGGTTGGCCAACCTGACTCTGCCTGTTTTGACCCGTTCATTTTGACACCTCTACTGAATAGTATAGCAAAGAACCATAGAGTAATAAAACTTATTAGAAAAGCTTACATATGGGAGGACATAAGGACCGATAATGAAACCGACCATCAAGCCAATTAAACAAGCAACTCCCACACCGATAACCCAAGCTGCGCTTGATCCAAGGACTGACAATGTAAATATCAAGGGGCGTGTTAAGTAGAATCTTGAAAAGTTATTATAAATATCGAAGCTAATCAACAAGTTTAAGGATATCCATAACACTTACCAGATCCGGAAGAACTGTCAGCACAGTCCTCAGCCTTGAGATTAAGCTGACGGACAAGTCTATTTTCGTGATCCGCAATCAATAACGCACATCTTTGAGGATCAAAAGCCAGCTCAAAATCATCAGAGAATGTAGCATTCTGTGTGGGTCCATCTGCTTTGTCCGTCTTTTGAATATTTCCACCAGCAATTTTGGTCACACCTATCATGCCATTAATCAAATATAAACAAAGTAGTTACAATAAAGATAAAAAATTGCCGTGACTAGAATCCTCGAACTGTAATCAAATTTGCAAATCACATGTCAGCAGATTCATGTACATATATATCGTATGCCCTTTTGAACAATGTGATTGTAGATTACAGGACATTAAGTGTGGCAATTCCCGAACCAACACGAAAATAATTGGGTTAGGGTGTCTAAACTCTAAACTCTAAATGGTTCGGAATCGTAAACAGATTGACCCACCTAACTTGTTTATAGTTAGTATTAAAAAATACAAAACTGAATATTATAAACTCAACCCGAATTCAACCCGTTTACCTGAACAACCCACTTAGCCCGCCCACCATTTAACTAAATTTGGTTTCAAGGGTTATGTGTGTCAACATTAGGGTTGCCTTTTACGACATAATCAACTAAACTAATAGTGATAGTAGAAATGAGATCCCGATGATCTCATTATGACATCTAACAATTAACACTGACCTTTTTAATACAACCAAGAACACGAAATGTTCAAACGTTAAGCATAGAAACTTGTGAATTACTTTGTTCATGTTTGAATATCGGTATATACCTGATTTGCTTATTTTCCTTATGACGTGGTTGCTTTTGTCAGCAATGTAAATGTTGTTTTTCTTGTCAATAGCAAAACTTTTGGGCTTATTAAACATGGCGGACCCCAAATCCCCGTCCTTGTATCCAGCTGCACCATTCGCATTACCAGAGAGCTTCTTGATCTCGCTCACTGCATAAAACAGTATCATAATTCATATCCAGTATCTAATGAACTTTTCTTCCTTCATTTCACTTTACTTTTTACTTGCATAACTATTGTTCTATATCGTTTGTTCTTGCATAAATTAAGTCGATTCTTGCACAACTTCCATGTTTTTCTTCAAGTGAAATAAACTTGAAACAAAAATGCGAAGTTCATTTTCAAGATTGGAATCATCAAAATTCACAAGTAAATAGACTTAATGTTAAGTGCGACTTCAAATTTTTGCAACCATGGGCAGGGGAGGGTCCGGGCCCTCCCAAAACTTTGGCCCAATGACGCTTAATGTTGGATGTCTTTCACCTTTTATGGTTACTTTCTATTTCTAATTACTTAGCCCTCCAAAAAAAATAGGCACTCAAAAAAAAAAAAAAAAAAAACTTTTCACAAAAGTTTTAACCCTAGTGTTCATGGCAGCAAGCTTTTGGGCCCATTTAAAGCAACTAACGTGTGGCGTTTTTTATACAACCCTTGTTTGGTACCATGCAACTCACCGTTTGCGATTTTTTAAACGCTCCAAATTAAACCACTACTTCTAGTAGCATTTACAACCAATTGACACTTACACACTCAACAAGGTGTTTCTTTAAGCTAATTTATGGGATTAGGAGCTTACTATTTTCGGCTTATGTTTGATAAGCTCAATTTTTTGCCTTATTTTGGGACTCATAAGAGAGTGCAATTGTTTCGGTTGGTGATGCAACCGAGTTTTGGGAAAAATCATGTGGCGGCGCGTTGCTTTTGGGAGAGCTAGGGGGAGAGGCGCTTTGCATTGTGGGGTTGTGGTTGCCAAGCAACGCCCACTAGCATCAGTCTAACATTTACGAGTTCAGTTTGTAATCATTACAGGAAAAAAAGTTTATTGGTTATAACTTATAAATGAAAAATGATAAAAGTTTGAAGGTTAAACAATATTTAAACTATTAATTTAGTGGTAGATGTTGTTATCACTTATCATTTTTAATCAAAGGGTATTTTAGTAATTGAACTTTACTCATTTTTAAGTTTTTAAGTTTTAGGAGAATGGTTTCTCTTTACTAGACGAGTACCCGTGCATAACAACGGGATTGTATAGCGGATTGTAACGATAAAAAAAGTTTAAGGGTTATAAACGAAAAATAATAAAAGTTTGAGGATTTGGGGATTAACCATAATGTTTTGAAACCCGGTTCGACCCGGCCGGTTTCACCGGTTGAACCGATTTCGATAAAAAAAATGGGTCAAATAAAACCGGTTTTTATATTTTCGAAACCCGGTTAGACCCGAAAATTGGTTTTGTATATTTTTTCCGAAAATTGTGGTGTAAGCTTAGACTAATTAGTATATACCTTAAATACATTTTAATTTAAAATTATTTCATAAGTTTCCTTAGATAGATGACTGAATTTTTTAAGTTTGACCATGACTGAATTTTTTCACTTTTCAAGTTTGACCATTTTGTTTTATAGATAGTATAGATATATAGTAGGTCCTTTAGGGTTGTGAGAACCCATAAAGGCAATCTGAGGGTTCACGTGGTGATCATCGAGAGAAGAAGTGAAGAGAGCACGTGGTGCTCGTCCTAACGGTCCTGGCAAGATTGTCAGACGTACCGTTCGCCTGGACACGTTTGTGAGGCAGGTTTTGTCTAGGTGTTGCCTATGTAAGTATTTCCCAGGCTTTTTGCCAGACTCCTACCTTGTTTGGCTTATGTTTTGGGCGATTTTAGAGTGTGTGGGCTGAAGGTCCTATACGCTATCAAGTCCCCATTAAGGGGTGTTTGGCACAAGGCCAAATTAGTGTATAAGTTAGCCGTATTGATATAAGTCATGTGTTATAGTTGTCACAACATATACATATGATATTAGAATGATATTCAAATGTTTAGGTGGTCTCGGAAGGTCAAGGAGTGCCCGACGAATGCCTAAGCCAAACCGAGGTGAATAACGGTTCACTAGTAGCTCGAGATGCGAGTATTTCATGTTTAGTGTTTATGTTAGCTTATGTTTAAGTTTTAGTAGATGTTTTAGACCATATACATGTTAAGTTCTAGTAGTTTAGTTTAGTTATAGTCCTCTATGGTGTTTCGGATAAGCGCAGAAAAGTGCATAAACTAGTACAGGTCTGTTGTAGCCTCGATACGGCGTATCCCAATAAGGGGATACGGCATATCACCGGATATGGTCAAGCATTAGAAGGGATACGGTGTATTACTGTATGGTCTGGATACGGCGTATCCCAGATAGGGGATACAACGTATCCACCCAAATAGTTCAGCATACATATTTTTAGATCGGGTTCATGCATGTTTAGAGCTATAGTCACGAACGAGTAAGTATGGTACAAGTCATGATTAGGATGCTCACAAAAAGCATCATTTGACAAGTTTAGCGTGCCTAAGAAGTGCAAGATGTAGAACTTCTTTAGTAGCATCCTTTGTGGATGACCCGTGCTTATATTAGTATTCACATCCTTAGTGGATGACCTCAATTTAGAAAAGCACGATAACAAGTTAGAACCCCAAGAAGAGTACTCGTTGGTTCGGGAAGTTCTCACTCATAGCAGGACGACTAAGCATCGTCTAGTCAGAATGCACGTGCTCAGATATCATGTATGACTAAGAATTCATATTAAGTCTCATACTCATGTACAAGTAGTGAGACGACTATAAGTCATACCATTTATAGCCTTTGACATACGTTCATGTTCAGAACTGCAAGTATCATTCCAGATATAGTCTTAGACCCAGAACTACGCTTATGCACCCATGCAGAAACTCATATAGACTATAGCTCACGTTTCAGATAAAACTTCAAACTAAGTTTTAGACCCCGTTGCAGAATTAGAATTAGATCCTGACCGTTTACTCACTAATCATCAGGACTTACCGTTCTCAGTTCCATGTTTTGCATGTTAGGTCATAAGGACGTTGGGGCTTGCAGATTAAGAAGATGACTTAAGAGATCGGTAATGCTCAGGTATATATGTGACGAGCATCTCATCTATACTTTGCTATTCAACTTGTTTACGCCCGGACTATTTTGTATCAAGTTTTTTTACAAGTTCAGAATTGTATTGTCTAATTTTAGTATACAAGTTGTCTTTACGCTTTCGCATATGTAGTAAATGTGTAGTATTCATGATGTTCAGAAAACGAATAGTTTTATTTATTTATGTTGATGAACTCAAATAAGTACATTTTATTACTATCATTTATCCTATTAATTTGACTTGTTTTACTATATTATGTATGAGGATTGATACTTAATCGTTTACTTTTGTAATTCTCAGGTAAAAACAAGCATTTGGTGAAACTTGGCGATTTTGGACTAATAATGGAGCAAAACGTGCATAAAGTGAAGAGTCTACTGAAATGAAGAAGATCAAGACTAATCTGCTCCAGATGCGCCGCATCTCACTATCAACATGCGCCGCATCTCTATCAAGATATCACCAGATACGATCCAAGATACAAGAGGACATGCGCCGCATCTAATAAAGAGTTACGCCGCATCTTCTGGCGGTGTACGAATATTCCTGAATATTATAATCTTGGACCCCACGCGAAGTTAAGTACATGCGCCGCATCTACTTAAGTAGATGCGCCGCATCTTCCCTCAGACACAAACTATAAATACCCCGTAGACCAGACGCATTAAAGAGATTCGAGATTCGGAAGTTAGAAAACCTAAAGACCGAACAGAAGAGAAGGACGAATTCAGTCAAGAAGGCAGCACAAGACACACCCAAATCGAAGATACAAGAGCTGTAAGAAGGTGCTGCATGTATTTAATTCATTAAGTAGTTTTGTTTTATTGTTTTAGCAAACTTTAATTCATCAGGATTGGTGGCTTGTGTAATGTGACAACGGAAAGATTGCACTCCCTTTAATACTTGCTTTCCCATCAATTAAAGTTTATATGTTGATGTCTTTGGTTACTACTTATTAGTGCATTGACCACCTCTGTGTTTATTAGTGGCTTGCGGGCACCCGACTGCGGGACAAGGTGTGGCTCCCACGGTTGTTTCTGAATTGATCACTTAGGAATAACTTTTAGACATAAGTCGTCATTAAGGGTTTACTCGCCGATAAGAATAGGACCAACGAGAAAGGGTTAATTACATACACTTCATATAAAGCTATCAATAAAACAAGTGACAATCTACTTAATCATAAGGACAGCCCTCTTATTGTCTCTAGTATCTATCTGTGTACGTGTGTGCTACTTGCTGATTCGTGCCTATTTGTTTATTTTATTATTTAATTGCAAACAAAACTGTGCCAGTCTCTCAGGCTGAAACCCCCTTGCGTTAGGATATTAAAATACTGATTAGATTAACGAGATTATACGTTCCACTCTTAGTGATCGACACTCTACTTACCATTATATTCATACTGACCGGGTACACTGCTCGTTAAGTGTGTGTGTTATTGATAAGTCGGCTAAATATAAATTTAAAACTTGAGTAGGCATTAAAACTGCTAAACCGCAACGACACATCACGCGCATCATATGTATTTATAGTCTAGAGTCGGGCATTACATTATTCGAATAAAAACCAGTCACATTAGGGTTTTAATCATTGTACTTTCCAATCATGAATATGTATTATAATAATAGTCGGAAAATGGAACATGTTTTCGCTCCTCCTGACCCACGGACGTTCGCCGCGGAGTGGAACATTGAAGAAAATGATGAAGCTGTAAACTCTATCCCATATGACGTAGATGATGACAATTATGGGACGTTTATGGGTTGGTTTATTAAGGTGGTAGCTAACGGAAGGGATTTCGGGTACACTCAAATTGATTTAACAGCGAGAAAAAAAACCATATCGATCATGGTCCGCAACCCAAAAACTTTATGTTGTCGCCATCCATGACTGTAAATGCCTCTACGAAGTGAGGTACAGTAAGCATGGCTACCGATACTTCGAACCCACTTTTTTTTACCGAGTTTGATGAAAGGTATAAAGAGATGTTCGGAAAAAGGAAACTTTATGGTCAAATTGTAAGTCGTGACATACTTCGTGATAAAATTATTGCTATTACTAATAACCCGGGTTCTTGTTGGAAGTGGAAGAAGAGTGCATAAGTATTTGCTCTGATGATCGCGAAGCCGGGGAGGTTTCGGTGGATGTTTGACGTGCTTAGAGTAATGATGGCAATGGATAGATATGTTTGTTTTTAGGGTCGCTATTGGTGGATGGGGTGGATGCCGAGACATTGGAGTGACATTTCTGATGTTGCTAGAAGGCCGCCTTATGAAGATGATACTCTTACAGAGCAACCAGATATCAAGACGAATGTCGGTGCCAAGAAGCTTTTGTATTATCGATTTCCCAAACCGTAATACATTGTATCTTATTCTTCCTCATTCGCATTATCTCTTCAAAACATACTTATTTCTTCGATCATTTGTGTATTTTCTTTCTCATAATATCTCAAATATACAAATGGTACATAAGTGGGTTTGGTTTAGTAGTTGTGGGATTGTTGTGCAACATAGAGGTCAAGGGTTCAATTCCTACTCTTGTCATTTATTTTTAAAGAAGCCACTAGCTGGCGTGGTAAACATTCTCTTCTCCAACCCCGAGGTTTGGTGTTCGATTCCAAGCAAGACTCTGTTTTGGTATCTCGTTTCTAGGTTTTTTGTAATTCGAGTTCTAGGGTTTGTTTCTAGTTCGTTTTTAGGGTTTTAACATTTATTACCATAATAACTGCTGGAGCATTTCTTCTCATTAACTATTGTCGGTTCTAATCAATACTATAACCCTAATCATCTTTAGGGTTTTATTTTTCGGTTCCCTTGGTGTGTTGGTATGTGGTTGTTGGCTTGGTTTGATAACTTTGAGATGTCAGGGTGTGTTAAGAGTTCTAACGGGGGAGGGTTCGAGAGCTAAAGAAGATGATAGTGGTAGGCATAGTACGAAAAGGACCTTGAATACTAGTACGGTGCCGGTACCTACTAGTGAGTTTATCACTAGTGATAAGGGTTCGCCTGTCAAAGATACGTCCAAGACTGGTAAAGGTAATAATATGGACATGGCACTTCACATTGTTAAGGAATCTGATATCCCTAGTATGTGTTAAATCGCATACCTTTTCTTTATAAAAAACGGACTCAAAAGACCAAAAACCGACCATAAATGCCAAATATATGCTTGTTTTTGTGTTTAGGTAAAGGATATTAGAAAAAGACAAAAAGAAAGACAAAACTGACGAAAACAAGCACAAAAATGAAAGAGTGAGAAAAGCCGAGGCCGGGGAAGTGATTCTACAGTTTTCATCAATCTTAAACCCAAAAACCTCAAAACCTGAGCTTAAATGATTAATCATTTTCATCTATCATCCGTAAAACCTTTACACTGTTAGTCCCTAGATTTTGCAAAGTTAGTCCAAAACTAACTTTGTTAAATCTATTACTAATAAAACATATCCCATTCCACAATCTAGTTTATTCAATACCACCTAATCCAATCAAAAGCCCAACCCAATCCACCTTTTATATTAATTAGGATCCACCCATCTTAAAACAACCCGATCCATTCCCTCTTATTTACCCAGGTCAAAAGGTATTAAATACCCGGTCAAACAAATGAATAAAAAGGCGGGTTAAAACCAAAAGTACTGTTCATCATCTCTTTTACCCAGCAACTTTCACCATGCTTCAATTTGTACTTACCCCTTCTAGAAGGGCTGACAAGTCAGGATATGAGCTCATAAAAAGGCCACGTTGGCAGAATGAAGCTCTCCTATTGGTTGTGGCTAGGTGGCGATGGAATCAAGGGCTGTGATGATCTATGTGACGTCGACATCTCAATTGGAGGGTTGGGATTGATTTGTTGAAACCCTAGAAGCTCCCCTGGAGGCTATAAATAGCTCCCTTCACTTACACTTAGAAATCTCTTTTTTATGCATTTTTCCTTTAATCATTTTATTTGTAATTGCTTATTTTCTGTCTTTTAATTAAGCATTGTACTTGTTTTGCTGTTATTAATAAAAGTTCAGTTAATTTCATTGCCCTTTTCTTCTTTACTTTATTGTTTAAATGCTCTTTTATGGTTAATTAAGCTAAAATAAGCACTTATTAAGCACTTAATTTGAATTACTGTGGAGATCTCAAATAAGCTCATTCATAGCTTACTTTGAGCTTCTTTAGTCTTCAATTGAATTGTACTACATCATACTCAAAATACCTTTGCTTAATTGTGGAATAAGCTATTGGATGATAAGCCAAAAAGGGATGGGCTTATTGGACTGTACCAGCTTGTTTCTAACAAGCTGGAGCTTGTAGATCAGCTCTGGGAGCAATTGTATGTCCTTGTTTATGCAAAGGACTATGTAAGTTCCATTTTTCATCATTTTACTATTTAAACTGCTTATTTTAGTTTACTGCTTATTTCCATGCTTATTAGAGTTCATTTATGTTACTTATGCTTATTTGAAGTTTATTTGTTGCTGAGTTAGCTTATATCATTGTTTTTCTTCATATTATGCTTAATAGTGATTATGAGGTCTTAATAGCATAATACCTTAGCTTATCTAATATAGTTTTTTGCTTTAAAATACTCTAGTAAGCTTATAATTGGTATGTGTTTAAGAAACTTATGGTTTTGCATTTAAAATCAGCTTTAAAATTCAGATTAAGGTTTTAAAGGGGTGTTTGGCACAAGCTTGTTCTTTGAATTTTAGGCTTATTGCTAAAGTTTGACCAATTGGATTGTTTTGGTTTAGCTTAATTTGAATGTTTTAAGCTGATAACTGGTAGCTTTGAGCTGATTTAAGTGGTTTTGTAGTTTTAAGTTTATGTTTCTAGTTTTAAGGTTTGAAATTGATATTTTAGCTTATTCTTGGGAGATCAGTGTTTAGACCTTATTATTGCATGTTTTTGAGTTGAAACTAGTGAATTAAGTTGATTGAATTGAGTTGGTTCCATTCCATATAGTTTTGAGGTCTTTTTGGTCCATATCAGTGTAATCATCACATCAGAATCCATATTCACATGCAGTCAGAGTAGCAGCTTTTATAAGTCCATTTTAATGCTTAAAATCTGATTACCGTGGGGAGCTCCGATTATGTTCGTTAAAAAGAAAGACGGTAGTATGCGGATGTGCATTGATTATCGTGAATTGAACAAAGTCACGGTGAAAAATGTGTATCCGTTACCAAGAATTGACGATCTATTTGATCAACTTCAAGGTGCAAGGTGGTTTTCAAAAATTGATCTCCGTTCGGGCTATCATCAGTTGAAGGTTCGAGAAGAAGACATTCCTAAGACGGCTTTTAGGACCCGTTATGGACATTACGAGTTTACGGTTATGCCCTTTGGTCTTACGAACGCGCCTGCAGTTTTCATGGATCTCATGAACCGTGTATGTAGACCGATGTTAGATAAATTTGTTATAGTGTTCATCGATGATATCCTTATCTATTCTAAGAGCAAGGAAGAACATGAAATACATCTTCGGGAAATCCTTGAAACGTTGAGAAAAGAAAGATTGTATGCCAAATTCTCGAAATGTGAATTTTGGTTGCAAGAAGTTCAATTCCTAGGTCACGTTATTAATCCCGATGGTATTAAAGTTGACCCTTCAAAGGTCGAAGCCGTGATGAATTGGCAAGCACCGAAGAACGTTGGTGAAATTCGAAGCTTTCTTGGACTCGCGGGATATTATCGGCGATTCATTCAAGACTTCTCCAAAATTGCATCTTCGTTAACTGAACTCACCAAGAAGAATGTTCCTTTTGTGTGGAGTGAGAAACAAGAAGAAGCTTTTCGTACCTTAAGAAAGAAGTTATGTGAAGCACCGATTCTAGTATTACCAGAGGGAACCGAAGACATGGTAGTCTATAGTGATGCATCTTATTCCGGTCTTGGATGTGTTCTTATGCAAAGGGGTAAAGTAATTGCTTATGCTTCAAGACAACTAAAGAAGCATGAAGAAAAATACCTGACTCATGATCTAGAATTTGTGGCCGTAGTTTTTTCTTTGAAAATTTGGAGGCATTATCTATATGGTGTGAAGTTCGTAATTTACACCGATCATAGAAGCCTTCAGTATTTTCTTGAAAAGAAAGATCCGAATATGAGGCAACGTAGGTGGTTGGACTTGCTGAAAGATTATGACTGAGAAATTCGCTACCACCCCGGTAAGGCGAATGTCGTGGCGGACGCGCTAAGTCGCAAGGACCGAAGTGATGTTACACGGATTCACTCATTACGGATGATTGTCACATCCGATCTCTTTGACAGAATTAAGTTAGCTCAAGAGGAGGCGTTAAAAGAAGAGAATCGAGAAAAAGAACGTATCACTTCTTATATTCCTTATCTTGAAGAAGACAGTCGAGGGATTAAGACACGACATGGAAGAGTTTATATTCCTTTTAGAAGCGACATTAAGGAATTAATCTTGGAAGAAGCGTATAAATCGAAGTATTCTATTCATCCGGGAGCTACGAAAATGTACCTTGATTTAAAAAGAAACTATTGGTGGCCGGGTATGAAAAGAGATTGCGTGAAGTATGTAGAAGGATGTTTAACTTGTTTGAAGGTGAAAGCCGAACACCAGAAGCCGTATGGGAAGGTTCAACCCCTAGATATTCCAGTTTGGAAGTGAGAGAAGATTACCATGGACTTCATTACAAAATTACCCAGAATGAAAAATAAAAACGATACAATTTGGGTAGTAGTAGATCGTCTGACAAAGAGTGCACACTTTATTCCGATCAGGGAGAATATGCATGTTCATAAGTTAGCAAAGATTTATGTCAACGAGATAGTCGCGCGTCATGGAGTACCTATTTCTATAGTTTCCGATAGAGACGGGCGTTTCACTTCAAACTTTTGGCAAAGTTTTCAAGAAGAACTTGGTACGAAGTTACATATGAGCACAGCTTTTCATCCTCAAACCGATGGGCAAAGCGAAAGAACGATCCAAACGCTAGAAGATATGCTACGGGCTTGTATGATTGACTTTGGTGGTAATTGGGACGATCACTTACCTCTAGTTGAATTCGCCTACAATAATAGTTACCATGCTAGTATAGACATGCCACCCTATGAGATGCTCTATGGTAGAAAGTGTAGGACACCCGTATGTTGGGAAGAAGTTGGAAGGAGGGAATTGGCTAGCACGGATATAGTGTTGGCAACAACTGAAAAGATTGAGATGATTCGGGAAAGACTTAAGGCGGCACAAGATAGGTGGAAAAGTTATGCTGATAATCGGAGAAGACCAATTGAATTTGAAGTAGGTGACTTTGTTATGTTAAAAGTTTCTCCGTGGAAAGGCGTTCTTAGGTTCAAAAACAAGGGAAAACTAAGTCCACGGTTTATAGGACCATTTAAAATCTTGGAACGTGTAGGTGAAGTAGCATACGTGTTAGAATTACCCGAAGAAATGAAAGGTATTCATAATACCTTCCACGTGTCTTACTTGAGAAAATGTCTAGCGGATGAGACTAGTGTAGTCACTTTGGACGATATTGAAATTGATCCGGAATTGATTTCACAAAAAGATGAACCAGAAGCGATATTAGGAAGGAAAGTGAGACAACTTCAAAATAAAGAAATCCCGTTAGTAAAGGTGCAATGGAGACATCGTAAAGGTACGAGTATTAGATGGGAATTGGAAGAAAAGATGAGGAATGAGTATCCTCATTTATTTCAAGCATAGATTTCGAGGACGAAATCAAATTTTAAGGAGGGGTGAATTGTTACACCCGTATCCCGACCAGGTACTAGATATGTAAATAATATGTTATGTATATTATAAGTTATGTGTTATAATAAGTAGTAAGTAAATTATGTGGTCAATATAGAAAGAATGAAACTTGAGGGGCTATTATTGCCAAAGGACTAAAGTGATTTCCTTAAGTTATAGTAATCTTTTGAAAAGCTTGGAAATATAGTTGTGTATTCTTTGGAGTCGGTTCATACAGAAGAAAAAGAGAGGGAACACTGTTTCATCAATTAAGATTACATTTGATTTATAGAAGTGATTCCAAGCCCTTAAGAACTCCTAATTCCAATCCTTATATCAAGTAAGTATCTTTCCTCAAATTGTGAATTAGGGTTCATGTTATGAGATCAAGTATAGAGGTTATGAATTGATGATTTATCATGTTAGTGTTGTAATTAATCCCTAATTCAAGATATTTGTGATATAGGAAGCAAATAAGAAAGCTGGAAGCCTTTGCTAGTAAAGTTGTATTGTGAATTGAGGTAAGTATATGGTTTAACATGTTTTGATAGTTTTATCATATTTATTGTATGATAATGATTTATGTTTGATAGCTTTATCATGTATTATTACATGGTAATGGTAAAGGATAGGGTATAGGGTGCGTTAGCTAGTTTTGGATCCATTACTAGGCGTGGCTTGGTTAGTCGTTGGGCTAACTATGGAATAAGGTTCAACCTTACGGGTTGATCGTGATAGGCCGACTATGTTGGCATGAGGTATGTGCCCCTATATCGCTAGCTTAACTAGTGGTTAGACTAGTGATGGTTATGGTATGAATTATGTCATACATTGTATAGTTGTTATGCCATGTACTTACTAAGCGATTCGCTTACATGTTTAGCTGTCATGTTTTCTTGATAGGTACCGGCGAAGCTAGTAAAGGTAAAGAGATGGCGTAGTATGATTTGCTATTAGAAGTGTAATTTGAACTTGGTAAGTGGAAGGTTTCATCTTTTGGATCAAGCTAGTTGAAAGTTGGAAGCCCCCAAGTGCCATTCTCTTTTGGTAAAACACAATAGTCTAAATGAGTTGTTTTGTGTCTTTAAGTTCTAGTCAAAAGTTAAGTACTGGTCATGTAATTAGTTGGGTCATGGATGCTATGTTATTGTTTTGTTTAGAAGTGTTATAATGCTAGCTAAGGGGTGTTTGGTATATGTATGTTTACACCCATTTTGAAAAGTAAACAGGTCATGTACTCGTGGAACAAGTTGGATATGATAAGTAAATGTTTTGGTTTAAGTTTGGTGCATTACAGATGTAGTATTAGTTGAATGTCGCGAAAATGGAACGAAACAAAAACAATATGGAAAATTGCAGGTTTTCAGCCGCCGGTTGAGATCCAAACCGGGCGGCTGGGACATTTCTAAGAAGGCCAACCGCGGCGGTTGGGACCTTCTGTTTGAACCAACCGCCGGTTGGAACTCCAACCGCTGCGGCTAGGACTTACTGTTGAACCCAACCGCGGCGGTTGGGACTGTCTGTGTTGTGTTTCCGGTTTTTTGTAACTTTTGAAAAATCGTATCTTCCAAACCGTAAGTCGTTACGGGTCCCGCCACCCGTCGTTTTGAAGGTATTTGAGTCTAGTTTCATTTAAAAATATTTCGAGGTCTGAATGTCTATAGATTTTTATAAATGGTCAAAAGAGTAACAGGTTGTTCATAAAGTCAAGCGTCTCCGCTTAAAAAGTTCTAAATTTTTAGTCAAATCGGGCACGGGGTGTTACATTTCTTTTGCTTATTCTGACTTTTTCCTTACTTCTAAAAATAATTCCTTCACAAAAAGTTCTTATTCTTAGCTTATTTGCAAGTTTCAAAAGAAAAGTTTTAAAAATAAAAATAAAAAGGGAAGTCCTAGGTGAGCCGTGGCTCGAACCTGGGACCTCAACCACCTCAACCTCTTTCACACACACTCCATACCATCTGCCCTTGGGTCTTTTCTGGTTTATATTGACATTGTTTTTTATTTAACCCAGTTTGGCAGTTTTTGCTTATTTCTCTAATTTGCTTTTTAACTTCTTATTTCAATAAGCAGTTAACTTGTTTTTATTTTTCCTAGGTTTCTATTAACTTAAAGTACTTTTCTAGAAATTTCCGTAATTTTTCTATTTAAATTAGTATTTTTTATATATTTTTATTTTCAAAATTGTTTTTAATTCATAAAAAAAAAAAAAAAAAAAATACAAATCTTTTTTCTAAAATTCTTTTTTATCATTTAGGACTTTTAGGAATTAAATTTGCATGTCTAGAGTAGTTTTTTAAGAATTTGGTTTTCTTAGCTCGTTTTACAACTCGTTTAGGCTCGTTTTTAGTTTTAATCGTGTTTTTGGTAAATTGTGCTTAGCTTAATCTTTTTATTTGCCATTTAGTAACTTTTTAGTTTATGTTTTATAATTTTAGATATAAATACCAAAAGTTCCTCTCTTTATCAAATCATCCGATCACAAACTAATTTCACCGTTCCACTCACGCTTCGTTCGGAAAATCATGACCCGGGAATAACCAATACTCCCGGTTATATATATAACTTGACACACCAAGTTTTTGGCGCCGCTGCCTGGGAAGTTGTGAAGTGAATATCGAGTTACGTTTGCAGATTAGTGATTTGAAGATCCTTCTTCGTGAAGTTACCGCTTATTTTGTAAATATTTTATTTTCTATTATTATTATAAAAAACCACAAAAATGAAAAAACCACGAATGCTTTTCCTTAACTATTCATAATACCAAAAAAAAATAAATAAATAAAAATAAAAAAAAAATAATAAAAACCAACAAAAAACCAAAAATATTTTCTTTTTCAAAATTTATTTTTCTTTTAAATTTTGTGTTTTTAGTGTATGCTCACCCGTTCTAAATCAAACTTAGACTTTTACTTTTGCCAAAACCTAAAACGAAACACTCCTTCAAAAACTTACACTGATTTTTAAAACTGATTCAAACTATAAGACTGGTGTTTTATAAAAAACAGATTAACAAAAAGTGTATTATATTTTTTGAATATTGAAATTAGCTATTAAAATTTATTCTACTACTTAAAATCATTATATGTTACAATAATTTATAGTTACATTTTTATTTTTTTACGTTGTATGAATAAATGTTATACAAAACACCTAACCAAAATATCAAAATCATAATTATGTGACGCGATAAATCCCGGTTGCTATGCATGGTACTCTCGTTTAAATAAAAGAAAAAAGATAAATTGCATTCAAGTCCATCATCTTCACACAGCTATTCACAAATCACACACACTTTATTTACTTCATTCATTTGACACAATCAGATTCACAAACAACACCTTCTTCTTCTTCTTCTTCTTATTCATCTTATTCTTCATGTCCATCAAATCAACCAACTAAAAACAGATCTCAACTGAATTGATCATCCTCTTCTAGTCAGTTAGTCAGTTTGTTATATAAACGTTTTTTATAATAAAAACCTGGATCTGATCGAGATATCACGTGGATTCCAATCGGACTCAATAATCATGAATCCGTTCTCTTCCGGAACACGCTTACGGTCTTATTCTCATCTTTTTTTTTTAACCTAATTTTGCTATAATTTGTGTGTGTGTTTTAGTGATTTGATTCAATTAAGTATATAATGAAGAATTATGAACTGAAAATAAATATATGAGTGAATGAACTGAAATGATGTGTAGTGCGTTAGATGAATAATATGCGCGATTTGTGGAATTGAACTATTATTATGTGATTATTAGATTAATGAACTGAACTGAAATGATGACCGGAACGTAGAGTTGTATTGTTCGTAAAGCGTGTTGGATGAATGAGAAGTGCGATTTACGGAATTAAACTAAGTTATGATTAGGTATATGAATGTAAAATTCTATTAGTTGTGTGATATTAAATTTGGAAGTTTGTATGTATAGTTTTGACGATGATTGACCTGAACTGTAATGATGACGGAAACGTAGTGCGTTAGACGAACGAGGAGTTCGATTTATGGAATTGAACTAGGTTAGTATGATATAGTATATGTCAAATAACGAATAATCGAAGATGTGATTTGGAAGGTCGAATTCTCGTCGATATTGACCTAATTTTGCATATTTGTTATAATCTGTGTGTTTTAGTGATTTGATTGAATTGTAGTTGATGAAGTTGTTGTGATTATTAGATTAGGATGTTTGTATGTAAAATGTTGATGATGAGTGAAATGTAGTGCGTTAGACGAATGAGAGGCGCGATTTACGGAACTGTAGTTGATGAAGTTGTTACGATCAAGTATTTGTATGAAGAATTATGAGATTAGGATTTCTTTATTTAAAATGCTGATGATGACTGATGAGTAAAACGTAACGCGTTAGACGAATGAGAAGTGCGATTTACGGAATTGAACTAAATTATGATATAGTTAATAATGTGGTTGACGGAATTGTAGCTGATGAAGTTGTTAGGAACTTTGTATGTGAACTGTGATAATGATGAATGAACTGAAATGATGACCTGAACGTGGAGTTATATGTTTATTAGAGTTGTGTAACTGTAAATATTAGATTATTAGAGGTGTATCGTGCTTATAGCACGTTGGATGGATCACGGATGAAAAGACAATTTTCAGAATTAAACTAAGCTATATGATAATAATTGAAAATGTCTAAGTTTGTATGTGAAATGTGAATTAAACTAAGCTATATGAACTGAACTGAAATGATGACGGAAAAGTAGAGTTGTATTGTGCTTATAGCGCGTTGGATGAGCAATTAGGCAATTTGCGGAAACAGATTAGGTTATGATACAGTTTTTAATGCCACATGCTGTAGAAGGTTATAGTGAACTAGAACGGGAAATAACGAGGGTCTATATTGTAGTCATGATTCATAATTAGCTTGTTCAAGTGATGTGTTTTTATGAATGCACCTAATATTGTGTATTATTAGCTGAAATGATGATGTACTCATTATTAGTTCACAGTATCGTGAAAGTTGAATTGCATAAACTGAAACCTAGAATTTTATCATCGACGAATTTGCCGAATCGATTAAAGGTATGATACATTTTGTAATGCCCGAGGCTGTAGAACTATCTAATCAACTAAAATGGAATGAGAAAGGGGATCATATCGCTCATGATCACAATTTGAGGAATGCACAAAATAAAGTAATAGTTGGCGCCCAAGCATAGGAGAATAAAAAACAAAACTGTATGACATACCGGAAATAGTAGCACTATAGTAGTGGGGAAATTTATTGAAAATTTAGCACCCTTTTGGCCATAACTATTTTCTTTTTGCAAAGTAAGCTAGTCATGGCAGGAGTATCCGATATTAAATAGGGCGCATGTCCATACTGGAGATTATTGATGAGACATGAACCTGCTGGCTGTGCATCGGATATGCTTACTAGATTTTTCATATTGAGGAGGTTAAATATTTCGTCATTGCATTTACAAATTGATCTACAAAAGACGGTATTTGGGAGTGCAAGGGACTATGCAGTGATCATTTTTGTCCATCTTATACATCAGATAGAATAATAGTAGGGATACCCTTACTCACACTTACATTTTCTTGTTTGGCCCAAATCTCATTGACATAGGCAGAGTTGGGTAGCAGACTAGCGGTTCCAAGGGGTCATGAATATCTAATTATTTTATTTGGGTTGGTGGCACATTGTTTGGTTACATGGTCTCAAAGAACGCAATGGGGATTTTTGGATGCCAAATAGTGTGGTCTATTTGTGTCACTTTGGCTTCATTATTTTTGGCATCATTATTTTTGGCAATCAACTTCTTTTGCTCATCACTGTGACGAGTAAGAGAAGTACCTACATCCCGACCACCTGAAATATCATTACTTATGGGCTTGTAATCACCCTCTACAATTATATACCACAGATCTATGTCCTTTGACTTCACATATGTCTCAAAGCGATTTTTCCAGTATATGAAACAATTTGGTTCAAATAGTGGTTGTCTTTACATAGATTGCCCTTCTTTAAAGTTTTCAAAATCCATTGATCGTTTCAAGTTTTTAAAATACAATATATTTTGAAAATCTTGAGTAACGCTGCTCTGGTACCAATTGTGGAAAACTAGAAGGGGGCTAAATAGTTTTACCGTTTTAAAATTAATTCGCTTTGTTACTTAATGTGATTTCAAAGAAAATATGCACAAACAAATAATCAAGCAATATATATGACAAGTAAAGAAAAGAATGATCAAAACACACAACACGGATGTTTATAGTGGTTCGGCTACAAAGACTCTCTTCCTTGCCCTACTCCACTCCTCGAGCCTCTAACTCGAGAGTTATTCTTCACTAAGAAACAAACTCCCTTCTAGGTGGAGAAAACCTCTACACGTCGCTTACTCTTTATCCGATACTAAGCTAAACACCGGGTTCTTTACAAGGGTACAACCACTCCCGTTGGTTCTTTCACAAGGGTACAACCACTCCTGACACTCTTTGTGTTTTAAGGACTAAAACACTAACCATACTCTACTGATATAAATGATACAAACAATGATATGTGAACAAATACAAAATCACACAAATACTATGCTAAAAGGATGACAACAGTTCGTTGATCCTTATATGCTTGATCTCATTTCTACAAAAGGAAAGATCAAATGAAATGAAAGAATGATATGGGTTAGTGATATGTAAATGAATGAGTATATGTTTTAAGCTATATGAGTGATAATGTGCCTGAATGATCAGCTTGCTATTTATAGGCAAACTGAGTCAACAGTTGGCGGATTTGGCGGATCCCTAAATTTGGATCCGCCCTTGTATGGGTTTGGATCCGCCAGTACAGGACAGCTAAGAGATTCTCAAATCTTTCTATATCTTGCACAATCTTTCCATATCTTCCGATATCAACTCTTTAGCTTGAAGATCTAAACAAGATATTTGACAAATCCTCAAGATATCCTAAAGATATTAAAATGAGGTATGCCATGATGTCATCCTAAGTATTTCTAATTTAAGAAATAAAAATGTAAATGTATATATGTATATAGCATTATTCCTAGATATCTTTTAATGTGAAAATATGTTTAAAAGACTTATCACTATAAATGTAAAAGACTTAATCTTATATTTATGCTTTGCTTAAAGATAAACCTTGTAATTGTCATTAAAAAAATTAAGCAAAGATCGTAAAATATAAATAACGTTTTTGGGACGATATTTGTATTAACAAAAAGTATCACAAGATAGAAAAGATGTCTGATAACTACAAGTTGTAAAGACTTTCAAGTCTTCTAACTTCTAATTTGGGATTCTTAACTTTATTTTTTTAACCATTTTCCACAAAACATGACAAATTTACTTTTTGGAATATTGAACAACGAAAAAATAAAACAATAATCTGGGACCATCTACTTCAAATTGACTAGACATATTGCATCAATGAGTTTCTATCAATTATTTGAAATACAAGACTTTGAAGTAGCTTTATGCAAAGAGTGTTCTGATATGTATTTTCAACTAAGTATTGAAGTATGATAACGCTTAAATCTAACATGTTTTTAGGTGCGTTATTACTAGTTTTGTGCATTATATTTGGTTATATTTGCATGTATTTGTTGCTAAATGATGAAAAAGTGTGTATGCAAGTAAATATAGCCAAGTACAGGAAAAATGGAGGAAAACACGAAGAAATGAAGAGATTATGCACATAAGGAGAATTACGAGAAAGAAACCACTTGATACTTCAAAGAATTGATTAGACCAAGACTTCTATGCTTAATGTATCAAGAAAAGATCAAGTTTTATGAAGGAAATCAATGGTACAGCGAAGGATCAAGCAAGTAACAAGAAATGAATAAAAGAAAACAAAAGTGCACGGCAGGAACATCCATCCGATCGGACGCCGCCCGCATCCGATTCGGATGGAGTGAAGTTAGAAACACCGAGAGCTCCAACCGATCGGATGGAGCCAAATACCGATCGGTTGGCCAAAACTGAAGTTACAAAGTTGCATTAAATGGTGAATTTAAGCCCCATAATCATTGAGGCTTATCATTTCTCAGCTGATTAATTCATATGGGACGTTTTTACTTGGATAAGAAGGGTTTCCTCACTTATTTAAGGAACCCTTGGTTAATTTGCAAAGAGAGTTCTTTTGGGGAAGTGACATAACCTAAGAAAGCTACACCACTATTATTATTATTGCCCAAAAGCTTGGAGTTGCTGTGAAAACGTCCAGGAGATCTTGAGTTCGAGTCTCAAGAGTTGCGTCCGTGTGTGGAGTTGTTTACTTGTGATAATAGGCGATTGGAGGAGTGTGGATTGCTATAGTTCCACAATTCTAGTTCTTGTAATTCCTTGATAGGTATTTCTTGTTGAGTTATCATGAACTATTTTTACTTTTACTATATGATGAATGAAAGTTTGGTTAATTATGTGTGTTTGGTTATGATTGTTATGGAGTAATTTAGTTATACTTGTGTGTGGATGATGTGACAATTGTTGGAGTAATCTTATCATAGTGATGCATGAAAACATATCTTGTTTTATGAGTTTGTTGAGATAAAATCTAGTCTTGCTTAATTGGTTGGTAAAAACATTTTCAAAGATTCAAAAGGCCGAAAGGAGTTTTCTTTATGTTTTTATTCCAAAAAGTTAGTGCACGAATTAGTATGGATTGTGGTGTGTGACAAGCAACACCTTTACTCATTAAAATGGATTTGGAAACGATTTCATCACGAAAAAGGCCGAAAGGATTCGTAGGAATTCTTGAGATAAGACATGCTTTCAAACAACACAAAGGACTTAATAGAATTATCGTAATAGTTAATAATGGCCGAAAGGAGTTAACTAGGAGATTGAATTCTTAGATATGATTTCTCATGATAAAAACCATTGATTGTGAATCATTCATTTTAAGTTGTGCATCATTACAAGTAACACCCAACTTGATTGGTTACTCTAAACAATTGTCATGGAACCTACACACAAGTATATTTATTTTTGATTGATTGAACCTTGCTTGTTTATTTTTAATTTGCTTCAAATTGGATTGACACTCCATTTTGCTAAAACTTATTTACTAAACCTAAACCCCAATTCCCTTGGGACGATCTCGACTTACCCACCTTTACTACCACGGACGAGTATACTTGCTCGTATGTGTGATTAGAGAATTGGATAAATCGTGTTTATAAATTTTAAAACTTGAACACAACGACACGCACATCAAGTTTTAGTAAATAAATCGTGTTTATTAGATTCGGTAATTCACCCTTTATAAATTTAAAACTTGCACCGAACCGGGCACATCAAGTTTTTGGCGCCGCTGCCGGGGAATTGTTAAGATTTTCTTGGTAGTTGGGCTTAGTAGTCTTAAGTTTTTTTTTGAAAGCTAAAACAGGTTAAAGAGTAAAAAAAAAAGTTTGGTTCGGACCAACCGAATCGGATGGATTTCCATCCGATCGGTTGGTGGTCTCGTTAATATTTTTTGTTTAGTAATTTTTGTTATTTTTCAGTTTTTATGAGTTATTAATGTTATGTTTAATTAGTATAGTAATTAGATTAATTAATTAGGGTATTAGAAAGTTTTTATATTTAATGTTAGTTAATTTATTTAATTTTAATGTTTGGTAGTTTTAAAGTTTTTATTGAATGAGTAATAAGTAGTTTTTATGGTCATTAGTTCATTAGTTAAAAGTTAATCACATAGTTTAATGCTTAATAAGTAATTGTAGGATTATGTTAATTAGTTTTAGTTTTTAGTTATTTCTTCTTTTTAGTTCTTCTTAATATATATAAAAAAAAAAAAGCACAAAAACAAATTAGAAATAGGTTGTCATTAGTTAGTTTTATTATTATTTATAAAAAAAAAAAAAAAAAAAAAAAAAAAATTTTTTTTCGATCTAACCGATCGGAGGCCGCCCGCATCCGATTCGGTTGGTGAGATTTCGTCTTTTGCAGTTTACCCATCCGATCGGATGGAAGGTGATACCGATCGGATGGTTGCCTCGGTAAAAGTTTTTATGATTTTTTATTTTTAGTTGTTTTCATGTTTTGATGATTTGAGGTTGTTTGTTAGCTTATGTTTGATTGATATTTTGATAAGGTTCGATTATAACTAACCCTCACGCTAATAGTTTGGAATTTTTGTTTTGTGGTTATGTTATGATAGTGTTTAAGTAGAATGGAGAGTTTGAGCAATGTTTCGGAGTACTTGAGAAATTTGGAAGAGATGTTGAGAGATTCAGGAAATTCGTTGGAGAAGTTGGAAAGCATTTTGGATGAAGCTAAGATTGGTTTAGAAAGGAAAGAAGAAGTTGGCGAAAGCAGTGTTTGTTTACCTAAGGAGAAGAGAGTAGTTGTGTTTACACAAGCACCACCTAAAGAGTTTGATGTACCATGTATGAGGTATGCTACACCATGTGGTGTGGAAGGAGTTAAAGCTTGGGATGCTCAACTTAATATGGAATATGGTGAAAATTACATTACGGAAGAAATGCTTGGTAAGCTTGGCTTTGTTAGGCTTGATTATGAAAGTTATGGTAGGAAGATAGTGAGAGATGTGAAAGTTAATATTCATGGTCATGTTTTCAAGATTGATTTTGTTGTGTTGGAATATGGAAATGTGGATGAACCGGAAGTTATGTTTGGTAGAAATTTCATGGTGAAAACTAAATGTAGGGTTGATTTTGCTATGGGAGAGATGAGAATTGATGTTGATGATGATATGGTAGAGAAGAAGGAAGGAAAAGGAGAGATTGTTAAAATGGGAAAGGCTAATCGCAAGAAAACACCACTTAACAAACTTACCCAACCCTCCACCCCTAAAAATGAGGCTAGTTCATCTAGTTCATCGCCCAAATCACCTCAAGAAGTTAAACCATTGACTCGAGAACAAAAGGAAGCTGTTTTGGAGAACTTGGAAATGAAATTTAAGGAGCTTATGGAAGAGAAGCTGGTTATAGAAGTGTTGAACAATTACATGGTTTATCGTAAGAAGTTAGATGCGGTTACGATGGCAACAGCTAGGCTAGAAGATAAGAATTTTGATGAGTTTGCAAGGGAAAGGATAGTTGAAAATGGATTGCCTAAGAAAGAGAGTGATCCGGGAAATTTTGTGTTACCAGTTAAGGTGAATGGAACCGATGCAATGTATGCATTGGCTGATACAGGAGCAAGTGTGAATGTGATGCCATACCCGTTGTACAAAATATTAGGACTTGGTAATCCTCAACCAAATCAATATAATCTTACAATGGCGGACAATTCAAGAGCAAAAGCAATGGGAGAAGTGAAGAATGTTAGAGTGCAAGTAGGATATCAAGCTTTCTTAGCCGATTTTCTTGTACTTAATATCCCGGAAGATAAGGAGTTACCTTTGTTGTTAGGGAGAACGTTTTTGAGAACTTGCGGAGCTATTATAGATATGGGTAGAGGTACTATGACTATTAGTGATGGGATCTTGAAGCATACCTATTATCCAAAACCTAGAGGCAAGATTATTAAGGAAGTGCATGATGAAGAAGAAGAAGAAGACCATTTAGGTTGTTTTGAAGTTGGTAGAGATGAAGAGGGAAGACCTAAATATGGGCCGATTGTCCCTAGTTACTTTGGTATTGAAGATGAGTTGGAAAGAGCATTAGCTATGGAGGTTTTCTATAATCCATTCAAGAATATTTTTGTGTTCCATAAATTGACAGATTTTCTTGGATCTTTACCGGTTCAATTGAAGAATTTGGAATGGGTACCCGAAGGAGCTAGTGTTTACAAGAAAGAAGAAGGTGATGGAGAATGGCATGTGAAGTTTGATGTAGTTTGTCCGGATGGAAGAAATTTTGCAAGGAAGTTTAAAACTCAAGTGACTAATCGAAAGTTATCCGGTAAATTTCAAAGTGAAGACATCTTGAAGCATGAATATTTTGAAGGTTGAAGGTTGAAGAGCAAGAGTTGAAGAATAAAGCACAAGGCTTGTGCTAATGTTTGTTTTGTTTATTTTTAATGCATTTTTTTTTAATGGTAGTTTAATGTTTTGCATTTAAGTTTGATTTAAGTTTAAGACCTTTTGGTTATCTTATGGTTTTATTAAGTTTTTAATCTATGGAGTTAAGTTTTGTTTTTAGAAGTTGTAGAGATAGTTTGGATAACAAGTTGGGAGAATAAGTGTGTTGGTGGTATTTTTACTTAAAGAGAAGTCTTAAAGGGAGTCAAATACTTTTTATTTGTTCTTACAAAAGTCAAGGTATTGAAGAGAGAAAGAAAAAGTGAAGCTTTGCAAAAATTCAATCCGAATCGGTTAGATGAAATACTGATTGGATGGATTGAAGTATATATACCCAAGATTTCAAAAATCATAAGAACACACACACACTCATTCCACCATACTTGGGGTTCATTAATTCGACCATTAGGAGAATTTTAAGAGTTGCAGAAGAGTTGAAGGATCATCAATGGCACCAAAACAAGTAAGTAACATCATTAATTTGTGTCAATTAGGTTTTAATTCGAGTTGATTGAATTAGGTCAAAATTTAGGCGTTTTTGATATAGTTCGAATTAAGGCATGATTTTTCTGGAATAGATTGGTAAATGATTGAGGAAATCAAAGTAAAAAGAATTAGATGGATTGATTAAGTTTTGAGGAAGAATGAATTAATTGATTTTTTGGATCAAAAGAGTCAAAACTTTGAATCGATTCTGGGTAGAAATTAGTGATTTCCAGATGTTGTTTGGATGTTGATTATTGTTCCTAGGATGATGCATTGTGGATTAGAACATCAATAAGGTTTGATTTTGAATATGTTCATAGTTCCTAAGATTGATTATGCGAGTATGTTATGGATATTATTCGGAGATAAGTGGGATGTGTAGAGACCATAATGATTGATGAAATGCAGGATAAGGAAGAGTGGAATTAGATAGGATTGAGTTTGGAGTCGGAAAATTTTTTGTTTTGAATACAGTGAGTACAACCGATTCGGTTGCGAATTGCTACCGATCGGCTGGACAAGGTCACAACTCCATCCGATCGGATGGAGAGAGATACCGATCGGATGGAGCTCTCGGTAAAACTTTTTGAAGATTTTCAAATCGAATATTTTGGACTTCTTAATCATCTAACTTTGTTCCTTATACCTCTTATACTAACAAATAATCATGATTTCTACAGAGATTTCTTGCAGGAGGATCGAGTTCATCACGTGAAGTTAGTAATCCAATTGTGCAAAAGTTTGTGAATAGGAATAACAAAGAGAAGGTTAAGTATACTTTGATTCCAGAGCGTAACGAGAATTTGAAGTTCAGTGGTTTAAGCAGCGAGGAGAGGCACGCTTTTCGTGAGCGTCTATCGAAGTTACAAGGGAGAAAAATCGCTAAACCAAGGTTAGTTGATTGGAGTTTATTTCATGATTATGGATGTGAGATGGAATTAAGGAATTTGATGAGAATGACGTATGTATATGAAGGAGATGGTGATAGTTTTGATGATTATTCGTGGGAGAATGCGTTTAGTATTCACGAGAATGTTAACCGTGAATGGTGTTTGGAGTTTTTCTCCACATTTACTTTGAGAGGAAAATGGTGGATCTTATAAATGACAAATGCATTTGGTTTAGGCTCTGTGGTAGAGATCATGAGTTTACTTTGCCGGAGTTTGCCGTTGTTCTTGGCTTGTACGAGCCAAATGAGATCAAGGATCGTTTGTTTGCATCACATTTTGTGAGATTGGTAAGGAGGCCTAATGATTATGCCGGGTTGGCTGAGTATTGGAACAGTGTTGGTGACCCAACTTGTACTAGAAGGAATTCATCAAAGCTAAGGAATCCGTTGTTGAGAATTTTACAAAAATTAATAGCTTGGAGTGTTTTGCATAGGACAGGGAGCCGTGATAAATGCAATCAGCCGGATCTTTGGGTTATGAAGCTGTTAGAGGAGAAGAATGGGAATGCGGCTTGGATAATAGCCGAATATCTTTCAAGGAGAGCACCGGGAATCAAGGATAATAGTGCAATTTGTGGAGGTCACTATGTGACCAAGTTGGCTAAAAGATTGGGCTATTATGTGGACTTAGAGTTAGCAAAGTGTTCAGAGATGTTGAATTGTGAGACGTGGGATGATAAAAGTTTTAACACAGCCTTGAATAGGAAGACAAGAGAGTTGGGAGCTTGGATTGAACCTCATGGAGCACCACAGCCGTCTTACCAACAACAACCATATCAACCACCACCTCCTGTTGGGAATATTCATACCCCGGGTAGTTTTGACTCGGGATGGGGAGATTGGAACCGTGAGCTAAATGAGATTGAGAAAAGGGACGTGTGGAGAGATTCAATGATGATGAGGCAAAATTACAACTATGATTATTCAATGCCGATGCTTCAACATGTGGCTCAACAAGCCGCTTATGAGGTACCTCCTTACAACCCACCAAATGTGCCACCCTACCCATTGGAGTATGACCCGTATCCTGGCCAATACCCTTACCCATATCCTGGGTACGCACCATTTCCTGAACCAGTGCCGGTGTATGGTAGAGTTCCTAATGTTGGGAGTTCGAGCTTTGATGTGGGAGGTTCTTCAAGAGGTGTTGGAGAGAAGAGACAAAGGTATACAATTTTTGAGGGTGATGAGAATTATGAAGACGAAGAAAGTGAAGATGAGAGGATTGATCCGGACATGGATTATGAGTGATCAATGATGGTTTATGATTATGGTTTCAAAACAATGATGGTTGAACTATTTCTATTTTCTACTATTTTAAACTTTAACTCTTGTAGGATTTATTTGTTTTGATTTTGGTTTGTTTGGATTATGTTTATTTTTATGTTTGTTTGGTTTATTGTTTTTGGTATTTTGTTTGTTTGTTTCGAGCATAGTATGCAGTATTTGCAGGGGGAGAATTGACGGAAGCTTAGTGTTGATCAATTTTGGAAGTTGGAAGAATTCACGAGATTACTTGTGATCAACTAGGCTAATGCTAATTTTTTCCGGGTAGTTTTTTTTTTTTTCTATTTTTCTTTCCATTTCCTTTACTTTGAAGTTCGTTTTATTACATTGAGGACAATGCAAAACTTAAGTGTGGGGGAGGGAAGTAAATAGGAAAGTTTTTTTAAATTTTGTTAAAATTTTTTGTTTTTGGATTTCAAGGACTAGAATTTGTGAATTTATTCGCCTTTGATTTTTCTAGTTGATAGACAAAATTGATTCAATGGTAAATAATAAGGTTATTTTGAAAATTTTTTGGAATGTAGTCAAGTTTTGAGAGTTTTTGGTAGCTATTGCTAAGTACATTTTACCACCACTTTAAATTGTGAGGATTCATGCCTTATATTCCGTATGAGTGTGCCGGTGATTATGTCAATTCTAGAACTTGTACTTGTTATGCATTACGGTTAAAATTACTTTCAAGTAATAAAATATATTCAAATGATAAGAGGCAAATTAGGATTTTCACCAAATGGCCTTCCGTTTACAATACATTTTTGCTAACCACATCGGTTAGTTGTCCTTAGTAATTGGAACCCATTTGTTAGCATTATATGCTAGATACCCTTAGTTACACCCTTTTGAGCCTATCTTTTCTTTTGATTTAACCAGAAAATTATTACACCATACACCTTAGACTTTCCCGAATCAAGTCCAAATGAAGTTCGAAACGATTTATTTTTGATGATTGCATGATTGACCACACCTTGTATGTGTATATGTTGTTCCAATGAAGAAGGAGGTTGCTACTCTTATTTATATTTTTTGTAGCGTGTGCTCATCCAAAGTGTGGGGGTGTAAAAAAAAAAAAAAAAAAAAAAAAAAAAAAAAAAAAAAAAAGAGAAAAAAAGAAAAGCCAATGAGCTATGTATGTGTGGAAATAAGATATTCAAAGAGTTATTATGGAAGATGAAGTTTATATGAAGTGCGGAATAATGATCGAAGAAGTTTGGTGAGTAATCATTTGTGATGTAAAGAGTTAGGATTGAATTTGGGCTTGATTTTTTGTTTTTTTTTTTAGAACCAAATCAAATTCCCATGTCTTATCCCTTTCCCTTACCAATTACTTTATTCGAGCATTCGGATTTAGTGATGGCTTTGTTTAGATATGTAGCACATGTATGTTTTAGTGACCATCCGAGTTTTTGGATAGTTGAAAAGCGTTGTTAGCGATCTGGTGAGTAAATTGGTGACCATCCGTTATGCAAGTAACGTCGTTAGCGAACCAAGGCACGATCTGGTGACCATCCGTTGCTTGACTATACAAGGATTCGTTGTTAGCGAATTATGATGTACTTGTATGAGATATCTATACATTAGCTAGGTAATCAAAACCCTTTTTGAAGCCTAAACCCAAAGAAAAGACCTCTTTGATGTTTTATTTTGTTGTTTTGATACAAGTACAAGCTTATGGTAAGAGACATGAATCGCGCCTGGGCAATTGAGTGATATACAATCAAATCTACTATCGAGAGTTGTGTGAATTTAAAATTTCCTTTGTGAGGTACTTGGTGATGTTAACTAAACTCAATTTAATTTGTTTACATTTCAAGGATTTTTTATGAACATAATGAAAATGCCATTGAGTTCAGTTTTTCTAAAAATTAGACTTGCTCGAGGGCGAGCAAAACTCAAGTGTGGGGGATTTGATAACGCTTAAATCTAACATGTTTTTAGGTGCGTTATTACTAGTTTTGTGCATTATATTTGGTTATATTTGCATGTATTTGTTGCTAAATGATGAAAAAGTGTGTATGCAAGTAAATATAGCCAAGTACAGGAAAAATGGAGGAAAACACGAAGAAATGAAGAGATTATGCACATAAGGAGAATTACGAGAAAGAAACCACTTGATACTTCAAAGAATTGATTAGACCAAGACTTCTATGCTTAATGTATCAAGAAAAGATCAAGTTTTATGAAGGAAATCAATGGTACAGCGAAGGATCAAGCAAGTAACGAGAAATGAATAAAAGAAAACAAAAGTGCACGGCAGGAACATCCATCCGATCGGACGCCGCCCGCATCCGATTCGGATGGAGTGAAGTTAGAAACACCGAGAGCTCCAACCGATCGGATGGAGCCAAATACCGATCGGTTGGCCAAAACTGAAGTTACAAAGTTGCATTAAATGGTGAATTTAAGCCCCATAATCATTGAGGCTTATCATTTCTCAGCTGATTAATTCATATGGGACGTTTTTACTTGGATAAGAAGGGTTTCCTCACTTATTTAAGGAACCCTTGGTTAATTTGCAAAGAGAGTTCTTTTGGGGAAGTGACATAACCTAAGAAAGCTACACCACTATTATTATTATTGCCCAAAAGCTTGGAGTTGCTGTGAAAACGTCCAGGAGATCTTGAGTTCGAGTCTCAAGAGTTGCGTCCGTGTGTGGAGTTGTTTACTTGTGATAATAGGCGATTGGAGGAGTGTGGATTTCTATAGTTCCACAATTCTAGTTCTTGTAATTCCTTGATAGGTATTTCTTGTTGAGTTATCATGAACTATTTTTACTTTTACTATATGATGAATGAAAGTTTGGTTAATTATGTGTGTTTGGTTATGATTGTTATGGAGTAATTTAGTTATACTTGTGTGTGGATGATGTGACAATTGTTGGAGTAATCTTATCATAGTGATGCATGAAAACATATCTTGTTTTATGAGTTTGTTGAGATAAAATCTAGTCTTGCTTAATTGGTTGGTAAAAACATTTTCAAAGATTCAAAAGGCCGAAAGGAGTTTTCTTTATGTTTTTATTCCAAAAAGTTAGTGCACGAATTAGTATGGATTGTGGTGTGTGACAAGCAACACCTTTACTCATTAAAATGGATTTGGAAACGATTTCATCACGAAAAAGGCCGAAAGGATTCGTAGGAATTCTTGAGATAAGACATGCTTTCAAACAACACAAAGGACTTAATAGAATTATCGTAATAGTTAATAATGGCCGAAAGGAGTTAACTAGGAGATTGAATTCTTAGATATGATTTCTCATGATAAAAACCATTGATTGTGAATCATTCATTTTAAGTTGTGCATCATTACAAGTAACACCCAACTTGATTGGTTACTCTAAACAATTGTCATGGAACCTACACACAAGTATATTTGTTTTTGATTGATTGAACCTTGCTTGTTTATTTTTAATTTGCTTCAAATTGGATTGACACTCCATTTTGCTAAAACTTATTTACTAAACCTAAACCCCAATTCCCTTGGGACGATCTCGACTTACCCACCTTTACTACCACGGACGAGTATACTTGCTCGTATGTGTGATTAGAGAATTGGATAAATCGTGTTTATAAATTTTAAAACTTGAACACAACGACACGCACATCAAAGTAAAAATTATATAATTAAATAATCATTATGTATTTAAACTAAAGTATAAAATAGTGTTTTTATGATTTAATTGCGCAAGGCATGTATTGTTTGTTACCGAATATATAGGGTGTGTTTGGTGAAAGTAGCAGTGAGCTGTGAGTAGTAGTCACAGCTCACAACTCACCGCCATTTGTATATAACAGCCAGCGCAAAAAGTTTTTTTTTTTTTTTTTTTTTTTTAGTGGGGTATGTGTGGACCCAACGATACTACTTTTGCTATGACACCACATTTGTATAAGAGAGGGGGTTTTTTGGTGCCGTTGAATATCTAATGCCATATAGTGTTTTGCTGACGTGGCATCACCTTTTTTGTCATGGCTTGAAGCCATGGCACCAAAATACCCGGCGCTCTTAGTATTAAGTTTTATTTATTTAAAGCTTTTAATTTTACCTCTATTTATTACTTTATTATATGTTGTGTGGTTAGTTTGATCTAATCTAATACTGTACGCTAACTAGATTCTAAACGTGTCTTAAAGTTAGCAATTTGACATATTAAAAATGGGTCGGTTTATAAGGACCCCTTTATAGGGAGGTTTTCAATGATTGAAAGCTCCGAGAGGTTGTACTATGTGTTTCATGGTTTGTACAAATAGCCCATAGGGAGGGAATGTATAATTCAAAATTTGAGATTAAAAAAGTGAGACTTCGGTAAAACCATCAGGACGCTACTTCATTCACGGGTATATGTCAACGAGCAAAATTGCCCGCGCGATGCTGCGGTGCGTCTGTTTTATTGCTATTTAAATGTTAGAAATTTTATTATGTGAGGGTGTTAATTATTTTATTTATTCCAAATAAATAAATAAATAAATAAAATAATAATAATAATAATAATAATAATAATACATATAGTTGGAAAGCCTAAATGGGCTTAAGGTAAGGCAAATTTAAGAGTGCATTACTTGCAAAGTGTTAATCCTGTTAGTCCTTGCCCAAACTCCTTAAGAGGAGAAATGAAAGTAAATAAAGTTGGGGGACCATTTTGTAAATTTCGGGTATAATAACCCTAACCCTAAACTAATTACTGATTTAATTTCTTCTTCCTCTTCACTAAGTTTCTCTTCCTCCTCCTTTGAGCCGCCGGCAGCTGCAACCCTCAAACACCACCACACCGCCGCCCTCACCACCTCACCTCCACCATAAAAATAACCTCCATCATCTCCTCTCTCTTTTGGTGTACATCACGCGCCACCCAAGTCATTCCATCTCATCAACATTGCAAAACAAAAGCAAAATTTAAGGTTTGACGCTTTGGAAGTGATCCTTGGGTAAATCTTGGAATAAATTAGGTTTGGAAAAGCTTGGGTCTTCATAATCTTGGGCTAAGGAAATTGGTTCTTTGTTTTCTTCCTGTTCGACACAAACAACTGACCCCACTGTAAGGATACAAATTCATTTAGGCTTGTGTTTTCTTGGTTTACTAAGTGCTAATATGTAAATACTTATTAATGTGTTACTAAAGCTAAGTTTTGGAAAACTAAAAATGTGTTCTTGTTTTACTTTATAATCGACATACATACAATACATAGACATTAACAGCCGACTTATATTACATCATGTTTTGTACTCTGTGAAGAGTGGCCGTTTGACTGTTTTGTGACCAACATTGGAGGTTGTGTCTGTCTTTGATCTTTTCTGCATACCTGTATAGGATGTTGTTGGTGTTGTTTTTTCTGCCAAAAAAAAAAGAAATTACGGTACTATGTTAGACTAAATCGTAAAGTTTGATGTTTTTTTGTAAAGTATTCGAAGTTTGTCACCTCCTGTTTCTTCTGTGTCTGGTAGGTTCTCTTGTTGTTTTTCTTTCAAAAGTTCATCACCTTCGGAATGTTGAGGCTGAATGATAGGGTTGTTAGGTGTTTGTATGGTTTGTGTTGTTTGTCACCTCCTGTTTCTTCCGTGTCTGGTAGGTTCTCTTGTTGTTTTTCTTTCAAAAGTTCATCACCTTCGGAATGTTGAGGCTGAATGATAGGGTTGTTAGGTGTTTGTATGGTTTGTGTTGTTGTGACTGTTGGTACGTAGGTGGTCGGAGGCAATAGCTTTGGTTGTAATTCAGCACCTGCATTATAAAAGTTAGTATGTGTAATTATTAGTATGAATGTGACTCATATTGGTAAATGGTTGTCATATTATAATGAATTTTGCATATTGTTTATTTGTTTCACTTACATGTCTGTCCAATAAGATTGCACGGTAGCCTTTTTCTGTTGTATTTGGAGGGTTTTGAGCCGCCCATGCACGGTATACTCTAACCTCGATCAATTTGTGTCTGTCTCCAGGTTTCAGTTCCCGAATAGAGCTTAATTCTACAGGGTTTAACGCCATTCTGTGATAACAACATTGGAAAGAATTATGAGGAAGCATACACGTGAAGCAAAAAGAAAAAGGTAATTAAATGAGTTCATACTTTTTTTGTAAAATTCATGGGTATTAAGTAACTAAAGTTTATTTTGTTTATAATTTCAAATAACCAAATGTATAAATGTGCCTATAAGTAAGACTGCAATATTTACCTGAAAAAGCCGAAGGGCCTTCCATATGACTGATAGGTGCAGCATTGTTTGTCTCATTTTGTAATATGCATACATTATTTGAGGAACTTGTAGAAGTATATTCTGAAATGAAATTGGTCCAACTTAATGGCCATTAACTTTTGTAAATGATAAGTGTTTTATTCAATAATGGAGCAAACAAACCTGAATTATTACTGATGTCAGTTTGTGAATGGACTGACGGTCGTTGGATTTGAGAGTTATGACACAGATTCTGTTGGGCCGTTTCCATTTTTGCAACTGCAGAAGCGAAATATGTGTAAATCAAATGATAACTAACAAAGTTTTCATGAGCTTATACAATAATTTCATTACCTTTTGTTCGTCTCTTCTGTATATTAATACTGGTACTATTTTGCTGCAGGTTGTTTTCTGTCTGTATGGTGTGAATATCAGCGGCGCAAAGAAAAGTGGGTGTACGAAGGTTTGTATCTAAAGGGCTGTTACTCATATCTGAAATTCCTTTTTTATTTGCCAAATATGCATGGTGATAATCCTGAAAATGATATGTTGCGCTTGTATTTGTAGAAGCTGCACTCCAGGCAAAATATAATTTAGAAACAATCAATTGAGAATTTATAAGGATAAATATTAGAGCTACTATTTTCACCTGTGGCATAATTTAGTGTATCCCAACAATGATGTAAACTTGTATATGTTGCGACCTGTAATGAATGTAGCAATTTAGTTGTTAGTGTGCACTTTATTGTCATTGATTAGCTTTAAGATTTTACTATAATTTATTTGTTAGAATTTAATAATAGAAAATAAAAAAAAAAGGAAAAAAAAAAAGTGCCTGATGATTTGGGTGTTTCTGTTTATTTGTTGCAGCAGTGTTGGAAAGTTGAAGGGCTGTTGCATTTGAAGAAAAGGTTAGTTTATGATTTTATTGAGGTATACATTATGCATGAGTTGAAAAACATACCACCATAGTCTTTTACCAACCACGAAGTAACTGCTATAACTGTTGGTTTTTCACTGCTTTCATATTCTTCCATGCTGAAACTATGTGCTTTGTCGCCCTATAAAGTAAATCGTACAGCAAGACCACTGTTGCCGAAAATTAGATATGAGTCTATACGAACATGTAAAGAAAAATGTAATAAAAAGACATGGCACTTACTCTAGATTCTGTATGCCTATGTCTCTCCATTCCACTACCTCAGTTGTAGGTTTAACCACTTGTTGTATGCCATTCACATACTGAACACAGCCAACGTAGTCTGTAAATTGGGAATGTATTTTAGAAATTTAGTTCGGAATAGTTAGCATAAGTATATATAGCTAATGTAGCTGTCAAGAGATCTTTTTTATCCACTTTTGAATAGAGGTCTTTGTATTGAGTAAACCTGAAATAATGGCTTGGAAACCCTATGTCTGGTATTTGCTGAATATCTGTATTATCTCCAAAAAGCAATAGCTTCTCCCTGCAAAAGAAATTTGAATTTAGGAAGTGGATATTATTATTTTTCTATGTATTTTACAGAAATATGATTAAATGTAGTTATGTATTTTAATAGAGTACCCGATCGTACCTGTTGATCAATCAGGATGCAGCAAAACATAACTGGTTTCCCATTCTTGTTTGTTATTGTCCATTTGCGATATGCTTTTACCTTGAGAGTTTTGTCTGTGTCTGCTGGCTTTAGCATTGAGACACTAATATTTTCAGCTTCTGCCATAACCTGTTTCCCTGTAGATCTAGGGTTCCTTTTTTTTTCGGTCTCATATTTGTGTGACATGAAATGACTTTCCATCAACTTTACTTTGCCTTTTAGTTGGGCCAGAATTTTGGGTTGTACTTGGGCCAGGGTTTTTGGAACTTTGAACATCCCCAAATGGTCTGTGTATTTTTGTGTGTGCAACATAGTGATTTGCAGCATATATAGGAGTGTTTCTTTCATTTTCTGTTGAAAATACATCAAACATTGACAAACCTTCATTTGTATTTTTTTTTTCCATCTTCCATTATATTATAACTAATGTGTTTATTTAATTTTTTTGGTTTGGTTACCAGGTACACTTTGCATCAAGTATTAAAATCTATACAGGTAGAAGTGAAAGATTGTATAAAGGATAACAAAACATGCAGCTAATGACAATGATCATGCATGGGTACATCAAAGCAGAATATAACAAAAGGCTGTAGAAAACATACCTCTACAAAGACTTGTTCCTGAGATTTGCTTCTTCCTAACACCTTTTACTTTTTTTCTTTCTTTTATATATATATATATATATATATTTTTTTCTCTGCCTTTTTTTGCCTTTTCTTCAAGAGTTCGGATTGTGTGCAGTATTGTGTTTATGTTTTGAATCCTTTGTTGAGTTGTGGAATTGTATTTCCAGAAGGTTACATAACATTTATGGCCATGTTTATGGTCAACCATAGGCATGCTTAAGTACAATGTTTGTTAATACTTGGCAAGCCAATAAGGATTTCTTCATTGGTTAGGTTGCAGGCTATTATTATTACACTTAACATATGTAGCAAAGTCTACTATAGTTGGTAAGTTATATTTAGTTAGTCAAATGAAGCTAATGAAGCGTGTTACTCAAAATTATGTATACACAGTAAAGTTGGAGATGTTTGACAGCCAATGCCACATTTCCAACACATCAACAAACAACTGTTACATGTATAACATCAAATTTCCAACCAATAGGGATGCAAATTAAGAAATCATAAAGGATTTAAGTATACTCATTAGTGTCACATCATAAATCTCTCTTAGTATATATATAATAAAGCAACTTTTGTCTAGAAAAAAACATGATGTGTCAGGTGGACTATATCAACTGGGTTTAGTTGGCATAATAATAAAGTAAACAAAATATCATCTCTTGGCTGACACAATAGTATTTGAATGGAACCTAACAACATGCATAGTACTAGTAGAAAATTTGACGTATTCAATTCAAAGCTAATCTAATTGGGAGCTAAGTAGATAAAATAATGGATTACAACTATACATTAAAATTGAAACACTACAAACTGATTATGAAGAAAAAGGAATATACGAGATAGCAAGAAAAAAGACAGTACACAAAGAGATTGAAACAACCATATTTTATCAAAAAAAAAATAAAAAAAATGCACGGAATATTCGACAATACTTGAATATATTATTATTACAATATACGTTGTCGCCGCTATGCAACCTGCCACCTGAAAAATAGTTCTTCGAAAGGAAATTATTCGTCACCGAAATTACGTCGAAAACTAGACACCGCCACCGCTAGACGCAGGTACTCGGCTATTATTCTTAAAAACTACAAAAGATGAGCATCTTCATTTTTAAAAAGCTTATCCAATAATCTTATTCTTTTTTCGGTCTCGCATAAAAAAAACCTTGAAACAAAGTATCGAGCTCAATAGCACATAAACCATCTTTACTAAATTGTCACAAAAGTTGTTCGTCGGAAAATATTGACACCGCTAAATTGTTTCTAACATAATTTATTACCCGCTAGCGTTATGCGCGTAAACCTCACTTGAGAATACAATAAAAGAAAAACACACATAAATAAACATGCAAACGGATTTTGTCAATAACTATACGTTACCACGCGATCAGGAAAAAACATTTTTCGAGCAGGATTCTCTAACGCTACAAATACGGTTTGTCGAAAGAAATTACTCGCCTCTTAAAACTATTGTCGAAAACTAGACATCGATGCCGCTGGACACCGCTGCCGCTAGGCGCGGGTACTCAGCTAGTTTTTTGCATTCATAAAAGCATCCGTTCATATTTATAAAGCTTTAAAAATAAATTATTTTATGACACATCAATATTTTATGAACCTTTTGGGTTAATAAATTTATTTCCACTATAGTAAGAATATTTTAAAGCATTGTAATTATTTCACATAACACATGCATTAAATATATTTAGACCATGAAGAGGTATAAGGTTTAGAACTTTTTGCATGCCACATAAAACTGAAATGACGATCCACTATGGATAAAATGAAACATAAACCATTTCAACATTATAAACTTATTCTTAAACCTCTCATAGTAAATGCTCTAAGATTTTGAACAAAGTTACCAACCACCAATAACAAGTCGATAATTAATATGAGCTTAAAATCCTTGTAGAAAAAAATCTTTAATTAACTTTTTAATTATGCAAAGTGAAAAGTTATCGAATATTCAAAAAACCGAAAGAAATAACGTCGAATATGTTTATACGTTGTTAAAGATTGTAGATCTCAGGTGTTTGATTAAATGTTTGAATTAGTGAATGAATGGATTTATACCAAACGGATTAATGAAAATCATGGTTTTTTCTCTTCGTTATATAATGTGATTTGGGTTAGAAATCTATATTTACATTTTATTTTTTAACTTGAAACTCTAGTAAAATGGTGATTGTATAAAGTAAAGTTGTAAGTGAAGACACAAAAAAAAGTGCATTCCAAGATCAAGTTGTTAATGAAGTTAGGTCCAAGGTTTTGATCAACCGCACCTCGCCCCGCCTCCTAACCATGAAACATATTCATTACCCCTTTGTTTTATCATAATGATAGCAAATTATGAAATGAAAGCCTTTTTCAGCAAATGTACGTGTATAACCGTATGTAATTATCAAATTAAAAAAGTATCACTAATTCCTAAATTACAGCAATCAAAACTTTAGTAGTGCATTTAGACATGGAGTCATAATGAAAAGCTCTTTATTTTGCGATAAAGATGGAAAACTATGGCTTTTTACTGTTGTTTTTCCCAACAATTCAGCTCATGGTTTCATTACCTCTTTATTTTGTCATAATGATGGCAAATTATGAAATGAATCTTTTGCCCAATCCATTTATGCCCAAAATCATATATTACTATCAAACTAAATAAGGGTAATCTTATCTTCAAGATTGTAATTTAATACCATGTAAAAAAAGTGCATTTAATAGAAAAACAATAGACATTCTTTTCTTTTCTTCCCCATCAATTATGCCATAATTATCAAATTAAAGAGTAATCTAATCTTTAAGGCTAAACACAGTAAGGGGAGGAATTGACCCTCATTTTATCCGTCACGTCAGCTTTCTCTATCCGGTGATTGGTTGCCACAGTAAGGCGACCGACACTACAAAAAACATACCCCAGAAAAATACCTTTTATATACACACACAAAACCAATCGATTCATGGTTGTGCAGACGACCCTCAATCGCCCAACTTGATGGATTGATCGATTGTAACACCCCCAAATTTTTAAGATAGCAGCGGAAGTCTAATTGGGGTGTTACTGAGAGGATCGAAGTCAAAATTATAGAAAACGGCTCGAAAGAAGCGTTTTTTAAATATCATAGGTCCATAATACGAATTCAGTTACAAAGTTTTATATCATAATGCTAAAAAGTTTCTCAAGGAAACATCGTTTTAACTGAATTACAACTTTATTTTACACCATTATTAAAGATAGGTTACTGCCCGCTCCATGCCCTTGCTCCACCGCTAATTTCCTGAGATAAACATGCTTAAAAGTCAACAAAACGTTGAGTGAAATCATAGAGTTTGGAGTTTAATAATTTGTTCGATACACAAGTAGGATTGTATTGGGGATACAATCAGTTCAAAAAGTTGATATTGCAGTTCATATATATTGCCCTAAGTCTCATGACACGCAAACGTTAACAAAGTACCGTAAAACGGAGGAGTCACATCAGGGTACTGATGGATATGTGCCCTCGTGTAATAGGTGATTTGTCAATTCCTATTTTTCTCAAATATAATGCATCGCGACTAATACGACTAGTAAAAAGCATTCTGTCAAAGTATTAGTGGGATAGGTCGTCAGCCTCTAATATATCTATTCATTATATTCGCGTTCACATACCAGTGATTAATGGCTCATGATAAAGGGTATTGTGGCAATAAGGTAACTTAGGCATATATCAAGTCAGGTAAGCATACAGAAAAATACTTGTGATCTGTTTATAGCATGTATCTCCCTCACGGAGTTTAAAATTGTAAAATAGTAAAAGTGAGGCTATGACTCACCTTAAATGTTACTGGTGATGGTGAAAGTAAATTCGGGGTGTGGTTATAGTAACGGCTCCAAAACAAAACCTGGTAAATACAAGTGTCTGAGAATCTGTCTAAATACTAGTAGTGGGTGTGAAAGGAATAATGAATGATGAATAACGATCTGATCGTTGAGTGTGAGCGGTTTATGCTTAAAGTGTTTACAATGCAAGAATAATGTTATATATTATGATTATCTTGATTTTTATGTCAAGTAACTCACAATGTTATTTCTTCAAAAAAAAATGAATGAATGCGTACGTTACCTCGAAATGTTTATAGTTTATAATAAATAAACGAAAGTTAAATGCTACGCAAATTAAAATGTACAAAAATGCATATGACGTGAAGGCGCGACGAAAAATGGAAAATGAAATAAGAATGTCAAGTATAAACAGTAGGCCCTTTTTATTTTCCAGATTTTACACTTTTTTACCCTAACTGTGTTTGCGTTACGTCGTTAGTCCTTCGTTAAGTCCAAAGTCCATAAATAGTCCAAAACTTGTCCAAATGTACATATAAGGCTTGGAATTTAATCATATGTCAATTTATACCCTATATAAACTGTTTTCACAGCTTCAGTCCACATAGTTCTCGATTTTGGCAGTTTTGGTCCTTCTAGTTAGATTGCGTTACATTTTTAGTCCAAAAATGTCAAAAAATGTAGGGAAAAATATGGCGAGTTTTCCTAAGACTTATTTTAGTAATTTCTAACTTATTTTAACTGCTTATCAGGCCGTTTGCTTATTTTAGCTATTAATGGGCTTTAACGAGCTATTTAGTGGCCCATTAACATTTACGATTTTCGTGGGTCTTGGGGAGGGTTTTGGATTATCAAAATGGTTCATTTTTCCATCAAAAGCTTAGTTTGAAAATGTCATGTGTCAGCTTATTCATAGCTTATTAAAATCAGTGAGTTGGGCTTTGAGCCCACTCGTTATTTATTAAAGGGTTTTCAAAATGATTTTGCGAAATACTTTGCCCCGTTTAAAGCGTCGAGTTGTGTGTTTCATGACACGTTATCTAAATGAAAAATGTAGGTTGCCATGTAGTTTAATGAGTCATGTGAAGAAAACGCTGGGTCGTGTGGTGATTTCACGAGTTACACCTTGGTTTTCTACACTACTTAGCATGTTTCACATTAAGAGACTTAGTTAAATTTTACACATTACATACACATATTAAACGTGTTGTTTCAATGACTTTGTGTGTTGAGTTAATATGTTTGACGACTTGTGGAGTAGAGAAGAGAGGGTGAGGTGGTCGTGAAGGTTCATTCGTATATCTGCATGATTTCTTGTTCGCTATTTATACGTATAGTTTAAATATATGGACGTTTCGAATATAAGTGACTAGGAGAGGTGGTATGCATGAGATATTAATGTGAGTTTATGTGATCTAGCGTGGTTCTAAATGTACTGTGATTACATACATGAATTCTTTTACTTCCTCTTATCGTGGTGATGTACAAAATAAAAACATGATACGTTCGAAATATGTATAAGACATGCATGAATGAAATAACTTAACGTGTAAACTAAGATAGAAAGAGAGATCATGAGGCACTTACTACACCTTAGAAAGGTGGTGAAGAGGCAGTGGTGTTCGAATGATAACACAAGGACGAAGGCAGTATGCTTAGACGAGCACAAATATGTTTTTCACGTATTCTTTTTCTATTCGCTAGCTTCCCAACGAGAGACAGAAAGTTTCTGGTTGTTTTAGGGTATTTTGTGAGGTGAAAGAAAGTGAAATGTGGGTAGGGTAGAGTGGGATAGGATAGGGTATTCTTATAGGAAAAATATCCCACTTTCTTGACTTCTTGACTTTCAAAGCTTATCATTGGCCTCTACTGTGGATGACCAGTGATTGAGAGGACACATAAGCTTGTTTTACTGACACTAGGAGATCTTGGGAAAGATATTTGGAGGTAGGTAGTTCTTATCTTTGTTTTTGAAAGCTATATGTATTCGGTTTATATTAATAAAGGTGCCAAAATGAAACTAGCGAGCCACAGACTTTTCCTGCAGTCCAATCCTGATTCTAAACGTCATATTATGTCAGAAATGTCATTAGGAGATCGTAGGAAAAATCGGGGTGCAATTTGGTTGAGTTTTGCAATTTTTGTCTATGCGTTTGGTGTGAAATGGGACGAACGAATTGGCTTCGATGCCATAAGAAATATTCGACACCTACATCTGAAACTTGGCACAAGTAGAGTTTAGTGGGTAGTGATCGTCATGGTGCAAAAACATGTGTAGGTCACGTTTGAATATATGGAGCATTCAAATCGTTTTAGGGAGGAGGGTGTGAATCGGGCGTGTATTAAAGAAACAAAGAAATGAAACGGTGATGGGCTTGTGAGTGTCGGGCTGTTGATGGGCTGAAGAATATGTGAGCCCGATTTTGTTTGTAGTTTAATTAGTGAAATGAATTAGTATTAATTAAGTGTAGTTAGAAAATTTTTAAATATGTTTTGTGTAGGAATTTTATTAATACTTACTATCATTGGTGAGATTTGAATTTAGTGCGAATGGTGTTTTGTGAAAAATTATGTCTCGAAGTACGTGTCATTAGTCGTAATTATCATGATAATGTAACTTGGTAAGAATAATAATAAGAGAAAATTTTAAATTTTCCCGTAAAAATGGGTTTTATTAATCGGTAACTCAAGGTTATCACTAATCAATGAGAATTATTACAATGGATTTTTGTAGAATCCTACATCGATTCCCCACACTAATAAACAATCTATCCTTTTATGGATTGATCGATTCCCCTTGCCTTATTGTGTTTAGTCTAAGATTTCAAGCATTAAAAAGTGCATTTAAACATGGGTTGTTTAAGAAAAACTCATAACTTTTCATTTTGTCATAATTAGCGAAAAATAGTGCCTCTTTTTCCCACCATGTTATTCTTTTTGCCGACTAATCCATGAAATTTGAGCCCACCGTCACACACACTAAATCCGGGTAAAGCTCTCCCCATCGGGGAGGTTACTTGGCGAAATTGCGTATTATTGTTGGTGTCCAAAATTTTGATCATGGTTGAATTTAACTCAAGTTGTATTTTTTTTATTTCTTTCTTTTTTGTGAGTTTTGGGACATTTGCTCAAGAACTAATTATGTTTTGTTTAGAGTCTTCAAGATAGCGGTGTTCACAAATCGGGTCATATCCACAGGAACCAAAAACTGAAACCGAAAATCGAATCGAAAAAAACTGAACCGAATTGGTAACCGAACCGAATTTGTAAAACCGAACTAATTTTCGGTTCAGATATGGTTTTGGCAATATGAAAACTAAACCGTATTGAAAACCGAATTCATATAAATATATTTTTTCTTTATATATTTATATAAATAAAAAGACAATTATGTTTTTGGTAGTATAAATTAAAAAGACAATGATGTAATTAGGATTATTCAGGTCAATCCGAAAACCAAACCGAATTCAAATTCGGTTTTCGGTTCGGTTTTGCCAAAAAAATTTAACCAAGTTAATCGAACCGAACAACCTGATAACTGAATCGATGACCCTACTTCAAGACTACTTAAAGTTTTCATCTTTTAGTCTTGGTTTTGGTTTAGCATTTGGGCTCATTAGCTTACCTTTGATTTATATCACACGTATTAACTATTAAGGAGGAAAAGTATCACAAGATAGAAAAGATGTCTGATAACTACAAGTTGTAAAGACTTTCAAGTATTCTAACTTCTAATTTGGGATTCTTAACTTTATTTTTTTAATCATTTTTCCACAAAACATGACAAATTTATTTTTTGGAATATTGAACCACGAAAAAAATAAAACAATAATCTGGGACCATCTACTTCAAATTGACAGATATATTGCATCAATGAGTTTCTATCAATTATTTGAAATACAGACTTTGAAGTAGCTTTATGCAAAGAGTGTTCTGATATGTATTTTCAACTAAGTATTGCAGTAAAAATTATATATAATTAAATAATCATTATGTCTTTAAACTAAAGTATAAAATAGTTGTTTAATGATTTAATTGCGCAAGGTTTGTATTGTTTGTTAAACGAATATATAGGGTGTGTTTGAGTAAAGTAGCAGTGAGCAGTAGTAGCCATAGCTCACAACTCACAACTTCTTTAAGAAGCATTGTAAAATGAGTATTCCTAAAAAATATCAAAGCTCACCGCTCCTTTGCCAAACGAACAATAAAAATTAAAAAGCTCATTGCTCACCGCTCATCGCCCCAGAAAAACTCTAAAAAGCTCCGCGCCAAACATAGCCATAATATATAAGAACCGGTGATGAACTCAAATAAGTACATTTTATTACTATCATTTATCCTATTAATTTGACTTGTTTTACTATATTATGTATGAGGATTGATACTTAATCGTTCACTTTTGTAATTCTCAGGTAAAAACAAGCATTTGGTGAAACTTGGCGATTTTGGACTAATTATGGAGCAAAACGTGCATAAAGTGAAAGTCTACTGACAATGGACAAGATCAAGTCAATTCTGCTCCAGATGCGCCGCATCTCACTCTCAACATGCGCCGCATCTATATCAAGATATCACCAGATACGATCCAAGATACAAGAGGACATGCGCCGCATCTAATCATGGAGTTACGCCGCATCTTCTGGCGGTGTACGAATATTCCTGAATATTATAATCTTGGACCCCACGCGAAGTTAAGTACATGCGCCGCATCTACTACTTAGATACGCCGCATCTTCCCTCAGACAGAAACTATAAATACCCCCGTAGACCAGACGAATTACAAGTTCCGAACCTTATAACCTAAGTCCGAACAGAAGAACAAAAGGACGAATTCAGTCAAGGAGGCAGCACAAGACACACCCAAATCAAAAGATACAAGAGCTGTAAGAAGGTGCTGCATATGTTTAATTCATTAAGTAGTTTTGTTTTATTGTGTTAGTAAACTTTAATTCATCAAGATTGGTGGCTTGTGTAATGTGGCAACGGAAAGATTGCACTTCCCTTAAAACTGCTTTCTCATTAATTAAAGTTTATATGTTGATGTCTTTGGTTACTACTTATTAGTGCATTGATAACCTCTGTGTTTATTAGTGGCTTGCGGGCATTTGACTGCGGGACATAATGTGGCTCCCACGGTTGTTTCTAAATTGATCACTTAGGAATAACTTTTAGACATAAGTAATCATTAAGGGTTTACTCGCCGATAAGAATAGGACCAACGAGAAAGGATTAACTACATACACTTCATATAAAGCTATCAATAAAACAAGTGACAAACTACTTAATTATAAGGACAGCCCTCTTATTGTCTCGAGTATTTAAACTGTGTACGTGTGTGCTACTTGCTGATTCGTGCCTATTGGTTTATTTTACTATTTAATTGCAAACAAAACCGTGCCAGTCTCTCAGGCTGAAACCCCCTTGCATTAGATATTAAAATACTGATTAGATTAACGAGATTATACGTTCCACTCTTAGTGATCGACACCCCTACTTACCATTATCTTCATAAATGACCGGGTACACTGCTCGTTAAGTGTGTGTGTTATTGAAAGTCGGTAAATATAAATTTAAAACTTGAGTAGGCATTAAAATGCTAAACCGCAACGACACATCACCCCGCATCCAAGTTTTTGGCGCCGTTGCCGGGGAGTGAATTGTTATTTTTGTTAATTTGATTAGTATTTTTAATTAGGTTTTTCTTTTTTAGATTAATTGCATCATTGTACTATTTTGCATATTTTGTTGTTTTGTGTGTTATTTGTTTGCTTTTATTTTTTTTTTATTATTTTTTTTTTTGTTTGTTTTGTGTGTTTAATTTTTTTGTTTTTCGTATTTTTGTTTGTTCTGCTATCGTTGTACTGTGCAAATCAAACGATACGGCGCATCTGATTTCTCAGATACGGCGTATTGCGTTTAATTTTTTAAATACAACGCGTTTAATTAATTCGATACGACGCATCTTTTCCCCAAAAATACGGCGTATCTGTTTTTAGCAAGAAAATTTTTCTAATCGGATAAAGTAATACGACGCATCTGCTTTAGCAGTACGGCGTATCTGTTTTTGATAAAAATTTTCTAAACGATTAACGCCATACGACGCATCTGCTTTCGCAGATACGGCGTAACTATTATTTTAATTAAAAACATTTGCGAATTATTAAACAAATACGGCGTATCGATCTCCGTCGATACGGCGCATCTTACTGAATCAAAAATCGGTATTTATTTTTAAAACGTAACGAAATTACGGCGCATTAACTTTCGTTAATACGAGCATTTAATTTTAATTAGATAAGCTGATTTTTGATTAATTAATTCGATTACGGCGCCCTTCATAAATTCTAAGCGGCGTATCTATTTTCTGAATAAAGTCTGATTAATTTTTAACGATTATAATATACGGCGTATTCCAACTTTTTGGATACGGCGCATCGTCTGCAGATATCAGCAACTCTTATTCTTTTCTAATTTCCGAACGGAAAATATTCTGACTTACCCTTATACTTGGAAGCTTTTACTTTGAAATCTTCTTGTTCTTAATTTTCAGGATCAATGTTCGATATTTTCCCAAACTGGTTCGGAAGACCCCAAAGAAACCTTACTATGGAAGAGTTTTTCACTACTAATCGCTCAAGCCAATGAACAAAATATCATGAAGCAAGGAACTTTATCACCGAATTCAAAGGCAGTCATGTAGCTATTACTAAAGGAACAAAACAATTTGATCAATGGTTTTGGCAATTGAAGTGCACCAATTGTCAACAGTACTTAACAAGGTTTTTTGGAAAGGGCCCACGATCTGAAAAGGAAATTACAACTAGAGGCGGAAAGTCAACCTTTCAAATGGGGAGAAAACACCCGAGGATAAACAGTATAAACAAAATTTCCCCTGAATTTTTTCCACCGAGCAAAGCAACCAAATGGGGACTGATCCAACCTTTTTAATTAAAGAAACCTCTGTTGAACCTAACGATCAACACCACCCTTCCACATAGGGTAAGGAAAGAGAAAGAAGAGCCTATCAAAAGAAAATTCCTGGAGAATCTCAAGCAGCTCAGCTAAGCATACCATTTATGGAAGCCCTAGTGCAAATGCCGAAATATGCAAATATCTGAAAAGCTTGCTTACAAACAATCTAAACTCGAAGAGGCTTGCACCATAACAATGGGGAAAAGAAGCTCCGCAGCATTGCCAACAAACTTCCTCTAAAGAAAAAGATCCAGGGAGTTTCACTATTCCTTGTCAAATTAAAAATTTGCATATTGAAAATCCTTAGCCGACCTAGGAGCTAGTATAATCTTATGCCTCTTTATGTATGATAAATTAGGTCTTGGTGAACCAAAACCTACTAGGATGTGCTTAGAACTAGCTGATAGGTTCCATACAATACCCATTAGGAATAGCGGAAAATATATTAATAAAAGTTGATAAATTTGAATTACCTATCGACTTCGTTATCCTTGACTGCCTGAAAATTTCTAGAACTCCTATAATTTAGGACGGACCATTTTTTAGCCACTGCTAGGGCCATGATTGATGTTTTTTAAAAAAAAAATCTCTTACCATAGGAAAAGATGAGGTTGAGTTTAACATGGAACAATCTATGAGTAAAAGATAATTCCGATGATGATAATGCTATAACATCGATGTTTCTGATGACACGATTAATCAATTTACTCAGAGATTGTTAAAAAATAATTTGCTTGATTCTTTTCTGCTTAAAAATTTAGAAAACACAATTGCTATAGAAGATCAAGTTGATGAGAATACTATTGATTATAATTTTGCTGCTGATTCTGCTGTATGTAACGCGATACGGCGCATCGAAAAGCTCGATGCGGCGCATCTATCTGATGACAGCAGCGATATAATTAAAGAACAGGTTTATTCCGCTAGTGCTACTGAAATTGATAATGTTAAACCTGTGCTTAAGGATCTTCCTTCTACTTTAGAATATGCTTATTTAAACGGAAATACTAATTCACCCGTTATTATTGCATCTGACTTAACGCCAAAAGAAAAAGAGTCTCTTTTGCAGGTACTATATAAACGAAGAGGAGCATTAGCGTGGAGTATGTCTGATATTAAGGGAATTAGCCCGTCATATTGTACACATAAAATCCTTATGGAAGATGAATTCAAACCAACTATCCAACCTCAAAGGCGTTTGAATCCAAAAGTCCAAGATGTGGTGAAAAATGAAATCGTAAAGCTACTTGACTCCGGACTTATCTACCCAATTTCCGACAGCTCATGGGTCAGCCCTATCCACGTTGTACCGAAGAAAGGAGGAATGACGGTAGTACTCAATGACGACAATGAGCTAATCCCTTCAAGAACTGTTACCGGATGGAGAGTTTGCATCGACTACCGCAAACTCAATGACGCAACGAGAAAAGATCACTTCCCTCTTCCATTTATTGACCAAATGTTAGAAAGATTATCGGGATATAATTATTATTGTTTTTTGGATGGTTTTTCAGTTTCTTCCAAATACCCATTGCCCCCGAGGATCAAGAGAAGACGACTTTCACCTGTCCTTATGGAACCTTCGCCTATAGGAGAATGCCGTTCGGACTATGCAACGCCCCTGCTACTTTCCAACGTTGTATGACGGCTATCTTCCATGATATGGTAGAAGACTTTATAGAAGTCTTCATGGACGACTTTTCGGTGTTCGGTAACTCATTTAATGATTGTCTCTTTAAACTTGATAAAAATGCTTGCTAGGTGTGAAGAAACTAACCTTGTTCTTAATTGGGAAAAATGTCATTTTATGGTTAGAGGGGAATTTGTGTTAGGAACACAAAATTTCTGGAAAGGTAATAGAAGTCGATAAAGCTAAAATTGATGTAATTGCCAAACTACCTTACCCCCACTAACGTAAAAGGCGTTAGAAGTTTTTTAGGCACGCAGGATTTTATCGTAGGTTCATAAAGGATTTTTCTAAAATATCTAGGCCTGACCCCAATTATTGCTAAAAGGATGCAAATTTGATTTTTCTGAAGATTGCAAAAAGGCATTTAATATACTTAAAGAAAAACTAACTTCTGCACCCATTATAATTTCACCCCGGGTTGGAATCTGCCTTTTGAACTAATGTGTGATGCTAGTGATTATGCTGTTGGAGCCGTACTTGGCCAAAGGATAGATAAAATTTAAGCCAATTTATTATGCTAGCAAAACATTGAATAATGCCCAAGAAACACTACACCACCACGGAAAAAGAAACTCTTAGCAGTAGTTTTTGCATTCGATAAATTTAGATCATATCTTATATTGTCAAAAAACTATGGTTTACACTGACCATTCTGCTTTGAAGTATTTGTTCAATAAACAGGATGCCAAGCCAAGGCTTATTAGGTGGGTTTTATTGCTCCAAGGATTCGATATGAAATTAAAGATAAAAAGGGTGCCGAGAATCTAGCTGCTGACCACTTATCTAGACTGAAAACCCTGATATGGAGGTGTTTGGGACGAAAGGGAAATAGCTGATGACTTTCCTGATGAACACCTTATGATGGTAGGAATTAAGAGCAATAATAATGGACCATGGTATGCCGACTTTATAAACTTTATTGTTGCAAATGAAATTCCAAAAGGGCTAAAATCCGACGAGAAAAGAAGGTTTATAACTCGCGCTAGCGAGTATATTTGGGATGAACCTTATGCCTTTAAATTATGTCCTGACAATATTATACGAAGATGCGTAGATGGTGATGACATCCCAGCAATATTGGCACATTGCCATTCAGGGCCAACGGGGGGACATCACGGTGCAGTCGTCACAAGAAGAAAAATCCTTGACGCGGATTTTATTGGCCCACTATGTTGGATGACGAAAAAAGAAAAATATAAAAGGATGTGATGCGTGTCAACGATCCGGAAATATAACATCAAGAAACGAAATGCGCAAAACTATATCCATGTATGTGAAGTTTTCGACATATGGGGATTGGACTTCATGGGACCGTTTCCTGAATCTAAAGGTAATAAATATATTTTGGTTGCTGTTGATTACGTATCAAAATGGGTCGAAGCGCAAGCATTACCAACAAACGATAGCAAGGTAGTACTAAGTTTTTGCAAAGTTTTTTTCTCTAGGTTTGGAATTCCTAAAGCTTGATTAGTGATAGGGGAACACACTTTTGTAATCACCATCTAGGAAAGCCTTGCAAAAATATGGAGTATATCATAGGTTTCCCCCGCGTACCATCCTCAAATCCAATGGGCAAACTGAAGTAACCAATAGGGCTATTAAGCGAATTCTTGAAAAAACGACTGGATATAATCCTAAAGGGTGGTCTGACAAGTTAAATGATGCTTTATGGGCATTCCGTACAGCCTATAAGACACAAGGGGATGTCCCTCCGTTTCGTCTTGTATACGGAAAGGCTTTGCCACCTACCGGTCGAAATTGAACAAAGTGCATTTTGGGGGCTTTAAAGGGAAAATTGTAATATGGATAGGAAGCTGAAAAACAAGAACCGTTTCATGGAACTTAATGAACTCTATGAACTAAAGATAAAGGCCTCCCAAAAATACTAAAAACTAAAAAAGGAAAGAATTAAAAGATGGCAGACCAGTTACTGGGTATAAAACGTTTGCTATTGAGAGAAGTGCTACTATTTAATTCCAATTAAAGATGTATCCTGGTAAACTTAAATCAAGATGGACGGGACCCCTTTTGTTTTTCAAGAAAGTTATCCATATGGAAACTATTGAAATAGCGACAAAAAGGTTATATATTCAAAGTGAACGGGCAAACTTTTAAAAATACTTTGAAAATAGAATCGAGGATAATGAGAACCCAGGTGGTGGAGTTTGAACCCACGTATTGGAATAAAGAACTGAACGTGAGTCTAACTTGAAGACTCTTAATAAAGACAATTCTTACCCGGGGGGAAAAACCCGGATTTATCTTTTATTATTCTGTTTTTCTGTGTCGGGTCTGTCAACCCGCTGAGGATACAGCGCATCTCCATCATAAAATTTGGACGCACTCCCCGCAATGTTCATATCTTATTTTTATTTTTTTTCAGTTTTTATTTTCGACTTTAAAAACTATTTATCATTTATATTAATGCGGCGCATCCCTGGTTAAGGATTGCGGCGCATCAAAATTCTGATCCTATTAATTCCCCAAAGGGTCGATAGGGGGTATCTTCTTCAATAAGTTCCGGCGCATCGACTGCCCTGATGATTTTCCGTTTTAATTTTTAAGTTTTTTTTTTTTCCTAACTACTAAAGTATTATGCAAGCTTTGAACCTTTCTTATCTTAGGTGTGTTTTAAAGTATTGGTGGTATTATAGTTTCCCTGAATTTCCTGTGGATACACAAGTATGAAGCTTTAACGGGTTCTAATCCACCGGAAAGGGTGATTTTTTTCTTACACTAATGGGGATCATACCGAGCAAATCCAGGGAGTTTTTCTGTTCTAATTCTTTTTTAATTTCCCGTTTTTAAAACCCTTTTTTACACAACAACGAGGACGTTTGTTTAACTTAAGTGGGGGGATTGGAGAATTAGAACACTTAACACTTACTTGCCTAAACCTTTTTTTAAAAAATAGCTTAAAAAAATTTTGCTTAAAAATCAAACTTAAAAATTTTTTTAGCATGTTTTTTTAAGATCTAAGTTGCATAGCTGCACCAGACATTATTTTCAAAAATTGGGGTTTTTTCAAAATTCACAAATCTATGACTGTGCCGGTGACTTGTAAACTTTAGAACTTGGCTTGTAAAACAATTCGAGACCACCATATGAGTTTTATTTATAAATTGGAATGACTTGTCAAAAAATTTGGTAAAATTCTAGGATTACACCCAATAGCCTAAAATATGTTTTTGTTTTATTGACAAAACTACATTTGGGTTGGGTTTAAACCCCGTAAAACCCTTTTGTTACTCTCATTTTTAAGTAAGATACCCCTAGAAAAACACACAGACCTTTCCTTTCGTTTCTTAAAAACCTATTTTAAAAATGTTTCGTTACAAACCTTTAAAACCTTACCTACCCTGTAGATTAAAAACCTTTTTTTAATTGCTATGGGGCCAAAGTGTTTTTTCCTTAAAATTACCTGTTTCACGTGCGAATTCATTATCTATGGTTAGGTCGGGAAATTGCAAATGCAATTGGATGAAAGTAAAAAATTGTATATCTTTGAGTTTATTTTTCTGTGTTTACTACTTTCACTATTACCGTTATTTCTGAAAGTATGAAAAGAGAAAAAAAATTATCCGGAAAAGAAAGTTGTATGAATGGGGAAATTTTACACTTTCCTTAAAAAAAAAAAAAAAAAAAAAAAAAAAAAAAAAAAAAAAAAAAAAAAAAAAATCGGAAAAAATGAGAAAAAAAAAAGAAAGAAAAAAGAGTTGGAATGTTTATTTTAACCAACGATGTAGATTATGAAAGTGGTTTTCATATGGCCACTATTTTTTTTGTATTAACTAGGGATTAAATGGGAAAAATGGCGTTAGGGAACGCCAATTAAGGTTTTTTTCTTTGATTAAGACTGTTGAGTAAATTCGGCCCTCCCCAAAACGGGGTTTCAAGTTTTTAAAAGCTGTGAGTTAATCCGATAAAAATGAGTCTTGTTCATGGGAGGGTTTTGGGATAGGATTAAAACCACACTTAGATTTTAATTTTTTGTTTGTTTATTTTTCATTTAAAACCAATTTAAAACCCAAATGTTTCCTACCCTTTATTATTCTTTTATCCAACCCAAACCTTTGTTTTTTTATTGAATTAGGGATTTGAGCAATTCTAAGTATCGAAGTGTGGATTCGGCTATGTATTTATGTTTTTGTCGGCCCTTTTTGATATATTTTTATTGGTGAGTTTTGGCCTATCTTTGCCTATTCGAGTTAAGGATTTAAACAATTCCCAATTATCGTTTCGGGATTCGATAAATTTTTTTTGGGATTTTGTCGCCTTTCTGGAATTTGAGATCGTATAAAAAAGAATAATTAACCCTTTAGCCAAAAACCCCCTTTTTACGCTTTAAAACTTGTTTTCCTTACTTTGGGTGGGGAGTTGTGTATACTTGCCAAGCTTATGAAGAATATTCGTCACGACTGGACATGTTAAAACGATTAGATTTGATTTTATCGACTTATTTTATTTTACTTCTAATTCGTTAAGTGTTTAGTTTTGTGTATTATGAATTAAACGAATACATGCTTAAATATAAAAATAAATCCTAACATCTTTTAGGATACATTTTCATAAGAGAAATTTTAAGGTTTACTTGGGGACAAGTAAAGTTCAAGTGGGGGGATATTTGATGAACTCAAATAAGTACATTTTTATTACTATCATTTATCCTATTAATTTGACTTGTTTTACTATATTATGTTTGAGGATTGATACTTAACGTTCACTTTTGTAATTCTCAGGTAAAAACAAGCATTTTGGTGAAACTTGGCGATTTTGGACAATAATATGGAGCAAAACGTGCATAAAGTGAAAGTCTACTGACATGGAACAAGATCAAGTCAATTCTAGCTCCAGATGCGCTGCATCTCACTCTAACATGCGCCGCATCTATATCAAGATATCACCAGATACGATCCAAGATACAAGAGGACATGCGCCGCATCGAATCATGGAGTTACGCCGCATCTTTCTGGCGGTGTACGAAATATTCCTGAATATTAATAATCTTGGACCCCACGCGAAGTTAAGTACATGCGCCGCATCTACTACTTAGATACGCCGCATCTTCCCTCAGACAGAAACTATAAATAACCACCGTAGACCAACAAATTACAAGTTCCGAACCTTATAACCTAAGTCCGAACAAAGAACAAAAGGACGAATCAGTCAAGGAGGTAGCACAAGACACACCCAAATCAAAGATACAAGACTGTAAGAAGGTGCGGGCATATTGTTTAATTCATTAAGTATTTTGTTTTTATTGTGTTAGTAAACTTTAATTCATCAAGATTGGTGGCTTGTGTAATGTGGCAACGGAAAGATTGCACTCCCTTAAAACTGCTTTCTCATTAATTAAAGTTTATATGTTTGATGTCTTTGGTTACTACTTATTAGTGCATTGATAACCCTGGGTTTATTAGTGGCTTCGGGAAATTTTACAAACGGGAACATAAGTGGCTCCCACGGTTGTTTCTAAATTGATCACTTTAGGAATAACTTTTAGACATAAGTAACCCTTTAAGGTTTTACTCCCCCGATAAGAATAGGACCAACGAAAAAAGGAATTAACAACATACACTTCATTTAAACCCAAACCCAATAAAACAAGGGGACAAACAAATTTAATTATAAGACAGCCCTTTTTAAAATTGCCCTCGGGTATTTATCTGTGTAGGGTGTGTGCTACTTGCTGATTCGTGCCTATTGGTTTAATTTTACTATTTAATTGCAAACAAAACCGTGCCACCCTTTCAGGCTGAAACCCCCTTGCTTAGGAAAATTAAAAAACTGATTGGGATTAACGAGATTTATCCTTTTCCACTCTTTTTGATCACACCTACTTACCATTATCTTAAATACGACCGGGAAACACGCCGTTAAGTGGTTTTTTTATTGATAAGTCGGCAAAAATAAAAAAAATTTAAAAACTTAGTAGGAAATTAAAAACCTGCTAAAACCGCAACACACATCCCGCGAAACAACCGGGAAAAGACTAATTTTCAAGTCAAATAAAATAACAAAATAACTTGTTTTCAAAGCTAAACCACTCCAAAGCAAAACAAAAAAACAAAAATAAAATTTATTTTGAAACTAAACAACTTATATTGGCTTAATAGTTAAAATTCAAATACCAATTAATTTACCTATGAAAGATTACTCTTAAAAATCACATTCTTTTTTATGGAAAATATAAATTTTTCCTAACCCCATGTTTCCACAAATTCTCCCTAAATTATAACAAAATGGCCAATTAATTTACCTATAAATAAAAGGGAATAACCATGTATGAACGGATTTATCCTTGAAGACATTACAAAAAAGCTCATAATGGGCCCAATGGTATCAAGTATAAATTGTATCAACAAAGTATTGTATTAAAATTTTGAGTTATAAACACTCATCTCTATGTCCCCTAAATTTTTTCTTTGGATTTAGAGTTAAAAAATCTGAATTTCTAATTGACCCATTCTATTTACCCCCCACCGGGCCATTCTTCTAATTAGGACATTTTTTAAAAGGCATGCTCATCCCCTTTTTATTTTTTATCAAAAACCCAAATAATATAAATTATCCTAAATAATAAAGAAAATCACCTAAAAAGGGTTAGTAAACTTACCCAAATTTTTCTATTGTGTGTACCCATCTTTTTTTGTTTTTAAATCATCAAACTTTTGAATTTTTTTTTTTTGAATATTTAGGGCACGTAAAATAAACCATTTTATCCTTATACTTTTGTAACCATTTATTGACGGGAGAAAGGAAAAATAGTAATTTTAATGTGTAAATGATACTTCAAAGCCCCCCCAAAAGGGCGGGCATGCCCTTGAATTTTATACTGGATGGTTTTAATCAATTTTAAATCATGCCTAATTTCGTTACATTTAACATAATAAAATAAACTCTTTTTAAAAAAGCAATAGAACGCGCACTGCCGGTTAGTTTTTGTTTTTTATTGTTAAAAAAAGTGTTTTTTTTGAAAAAAGAAAACGTGAGTCTACATTTTTTAAATTAATTTTGAGTTCCCCCAATTGCATTCATGAATTGTATTATGCAAGTAAATTTTTGAGGTAAATAATATAAATTGGAATTTTTTTTTTTTATTTTTATTAGTATATTTTATACATGAAATCTGATTGTAAATTATTTATTTATCAGTTAAATTAATTTTATAACTCTATTTCACACAAAGTATCACACATTATCGAAAAAAAAACCAACATTCCAATTTTCAAATTATTTTTGGCCAATCAACAAAAGGGAACTACATATTCTTGATCTAATTGTTTTTGTTCATGTTTGGGTAACCTTTTTTTACCCTGATTTTCGTATTGAAGGATGAAATCTTGAATATTTTGAATGACAATTGGGATTATATTTATCTTAAATTTAAACTAATATCTTGCAATCGCATGTTTCGTTTTTAGGGTTTTAATTGTATGTTATAATAACTTAAGTAATTATTTTATGTGTAATTTTAGGATGAAATCTCGTTTAGAAAGCAACCTTGAACACTGGCAGTATGAGTTCCGTTACATCATAACAATGGGGGATACCATGTTCGTTCCATCATGTTTAAATGAATCTGTTTTTAACCTTCAACACTGGCAGTATCAGTGTTATTACATCATTGACACTGACAGACCCCATGTTCTGCCCTACCAGAGTTTTTAAATGGATTTGATTTTTTATTACTTTGGTTTGTTTTTTTGTTGAAATTGTTTTGAGTGTTTTGCTGATATTTGAAATTTTTGTAGTAGAATTAGATTTGGATTCTAAAAATATTTGAGTGCAGTTTAAACTTATCATCTTAGATACGATATTTTGATGTTTACTGATCCCCTTTATGTAATTAATTTAAAACATCCTTGAACTTATTACCTACTGATTCCATTTTTTTTGGTTCACTAAATAAAATAAATAGACTTAGTAACGAAGATGGATTATCGACCAATCGAAGCTATTATTTAAATTTTTCATGGTATTGGGAAAAAGAACCGATGGATCAAAAAGCAAGGAAATGTAAAGGAATCGAGACAAAGTACTAAGGTAACTAAGTAGTCTTGAGTTACGTGGACGAAGGTAATTTTTTATTTGTTTTAAAAAACATCTTAATTTTTTGGTAATTTGGTGGGGTTTTAGTTATTCATGGGCTTAAAAATGACATTGTTTTTTTTAATTTTGCTTAAATGAGTAGAAAGGTTTAACAACCATTCCTAAAACCCTTTTTAAATGGAAAATTTTGTTCTGGAAAATTGAATGCTCTTTTTTGAAACGGTTTTATTTTACTTTAAAATTTTGTGTTGATATATTAGAACTTGAGTGAAACTATCCCTTGTAATTTCATAAGGTAAATTAAAAACACAAATTTAATGGATTTCAAAGGTCAAAAATAACCTTTTAAATTCCGAAACAATGCTTTTTTAAACACAACATTTGTCGTTAAATTTTGGGGGAATTTCCCATCCCCCCGTCAAAAACAAAGGATTTTCAACCCTTCCTTTTTTCTTAAACTCAGACACTGCTACATAAAGCTGGCCGGCGAGAAAACAGGACGCTGGAGAAATACCCCTACATGTGTCAACTTTTTGGCCTTGGCTTTTATTAATTGTAAATTGCGAAGCACGGTGATACCGAATTGTCTTCCGTTTAAAATTTAAAAGGCATTTTGGTATCCAAAAAGGGAATTAAAACCATACGTGGTATAGCGCAAACGGGTACCAACCCCTTCCCCCGAAAATTTTTTTTTAAGCCTCAATTAATTTAGTCCCAAAAGCCTTCGAACTTTGAGCCGGTTCCATTGCACAATCCCAGCTTTTTAATAAAAATGTTTCGCATGCACATAACAGGTGTACCTATTTTCAATTCAATGAATTGACGGGAAGCCAGATATTTTAATGCTGTTAAAGAAAAGTCACATGTTAATAAGCCCCTATTGAAATGGATCTTCACAACAATACCAAGGGAATCAAAAACTTAGGTTATTTTTTTTTTTGTTTTCTCCTTCAAGTAGTGTAAGCATCCTGTCATTGATCATTCCCAAGTTCATGTGTGAGGCGCCAGTATGGCCCTTTCCTGGAAAAAGGGTCGGGTTTAGGGTTTTTGACCACATGCGGGTAATTTTCCTTCTATTATTGCACCAACATGTCTTCGGAGTCGGGGAATCAACATATCGGCCCGGAATTCAACTTTTTCCTCTCCATCGTTTTTACCTCCGATCGTTCCATTGGCCAATTGATAATATCCAGTTCCGCAAAGTCTTGTATTTCTTTTACGTTCGTATTGATTTGTACCTGTTCCAATCTTATGTTGATAGTCCAAGCGTAACACTGTACAATGGTCCCATAATACGAAGAATTTATTGCCGAGTGTACAACATTGTGTCGTGAACCACCTGTGATGACCGAAGAATTTGTCGAAAGTCACCCCCAAACAAAACTACTTTTCCCCTCCGAATATTTGATCCATTGGGGTTGAATTGATTGTCCTACATATGTCTCTCAGTGTCCCTATCGAACCGCTTCGTAGCAATGTCTATGTGTCATTGGAGCTTCATCCCATATGATTAGTTTGCACTCCCTTTAATCAAACTCGGCCAGTTCACTATCTGCTGGGATATGGCACATAGAATCAATCGACCACATTGATGGGAATTGCAAATCGAGAATGCGCATTCTCCCTCCTTTCTAATAAAGTGCGGCTATAATACCCACTTGACGCGACATTTAATACTATATAGCCTTGTGATCTGATTGCAGCGGATAATGTTTTGTAAAGTAAGTTTTACACCCGTGCCTCCATATCCAATATACAAAGAACATACCACCCGTTTGGCCATTAACAGCATCCATTAAAGTATTAAATATATTTTTTTGCTTGACGGTCAACGTAAACCAAAGAGTTTAATCGTGTTGTTCTTGTAATTCTTCTGGGTTTATCTCAACTCTTCTACTATCAGTCTTTGTAATTCGCCATAGAAAACATTTCGTTTGGCAAAGGCATGTTTGGGATACTCCTTAAACTTTTATTGTTACAAAGAAGCATTGTCTCAATATATGTAAGGCATATATTCTTTCTTTGTTCGCCGAAAGTTCCAAATCTGCAAAAAATAAATTTTATTTTTTTTAGTTTCATTTTATAAAACATATATATAAAAATCAAATGTATGTTTAATATCTTAGAAGTATTTTATTTAGGTTATCATTGTGGCTATTTAGTTTATTGTTTTGACTATCATCTTTAACGATTTTTTCATTTTCTGAACATGGCTTATCATTTTTTGATGAAGGTTGATACTGTTATCGGAAAAATCAGTGGGTAATAATTTGTGGTTATTGTGTACATAGTAGAAATGCTTAATTTGATTCTTCTTTTTTTTCTCCAATATTTGTTAATACATAAATCTAATTGTATTATGGTTTATGTTGTAGACACTCCCTGAATGGTTTCAATGAATGTCAAGAATGTTATGGACGACAAAGCTATGTTGTATATGGGGAAAATGAAGCCAAGATTCCAGTGTTTCATGTTTGCTGATGCTGCTTTTGGTAATGTTTTTCTGGGTACATAAACTTTTAATTTGGTTATGGCGACCATATGTTTATGATAAGTATTTGTTGCGTAATGGTGGACAACGGTAGTGGTAGTTTCCTTTTGGTTATGGATATAATCTGTAGACTTGATAGACAGAGTTTGTGGTCTAATATAATGTCTTGCTTATTAGTAGTTATGTTTGAATTACATTGTTTTTAGAAACAAATAGTGAGCGTTTTTTTAATAAAATCATGGAGATATGTTGTTTCCAATTTAATGTTTTACATTAAAAATATCATACCTGGATCATTCCTTTTTATTCGTTCTGCATGTAACACTCAGTAGCCATTACTTTCCCATGTTTTTTCATAAACAAACTCTGGTCGAACATACAATCTGTCAGGATTAGTATGACATAAAACTTACGCAGGTAGTTTCCGGACCCCCATAGACTGGCTTCTAACAACCCATCAATATATTTCTTTGTCATCTTCCAATAGACCCCGCGCTTGGCAAGCCTCCTTGTAGGTATTGTACGTAACATTTTTCGAATTTTCTAAAGTCAACCCAATCTTGTGCCCTGGGACTTTGTTAATCAAGACTCGTAAATAGAACAGCTCCCCCGGTTGACGGCGACACGTGATGTACGCGTCCAATGCATGTGCCTTCTGTCTTTTTACCCAAATTTTCTCTTCTTGTTTCCATACATAGTGTTTGTGGAAATTCGTGGTAAAGTAGGCTTTCTCGCTTCTTGATATGTCCTATTTTTTTCATCCATTGGACAAATTTTGTATCATTTACGATGCTTTATCCAAAGTACAGTCAATGCTTTTCTGAAGCATCAAATATAACCGACTGTTCGCCTTCCAAATGAAACGGCAAGCGTTCAACGGGAGGAAATCTGTAGTGGATGTCAAATTTGTAAATCCTCCATGCCGCCTCGCACGCTGAAAGATAGCGACAATCGTAATAGTCCTTGACTTCATCTACATCTTGGTCTTCTACGGCCGCCGTGGCCCTATCTGGACCCTTGTTTATATACTTGAAAAGATATTTTATGGACGTCGCCTGATTGCACCACTCCACATTAATATGTGATTGGTAGCGTCTCAACAACGCTGGATTGTAAGGTACCACGTATCCGTTGTGTAATTCTGACCCGCTCTTTGTTACTGTACATCCATCGTTCCTCCCTTTTATAAAGTGCGTATCCAATGTCATCTATGACTGTCGAATCGTTAAAATTCCTTAGGGAATCTCTTTGTGCACTTGTTTTTTTTACGGTACAGGGGCAAGTTGGCCGTTGTGGGGCCACATGGCCCATGCATCATATGATCAGTAACAATTTCATACAGTTCCGGGTCTTCATTTTTATCCGGTATCTCCGCGAAATAAATTGATCAATTTGGCTTGTTGTCTTGATTTTATCTTTTTCTTCCAAGAAAAGCAGTATATAGAGCATGTGGTAGACCTCTTTTTCTGGAACTCAACGGTATAAACAAGCTGCATCAAGATGATAATGTTTAAGTAATGTATATAATCAATGATAATTGACGCAGTTACTCTACATTTTTATAATAGAAATATGATAATACCTGCTTTTAAATGTCCAAAAAAAATGGCGGTCTTTAAAATCTCTCATTAGCCGTCCAACTTTTGTTTAAATACCCTGACTATTGCATCAGCCTATCCTCAGACTTCAACCCCTTATCTGCGACAAACCGTGCAATTTCTGGCCAATTTGGATTGCATGTGAATGTGATAAACAGGTCAGGATATCCGTAAACCTTGCATATTGTCATTGCATCTAAATAGTTTTGCATCATATATCTTGGGCTCCCAGTAAATGACGATGGTAAATATAACCTTTTTCCCACGTAATGTCACCCCAGATTCTTCTTGCTCTGCCAATTTTGCAAGTTTAGAATATGTTTCACTCCTCAAATCCTTCTGTTGATTTTAACAAACGACATCCTTTCAGATTCTATCATAGTGTAAGCGTCAACAATAAATTGTTGGCATAGCCTCCTTGCATTGAGTATCATCGAGAAAACTCCTGCCCTTTCTTGTAGCCGATATGCAAAATACTCCCTCATTGTTACGCGAGTTTTTTTGTTTGTTGGTGTGTAATCAGTAATGCCTACATGATATATGTTTGTCCAGTAACCATCTTCTGCATATGGGAACAACAATGGGTACTGTAATGCCAGGTATGACGGGTGCAATTCACTAATTCTTCTAAGCCCTCCTTCTTGTAAGTGCAAAATAATGTCTCTTTTGTGTGTTGTAGCGTCAAAGTCCCCAACTATGAGTCCTCCAATTTCATCAGCTGTGGGTAGGTTATAATTTCTACCATCTCATTCTCAGTGTACCGATAAGGCGTAATTTGAATTTGTTTTCGTCACTTTTTCCTGACTAATCGTTCCCCAGCCATTCTGAACTGACCAACTAATGGATTGATTGTATCCAGCATGTCCCGTAAATCTACAGTCAGCTGGTGGTCTATGTTATAGTTTGGTTGATTTCGATGTGCTGTCGATGGTACTGTATGAAATGAATATAGTTATATTAGTATGCTGTTGTTTTATGCAAGTAATATATAAACGACATGTACAAAATGAAAAAATAATCAACGTTATCATACCTGACACAAATTAATTCTATTCTGTATTTCATTTTTTGAATCGTAAATATATAACTGTGGCAAAAACAGGAGGTTTGTTTGCCCTCTGGTAACAGACTCCCCATTCTATGATAAATTTTCACCTTGAAATCCTGTAACAATATGCTCCATATCCTTGATTAACAGATGTGTCCTGTCTTGCACCCATGGATGTGAATGAAAACATCGAATTATATCGTCTGATATTATCAACAAAATCCTTGCTTTTTGGATGTTCACCATCCATAAGCTGTCTCAACAATTCAGGTGGATTCTTAACTTCATTTCCTAATTTCACTTTTCCTTTTCCACAACATATAGATAAGTATCTTCGTTTGAAGACGTCGATCCTACCATAGCCTCAGCATGCCACAGTAATGCAATCGCACGATTGACATGTGTAAATAGGATCTCCATGGTCAAAATAATCTGTAAATGTATAATGAAATTAAATTAATTATTATTTAAAAAAAAATGAAAAAATAAATAAAATAAAACTTAATATATTTTTTGGTACTGAATGGTGTTTTTTTATACGGATTTGTCTAATGGCTTTACCATTAGATATGCCTTTAAATTGGTTTTTATGTGCTTCTTGATTGTTTGCAGAAGATGTGGTATTTAAACCCTCCCGTCTTGGTATTTTTTGCACGGGTGCTTTCATTTTATCATGTAGTCTCTGTGATTTGCGTTTTGCAATGTGTACACCAGGTTGAATAGTTCCAAGATAGGTAGGCTCTTTAGGCATGGCTGTAAAAAAAACGAATAAACAAAAAGACGAAGCGGAAATAACTGTTAATTATTTGCTGGAGGAATTGTAACATTATTACGTGTTTTGGTTAGATCTTTGAATGGACGTCCCCTCGGTCTTTTTGTGGTTTCTGTGGCTGTTGTTGTTTTGGGTTGTGAAATCGTGCGAGTTGGCCGTATGCTTATATCGGTAGGAGCTGTTGTAAAATGAAGTTGTATTAACATGATCAAATAGTTTTCATTGCAAGCAAATATAGTGTGTAAATATCATGTTGGATAGTTTCAGTTAATTAAATGACCTGTTTCGTTTGGGTATATCGGTGGTCGGCCTATGCATTCAGATGTTTTTTTTTTATTTGAGAAGGCATGCGAGTTGGCCGTAGACTGAGATCATTAGTATCTGTGTCAAATTGCATCATGAATGTTAGTTGAAACTACAAAACATGATATTTAGATGCTGAATTATAGTACAATGATAATTATTTGATAACGTTAATGCAAATTCAATTTACAGCAGATCCTCATGATATCAACATATGGCCAACTCACAACGCTTTCACAGCCCAAAACAACATCAGGCACATAAACCACAAAAAGACCGAGGGGAGGTCCATTCAAAGACTGAACCAAAACATATAACATAGTTATTTATTCCATCAACAAATAATTAACAAATATTTTGTATCGTTGTCTTTTTATTTTTCACATCTGGTACGCATGTTATCTGGCATATGCGTTAAGATGTTGTTGTCATTGTTTGAAAAAGGCGCGCATGTTGGCCGTGTGCTGAAACTATTGGTACCTGTCGTAAATTGAAGTTGAGTTAACACAATAAAATATTTGTCATTGAACATAGACAGAGTATATAAATATAATGTTGTGTAGTTGTAAACTAACTGAATTACCCATTGCGATTGGATATATTGGTGGCCGTCCTCTGCTTACATTTGTTTGTTACGCCTTTTTTTTTGGTTTTCCTCTTGGTCGAATTGCTAAATCATTTGCTATAGTTGCCATGATGCTAATAAATCAATTATACTGTAAACTCGTTTGAACTGTTCACAGTATCAAATGGTTGTGGAAAGATATTGAAAATATTTAACTTGTAAAAAAATATATAATCTATAATGAATATCTTTTAAATTTAAACAAAGTATGATATGCCATAATATATCTATTACTATAAAGTAGCAATTTTATCAATGTGTTTTCAGTATAAACTTATCTTTGGAAATTATTTAAGCATATCATATATGTAGGGTATAAGATAATTGACAAAGTTTAAATATATTTAGATACTTCTACTATTTAAATACAATAATATATAATGAAAGATGCCGATCAACTGGCATAATGTTTCCAATGGCACAATTCCAAATTTTAGATGATCTGATGAAAATTTCTGGCTCGTCCAAACTGCATGATTGTATGCGCGTGTGGTTTGTGCAGCAGTCACATGAAGACTCGTTCTGTGCAAAATTGATACACGCTTGTTGTGAGCATCTTAGGAGAGTGATGGCGAAGAACCGAGTGATGATAGCTGACATGGAAGCATTAGGGCACCGTGGAGTCGCATTAGACTCACTCGATGCTTTGAAAAAAACTCAAGAGAGGCATCAGGCATTGCTTGAACTGCTAGTTGATTTGTGTGCTCAAGCCAAAGCCGGTGTCCGCGAGGAAGAGGGTAATGCCATGAAGATGAACGATTTTAACTAAGTTTGTTTTAGTAGTTTTTTTCCCTATACAATGTTTGATTTCGATATTTGCTTTATGTATTAAGTAAGTCAATTGGATTGATCTATTTATTTTGTCGATTTGTTACAAAACTTACACGAAACTCAATGATTATTCACAATTGTGGTCAATGGTTCTAATAGTATGCACAATAAAAAAAAATCACGGCACATGACATCTACAATCAAAACAACCATTTAAATAACATAATATTCTGAACATAAAAGAAAAATTAAGAAATAAACAAACTGTTTTCAATATCTTTGAAAACATCAGCAATTTTTTGTTGTGTTTCTGCTATTGTTGCATTCCGAGCATCAATGCTCTGTTGTCGATGCTGGATGATTTTCTGCATCTATTCTGTTCCGTTCTTCATCCCTCCTGTTCTGTTCTTCAAGAGTTTTTATACGTTGATTGTAAAGATCAATCAACGTTTTTTTGAGTCGCATGAGCGCCGTTTGAATGCATTTTAACCCATATATGCTGGGGTATGTCGTAAATCTTGTACTTCTCGGGCATTGGAGGAATATCACCACGTTTTGGTTTTTTAGCCTCATTCGATTTAGGGTTTGATGAGGATGACGCCATTGAATAATCAAGTAAATACTGTAGTAACTTAGAATAGTCAAAAGGATAATAAAAAGTGGTTGTTATCTCTTTGTATTTATAGACTCCTTAAAAGTCACAATGTTTATATTGAAAAGACACGACAATTTAATTGAACAGTGGCTTTCTTTCCAGATTTATTGTTGTGTATACATACATTTATGCATATACAATAAACATAATGTTAAATATTAAGATTTTATTCAAATTGAATAAACATAACCTTTATTGTGTCGAATATATTCAATTTGAAAGTCGATTTATTTCCAAATTCGTATTTCCTATAAACATGTTAATTTATATTAATTAAAGTTTTTAAATTTAAATGGAAAGCCGTGTTATTTTTAAATTGGTGCTTCGTATAAACCTGTTTATGTATTATAGATAAAAAAAACTAAATCATAATTTTCCTATTTAATAATTATGATCGCACATCTGCACAAACAGTTAGTACTGTTGGATAGACGTCCATTTAAAGTTTTCTGCAGCTCATAATAATAAAGTTTAGTACTGCTATCAATATATTTGTACTGTTAGATAGACGCTGGTACTCGGGCCGAATTAGTGACATACCCGTTGAGGACTTATGTTGATTGTGTACATGTTATTGGGTACTGCTCTTCTTATTTGGATTATTTATTTGTTTCATTAATACTGCTTGCTCAAAAAAGTTAATACGTTTTAACTCATGAGAACCAAAAAAATGTATTTTTAAAAAAATCAACCAACAATCTACCAACATTAAACATAAAAGATGTATTTTTAAAACAATAAAGGCTGACAAATACGATCGAACACGAAAAAAAAACTACAAACAGTTATTAGTTGTCCATCTGTTTTTTAACATTCTTTATCGTCTCTTGATACTCCAATATCTTCTTCTTTTGTTGATCAATAGCCTCTTTACACTCAAACATTGTTTGTTCATCGCGTGCGATTCCTGCCTCCATCTCTGCTATCCGTCGTCTAAGTTGGGAAATATATCGTATTGGTAGAAATATCTCACAACCGCTGCGTCTGTTTTTGGATCTGATGAAATCTCCTTTGCTGGGGAAACGCTTCTCGGACGTTTGTTTGGCGGATTTGATGAGGAAAAAAACAAACGACTCATTGGAAACTATTATTTGTTAACCTAAAGTAAAAAAGAATTGTAATTGTTTGATTGCTTTCGAATTCGATCCAGCATTTATAGGTGCGGAAAGGGTGTATAAAGCTATGATGAGTATATTTTAAATTTAACCAATATCCTGTATACCAAAGGGTGTATAAGCTATGATGAGTATATTTTAAATTTAACCAATATCCTGTATACCATGTTTATCAATTACCAATATTTAGCATGCATATTATCCTATTTAAATATAAGATTATATCCCGGAATGATTTACGCATATTATGTATTTAGAATAAAAAATAATCGTATTAGAGTAAAAAAATAGTGGTATTATTTGCATCTAATGAAAGTTAAACACGATGTATAAAACTACTGAACAAAATCGATCATACACTTGTTTATAAACACAAACCATTGTTAGGTACATTAAAAGCGTAAAGGTTGTATAAGCTATGAGAAGTATATTTTAAATTTAACCAATATCCTATATACCATGTTTATCAATTACCGTATATTACCATGCATATTATCCTATTTAAATATAAGATTATATCCCGTCATGATTTACGCATATTATGTATTTAGAGTAAAAAATTATTTGCATCTAATAAAAATTAAAAACGATGTATGAAACTGCTGAACAAATTCGATTAACTAAAAAACATTCAAATCGTTAAACATCAATGAAAGTAATGTGTTAATACAAATAGCGTCCCAAAAACGTTATTTATATTCTTTGATCTTTCATTAGTTTTGTTAATGACAAATATAAGGAATATCTTTTAGCAAATAATAAATACTAGCTTAGTCTCTTAAGTACACACTTTACACTTCACATATTAACTTAGAATTACAAGTTTAGTAACTTGTTTCCTTAAAAGGAAACTTTAATTCATAATCTATGCCATGACATCATTGTATGCATCACATACAATATCTTTGATATATCTTGGTTAGATATGCAAGCAACATAGTTGACATTTGAAGATCTTGGATGATATGGTAAGATACAACTAAGATATGGTAAGAGACAACTATTACATAGCTGTCACATCCCACGGATCCAAGTGTTATAAGGGACGGATCCCTTTTGAAGGATCCGCCGGATCCGTGGGAGCCTTTCCTTGCTTGCCTATAAATAGCAGGCTTGGTATTTGATCTTGGCATCACTCATATAGCTTAAACACATATACTCATTCAGTACATATCTTACTAACATCATTCATAGTTGCATTTCACTTTGATCTTCCATTTTGTAGAAAGGAGATCAAGCATTCAAGGATCTACAGAACCGTAATCCTTTAGTTGCATTACTGTGTGATCTTATAGTTTGTTTCACACATCATATCTATCATTTGTAATCAGTGAGTGTGGTTAGTACTTTAGTCCTTAAAGTACAAAGAGTGTAGGGAGTGGTTGTACCCGTGTAAAGAACTCGACATCTAGCTTAGTGTCGGTAAAGTAAGTAGGCGACGTCAGGTTGGTTCTACCTTGTGAAAAGAACCCGGTGTTTAGCTTAGTACCGGAAAAGGAAGTAAGCGACGTGTAAAGGTTTTCTCCGCCTAGGAAAGGAGTTTGTTTCTTAGTGAAAGATAAACTCTCGAGTAGGAAACTCGGGGAGTGGAGTAGGGCAAGGAATAGAGTTCTTGTAGCCGAACCACTATAAACAACTGTGTCGTGTGGTTTGATCTTTCCTCTCTTTATCTTTTGTTTACATTGTGTGATTATTTATTTGTGATTGTTTCCTTTGAATTAACATATAGTAACAAAGCAAATAAAACTTTAAAAACGGTAAAAACTATTCAACCCCCCTTCTAGTTTTCCACAATTGGCATCAGGAGCTACGTTACTTAAGATCTTTAAAATATATTGTATTTTAAAACTTAAAACGATCCATGGATTTTGAAAACTTTAAAGAAGGGCAATCTATGCAGAGACCACCTCTATTTGAACCAAATTGTTTTATTTATAAGAAAAATCGCTTTGAGACTTATGTAAAGTCAAAGGATATAGATCTATGGTATATTATAGTTGATGGTGATTACAAGCCTATTTGTAATAATATTTCGGGTGGTCGGGATGATGGAGCTTCTCTTACTCGTCACAGTGATGAGCAAAAGAAACTAATTGCCAAAAATAACGAAGCCAAAATGATGCTTTATAATGCCTTACCTAAGAAAGAATATGAAAGAGTTTTTATGTGTAAAACGGCTAAGGATATTTGGCAATCTCTTATTATCACACATCAAGGAAACTCACAAGTAAAAGATAACAAAATTGATCTTCTTGTCCAACAATACGAACAATTTGTTATCTCTGAAGATGAGACCATTGATAGTGCGTTTGCTAAGTTCAATACTATAATTACATCACTTAAAGCACTTGATGAATCTTTTTCTAGCAAGAATTTTGTCAGGAAATTTCTAAGAGCACTCCATCCGAAATGGAGAGCAAAGGTGACAGCTATTGAAGAATCTAAGGATCTCTCAAGCATGACACTGGATGAGCTCATAGGAAACCTAAAAGTTCACGAAATGATTATGGAAAAAGACTCGGAAATTGTCAAAGGCAAAAAGGAGAAGATTAAGTCTATTGCCTTGAAAGCCAAAGTCGAGTCAAGTGATGATGAGTCTTGTTCAAACAGTGATGATGAAGAATATGCCATGGCTGTGAGGGATTTCAAGAAATTCTTCAGGAGACGAGGAAAGTTTGTAAAACCACCTCGTGATGAAAAGAAATCCTCTCGGAAAGATCGTGACGATAAGAGAGGTAAGGATGATAGGAAATGCTATAGGTGTGGTGACTCCAGTCACTTAATAGGAGAATGTCCAAAGCCTCCAAAGACCAAGTCTCAAAGAGCCTTCGTTAGTGGAGCTTGGAGCGATAGTGAAGGAGATGATGATGATGAGCCTAAGAACAACGAAATTGCACTTATGGCCGATGACACAGAAGAGGTACATTCTGATTCATACTCCTTTATAGATGATGAAACCTTAGAAGTAGAATATAACAAACTGTGTGATGTCACTTTAAAAATCATAAACAAAAACAAGTTTTTGAAAACAAAGACAACACTTTTAGAAAATGAAATATATTGGCTTAAAGAAAAAGCAATAAGAATTGAAAAAGGTAAAGTTAGTAAAGAAACATGTGTGTCTTGTCAAGAACTAAAACTTGAACTAGAAACCTTAAGAACCACACAGGAAGATTTAATCAAACAAAATTCAAAGTTTAAAAGGTTTGATAAAAACATAAGTTGTGCAGATGAAATAATGAAAATGCAAAAGCTACCTCATGATAAAACAGGACTAGGCTTTATGAAACTAGGAACCTTAAGTGATTTATAAGGAACAGACTGTGAATAAAACTGATTCAACCAAGTTGGACACCCACGGATCCGACGGATCCAAAAATTTGGATCCGCCAGGTATATCCAAGGGATCCGCGGGTACAGAAGTTGAACAGAAGGTTCACAAAGTCGACCGTTCCGAGTTTGTTAAAGTTACTAAGAAACCTAACAGTAGCATAACCAATAATAAACACAAACCAACAGTATCTTTAGGAAGAGGTCAAGCTAGAAATGAATATAGAGTTAAAACGGATCAACAAAGACCTCAGATGAGTTTTCCCAAACACCCCTTTCCAAAGAGTATAGTTAATTCACAACACACTTATCAAAATAATTGGAACCAAAACATGTCTAGAAACTTTCATGGTCCTAATTATATGCCGTGGAACAATTGTCCACCTTTTCAGTACATAAACCATGATAATGTCATGTTTAACCCAAACGGACCCATGAGATATTGGGGACCAAATGCTTGAGTCTTTTATGAACATTAGGTATGCTTGAAAGTTGATCTTGAACCTGATGAGTGGATCAAAGATAGTGGGTGCTCAAGACATATGACGGGAAACAAAAATCTTTTCTCATCCTACCAAGTGTATGACGGAGGTAATGTCACATTCGGTAGCAAGCTTAAAAGTAAAATCATCGGAAAAGGTACAATCTCTCATGACTCTCTATCTATTGATGATGTTGCTCATGTAGATAATTTAGGATTTAATCTACTTAGTATAAGTCAATTATGCCGCAAAAAGTATAACGTCCTTTTCAGTGAAAATGGAAGTAAAATACTTAAAGATGGCATAACCGTAGGAAAAGGTGTTTTAAAGAATAATGTCTATGTTATGAAATTAGATAAAACACCTAAAGATAAGTTATGTCTTACCTCCTTGGACGAAAACTCAACTCTATGGCATCGACGCTTAGGTCATGCAAATATGAGGCTTATTCAATCCTTGTCTTCCAAAGAACTCGTTAGGAACCTACCCAAGTTGAAATATGACCAACACTTTTGTGATGCTTGCAAAATTGGGAAACAAATACATAGTAGCCATAAGGCTAAAAACATGGTATCTACATCTAGATGCCTAGAGTTATTACATATGGATTTGTTTGGCCCGTCGGCTATACAAAGTTATGGAGGAAATTTTTACACTTTAGTCATAGTAGATGATTACTCTAGATATACATGGACAAAGTTTTTGAAAACTAAAAATGAGGCATTTGATAAATTTGAAATTCTAAGCAAGAAAATTCAAAATCAAATAGGAAGTAATATAGTATCTATTAGAACTGACCATGGTCGAGAATTTGACAATGAAATTAAATTTGGAAATTTTTGTGATAATAATGGAATAACTCATAATTTCTCGGCTCCTCGTACACCTCAATCTAATGGTGTAGTAGAACGTAAAAATAGAACAATTCAAGAAATGAGTAGAACAATGTTAAATGAACAAAACATACCACAAAAGTTTTGGTGTCACGCTGTAGATACTTCCACGTATATCCTAAATAGAGTTTTAATTAGACAATTCTTAAATAAAACTCCCTATGAAATTTATCGAGGCAAAAAGCCTACATTAGGATATTTTAGAGTTTTTGGAAGCAAGTGCTTCATTTTAAACACAAAAGACTATCTCACCAAGTTCGACCCAAAGTCGTATGAAGGTGTTTTTCTTGGATACTCACAAAATAGTAAAGCATACATAGTATTAAACAAGGAAACATCAAGAGTCGAGGAATCATTGAACGTAACATTCAACGAAAGTCCACCTCCCTCTAATACATCACCTTTGGTAGATGATGACTTGGTTGAAAGTCAAATGGTTAATACTATAGAAAACATTGAAAATGACAATGAACCCGTAAAAGGAGAAATAGTCAATATTAAAGAAACTAAAAGTCATCCATTAGAAAACGTCATAGGAAAACTTAATGAAAGAACATTAAGATCCAAAGCTCAAAATGAAAGTAATTATTTTTGCTTTATTTCAACCATTGAACCTAAAAATATTGAAGAGGCAATAAAAGATGAATCTTGGGTAATTGCTATGCAAGAAGAACTTAATCAATTTATTAGAAATGATGTTTGGACTTTGGTACCTCCACCTAAAAAACCAAACCATAATAGGTACCAAATGGGTCTTTAGAAATAAAATGGATGAAAAGGGTATTATATCTAGAAACAAAGCTAGGCTAGTAGCTCAAGGTTACAATCAACAAGAAGGTATAGATTACGATGAAACCTTTGCACCAGTAGCTAGACTTGAATCTATTAGGATATTACTTGCATATGCATGTGCACATGATTTTAAGTTATTTCAAATGGATGTCAAAAGTGCTTTCTTAAATGGTCTTATTAATGAAGAAGTATATGTTGCACAACCTCCCGGCTTTGCCGACTTTGAAAAACCAAATTATGTTTTCAAACTTAAGAAAGCTTTATACGGACTTAAGCAAGCACCAAAAGCTTGGTATGATCGACTTAAGACTTTCCTAGTTGACCATAAGTATACCATGGGCCTAGTAGATAATACTCTCTTCACCAAGAAAAAGGGATCACATATTATTATAGTCCAAATATATGTGGATGACATTATATTCGGTTCAACTTGTCAAGAGTTATGCGACGATTTCTCAAAAATCATGCATGACGAGTTTGAAATGAGTATGATGGGGGAACTAAACTTTTTCTTAGGTCTCCAAATTAAACAATTAGAAGATGGGATATTTTTCAACCAATCAAAGTATATCAAAGATATGCTTAAGAAGTTTGGTCTTGAAGACTCAAAACCCATGAGAACACCCATGTCCTCCGAAACCAAACTCACTAGGGATGAAGAAAATGAATCCGTAGATAGCACTAAATATAGAGGAATGATTGGTAGTTTACTCTATCTTACGGCTAGTAGGCCTGACATTATGTTTAGTGTTTGTCTATGTGCACGTTTTCAAGAAGATCCAAAAACATCCCATCTAGAAGCCGTTAAAAGAATATTTAAGTACATCAAAGGTACTACACACTTAGGATTATGGTATCCCAAAGGAACGGGTGTAGAAACCATAGTGTATACCGACTCAGATCATGCAGGTGACTATGTTGATAGGAAAAGTACTAGTGGTATTTGTACTTTTGTAGGATATTGTCTCACGTCATGGTTTGCTAAGAAACAAACTGCCCTCGCAATCTCAACAACAGAAGCAGAGTATGTGTCTGCAGGAAAGGCGTGTCAACAAGCACTGTGGATGAAACAAGCTCTCGTCGACTATGGAATTGAACTCAACAACATTCCCATTCTTTGCGACAACAAAGGTGCTATCGATTTAAGCAAAAATCCAGTCCAACACGCTAGAACCAAACATATTGAAATACGCCATCACTTCCTTCGCGACAATGTACAGAAGGGAATCATCTCAATTGAGAAAGTTTCCTCAGAAGACAACATTGCCGATATCCTCACTAAACCACTTAAACGTGAACCTTTCAACTATCTTAGACTTGGATTAGGATTAATGGAACCTAGTGATTAGGAGAAACATTAGTATAAACATTAGTTTAGCCACACACGACACTAAACCAAAACATGTGTTCTGAATCCGCGGATCCAATCGTCAACAAAGACGGATCCTTTGTTTGGGATCCGCCGGATCCGCCACATGCTAACTCCAGTTTATTATTTAATAAACAAGAACATCTACTATTCATTCCTCACTCCAAAACATATCACCTTACTATAACTCGACACACACTTAATCTCCATCATATTTTGGACCATTTTCTTCCACTAATTTGTGTTTCTAACATCACTGTAAGTATTCTTATCACATTTATACTCCTGATCTGCGTCTAGGATTTCCATTTCATGCACAAAACCAAACTTGGGGTATATGCATAATTCTTGAAAAATCATGAAGCATATTTATTGCATTATACTTAAAAACATGTTTTTCTTAGTTAGGAATTGCATCTTATAGCACATTGTCTTAATTTAACAAAAACCCCATGAAAATTTTTCACTAAAATCTTCTAACGACTAGGTAAAATGATCTTTTCTTACATTGTTCATACAAATGCAAAAACGTTATCTTTTAGACTTCACTTGCATAATGTCTCTTGAATGCTAAAGGGAATACATAACTAATATGTATTTTCGGGTACATTCAACCGTAGCTACATTGAAATAGGAGTGTTTGGGTTATCTCCCATTTTGTAAACAAAACTTGCATAAACTAATTTTTCTTGCATCAAAAGAGTCGAGATAACCGCACCTCCACATTGTCCCCATGTAGGCACACACTAGGAATTTTACACTTCCTTTGATCATTTTAACTAAAACTATGTAACTTTTTGTACTTAGGAAAATCATGCCTCCCGCAACCAACTACGATCACAAGAAAACCGTTAACTACTTACCTAAAGTCCACAAAACCAAGGGTCTAACCGATGCTCAAATAGAAATTTACAAAGTCTTAGAGAAAAAAGTATGTTCATGAGGGTAGAGCCGTAGATGCATCATTTTATGAAGGCACTCAACTTAGGGAACAATTAGCCGCAATTCAATTTGATTCTCTTTTAGACATAGACGAGCCAATCATTCCTAGGTTCATACTTGAGTTCTATGCTAGTGTAGGTCTTACCTCAAGTGATGAAGGTTACTTAAGTCTTCATTTTACTCTAAATGGAAATCTTGTCAACATCCCTCTTGATCAATTTGGTGAGGTCTTAGGAATTCCAAGTCAAGGTACATGTATTTACTCGGACAAATGGTCCTTAACAATCTTAGACTCCAATCTAGATAGGACGGCACGATATGCCACTCCTCTCCAATCAAAAGAAGTGATTAGGGACCATCTCTTCATTCCTAAGAACAACCCCACAAGAATGTATCGTGGTCGTGAAGTTGCTAGAGATCCATTCGCAATGGAACTTAATGAACTAAGACCCGAATTCAAGAAGATGGAGGATGTGTTAAGGGCAAATGTGATGTGCACCATAGGAAACCGTGATCATATCAATGCTTGTTTATGTCACATGATGTACAACATCTCTACTCGTCAACCCTTCAATCTTGCCTATTATGTTGCCAAACGAATGTGTGACATTCCGGTTCAAAGCAAGATTGCAATGCCTTATGGTATGCTCTTAACCCGACTTTATAGAGCCTTCGCACCCGCTCGTCCAAACCATCTAGGCTTTGTTCCGGATTACAATGAAATTGAACACACCTTCGTTCCTTTGAGTGATTTTAGGGTTAGTGTTGATAAGGGCAAACGTCCTCGTGTTCCAACATCATCCTCATCATCTTCCATGAGTGAAGATGATGGTATGCCAAATTCTAGGATTCCTCCACCCGAATACTTGAGCCATCTTCCTCCAATTCCACATGAATCCGCTGAGTATCGAAACATCAAAGGAATGGTGAAGAATCTGGGGCGTTGGATGATGAAATTACACAAGGGGATGAAGAAGTTGAAGAAGAAGCTGAGTTAATGGAGTGTTTGGTTTTAAACAATGTTGGATATTGTGTTGTTAAATTTCTATGTGTCTTGAATTTATCTGATAATACTTATTGTGTATGTGTAATAACTAACACTTGCAGGTAGATAACCATCATGGTTATCAATTTTCCGGGTGATTGCCTATGTTTGGCATAACACCTAAAACGGTAAGTTTCTAAGTATGGATTAAACTATGTGCAATCATGTGTTAATGTTATCATATTTAGTTGTTTTGCTATACATATTAGATGTTAAGTAAGGTCTAGGTGTATTTTCGGGTTTTCGTCGAAAAACGCGAAATATGACATATGTTCTGTTTACTTTCTTAGTTTTAGGCCTACGGATCCCGCGGATCCCAAAACAGGGTTCCGCCAAGGCTTATCGTTGGATCCGCCATCCGCCTACCTGCGGATTTGGCGGATCCCAGAAAATGGTTCCGCCTTTTATCCACTTTGGATCCGCAGGTTTCCCAGCAAAATTCTAAAACTTTTTCGACTCATCCCGATTCTTAAATCCTAGTGTTTAGTATAATCTAGGATTCATGTACTAATCATAATTCATCTTAGAATCATTTAGGAATTCTTAGAAACTTAGGAACAAAATTTCCCACCAAAATTTAAATTTTTAAACTTGAGGTATGAGTTACCAAACCAATACAAAGAAGGAACCCTTTTGAGGGATCCGTCAAATCTGTGGACATATCAAATCATCAGATTTTCCACTATCCTCTTATATTAACTGCATATCCAAAACATATTACTCAACCAAAGCTCAATGGATTGACTTCATTGATATGACCTGCACAATTTTCTGTTCCAAATCATTAGTAACCAACATTCTCTATTGGATTCACATCAAATCCAAACACACAGACTCACAAACCTTCTGTCTATAAATTAGTACTTTAGGATCATTTCTTCACACAACAAACACTTCCTCTCCTGTACACTTTAGATATCCTTCTTCACCATGACTAAGTCACACAACTCTTCCACATCTAGAACTCCAAGAAGAACAGCTCGCATCAGTGTTAAACCTTGTTGTTTTATCAACTTAGCAAACTCCTCATCTGAGGAAAATTCTCCTCTCAATATATCATCACCCATTGCTAGTGAAAATTTCCTTACACTTTCCACCCCAACACCATCACATGTTGTTATAAAAACACCACCACCAACCGTTACTCCAATAGCCACTACTCCACCACCGGCTCCATCACAGACTGTTAGATCACCATCACCACCAAAATCACCTAAACTCCAACCCTTGGAATTATTTAGGACTCCTTCTACATCACCACATCTTGATGACTTAGAAGAACTTTCACCAAAATTACCCAATCTTCCACCCATGACTTTTGAAGGTCAACAACCCATGCTTTTTCACCCGATATACCCGGATATCCATGGCCCTTTATACCATGATGCACAATCATCCCAACCTCAACAAAAACCTCTATCACCCACATCCACTCTAGTTGCCATTGACGAGGCAATGTGGATGAATATCCCTCACACCCAAGAGGAGGTTAGTGAAGAGCTTAATCGTCTCTACACTCTCTCGGGTATGGTTGACCATCGCCTTCATGAAGCAATGGACATCCAAAACATCCTTATGAACTCCCTCCAAACACCACAACAACCATCCAACAACAACAACACCCAACCACCATCACCACCACCACCACACAACTTGGACCCTAGTCTTCCGCCCGGCTTCTCAAGTCATGATTGCGCACATTGTGAGAGAACGGCTCACTTGGCCCAAAGGACCAACATCTTGGTCCATGAGCTTCAAAACGAGATGAGGTTCATCTTGAACCATGTTCTTGAACGTTTGAACGCAATCTCTCATCCTCCTCAATAGGAGCTCTTTAGATTAGTTGTTTGGATTTTTCTTTTTAAGTTGTTTCTTTAGGACTTTTTATTTTTTAGGATGTCTTCTTATTTGTAACATCATTTCTCCATTGTGACTTTTGTCACAAAATTTTCAATTTATATGAATATGATGTTTTATGCTTATGAGTGATCAACATATTGCATATTATCATTATCATTATGAACTAACATTCCTATATTGCATATATTATATCCGGCATATGATTGCTTTAGGTACAAATTATGATCAGACACTTACTTTGACTTTGTAAAGTCAAAGACTTGTTTGGGAGAATACTTCACATGCATTCTACTTCTTCATTGAAGTCATTTCATAACTAACACTTCTTTTGCAGCATATCATACCCTTCAATAGTATACGTAACTCGAGAAGTGAGGAGTATACATCGAGGGGGAGCATCTCATAAGCATCTCATATACTAACCGTTTGTTTTGTAGATTCATGCATCATTTACTTGATTACTCCATTTAGGGGGAGTATAAAACAAGGGGGAGCTCTTAAAGTTCTCAAAATCGCATTCCGCTTCGCTACTCTTTTTGTTTCGACAAAAAGGGGGAGAAAGGACTAAGTTTGCATCAACTGTGAATTATCACAGTACATACATTTTTTTTTTTTTTACAAAACTTTTCTTTAAATAAACAAACTTAATATATATTTTTAAGAACTCATGCTATATTTATTCTCTTGCTCAAAAATATACTTTATGTTTTGTCATCAACAAAAAGGGGGAGATTGTTAATACAAATAGCGTCCCAAAAACGTTATTTATATTCTTTGATCTTTCATTAGTTTTGTTAATGACAAATATAAGGAATATCTTTTAGCAAATAATAAATACTAGCTTAGTCTCTTAAGTACACACTTTACACTTCACATATTAACTTAGAATTACAAGTTTAGTAACTTGTTTCCTTAAAAGGAAACTTTAATTCATAATCTATGCCATGACATCATTGTATGCATCACATACAATATCTTTGATATATCTTGGTTAGATATGCAAGCAACATAGTTGACATTTGAAGATCTTGGATGATATGGTAAGATACAACTAAGATATGGTAAGAGACAACTATTACATAGCTGTCACATCCCACGGATCCAAGTGTTATAAGGGACGGATCCCTTTTGAAGGATCCGCCGGATCCGTGGGAGCCTTTCCTTGCTTGCCTATAAATAGCAGGCTTGGTATTTGATCTTGGTATCACTCATATAGCTTAAACACATATACTCATTCAGTACATATCTTACTAACATCATTCATAGTTGCATTTCACTTTGATCTTCCATTTTGTAGAAAGGAGATCAAGCATTCAAGGATCTACAGAACCGTAATCCTTTAGTTGCATTACTGTGTGATCTTATAGTTTGTTTCACACATCATATCTATCATTTGTAATCAGTGAGTGTGGTTAGTACTTTAGTCCTTAAAGTACAAAGAGTGTAGGGAGTGGTTGTACCCGTGTAAAGAACTCGACATCTAGCTTAGTGTCGGTAAAGTAAGTAGGCGACGTCAGGTTGGTTCTACCTTGTGAAAAGAACCCGGTGTTTAGCTTAGTACCGGAAAAGGAAGTAAGCGACGTGTAAAGGTTTTCTCCGCCTAGGAAAGGAGTTTGTTTCTTAGTGAAAGATAAACTCTCGAGTAGGAAACTCGGGGAGTGGAGTAGGGCAAGGAATAGAGTTCTTGTAGCCGAACCACTATAAACAACTGTGTCGTGTGGTTTGATCTTTCCTCTCTTTATCTTTTGTTTACATTGTGTGATTATTTATTTGTGATTGTTTCCTTTGAATTAACATATAGTAACAAAGCAAATAAAACTTTAAAAACGGTAAAAACTATTCAACCCCCCTTCTAGTTTTCCACATAATGCGTTATTTGAACTACAATTGAATTTGGCTGTGAACAACGATTACTAATAAGATGATAAAATTTCAATCTTCATCACTAAAGAAGTTTAAATCAACAAAATAGTCATCAGTTAGTTCATGACCCATCCCACGTAATTCGTTGATCATAGTTTCCGCCTTTAGGACCTTTGATTGAACCGCATTGAGAACTTGTGAAGACTCTTGAGGATCTCCAACGTTCAATTTAAGCCAATCAAGGAAAATAGACTCAGGTAGCTCATCTAATAAAAAAAAATAATAAAATAATGGACTAATAAGCTTAACATGAAAACATAAATCTATTTAGAAGATATTATAAGCATTATATACAATACCTTTATTACTTTGAGAAGATCCACCTTCTTCAAAAACCGACGTAAGAAACCTCAATGCATCGTCTACCTTGGTATTTGGATCTTTACTGTGTCGATCATGTACCCCATCGTCAATGCTTGGTTCTGTCACATGTTTTTTTCCACGAACCGTTTGCTCTTCGCACTTTGAATCAGTGCGAGGCGCATGTGATTTTTTATCTTGAGATATTTTAGGGTTTGATGAATCCATAGGAAGAGTTATTTTACATATAGTTCATCATTATATAATTCAATTATATAGCTCATCATTAATTCGGAATAGTCATTACTGGGCTCGTTTTGTTGGGCCAGGGTTTTTCATATATTTATTAAAGAGACGCATGGAAACCATATTGATACATGGTAAAATAAACCAAATTAATACATGATGTATTAAAACTTATATAACAACAAAAATACCTCATGTACTTTCAATAGTAAAAATACTAAGATTAATGCACAACGCATGAAAACACATTCACGGTATGTGGATGTTTACATATTATACAAACATAAGCATAGACATTAAAAATATTACGATATATGAATAACGCATGTAAACATATACAACAATTCGATACTCATTTAGACGGTGTAAACTTTTCTTCTCGATCCAAAAAACATCAGAATCATGTTGTATAGGATTGCCTGATACAAAATGATAAATTTACATGGTAATATAGTGTCGTACATGTGCTTACCACTGCCATACTATATTGGTACCGCTAGATATAGTTGATACTGCTTTTGTTTATTTATCTTACATGTTGTTGGCACTGCCATAATGTGTTAGTATTGCTCGATATACTTGTTTCTGTTTCTGCATGTTTATGCAACAAAAACATTACATGGCTTCAACAACAACATCATTAAAAATACTACAACCATACGAATAGATTATTTGTTAATCAATGATGGTCTATGTAAACATTAGATTAATTGTATAACGATTACATAAAAATTACAACAACCCAATGGTTATATTATATGTAACAAAACATACATTCTGAAAGCAATTGTTTTTTCTGAATGATAATATCTCTGTGCATTGAATTCCTTCAAAAAAACAACATCGAAAAGAATATAACTTACAGATAGATGTTTGTTAAAAATATCAGAATCATGTTATATAGGATTGCCTGATACGGAATGATAAATTTCCATGTTAATACAGTGTCCTACATATGGTTAGTACTGCTATACTATATTGGTACTGCTAGACATACTTGATACCGCTTATGTGTATTTATTTTACACATGTTGGCACTGCCACAATCTATTAGTACTGCTCGATATACTTGATACTGTTTATGCGTGTTTCTGCAACAAAACATTACATGGCTTCAACAACAATATCATTAACAATACAACAACCATAAGAATAGATTATTTGTTAATAAATGATGGTCTATGTAAACATTAGATTAGTTATACAACAACTACATAAAAATTACAACAACCCAATGGTTAAATTATATGTAACAAAACATAAATTCTGAAAGCAAGTGTTTCGTCTGAATGGTAATGTTTCTGTGCATTAGATTGCTTCAACAACAACATCAATAAAAATATAACAACTTACAAATAGATGTTTGTTATATTTACGACTGTACATGCAACCATTAAATTAATTATACAACAACAACACTAAAATTACAGCAACACATTGGTTAAAGTATATATAAAAAACACACCTTCTGAAATCGTTGTGCAAGTGTTTTTGGCTTGAGAAGAAACGTTATATTTTCATCCACATATAGTGTAAAAGTAGGTATATCATCTTAAATACAGGAATAAAATATTTACACAAAATACATTCTAAACTTATCTTTAAAATCATATCTTCTATAAATTAAACATATTTTTGAAAAAAACCGGAATACATGTTTAGAAAATACATATATAATTCCAAAAATTCCGCATGGTCATCAAATAAGAAGATTATAGTTATTTTTTGTGGTAGCTATATCACAAAAAATAATTTGGTCTAATGGTAACATTGATATATACTTAAGACATGTAAACAACCCAAGTTCGAATCTTTAGAGACTTTTTTAAAATTTCGGAATTAAAAGTCAAATAACGAATTTTGTTCGGTCAAATGTTGCTTAGGTGGCATGCTTAGGTGGAATAAGAGCATGATTACTTATCAATCCAGCGCTTATTCATCAATCTTGCATTTGATGACGTCATACGCATCCTGTTATATATAATATGTAGATATATATATTGGTTTTAGGAAAAAATCCACTTTGGTGGAAAAGTGGAAAAATAGTGCAAATCACCCCTCCCTTCCCACCTCCTTTTTTTCCCCAACTACAAGGGTCTCATTAAAGTACAAACGGATGCACTTTCTTCTATGTACTGATGCACCTTTATTTTCAGCATTGATGCACTCTTGTTCTTTAAATATCTGATTGTGGCTGATATGTGAACATGATATTTCATTTCAATCATCTTTAACAATCATAAAAGTTATTTTTACATAAAAACCATATCTACATAAAGCATCGAAGCACTTTATTTCCATATGCCCAACACACACTGATGCACTAATCATACTCACTGATGCACTAATCATTACTCACTGATGCACTAATCATACTCACTGATGCACTAATCATTACTCACTGATGCACTAATCATACTCACTGATGCTCTAATATGTTCAGCGATGCACCAAACATACAAACATTTAACCTGATGCGGCAACCACTAACACTGATGCCCTAATCATACTCTGATGCTCTAATATGTTCAACGATGCACTAAACATATTTTGATGCACTAATCACACAAACAGATGCCGTAACAAGTCATTTGATGCCCTAATCATACACACGATGCTTTAATCATACACACTTGATGCGCTAACGTTTCATGAGATGCCCTAATCACAAACTCTCGATGCCCTTACTTTTTCATTTCATGATCTAATCACATACATTTTAAGCACTAAATTTGTCACTTGATGAACTAACCATACAGTCCCGATACCTTAATTTTTTAAAATGATGCTCTAATTATTCTAACAGATTCCATAACATTAATTGTTGATGCATTAATCAAACAAAAATGACGAAACATGTCACGCGATGCTCTAATAATACACAATGGATGCATTAATCTATCTCGCGATGCTCTAATCTAACAAAAATATGCACTAAATTAAATTTCTTATAATCTAATCATCTACACTTGTTTACATAATGTTTATACTGATGCACTTATTCATACAAACAAATACTATAACATATTATTTAGTATTTACTCAGATCCACTAAAATTAAATTTTATACATACAAATTCATTAAATGTCATTTCATTCCACAGTAACACTAATTATTTTATAATTTTCAAAATGATGCACTAAACATTTTAACAAACACTTGGTGTGCAGCTTTAATAAACATAATTTTCATGCATTTTTTCGTCAAATTTGTTCCATATCTGATAGAAAACCTGGTGATAGATTGATTAACTTTCAACAAAACTTCAAAAATCATTACATCATTGATTTTAATTTGATTAATTAACAAAATTAGTGCACTTACAAGTTAAATCTTGTTTTGCCTTCATTTTCGGATGATTCAAGGTTCAAATTCACCATTCTTTTAATGCATCACTGCGCTGGGGGTCGCTTACGATTCCTAAATTTCTTTTTCGTCATTATTCTGATGATCAGAAAGTAAATTTAGTGCATTCACTAGTAATTTGGTCTGATTTTGATCGGAAATTAGGGTTATTTTTGGTGAAATAATTGAGAGAAAATGATGAAGGTGTGTGGAGGTGACGGTGAGTGTGTGTTTGAATCGGTTGTGTGTGTATTTGAATACAGAGTGTGTGTTGTATCAGTATTAAAAATGACGGTTCCATCTTTTTTTTGATGTTTTTTCTTTTTCTACCTTGAACTTTCAAGTGTTTGCATAATATACCCTGTAACTATTTTTTTTCACTTTTCTAACTAATTATACTGTCATGCACTTTCAAGTGTTTGCAAAATTTTATAACAATGATGCACCTTTTTATTTTGGTGCATCATAGTTATAACTAAATTTTATAACTGTCATGCACTAAAATAAAAAGGTGCATCATATTTATAAAAATTTGGCGGGAAAATTTTTAGCTTTGAAAAAAAAAATTTACCCAAAATAAAAATTTTTTTGGCGGAATTTTTTTTCGGGGGGGGTGGGCGGGGGGCATGGGGTGGGGGGGGGTGGGGGGTGGGTGGGGTGGGTTTCAAAACCTACCCTGAAGTTTGAGATGTTTCAAATCCTACCCTATTACTTTTTTTCTCACTTTTCTATCTAATTACACTTTTCCCTAGAACCGGACCCTATATATATATATATATATATATATATATATATATATATATATATATATATATATATATATATATATATATATATATATATATATATATATATATATATATATGCACACACCATCCTTCTCATACACACACTTACACATGTAATATATATATACACACACTTAGTAATATGTGCTTACTTAACGACAACGTTTCTATATGTCGTCAACATCTAATATGTGATAGTAATTGTTTCCGTACATAGCCTTTCGGTTACTGTCAAACAGGAGACTTATTCTCCTTGATATTTTCTTAATATACACTTATGAACTTCCAAGAGCCAATACCTCGAAATGCTAGGAAATTGTTTTAAACTTAAATGCTGCCACACCAGCAACAATAACATAGACTTTTAAACCTTTGAATTTAATTAAATTTCGTAAGTTCTTAAACTTAGTCTGTGAACTAAAACAAACCTTACTAATCTAGGTCACGTGTTGGTGCTGAACGCTATCTGAACTATTGTATTATCTGACTGCTATTTACGAGGTGAGTTTATAGCCCACTCTATTTAAACTTGTTTTACAATTGGGGTGAGAAACATGCAAAACTCTTTTATGGACCAAATTATTGTCTATGCTATTACGTGGATTAGCCTAAGCCCTGTTATGTCCCATTATGCCCAACTCATGAACCGTCAATTCCTGCTGAGAAGCGCGAATGTTATAAATAGATCTATTGGGAGTAACGTCCCCGTTTGGTTTGACCGGATAGGCAAACGAACGTATACCATGTCGAAACACAAGTGTCTAGGATAAACACTTGTCGGGCCTTTATATTTAACATGCTTCTAGAGCATGCACACTGTTATAGCTTCGGTTGCATGAACTTAGTGCTAATGTAATAGAGTATTTTTATATCACATTATATGCATTGTAATGTTCATATACAAAACTCAAGGTCCAAATTATTGATTTTACTGCTTACTTATAAACCTATGAACTGACCAGTTTTTTGCTAACTTTTAGCATATTTTTCTCAGGTATTTAGACAACTCATTATTGGCAAGGCATGGCAAGGCGATGGACATACACTATTTATCCAAGTGTTTTCACACATTTTCAAGACTTGTTTTTATGGGACCACTAAACCTTTGGGCTTACCTGTTAAATTAAAAACTCATATGTAGACTTGATTTAATCCAACTGAATGTATTTTAACGAAGTGTGTATTCCGTTCTTTATTACCTTGTGTTATGATTTCCAATTCAGTAGCACCCCATGACCCGAATGCTTCCGCAATACCAGATTTTGGGGGTGTTACAGTAATGCTCAGGTATATATGTGACGAGCATCTCATCCATACTTTGCTATTCAACTTGTTTACGCCCGGACTATTTTGTATCAAGTTTTTTTACAAGTTCAGAATTGTATTGTCTAATTTTAGTATACAAGTTGTCTTTACGCTTTCGCATATGTAGTAAATGTGTAGTATTCATGATGTTCAGAAAACGAATAGTTTTATTTATTTATGTATTTATAGTCTAGAGTCGGGCATTACATTATTCGAATAAAAACCAGTCACATTAGGGTTTAATCATTGTAATTTCCAATCATGAATATGTATTATAATAATAGTCGGAAAATGGAACATGTTTTCGCTCCTCCTGACACACAGACGTTCGTCGCGGAGTGGAACATTGAAGAAAATGATGAAGCTGTAAACTCTATCCCATATGACGTAGATGATGACAATTATGGGACGTTTATGGGTTGGTTTATTAAGGTGGTAGCTAACGGAATGGATTTTGGTACACTCAAATTGATTTAACAGCGAGAAAAAAAACCATATCGATCATGGTCCGCAACCCGAACACTTTATGTTGTCGCCATCCATGACTGTAAACGCCTCTACGAAGTGGGGTACAGTAAGCATGGCTACCGATACTTCGAACCCATTTTTTTACCGAGTTTGATGAAAGGTATAAAGAGATGTTCGGAAAAAAGGAAACTTTATTGTCAAATTGTAAGTCGTGACATACTTCGTGATAAAATTATTGCTATTGCTGATAACCCAGGTTCTTGTTGGAAGTCGAAGAAGAGTGCATAAGTATTTGCTCTGATGATCGCAAAGCCGGGGAGGTTTCGGTGGATGTTTGACGTGTTTAGAGTAATGATGGCAATGGATAGATATTGTTTGTTTTTAGGGTCGCTATTGGTAGATGGGGTGGATGCCGAGACATTGGAGTGACATTTATGATGTTGCTAGAAGGCCACCTTATGAAGATGATACTCTCACAGAGCAACCAGATATCAAGACTGTTGTTCCCTTCACACGCTTAGAGTTAACTAGAAAGTTAATCTATTCGTGTTTATGACTAATACAATGTTATGATTAATTCTAACAGATTAATGAAACGTAAAAGTAAAAACACATAAGTATTTTTCAACGTTTAAATTCTTATTAGAAATGAATCAAAGAATCTATTACCCAAGTGTTTTGCGGAACAAACACTTGGGATTGAATAGACAAGGTATGGTGGTGTCTCCTATCTAGTGAATCCTTCTTCTTGAATTCGCCTTAAGCATCCTGAAGATGACTCACTGAGAGACTGTTCTCTCAGTGACTTGAATTGTTCTCGGTTTAAGTTAACACTTAGTTAATTTGTGTTCAAATCTTGTTTTAAGTATTCTTGGGTACTGACGGACCCAACAATCTCCCCCTATTTGGATATAAATTATTCCTAAGTGTTTTGATCAGTAATGAGTGAGCTAATGACTTCTACTCATACTGAATGTACTAGAATGTAAATAAGGACACTGAAATAATAAAAACATCATCTTATTAATATCATTACAAGTCCTATCAAAACTAAGTACAAAATATGGTGGTGGTAGTCAGGCCGATTCATCAGTTCAACTTAATCCCAAGGGCTTCAAGCTTAGGCTTCTTTGACTGCAGTTCTTGTTGGTCAGGGTGCACTCGGATTTTCCTTTTTCGATCTTGACAAAACCTCGCATTTTCAGGAGTTTTGATTGGGGAGGCTATCATTAGAAAGTCAAGCATGGCTTTGATCCCTGATAGATCAATATCACACCATCTCTGAAAGGCTTGGTCACCGAACTCATCAATGAAGAACATACCTCTCTCAGGTTGTTCAATGACCACATTGTTCCTGAATGGAACACCTTCAGGGAGAGCCCTATTACAGTCAAGACCAGGAACCTTGATCTCAGGCTCAGCTTCAATCTTCTTTCTCTTTCTTGAAGAAGACTGAGAAGGGGCAGGCTGTTCAGCTGAAGCAGGAAGAAGAGATGGAATACCAAGTTCCTGAGGTGCTGCTGCCAATCTTTCATACCTCAGGCTCAGGGACTTCAACAGACCAGGGACCACAACATTTGATTTTTTTTCGCTAATATTTGATCCAACTCATCTAATTCAGTGATCCCGAAGTCAGTGTATCTAAAGGGGGTATGAACATCAAAGTTTCTCATGTCAGCACCTCTGTAGACAGTAACAGTTGCAGGCGTGGTGTTTTGATGAATCTTGACATCAGTGATTGGTTCTGGTTTCAACCTGTTTGTCATGATCCACTGATATCTCTTAATCCTGTTTTGCCTGATCTCTTCAGTCCTTTTCATTCTTTCTTCCCTTCTTTGCCTGAGGGCAGCCATTTCAGCATTCTGAGCTTCCACAAAGCTCTTGCCACCTTTCCTTTTAGCAAGGTCTTTTGCCTCAATCCCAATCTTCTCAGCCTCTTCTCTCGCAACCTGAATGAGAGCAAGCTTGTTCTGCCTTTCATCTTCAGCAGCTTTCTTTGCTGCCTCCTCTTTCTCTATGTGAGCTTGAATTTCAGCATGAGTGAGAAGTTCCATTACCCCATTGGTTTCATAAGGAACCCTGACTGGTTCATCAGGGTCTGGCCTTCTTTCCTTGGAGGCAGGCACCAAGATTGTGGGCTTAGGCTCAGTGGTTGTGAGAATGCCCTTGCCTTTGTCTTGGTGGGATGAAGATGTGGTAGCTTCAGGATTCTCCCCCTCAGTGTGAGAAGGAGGTTGTTCTTGTTCAGGTTGTGGAGGTTCTTCAGTGACTTTCTCCCCCTCAACTGTTGCTTGACCCATAGTGAGAGCAAGAGTTGGTGTGCTCACTGAAGTTGAGGGAGCTTGACCTTTGAAGGCCTGATAGATCTCAGTCATCATGGACTTGATGTCTGAGGTGTCCTCCTGAAGACTCGCCTTTGTTTTGGCCAGGTCCTGACCCCGTTGTCATAATAACTGAGTGGGTTTGCTCAGCCTGACTAGCCATAATAACTGGGGTAATACCAGCCTGGCTTTTGGGGGCAGTTCCTGAGTGAATGGATCCGCCTGAGGGGGTGATGGGTTCCATATCAGCGGGTTGTTTCTTTCCCTCTGAGTCTTTGTCCCCCTTAGCGCCTTCAACTACTGATGGGTGTTTTCCAGTAGTATCACTAGGCACTGATTGTGATAATTGATGGACCCTCTTCCCATCAGGATTGTACAGTCCTTTTGGGGATTTAGGATCCTTAACTCCCTGAGATCCTGAGTGTGATTGATCAGGAATGTTAGCGGGATGTGATTGTTTGTGGGTCCCCTTCCCAGTAGGATAGTGCTGTCCTACTGAGGATTTTGGACCCTTTTCTCCCTTAGGCCCTGATTGTGATTTATCAGTTCCTTCATCGGGATGTGAGAGGTTGTGGGTCCCCTTCTCAGTGGAGTAGTGCTGCCCCACCGAGGATTTAGAACCCTTTTCTCCCTCAGGAACTGATTGTGATTTGTCAGTTCCTTCATGGGGATGTGAAATGGTGAATGTTCCTGATCCCTCAGACTTGTGTATGTCAGTGGGAACATGTGAAAAGGGTTTGCCCGAGGACACTGAGGATGATTGCTCAGTGCCCTCTGTTGGCCTTTGTTTTGTGGTCAGGAGGGTCTCTGTAGTGGGTGTCTCAGAGGTCTGGGCCACATTCAACCTCTTTTTAAGGTTGAGTTGGTTTTCGGCATCAGTCTCAGTGGCGAGTGGTTTGGGTTTAACCACCTTACTGGACTGACCCTTCTTTGTCTTCTTCACCTTCTTTGTAGGTGAAGGTACTGGAGAAACAGCGTTCTCCCCCTGAATCACCTCCATCATATAGGTAGTCAGGGCAATGGGTGTTACCTCAGGGATGCCACTAGAAAAATTGGTCTTATGCAAGACGTCAGGCTTTGTGCCTTCGACGTTAGACCTTTCATAGTCAGAACCAAGAAGGTCCTGAAGCACACATGAAATAAACCTAGGGTAAGACAAATGTTTTTGCCTAGATTTTTCTGAGAGCTTGGCAACGAGGTCTCGGAAGATTATTCTTCCGATATCAATATTTGTACCCTCCAGGAGGCTGAACAACATCAATTGTTGTGATGAGTTCAATTGCTCCGTTGAGGATTTATTTCCCCCAAGGACCTGAATGACAAATGTCATCAGGATCCTCCAGACTGGGTGAAACCAGGTTTTGACTAGTGTAGCCTTCTCCAATAAGGCTCCAGTAGACTGATCAGGACGTCTGAGGTCATGAGGTCCTAGAAGGATTAATTCATTCTTGACCTCTTGATCAGTGGGATTGGGCTCAAAAGCCTCAGCAAAATCAAGACCTGTGGCCTTAATGAAGGTGTTGTAATCCAGGGAAAGGGGTCTTTTCCCATTCATCACTGTGAATGTGATGATGGATTCTTTGATGTCTTTTGGGCTAGTAGCCACAGTAGTACACCAGAATTCCCTCAGGTAGTCATGGTAGATGACTGAGGGGGTCTTGGTAAATGCCTTTGCAAGAAAACAGTTTTGAAGATATTTCATAACGTTCTTGTAGGCTGGGAACTTTTGTGGATAGGAAAAGTTTCCCACCACATTGTTCTTGGTGAGGTCTACACCCTCCAATGTGAAATCCACATTAGGGGCGTATGTCACAGCTTTAGAAGAAGCCATATTTGTTGGTAAGTCTGGTAACAAAGATGGTTTGGGATTTCTTAAAGCTAAGAACACACACTATTAGTTTTGAGAGAAAAATGGGCAGAATTTGCTTAAAATTTCTAATAGACGTGTGTGTTCTTTTTTGGTTGGGGTATTTATAGGGAAGTGAAGTGGAGGGTACTTTAGGCATTAAGCGGATTTAATTTATTCAAAAAGAATTATTGGAAACTGTTTTGAATAAAATGTTTTGGGATCCGCATTTAATGCCAACACTCCACTTTTCCCTGGTTTGGCGCAACAGTCAAGGTGAACAGTTGAGCAGTTCTGCAAAAGTGTAATTTGCAGAGATGAGTCATCACATATCTGTAATGTGATTGGAGAGGCATTTAATGCCAAGTGGGAATGTGGTGGCCCAGAGGTGGAAGCCAGAAAGGCAAAAAAAGAACAAATATTCTTAAATTAAATATGAGTTCAGTTACCAACCTCGGACATTTACTAACTAGATACTTAGAGCATTTAAGTCAGTATTTAATGTCCCTTGAGGACCCTGAATGACTTTTCATTCAGTGAACCTGATTGTCAGGACTTGGTTAGTCACTGATGGTTCTTGTGATCAGGAATTTGGGTCTAATTCCTGAGGTTCAGGGTTCAGGAACTTGGGTTTAATTCCTGAGGATTAAGGGTTCAGGAACTTGGGTTTAGTTCCTGAAGTTCAGTGACCTTTCTCACTGAAGAACACATTGAGTCAGGGATTCAGAATTTACACATATTTGGATAGAGTTAATCAGGGGACTGATTCTCAATATCCAACATTCCTAGTTCAGCTTTCAGTCTGGTGAAAGTTGGTTCATCCAATGGTTTGGTGAATATATCAGCTAGCTGATATTCAGTAGGAATGAAGTGTAATTCTATGTCACCATTCATGACATGGTCCCTGATGAAGTGATATCTTATATCAATGTGTTTTGTTCTTTGATGAAGAACAGGGTTATTTGAGATGGCAATTGCACTTGTGTTATCACAAAAGATGGGAACCATCTTGTACTGAATTCCATAGTCACTGAGTTGACTTTTCATCCAGAGTACATTTGCACAACAACTTGCTGCTGCAACATATTCAGCTTCAGCTGAGGACATGGCAACTGATTGTTGCTTCTTAGCACTCCAACAGACTAGTTTACCACCAAGAATTTGGCAAGAGCCTGAGGTGCTTTTTCTGTCCATGTTGCATCCAGCATAGTCAGAATCTGAGTATCCTTTAAGATCAAGGCCTGAACATTTTGGATAATATAATCCAAGGTTTGGAGTACCTTTCAGGTACCTGAATATCCTTTTCACAGCAGTGATATGAGTCTCTCTTGGGTCAGATTGATATCTGGCACATAAGCAGACTGAGAATTGGATATCAGGCCTTGATGCAAGTAAATACATCAGTGATCCTATCATTCCTCTAAAAAGAGTTTGATTCACTGGTTTTCCAGTAAGATCAGGACCAAGGTTGTTTGGGGGTACCATGGGAGTCTTGACTGAGGCACAGTCACTGAGCTCATACTTCTTCAGTAGGCTTTTGACATACTTCTCTTGACTGATAGAGGTTCCTTTATCAGTCTGCTTGATTTGTAGACCAAGGAAGTAAGTCAGTTCTCCCATCATGCTCATTTCAAATTTCTTTGCCATTAGTTTTTCAAACTGTTTGCAAAGTTTATAATTTGTTGAGCCAAAGATGATGTCATCAACATACACTTGTACAAGTATGACATCATTGTTTGTATTGTAGATAAACAATGTGTTGTCTATCTTGCCTCTGACAAATTTGTTTTGGATCAGGAAGGCTGAAAGAGTCTCATACCATGCCCTGGGAGCTTGTTTCAGTCCATAAAGGGCTTTGTTAAGCTTGCAGACATGGTCAGGAAACTCATGGCTTTCAAATCCAGGAGGTTGCTGAACATAAACTTCTTCTTTCAGTGAACCATTTAAGAATGCACTTTTAACATCCATTTGGTACACTGTTGGGAATTATATTTTCATAGATTTGATGATACAAAAACAAGAAGAAAGAAACATGAAGAATGCTGAAATGATAAGCAAAATACACTAATATGACTCTGCTGTTTAGTGCAATAACTCTGCTGTTTAGTGCAATAACTCTGCTGTTTAGTGCAATAACTCTGCTGTTTAGCTGCTGCTGATCAATGAGTCATACTGCTGCTGGATGGATAAGGATGAAAAAGATATTTTGTATTTGAGTCAAGTATATCAAGTAGATAACATCTAGATATGTTCTCAGTCAACAAAAGTTGTAAAACAAGATACATGTTGTATCTTAATGACTGACACATACATAAGCAAGTAGTAGACTAAAGCTTATCAATTTTGTAATGATCTCCTTTATACTATAAAAATGAAATCACACCCTTAGATAAAAAGCGGATCACTATGTGATTAGTGATCACCAAAGTGCTTCGAACTCTCAAATTACAACAACACAAAGTTGTGTTAAAATGTAAGAGCACTTAAAGAGTGTGTGTGGGAACATCAGACGAGGGGTCTGATGTTGTTTATTTTTGTTAAGCCTCAAGGATCTTTGATCCCTGTTAGAGTGTAACCGTATTACTAATGATCAAGTAGTATTGGGGCTGAGTTTAATAACAAAGTGAAAGTTTGACAAAACCTTGTTGTGATAGTATTGTATTCTTTGTTTGAATATTCCGCCAATATTATCATTGTTCTTTAAACGTAGAATGCCTAGATCAAAGGCTTAACAGCCTTGAGCCCATAAACGATCAGAAAACTTATAAGTAGTTGGTGTTCATAAGCTCTATTAAAGTTTTCACAGTTGGTATCAGAGCCAGGGGGCTCTGGATCTAGAAAAGAAAAGGTTTTAGCTAAAGAAAGAAGAAAAATTCTGATCTGGTTCGTATTTTCGTAACTCACTGCAGGGCTGTTTTAAAAAGGCGATAACTCCTTCGTTAACCGTTGGATCAAGCTGAAATTTTTGTTGAAGGTTCTTGGTATATCAAGGTAGATTCTCACTGGAGGGATCTTCAATCTGAGCCTTAGGTTGCAAGATATGCATCGTTGAAAACTGCTGCAAAAACAGTTGAGGTATGGTCGAATTTTTGGTTTTTCTTTCTTGGTTTTCACACACATAGGAGAAGAATCACACACAAGAGAAGAGTTGGTTCTTAAAAGATAAAAAGGCTTGTTTATCAAGGTATTATTGGTAAAGAAGATTAGTTGTTACTTATTTGAAGTTGAGGTGGAATTTTTCAAAATTGTGTTTTATCATATCTTTGGAAGAAAAGATAACTTGTTTGTGCTACAATTTCATATGACTACGACTTGTTAAATCTAGTTTTCATAGGTCAAGGGGAGGATGGACGAAGACCTAGTTAACTATCACTTAAAGGAGTTACTTTGTAGTGCTCAGTGTCTCATTGAAGATGAGGATTTTATCAAGAGATTTCGATCTACTTATATGGTGTTAGTGTAAGTTCAAAGTCAGTTTTAGTACAAGATATAGGACACAAGATTGGTTTATTTTACTTCATCAACGAATTGGTAATGGTTGGTTTTTCTTCATCAGTCATAAAAGCCTACAGATTTGAAAAATCAAGAAATGGTTAATATATTAGTTTCAGGGGAAGCTTCAATGTTCAAGATGTTTAACCATTTATTTATTGTATATGTGCATCACCACAAGGGAAAGTTATTGATTCTTACTACTATTGATTAAATTTTAGTTTGTAGTTGTAAAGATCATATTTGTAATATTTCCTATTTGTTGATAACAAAAAGGGGAAGAGATGTGGTGGATAGCATAGATTAAGGGGAAGACAGTATAGTTTCATTTAAAATGGATTTGGTACTACTAGAAGTACTAGCAGTACCAAAGGTTGTGTTGGCAGTACCTTCTTCTCTGCCACCTTGTTCTTCATTATCAACCTTTGTGATGCTTGGGGATGAAAGAAAAGCCATATTTCCTGAGCTTGACCCAGTAGTCTTCTTTACTTCATGTTCTACAATTTTGAAATTGTTGTAGAGATCATTGAGACTCATCTGGTCAATATCTGACTTGTTCTTCCATACAATGACATTCATAGACCATTCTGAAGGTAAACTCCTAAGAAATTTAGAGTTTAGGTCTTCTTGAGTTATCATCACTTCATGGATGGCCAACTGACTTGAAAGCTTCTGAAGTCTATTGAACATACTGTCCAAAGACTCATTGGTTGTGGCTGTGAAGTTCTCAAATTGTTGTTTGAGAAGTGTTTTCTGTGTTTTCTTGGTAGCATCATTACCACCAAACCTAGCCACAATTGCTTCAAAAAGGGTTTTGGCATCTTTGTATTTGTTAAAGATCAGAAGTTGATCATTTGGAATAGTCATCAGTAACATACTCCTTACCTTTAGATCATTTCTCTTCTGAATTCTTTCATCTGCATTTGATGGTTGGTCTTGTATTCTTGTTACAAGAGCATCATTTACTGTTGTAGTGGTGATTTGGGGTTTAAATGAATTGCCTTGTTCAATGATCTCCCAAAGTGCATAATCCTGCACTTGAAAGTATTGTTCTACCCTTAGTCGCCACATTTCAAACTCATTTTGCTTAAGTAATGGAAGTTTAGCTGCAACATTTGTTTGAATATGTTCAACATCCATTGTTCTTTTAAATTAGTAAATATCAAGCCTAGCTCTGATACCACTTGTGGAACGGTTTTTGTTCGATTGAGATATTTATGTATTGAATGTGTTTAGCATGCGGAATCTACTACAACACACTTAAAAGAACACAAGGTGGTGAGTTTAAGTAAACGAGTGAATGCAATGAACAAAGAACACAACTTTGGTTAACACAAAACGATTCAATATTATTGATGAAATAATACGGATGATCTAAATATCATCAGGATTACAAAGTAATCTTGAATCTAAGATTGTAAAAAGGATTTGTGATTTTAAGTAACTAAGTTACTTGAGAGATAGTTCGGTTTTTGGTTATTGGTTGTGTAAGATGCATGCATGAAGTAGTGACTAAGATATCCTTTTATAAGATAAGGATATCTTATTACATGTTGTCAAGTGGAAGAGTATTATACTATACTTTGACTATATTGGCGCCTACAATTAAATACAACTACCCATGTACAACTCTGATAATATTCTTCTGACACCACAGAAGACTAATCTACTTCTACATAACGTATAACAATGTACAAAGACTAATAATTCAACTAAATATCTATTACAAAATATCTAATCGACTTGACATAAGCTTGGCAGGCTCTTCATCAACCAGCAGTACCTTCTACCCAGAAGGTACTGGTAGAACATCTTCATACACTTCAAAATCAACTAGCAGGCTCTTCAACATCTTTGGCAGGCTCTTTGACTTTGATCATTTTATTCCCAACAATCCTCCCCTAAACTTGTTATTTCCATTAAAATACACAAGTTTCTGATGAATAAAATACATACCTTGATGATTTGAGAGAACTCTTCCAAAAACCTTCACTCTCTGTTCTTCCTTTTTCTTTCATATTGCTCAGATATGCTCCTCAGCAAACTCTGAACAATTTCTGAGTTCTCATCATCTTTGTCACACCTTAATCTCTTGGAGATCATGGTTTTAAGCACTTCATAACTAAGTGGATACTCTTTCTTAGCCAACATAAAGAGTTCTATCCCACTCTGTGTGAAAAGGTGATGAATGTTGCTATGGCTTAGAAATTCCCAAGTTGTTGAAGGATCATAATAGGGAAATTTCCAATGAACATCTTTGGGTTTAGGATCAAACATCCTATTGAATTCTACCCATAGTTCCTGTTCCTTAGCATCTGAACTAGAAGTTGTGTCTAGCCTAATCTGCACTAGATTCCACAATTCTTCCAAGTCTGCTCTGTCACATGCTCTAACTAAATTTTCAAAATTCTTGAAGATAGCAAACTGACCCCCAACCCTTGTTATTTTCCATGATTTTCCTAATCTATCATGGTTGATCTCCCAATCAATAATAGGTCTTCTACAGCTAATTGGATCAGCATGTATTATAGTAGGCAAAGTAATCAACATTTTACTTACTTGCTCTGTGTCCAATTTTGCTACTTCTTTCTTCTGAGCATCCTTCTTCTTCATTGAGGGGTGTACATCAGATGGAACATTGTAGTAAAGACTTTTGTAGGCTTGAAGATACAAGAAAAAGATTTCATCAGCAGATTTCTTCTTTAGTTGATAATCAGTCCAATTTGCCTGATTTTTCAGAAATTTCTTCATAAAAATTGCTTGATCTTTCTTAGATTGGCCCACTTTAAAACCTCTTTTCTGACTTTCCTTCATCTTTTCAAAAATATCAGCTAGAGCTGCTTCCTTATACTTCTTGTTGATAAAAGTTTCAAGCTCTGCTGTCATCTCATCAGAATTAAGATTCTTGTCATTTACTATAATTGCTGCTTGACCTTTCACAATTGGATCATTATTGATAATCCATAGCATCTGATCATCAAAGGTTTCTTGAGCAATTTGAGTATCAAGAAGAGTCTGAGCAGCATCTTCAGCATCTTTCTGCTCTTTCATTACTTCAAGCATTCTTGAAGCTTCAATAGCTCTTAGCTCTTCTTCATGAACTCTTTTGGCCTCTTCTTCTCCTAAAGCCATCTGAATTTCCTGAGTTCTTTTCAACTTCTTGGACTTTGGCTCATCTTCAATCATAATACTTTTGCCCTTATCCTTTGGAGTTGGTACTTGTGATGGAGCAGAAGATTGCTCATCAGCAACTAAATCCCTCTTTCTCTTATACACTTTCTCAGCAGACCCTTTATACCCTATAGCCAATAGCCTTTCTATCCTAGCAGGCTCTTCTTCTGGCTTAGCAGGCTCTTGCCCTGCTCCAACAGGCTCTTCATCATAAACTTGAGTTCCATCATGGAATTCAAATTGAGCCTCTTCCTCATCTTCAGAACTATCCTTCCTCCCCTTTTTGGAAGAGTGACCTATTCTATCATCATCTGACTTTGAAGAACTAGATAAAACAACCTTTGCAGATCTTTTACCCTTCAACTTCTTCACTTTATCCTCCAATTTCTTTACCCTCTTTACTAACTTGATGTTGATCTCAGAAAACTTCTTGTTTTGACTTTTAAGAGCTTCTTCTAAGATCTTCACCTTCTCCTTTAGTTCTTGCATTGTCTGAGGTGATTGGGGTTGTGATACATGATGTGATGATGTTGGTGGTGATGCTGATGGTGATGGTACTGGAGATGGTATTGGTGATGTTTGATGTTTGGTGAAATGTAACCATGTGAAGAACTAGATGATTGTGTTTCTGCTGATGGTGTTGGTTCTTCTGGATGTTGTGGTAACATTTCATCAAAAAGTGGTATTTCTTCCCCTCTAAAACCAATTCTCATATTTGAAAATACTTTGTGAGAAAGTTTTGGTGTGTCATAAATTGAGTCTGTGGGAAGTAACAAATGTTTCAATTTTGCAATGATGCATCCAATAAATCTTGGATACATCAAAAACTTTGTTTCACTTTTCACATTTTTAATCAATCCTTCAAAAATATGTTTTGAAAAATTGTATTTTCTGTTTGTAGCTAAGCAAATGAGAGCAGAAGCCATGTTTCCACTAAATTGCCCCCAAGAGGTTTTCTTCTGGCTCAAACAGTGAAGGATTGTGTGAATCAAAAATCTCCATTGTGGAGTAAGATGCTTTTTCAGAAAAGTGAGTTTGTTAGACTCAGCATGATACCCCATTCTTTGTAAATTTTCAAAAATCTCAGTATCTGGTAACTGACTAATACCATCAGAATCATCCAAATGAAGATGTCTTCTTATGGATGACTCAGTAAGAGTCAAATGTTTACCATCCACTTTGGCCTTAATTCTTTGTTCCCCATTTTCAGAAGTTGCAATTTTAGCAGTTTTCCAAAATTGTTTAATTTGTGTTTCATAAATAGTGGGATTGACTAGCAAAGCAAACCTGATGTAGGAGTTGTTTAAAAAGTCCACTACTTGATGAAATGAGGCATTATCCTCTGACTTCTTCAAAAATGCTAACTGATTGTGACGTTGGACAAAATCTAGAACAACAGTGGAAGCCATAATGAAAATTTTGAATATTATGGTGGGATTTGTTGGTAGTACTGGTAGAAGATGAAAGATGTATGTGAATTATGATAATGACTGATGAAAGAAGATATGTGAGAATTACTTTTAACCGACAATAAGAAAGATTATAATAAGTAAATGAAAAGGCGGTTAAAAAGATCTTTTATATGTGAAATATAATATAATATAATCATCAGTAATTTACATAACTACCCTAACGGCTAATTTTAACTACCAGGCCCAACGGCTAAAACTTTGTCTGACAGGCTCAACGGCTATCTAGCAGTACCATTTTACTCTAGCAGTACCAATTTTGAACTACCAGTACCTTTGAAAGTTTTATAAAAATCCCTTATAGTTTTTAGCAAACTACCAGCTATCAACGGATTTGAGTTGTCTTTACCAAAAGCCGTTTGCTTAAGGACTAGCTAACTATTTACAATTAAGTATGGTTAGTTAACAACCATATAGTTTTTGGTAAACTATCAACCATCAACGGATTTGAGTTGTCTTTACCAAAAGCCGTTTGCTTAAGGACTAGCCAACTCTTAAGTTTGTAAAAACTTGGTGAGCTGAATACCAAAAGCCATATTGGCCTAAAGATGGTGCAATTTCCTTTGATGGAGGAAATTTAAAACAGGAAATGATGCTGTATATCTTGGATGATTGGTTCAACAAGTGAAATCATCTAATGTCATGCCTTTGAGTTGAAACTTTCCTTAGTTTGATCTAGATAGAACTTTCTCCTTGAGAAATGCTTCATCCCTTCTAGATATGTGATCTAACTCTCTCTTTTTCAACTCTGCATCATCTTGTATGCTCTTGTCTTTCCTTTCATTAATTGGTTTTTCTTCCATTCTGGGCTATCAATTCCTCCCCTGAGATTGTTATCTCTCCTGAAATGAATATAACTTTTGTTGCTCCTTTCTGTTTGGAAGAACTCTTGTTTTGTTATCAACCTGAAATGTGTTAGTTGCAAACCAAAAGAACAAAATGCAAAGCACTTAATCTATAGCATTTTAAACATTCAAGCCTTTATATGAACAAAACATAGCAATTTTATATCAGCAGGACCAATTATGAATTAACAGGACCTTTTGACTAACTAGCAGTAACCTGTTTAAAATCCAATACCAGTTAATTTTATGAACAAAAACATATGATTTTCAAAGATTTATCATTCCAATACCTCCTACAAGATATTTGAATCTACCTAAATCAAAAGCTTTGGTGAGAAGGTCTGCATAATTCTTTTCAGAATCAATTTTAACTACTTGAATTAACCTCTTCTCATTGCAATCCCTTATGAAATGGTGTCTGATTTCAATATGTTTTGTTTTTGAGTGTTGAACTGGGTTTTTAATGATACAAATAGTACTGCTATTGTCAATATAAATAATGGTGTTAAGAAAATTGTACCCATAGTCAAGCATTTGATTTTGGATCCAAAGAACTTGCCCACAACAACTTGCACCAGCAACATATTCTGCCTCAGTTGTAGAATTGGCCACCATTGTTTGTTTCTTGCATTGCCAAGAGATAAGTCTGCAACCAAGAAATTGACATCCACCAGTTGTGGATTTTCTGTCTAGAGTTGCACCAGCATAGTCACTATCCGAATAAGCCACCAATTCAAAAGATGATTCCCTTGGATACCAAAGACCCAACCTAGGTTGACCCTTAAGATATCTAAAGATTCTTTTGACTGCTGTGAGATGAGAGATTTTGGGATGTATTTGAAACCTTGCACACACACATACTGAGAACATGATGTCTGGTCTTGATGATGTAAGATACATCAAGGACCCAATCATAGATCTATAATTGTGCAAATCCATATCTTCTCCTTCAGCATCCTTGAGTAGCCCTTTGTCTGGATCCATTGGTGTACTTGCAACCTTAGAATCAGCAAAATTAAATTTCCTTAGGATCTCTGCTACATACTTATCTTGGCTGATAAATATGCCTTCTTTGGATTGTTTCACTTGGAGACCCAAAAAGAAAGTAAGTTCCCCCATGGAACTCATTTCAAACTTACTATGCATAAGTTTTTCAAATTCTACACACAAGTCTTGGTTTGTTGATCCAAAGATTATGTCATCAACATAAATCTGTACTAGCAAGATGTCTTTCTTTGTTCTTTTGATAAACAAAGTTGGATCAATCCTGCCTCTTTGGAATCCACTTTCTAGTAGAAAACAAGCCAATGTTTCATACCATGCCCTAGGAGCTTGGTGTAGGCCATACAAAGCCTTGGTAACCTTGTAAACTTTGTGTGGATACTCTGCATCAATGAAGCCTGAAGGTTGAGATACATATACTGGTTCTTCAATTTCACCATATAAAAATGCACTCTTAACATCCATTTGATAGACAGTGAAGCCTATGAATGAAGCATAGGCCAAGAATAGCCTAATTGCTTCAAGTCTTGCAACTGGAGCAAACACTTCTTCATAATCTACCCCTTCTTCTTGAGTATATCCTTGTGCTACCAATCTAGCCTTGTTTCTGATCACTATACCCCTTTCATCTTTCTTGTTTCTGAACACCCATTTGGTTCCAATTGCCCTATGACCTCTGGGCAAATCAACCAATATCCAAACCTTCTGAATCTTGAATTGGAGAAGCTCTTCTTGCATTGCTTCCACCCAACTTGCATCATCTAAAGCTTTGTTTATGTTTTTGGGTTCAGCCTGAGATAGAAAACATGAAAACAGGCATATATTGGAAGTATCATTATTCTTTTCTTCATAAATAGAGGAGATAAACCCTTCTTCATCTGAAGATAAGACTTGAGATAAACCAACTTGAGATCTTGTTTTAACACCAGAAGTTATGCTTCCAATCACATCATCAGTTGAGTGATCTTTGAGAATTCTAGTGTTTGGTGTTTTAGGAACTTCATATGTAGTTGGAAGATTGCTAATCCCCACCTCTTCTTGAAAAGAATCATCTATTTGAACATTCAATGGCTCAGCAGTACCAATACTTGAACTAGAAGGACCATCTGAAGAACTAGCAGTACCATTGTCATTAGCACCACTTTCTTGATTCTCTTGATTCTGAGTTCCTTGATCTTCTTCTTTGCCTTCATTTGTTGTGTTTGAAGGTCCTTCTTGACTTGAAGATAGATCCATACTTTTCCAAATTGGCATCCAGATGAAATCTTGATCTTTAGGAGTTTCAACATTGTCTTCAAAACCTGCATCATCATTAGTATTTGTACCTGAAACAGGCACATAATTCATAGATTCTGAAAGCCTATCAACATCAAACATCCAATCTGGTCCAACTCCTTTCACATTTGTTAGTTTCTCTTGAAACTCTATGTGAAGATTCTCTTCTACTAGCCTAGTGCAAGTGTTAAACACTCTATAGGCCTTACTCTGCAAGGAATACCCTATCAAATAGCCAACATCTGCTTTTCCATCAAATTTGCCTAAATGATCTTTGGTATTGAGAATAGTGACATGACAACCAAAAGGTCTCATAAAACTTAAAGATGGTTTTCTACCAAAGAAAAGTTCATAAGGTGTCTTTCTATGTGGCTTTGTCACAAGAACCCTGTTTTGTACATAACAAGCAGTACCAACTGCTTTAGCCCAAAATGAAATAGGTAACTTAGAGTCTACTAACATAGTTCTAGCAGCCTCTATAAGTGTTCTATTCTTCCTTTCTGCTACTCCATTTTGCTGAGGTGTTCTAGCTACACTAAACTCTCTTTTTATGCCTTTTTCCTTGCAAAAGTCATCCATAACTCTATTCTTGAACTCTGTCCCATTGTCACACCTGATAACTTTGACTTTCTTATCAGTTTGGTTTTCTACCTCAGTGATATAGGTTTTAAGTATCTCACTAGTTTCATGTTTAGATCTTAAGAAGAAAACCTATGAAAATCTGCTATAGTCATCAGTAACAACCAGACAATATCTTTTTCCATTCAAGCTGCACACATTAGTAGGACCAAAGAGATCCATATGAAGCATATGTAAAGCCTGAGAAATAGAGTTTTGGGTCTTGGGCTTACAAGAAGCTCTATGTTGTTTGCCTTTTAGACAATCAACACAGGATTGGTCGTTTTGGAAAATCTTTTTGGGTAAACCTCTTACTAAATCATATTTTGCAATAGTGTTGATTGTTTTAAAGTTTACATGACCAAGCCTTCTATGCCAAAGCATAGATTCATCCAATGAGGCTTTTGCTACCAAACAAGTTAGACTCTCCTTGGGATCAATGTTCTTTAAATTGACACTGTACATATTGTTCCTTTTTGGAATTTTAAGAAGGATCTGACTTTCATCAGGCATCTTAAAATCAGAAGAAAGAACCATACATTCATTGTCAGTAAATAGAACATTGTTCTTTTTGTCACACATTTGTGAGACACTAAGAAGATTAAACTGAAGTTCTTTCACAAAATACACATTTTCAAAATCTAGTTTACTGGTTTTGATAGTACCTTTACCAGTGATCTTTCCTTTTATTCCTCCCCCAAAGGTAACATATCCTCCATCAAATGTTTTGAAGTCTGAGAGGAATGACATGTTGCCTGTCATGTGCCTTGAACATCCACTATCAACATATCCTTGATCTCCAATATCAGATGAATGTTCCTGCACATGAATAAACATATTAGTTTCCTTGGGGTACCCAAGCCATGACAGACTTGGGTTTGCCTCTTGCATCAATGAAGTCAAACCTTTTCAGGATTGTTGATGCACCTTTTGATTGGATTGGTTTCCAAATCCAACATGCTGAGGACTTAACAGCACTTTCCCTTTTAATCCATTGTGTGGTCTTTGGTCTATCAGTACCAATTTTGGCAATACCAATTTTGGCAGTATCATTTGGTCTAGCAGGACCTTTTGGTCTAGCAGGACCTTTGGTTTTTGGTGTCCAAATTTTTGTTTTGACCACAGATTTCTTTTGAATGGGACTATTCTCAACTTTTGGTACACTTTTGAAAGTGTTTCTTGTACCCTTATCAGTTGGTTTTGCAATAACAGGCTTATTTTGTCTAACAGTATGTTTAACATTTGTGGTGTTAGACTTAACAAAACTTTTTCTGGGGTGAGTAACATTTGTTTTAGACTTTGATTTACTCCCAGAAACCCATTTATTACAATAAGAATGAAGATGATTAAAGCTACCACAATAATAACAAGCCTTATTGAACATAACAAAGTCATTACCTAGTTGTTGTGACTTAAGGTTGTTCCAATTTCTTTGGCTTCCCCTAGGTTTGTTATTACATTTTTCACAACTTTCAACTGTCTTCAAAACAGCTTTAGCCTTAGCTTTAACTTCTACTTTCTTAGGACTGATTGGTCCTACTTTTATTCCTTTGATAGGAATAGACTGATCTTCATCATCATCAGATACCCAATCTTCAATAATTAGGACATCTGGTCTCTTATCAGTGAGCACCTTAGAGAGTGGGACATTCTTAGCACTCTCAGAAGGTTCACTTATCACTACAGGTTTAGCTAATGGTTTGTTAACAAATTCATGTAAACCTGATGCAGCAAGATCACTACCTTGGGGACAAGGAATTCCTCTATAAGGAGGTGGACATTTATTATATCCTATCCCTGATTTTATTCTCTTATTCATCTGATTCTCTACTATGCTCCTAGTACACTCAGAAGCAATTTCCAATTTAGTAACAGTCAGTTGAATATTATCTCTAGCCAATGTCACTTTAGTGCACTCAGTCCTTAACATTTCTATTTCTGAATCTTTCAAAAATATTTGTCTATTAAGAGCACCTTTAGCATCAGAAAATGTGAGTTCATTGTCTCTATAGTGAATGATTTGTTTTTCTAGTTTGGCCATTCCACACTGATGGTTAAATAAGGATTGATTGGTTTTTCTTTCTTCTATTGTGAGTTCATCATAACATTTTCTTAAAGTTTGCAATTCTTCAAAAGCTTCACATGTATTTGAACATTTAGAAATTTTTACCTCAGGGTTGGAGAATGCCATCAAAGCCAATTCATCAGAAGTTGACTCATCTTCACCCGTGAAACTCCAATCAAAACCCATGCCATCAATAGCAACCATTGCTTTTGGCTCAGCAACTTCAACAACCTTACTCTTGCTTTCAAAGCTTCCTCTCTTCTCAAAGCTTTCTTTATTTATGTTGTCAAACCCTCTACCCTTGTCATCCTGCTTCTTAGGTCTTCTACACTCTCTAGAGTAGTGACCTTTCATGTGGCAGTTGTAACACTCCACCTTTGACTTATCATATCCAGCAGGCTCATTTCCATTTATCATTATCTTCTTGCCAGTCCTCATCATCAACTTCTTAGCTCTAATGCTTAAAAGTGAAAGTTGCCACTTTATGTCCATCACTTCAAGATCATCAGGATGAATCTCTTGAAGATCTTCAAATGTTAATACGGACCCATTGTGTTGAGATGTAAGAAAAGCACACCCAATTGTTTCATCTAAAATTCGTTATCTCAATTTCTCTACTTCGTCTAGGGAAATTCGTACAAGAATGTGTTTGTTTTGTAATCATCAAATAGGGGAAGATTGTTGGGAATTATATTTTCATAGATTTGATGATACAAAAACAAGAAGAAAGAAACATGAAGAATGCTGAAATGATAAGCAAAATACACTAATATGACTCTGCTGTTTAGTGCAATAACTCTGCTGTTTAGTGCAATAACTCTGCTGTTTAGTGCAATAACTCTGCTGTTTAGCTGCTGCTGATCAATGAGTCATACTGCTGCTGGATGGATAAGGATGAAAAAGATATTTTGTATTTGAGTCAAGTATATCAAGTAGATAACATCTAGATATGTTCTCAGTCAACAAAAGTTGTAAAACAAGATACATGTTGTATCTTAATGACTGACACATACATAAGCAAGTAGTAGACTAAAGCTTATCAATTTTTTAATGATCTCCTTTATACTATAAAAAGGAAATCACACCCTTAGATAAAAAGCGGATCACTATGTGATTAGTGATCACCAAAGTGCTTCGAACTCTCAAATTACAACAACACAAAGTTGTGTTAAAATGTAAGAGCACTTAAAGAGTGTGTGTGGGAACATCAGACGAGGGGTCTGATGTTGTTTATTTTTGTTAAGCCTCAAGGATCTTTGATCCCTGTTAGAGTGTAACCGTATTACTAATGATCAAGTAGTATTGGGGCTGAGTTTAATAACAAAGTGAAAGTTTGACAAAACCTTGTTGTGATAGTATTGTATTCTTTGTTTGAATATTCCGCCAATATTATCATTGTTCTTTAAACGTAGAATTCCTAGATCAAAGGCTTAACAGCCTTGAGCCCATAAACGATCAGAAAACTTATAAGTAGTTGGTGTTCATAAGCTCTATTAAAGTTTTCACGTACACCTTGAAGTTCATGTATGTAGCAAAAGCAAGGAAGATCCTGATGACTTCCATCCTTGCTACTGGTGCAAATGTTTCTTCATAGTCAATGCCTTCTTGTTGATTATAGCCTTTGGCTATAAGTCTGGCTTTATTTTTAATGACTATGCCATTTTCATCAGATTTGTTTTTAAATACCCATTTCATGCCAATGACTGAAACATCTTCAGGACATTTGACCAAGGTCATTACCTTGTTTCTGTCAAATTGTTCCAGTTCATCATTCATGGCTTGAACCCAACTTGGATGTTTTAGTGCTTCCTTAACACTTTTGGGTTCAATTGTGGAAATGAAGTCCACAAATAGGCATTCATTGGCTGAGGCTGCTCTTAGTTCAGCAGCCATGCTTCTTGTGAGCATGCCTTCAGTAGGCTCACCAATTATATTGACAAGTTCTATATCCTGTGATGCGTGCGATGTGTCGTTGCGGTTTAGCAGTATTAATGCCTACTCAAGTTTTAAATTTATATTTAGCCGACTTATCAATAACACACACACTTAACGAGCAGTGTACCCGGTCAGTATGAATATAATGGTAAGCAGAGTGTCGATCACTAAGAGTGGAACGTATTATCTAGTTATCCTAATCAGTATTTTAATATCCTAAGTTAGTTATACAACCTAATCTAACGCAAGGGGGTTCTGTAACACCCCAACCCGACAAGGGTAAAGATGTCACACTAATGGTTTCATATCAGATCAAAACAAAGCATACATTTCAAATAATACAAGAAATCTCAAAGGTTACAAATGAAATACTGAGATTTACAAGGTTACAAATGCGAATACTAATTCTAAAATATAATAACTTCTAATCAACTCTAATCCAGAATAACTACCAAGTCTTCTAAGTCCAAAAGTCTCTTCACTCATACCCAGCTTCCAACTAAAACCTGCCGCAGGAAAAGAAATGCGGCTGAGCTTAAAAAGCCCAGTGAACAGATATATAATGAACGAAAACGAAAGCAAAAGAAAACGAACAAATATGGTATAGCAATGGAATAATATAAGGTATAGACAAGGTACAAAGTAGGAAAGGGAAAATGGAAGGTCAGTAATCCACCACGAGCCCAAACAAATCAAATATAGTAACCATATCCTCAAATCATATAGAGGGGAGACCTCTCAGATAATCAGATAATATGAGGGGTGTCCTCATTCTTCAAATGGAGTAGCTAGCTCCCGAACTTGTGAAAGACGTGGATTGCACCCATCATCAGTCACCAAATCAAATCAAATCAAATCATGATATATCCCTCGAAACAAATCAAATCTAGGATGCATCCATACGCCCCCCAAACAAATAATCCTGGCCAATATAAATAATAAAGCGCGCATGTAGTAGCAAATGGGGACGGTGTGTAACATCACTCAAATACACACTAGAGTCATGCCATTGGTGCATCAATGACATGGCCATGTTACCTTCATGGCTAGGAAACAAATTTTGGCTCGGGTATCAAACTGAAGGGTCAAAGGTCCAAATCATTACAAAGGTTCAAATAGTCTAAGTCATCGAATCATAGTCAAAGTCCAAATATCAAAGGTTCATATCAAAGGTTCAAATGCCAAAGGTTCATATCAAAGGTTCAAATGCCAAAGGGTCATATCCCATATCCATGTCAAATGAGTCCAAACGAACTGATAAAAGGTTCATAATCAAATGGTTTTCATAAAAGTGATCTTATTAACTGTTTTCACAAAAGTAGTCTTTAAAAGTAATTTTCATAAAAGTTTAGTAAGATTCCAAATAAATGTGGTATTGCATATTTCATAAACATCATTTTAAAAATAGTTTTCCTCAAAACATTTCCATGTTATAATTAAAAAGGTTTTCACATCTAGTTACCAAAATCAAATGAACCCTCGAAGTATCAAGTGTTTCGAATACTAATATCACAAGGTGCGAACGAATATCGAATGGATCATCATAGAGGCTCAAAGCAAAATGGTCATATTGAACGTCAAAGTCAAAATAAGTGAAACAAACGAACTAAAGTGTAGAGAAACATAGCAGTGGCTTAGGGAATCTTAAAACGAATCAAGATCAATGAGTCATGAGAAAGAAGACACCCTTACTGAAAAAGGGTAGAATATCTGTACCTTAACGGGAATGAAAGAACACTCGGAAAAATACAATCACTTCTTCTTCAAATGGTCTTCCTGAATTAAAAGTCGCTTATTATTAAGGAGTCAATTAGATACGTTTATTAATTAATGTCTTAATTAATTTAGTACTCACTGTTACTTATTAACATGCTTAGGGTTTATAATTTATATATATACAGTCAAACTTAGGTTGTCAATGATATCTCAAATTAATATCTTAATTAACCAGAACACACATATTGAAGCTAAGTATAAACACATTTGAATTCACGTTTACAACTTATTAATTTCGTAAAAGCTTATACGCTTAAACATCCTACAACCCAAATATAACTAGCTTATAATATAATATATAAGATGATATGGTTCATGAAGTAAATCTCAATTTTTTAATATGTATTACACATTGATCTGTCGACATTAATTCACATACACACCAGTTCATATATAACCTCATGTATACCATGCATGCAAACCCATGTATAGACACAACCTCAAACCCCTCGTTAATTCTCGAAGTTAAAGTTTAATGATGATCCCAACCTAGGCTAGAACGAATGGGAATCAAAGAAAATATTACTAGACTCGACAAATGAAATTACAAACTCAAAACCCTTCATTCCAATTAATCCATATTCGACCTTATAAAAGATGATTCACAGTTTAGACTCAACAAGCGACTTAAAGCCTGACAAAACGACACTAAAACCCGCAAACGAATTACCCAAACCAAACCACAATCGACTCCAGGTTACCATACGTGTGAGACACAACTAAACCCGGCCTACCATGATGAAACTATACGCCCCTCATTAAAATGATTCATAACAGGTTTCTATATATTTTATGCATTAAGACTTGTTCAAATATAAGGAACACATGACTCAAATATCATTTTAACAAGAGTCTTATTATATTTTATGTATTAGAATCTTTTATATGTAGGTATTCGAATGATAGCAGGTTTATAACATAAGGTGTAGCAGCCAGCATGTTTTAGTTCAGGGTTTCATATTCATATATACGTATCATCATGAATCGTGTATAATCTATTATATTACAAACGCGACAATGAATGTTACGCGAATGAGATTCAAGGGTTTACCTTCTAACCGAACGATCAAGGAAGATGAGACTAAGACGAACACAACCACGAAGACTGTGATGAAACGAATCTGGTCAAAATCCCAAACCCGAACACGAACTTGACCCTCCAACGTATGAGATCGGAAAAAAAACTGTCCGCCACGAATCAAACTTCACTCGGACACCATGATTCCACGACATAAGATTTAAGCCGAAACAAGAATACGAATGCGGAGGTACAACTAGGCAGGAAAGCAACAACTCTTGGTCTTTGAAGACAGGAAAGCAACAACTTTTATGTGTGTTTTGCTCTTGTGTTTCGCATGAATGGAAAAGGAAAAAAAAAGAATCCGTATAAAGTATGAAAAGTGATGGGCGTGATCCTCATTTTTTTTTTTTTTGGTAAGAAATAATGTGAATTAAATTTTCTTGATTGTGCTTTAAAAGGTCGGTTATGAAAATTGGGATATAATACCGAGTATTATGATGAGGTTAATTGAGGAATGCCAAAATTAGTGGGGTTGCCATATCTTTTATTATTAATGCATAATTATCTCATTACTTGACTTGGCCAAATTTTTTTTTGAATTATATGGCACCATGAAATCGACTAACATATAAGATATAGGGAATTTTTATTTTGTGACATTTAAATTGTAGTGTAAGGTTTTATTTGGTAGCTTAATTCATTAAATAACTTAGGACATAATCATCTTAGGTTAAGTATGATGTTACTTACATAATTTTCATAAGTTCTTAAAATTTTAAATTTAAGGGCATTTTAGTCATTTCGGATTGTTTTAATTTTGGGCTTTTACAGGTTCAGCTTGAGAGACTGGCACGGTTTGGTTATAATTAAATAGAAAACTAACTAATGAGCACGAATCAGCGATTAGCACACACGTACACAGATAGATACTCGAGACAATAAGAAGACCTGTCCTGATAATTAAATAGCTTGTCACTTGTTTTATTGCTAGTTTTATATGAAGTGTATATAATTAAACCTTTCTCGTTGGCTCTAATCTTATCGGCAAGTAAACCCTTAATGATTACTTATGTCTATCCTATTTATTCAAGAGACGCTAAAATAAATAGGCGAGGAAGGGGCATGGCGACCCAAGCAAGACTCAGCTAGACACAGAGGTTATCAATGCACTAATAAAAGTCACCAAAGACATCAACATATAAACTTTAATTAATGGGAAAGCAATATTAAGGGGAGTGCATGATCTTCCGTAGTCACATGACACAAGCCCATCAATCCTGATGAATTAAAGTGTACTAATACAATAAAACAAAACTACTTAATGAATTGAATACATGCAGGACCTTCTTACAGCTCTTGTATCTTTGTTTGAGGTGTGTCTTGTGCTGCTTGGTCGTCTGAATTCGGCTCTAGGGTTATATCTTACCTCTGTCCCAGACTCTCAAATTCGTCTGACCTTGGGGTATTTATAGTTTCTGTCTGAGGGATCGATGCGGCGCATTGAGTTGATAGATGCGGCGCATTGACTTAACTTCGCGTGGGGTCCAAGATTAATATATTCTGGAATATTCGTACACCATCTTCAGATGCGGCGTAACTTGATCTTTGTATGCGGCGCATGTACTTGGATTGTAACTTGTGAAATCTTGATAGTGATACGTCGTGTGTTAGAAGTATATTGCGGCGTATCTGGAGTAGAACAAGCTTGATCTTCTTCTTTGACCAAAGTTTCATATGCGGCGCATGACATAATTGCATGCGGCGCATTCTTCAAAGTCAGGCAATGGTCTTCGAATTCATCTAAGTATGATATTGCGTCGTATCTGTTGAGTGAGATACGGCGCATCTTCTGGATTTCAGTAGACTTTTGACATCTTGCTTGTTTTGCTCCATAATTAGTCCAAAATCGCCAAGTTTCACATAATGCTTGTTTTTACCTGAGAATTACTAAAGTAAACATTAATGTATCGATTCTCATAGATAATATAATAAAACAAGTCAAATAAACAGGATAAATGATGATAATAAAATGTATTTATTTGAGTTCATCAAATATCCCCCCACTTGAACTTTACTTGTCCCCAAGTAAACCTTAGAATTAATCATATGAAAATGTATCCTAAAAGATATTAGGATTTATTTTTATATTCAAGCATGTATTCGTTTTGTCATAATCACACAACCAAACACTTAACGAAGTAGAAACCAAGATAATTTTTAATGTAAAACAATTCTAAATCGTTTAGTTGCTTAGTTGTGACGAATATTCTATCATAGGTTTGGCAAGTATACGCATCTCCCCCACTAAAGCCAAGGAATAACAAGTCTAAAGCGGTAAAAAGGGTTTTGAGGCTTATGGGTTGATCATCCTTTTTAATCTCTATCGATCTCAAATTCCAGAAAAGGCGACAAAATTACAAATACATGATCGAATCCACGACCACGATACTTTCAATTGCTCAAATCCTTAACTCGAATAGGCTAAAGATAGGACCAAGTAATCTTCACCAATAATATTATATCAAAAAGGGCGACAAAATCATAAATACATAGCCAAATCCACGACTACGATACTTAAGATTGCTCAAATCCCTAATCTCAATAAATCAAAGGTTTGGATGAAGAATGATATAGGGTATGGATAATATTTGGGATACAATTTGGTGTAAAATAAAAAATAAACAAAACAGATAAATTAAAATCCTAAGTGTGGTTAATCACTTTCCCAACCATCCCATGAATAAGACTCATATCATTGAATAACTCACGCTTTAACACTTGAAACACACGCTTTAGGTAGACACGAATTATACTCAACAAAATCTCAATCAAAGAATAACCTTAGTTGGCGTTCCCATAACGGTCAACTCCCATTCAATCCATAAATATAATATACAACAACAAATAGTGGTGATATCTCCCACTTAATACAAAACTTTACATAAGTTGGTTAAAACAAACTTCCAACTTTTTTTTTTTTTTTTTTTTTTTTTTTTTTTTTTTTTGACATCAACATATATGTGTAAAAGTTCACAACTTTTCTATCACTATTTTTCCGGATAATTTTTCCATATTCTTCATACTTTCATAAATAACTGTAATAGTGAAAGTAGTAAACACACGAAAAAATAAACTAAAAGTTATACAATATTTACTTTCATACCAATTGCATTGTGCAATTTCCCGACCTAACCAAAGATAATGAATTACGCACGCGAACACAGGTAATGTAAGGAAACACACTTTGCCTAAAGCATTTAACCACGGATTTTAATCTACAGGGTAGGCTAAGGTGTAAGGGTGTATCGAAACATTATAACAAAGGTGTAAGAAACGAAAGGAATGGCTCTGAGGGTTTTTCTAGGGTATCTTACTCTAAAAGTGAGAGTAAACAAAGGGTTTATACGGGGGTTAACTAACCAGTGTAGTTAGTTAATATCACATAACATATAAAGGCTATTTGGGTGTAATCCTAGAAATTTACCAATTTAGACAAGTCACTCAAATTATATAGATAATACTTATTATGGTGGTCTCGAATAGTATACAAGCCAAGTTCTAAAGTTTACAAGTCACCAGCACACTAAAGTTTTAATATTTTTGAAAGAATAGAGTTATGTGTGCGGTTATGTAATTTAGACTTTAAACAAAAGCATGCTAAAAAAAATTTAAATTTTGATATATTAAGCGCATTTTAAGCATATTTTGAAAAAAGTTTAGGATAAGTAAGTGTTCTAATTCTCCATCCCCCCACTTAAGTTAAACAACGTCCTCGTTGTTTGTGTCAAAGGTTAAAAACTGGAAAATAAAAGAATTAGAACAGAAAAACTCCCCTGAGATTTGCTCGGTATGATCCTCCATTATTCGTATAAGAGCAAAAATCAACTTTCTTGTGGATGAGAACGTTTAAGCTTCATAGATGATGTATCCACAAAAAATGCAGGAATCTATAATACCATTTAGACTTTAACACACCTGAGTTAAGAAGGTTCAAACTTGCATAATACATTAGTAGTTAGTAAAAATAAAACCTAAAAATTAAACTGTAAATCATCAGGTCAGTCGATACGCCGTATCTTATGGAAGAAGATACGCCGTATCGAGCCTGGAATAAATACGAATCAGAATAAAAGATGCGTCGCATCCTTAACCAGGGATGCGCCGCATTAAATAAACTGACAGAAAGTTTTAAAGTCAAAAATAAAAATGCAGAAAATGAAATAAGATATGACCAGTGCAGGTGATGCGTCGCATCTTATGATGGAGATGCGCCGCATCTTCTGCAGGTCTGACAGACTCGACACAGAACAGAAAAGTAAAAAATTTTCTTCCGGGTTGTCTCCCGGTCAGCACTTGTCTTTATTCCAGAGTCTTCAAGTTAGACTCACGTTCAGCTCCTTATTCCAATACTTTGGGTTCAAACTCCACCACCTCGTTCTCAGTATCCTCAATTTTATTATCAAAGTATTTTTTAACTCGTTGCCCGTTTACCTTGAATATATAACCATTATTATCGCATATTTCAATAGTCCCATATGGATACACTTTCTTGACAACGAATGGACCCGTCCATCTTGATTTAAGTTTACCTGGATACATCTTTAATCGAGAATTAAATAGCAGCACTTTTTCTCCAATAGTAAACATTTTATCCCCATGTAACCTCGAGTCATGCCATCTTTTAGTTCTTTCTTTGTAGATCTTAGTATTTCTGTAGGCCTCATCTCTTAGTTCGTAGAGTTCATTGAGTTCCATGAAACGGTTCTTTGTTGCAGCTTCCATATACATGTTACATTTCTTCAAAGCCCAATATGCACTTTGTTCTATTTCGACCGGTAGGTGGCATGCTTTTCCGTATACAAGATGAAATGGAGTGCATCCCGTCGGTGTCTTATAGGCTGTACGGAATGCCCATAAAGCATCATTTAACTTGTCAGACCACCCTTTCGGATTATATCCAGTCGTTTTTTCTAGAATCCGTTTTATAGCCCTATTGGTTACTTCAGTTTGCCCATTGGATTGAGGATGGTATGCAGTGGAAACCCTATGATACACTCCATATTGTTGCAAAGCTCTTCCTAGATGGTGATTACAAAAGTGTGTTCCCCTATCACTAATCAATGCTTTAGGAACTCCAAATCTAGCGAACAAACTTTGCAAAAATTGAAGAACTACCTTGCTGTCGTTTGTTGGTAACGCTTGCGCTTCGACCCATTTTGATACGTAATCAACAGCAACCAAAATATACTTATTACCTTTAGATTCAGGAAACGGTCCCATGAAGTCCAATCCCCATATGTCGAAAACTTCACATACTTGGATATAGTTTTGCGGCATTTCGTTTCTTGATGTAATATTTCCGGATCGTTGACACGCATCACATCCTTTTATATAAGCTTTTGCATCATCCAACATAGTGGGCCAATAAAATCCTGCATCAAGGATTTTCCTTTTTGTAATAATTGCACCATGATGTCCCCCCGTCGGCCCTGAATGGCAATGTGCCAATATTGCTGGGACATCATCTCCATCTACGCATCTTCGTATAATATTGTCAGGACATAATTTAAAGGCATAAGGTTCATCCCAAATATACTCACTAGCGCGAGTTAGAAACCTTCTTTTCTCGTCGGATGTTAGCCCTTTTGGAATTTCATTTGCAACAATAAAGTTTATATAGTCGGCATACCATGGTCCATTATTATTGCTCTTAATTCTTACCATCATAAGGTGTTCATCAGGAAAGTCATCAGCGATTTCCCTTTCATCAAGCACCTCCATATCAGGGTTTTCAAGTCTAGATAAGTGGTCAGCAGCTAGATTCTCGGCACCCTTTTTATCTTTAATTTCAATATCGAATCCTTGGAGCAATAAAACCCACCTAATAAGCCTTGGCTTGGCATCCTGTTTATTGAACAAATACTTCAAAGCAGAATGGTCAGTGTAAACCATAGTTTTTGACAATATAAGATATGACCTAAATTTATCGAATGCAAAAACTACTGCTAAAAGTTCTTTTTCCGTGGTGGTGTAATGTTCTTGGGCATTATTCAATGTTTTGCTAGCATAATAAATTGGCTTAAATTTCTTTTCTATCTTTTGGCCAAGTACAGCTCCAACAGCATAATCACTAGCATCACACATTAGTTCAAAAGGCAGATTCCAATCTGGCGAAATTATAATAGGTGCAGTAGTTAGTTTTTCTTTAAGTATATTAAACGCCTTTTTGCAATCTTTAGAAAAATCAAACTTCGCATCTTTTAGCAATAATTGGGTCATAGGCCTAGATATCATTGAAAAATCCTTTATGAATCTACGATAAAATCCAGCATGCCCTAAAAAACTTCTAACACCTTTTACATTAGTGGGGTAAGGTAGTTTGGCAATTACATCAATTTTAGCCTTGTCGACTTCTATACCTTTCCCAGAAATCTTATGTCCTAACACAATTCCCTCTCTAACCATAAAATGACATTTTTCCCAATTAAGAACAAGTTTAGTTTCTTCACACCTAGCAAGCATTTTATCAAGTTTAAAGAGGCAATCACTAAATGAGTTACCGAACACCGAGAAGTCGTCCATGAAGACTTCCATAAAGTCTTCTACCATTTCATGGAAGATAGCCGTCATACAACGTTGGAAAGTAGCAGGGGCGTTGCATAGTCCGAACGGCATTCTCCTATAGGCGAAGGTTCCATAAGGGCAGGTGAAAGTCGTCTTCTCTTAATCCTCGGGGGCAATGGGGATTTGGAAGAAACCTGAAAAACCATCTAAAAAACAATAATAATCATATCCTGATAGTCTTTCTAACATTTGATCAATAAATGGAAGAGGGAAGTGATCTTTACGCGTAGCATCATTGAGTTTGCGGTAGTCGATGCAAACTCTCCATCCAGTAACAGTTCTTGAAGGGATTAGCTCATTGTCATCATTGAGTACTACCGTCATTCCTCCCTTTTTTGGTACAACGTGGATAGGACTGACCCACGAGCTGTCGAAAATTGGGTAGATAAGTCCGGAGTCAAGTAATTTCACAATTTCATTTTTCACCACATCTTGGACTTTTGGATTCAAACGCCTTTGGGGTTGGATAGTATGTTTGAATTCATCTTCCATAAGGATTTTATGTGTACAAAATGACGGGCTAATACCCTTAATATCAGACATCTTCCATGCTAATGCTCCTCTTCGTTTATATAGTACCTGCAGAAGGGATTCTTTTTCTTTTGGCGTTAAGTCAGATGCAATAATAACGGGTGAATTAGTGTTCCCATTTAAATAAGCATATTCCAAAGTAGAAGGGAGATCCTTAAGCACAGGTTTGACATCATCAATTTTATTAGCATTAGCGGAATAAACTTGTTCTTTTATTACGTCGTTGCTGTCATCAGATAAATGCGCCGCATCGATATTTCCGATGCGCCGTATGGCGTTACAAACAGCGGAATCAACAGCGAAATTATTATCAATAGTATTTTCATCAACTTGATCTTCTATGGCGATTGTGTTTTCTAAATTTTTAAGCAGATAAGAATCAAGCAAATTATTTTTTAACAATTTCTGAGTAAATTGATTAATCGTGTCATCAGAAACATCGATATTATAGCATTCATCATCTTCATAATTAGTTTTACTCATAGATTGTTCCATATTAAATTCAACCTCATCTTTTCCTATGGTAAGAGTTATCTTTTTATTAAAAACATCAATCATGGCCCTAGCAGTAGCTAAAAATGGTCGTCCTAATATTATAGGAGTTCTAGAATTTTCGGGCATATCGAGGATAACAAAGTCAATAGGTAATTCAAATTTATCAACTTTTATTAATATATTTTCAGCTATTCCTAATGGGTATTGTATGGACCTATCAGCTAGCTCTAAGCACATCCTAGTAGGTTTTGGTTCACCAAGGCCTAATTTTTCATACATAGAAGAGGGCATAAGACTTATACTAGCTCCTAGGTCGGCTAAAGCATTTCCAATATGTAAATTTTTAATTTGGCAAGGAATAGTAAAACTCCCTGGATCTTTCTCCTTAGATGGAAGTTTGTTGAGCAATGCTGCTGAGCTTCTTTCCCCCATTGTTACAGTGCAAGCCTCTTCAAGTTTGGACTTGTTTGTAAGCAAGCTCTTCAGATATTTAGCATATTTTGGCATTTGCACTAGGGCTTCCATAAATGGTATGCTTAGCTGCAGCTGCTTGAGATTTTCTAGGAACTTCCTTTGATAGGCATCTTCTTTCTCTTTCCTTACCCTATGTGGAAAAGGTAGTGTTGATTGTTTAAGTTCAACAGAAGGTTCTTCTCTAATCACAGGTTCTGGATTAGTCTCTTTTGGTTGCCCTTGCTCAGATGATATAGATTCAGGGGAAATCTTGTTTGTGCTGTTATCCTCGGGTGTCTCTCCGATTTGAAAGGTTGACTTTCCGCCTCTAGTTGTAATCACTTTCAAATCGTGTTTTACCAAAAGAATCTTGTTAAGCACCGTTGAAAATTGGTGCACTTCAATTGCCAATCCATTAATCATGTTGTTTTGTTCCTTTAGTAACAGCTCATGACTGCCTTTGAATTCATTAATAAAGTTTCTTGCTTCATGATGTTCTTTTTCGTTTGCTTGAGCGATTAGTAGTGCAAACTCTTCAATGGTAAGGTTTCTTTGGGTCTTCCGAACCAGTTGGGGAAAATATCGAACATTGTTCCTGAAAATTAAAGACAGATAGATTTCAAAGTAAAAACTTCCTAGTGTAAGGGTAAGTTAGAATATTTTCCGTTCGGGAATAAAAAAAATAAAAGTTGCTGATATCTGCAAACGATGCGCCGTATCCAGAAAGTTGGATACGCCGTATCTTATTACGTTAAAATTTAATCAGACTTTTATTCAGAAAATAGATACACCGCTTATGAATAAGAATGCGCCGTATCAAGTTTAAATTATCAAAAATCGATTATATTTATTAAAATTAAATGCGTCGTATTAACAAAAGCTAATGCGCCGTATTTTCGTTACATTTCAAAATACAAGATTTTTTATTTAGAAGATGCGCTGTATCGATAAAAATCGATGCGTCGCTTTTGTTTAAAAATTCGAAAAACTGTTTTTAATTTAAATAGAAAATACGTTGTATCTGTTAAAACAGATGCGTCGTATGGCGTTAGGGTTTAGAAAAATTTCTTATTAAAAACAGAATACGTCGTATCTTGGGGAAAGATGCGTCGTACTCGAATTTATTAAACGCGTTGTATTTTATAAAAATTAAACGCAATACGCCGTATCTGTGAAAACAGATGCGCCGTATCGTTTGTATTAGCACAATACAACGACAGCAGAATGCAGAAAAATACAAAAAAAAAACAAAAAAAATAAATAAAAACAAACAAAAAGAAACAAAAATTACAAAAAACAAAAAAAAAAAAAACAAAAAAAACAGAAAATATGCAAATTATACAATGAATGCAATCTATCTAATACACAACAAGGTTAGTGGTTAGAATCTAAAAAGAAAACTAAAAAGAAAAACCTAATTAAAATATTAATCAAATTAACAGATAATAACAATTCACTCCCCCGGCAGCGGCGCCAAAAAACTTGATGCGTGCGATGTGTCGTTGCGGTTTAGCAGTATTAATGCCTACTCAAGTTTTAAATTCATATTTAGCCGACTTATCAATAACACACACACTTAACGAGCAGTGTACCCGGTCAGTATGAATATAATGGTAAGTAGAGTGTCGATAACTAAGAGTGGAACGTATTATCTAGTTATTCTAATCAGTATTTTAATATCCTAAGTTAGCTATACAACCTAATCTAACGCAAGGGGGTTCAGCCTGAGAGACTGGCACGGTTTGGTTATAATTAAATAGAAAACTAACTAATGAGCACGAATCAGCGATTAGCACACACGTACACAGATAGATACTCGAGACAATAAGAAGACCTGTCCTAATAATTAAATAGCTTGTCACTTGTTTTATTGCTAGTTTTATATGAAGTGTATATAATTAAACCTTTCTCATTGGCTCTAATCTTATCGGCGAATAAACCCTTAATGATTACTTATGTCTATCCTATTTATTCAAGAGACGCTAAAATAAATAGGCGAGGAAGGGGCATGGCGACCCAAGCAAGACTCAGCTAGACACAGAGGTTATCAATGCACTAATAAAAGTCACCAAAGACATCAACATATAAACTTTAATTAATAGGAAAGCAATATTAAGGGGAGTGCATGATCTTCCGTAGTCACATGACACAAGCCCATCAATCCTGATGAATTAAAGTGTACTAATACAATAAAACAAAACTACTTAATGAATTGAATACATGCAGGACCTTCTTACAGCTCTTGTATCTTTGTTTAAGGTGTGTCTTGTGCTGCTTGGTCGTCTGAATTCGGCTCTAGGGTTATATCTTACCTCTTTCCCAGACTCTCAAATTCGTCTGACCTTAGGGTATTTATAGTTTCTGCCTGAGGGATCGATGCGGCGCATTGAGTAGATAGATGCGGCGCATTGACTTAACTTCGCGTGGGGTCCAAGATTAATATATTCTGGAATATTCGTACACCGTCTTCAGATGCGGCGTAACTTGATCTTTGTATGCGGCGCATGTACTTGGATTGTAACTTGTGAAATCTTGATAGTGATACGCCGTGTGTTAGAAGTATATTACGGCGTATCTGGAGTAGAACAAGCTTGATCTTCTTCTTTGACTAAAGTTTCATATGCGGCGCATGACATAATTGCATGCGGCGCATTCTTCAAAGTCAGGCAATGGTCTTCGAATTCATCTAAGTATGATATTGCGTCGTATCTGTTGAGTGAGATACGGCGCATCTTCTGGATTTAAGTAGACTTTTGACATCTTGCTTGTTTTGCTCCATAATTAGTCCAAAATCGCCAAGTTTCACATAATGCTTGTTTTTACCTGAGAATTACTAAAGTAAACATTAATGTATCGATTCTCATAGATAATATAATAAAACAAGTCAAATAAACAGGATAAATGATGATAATAAAATGTACTTATTTGAGTTCATCATCCTGAGACCTAGTCCAACTGTTCTGAGGTCTTGAAAAGTGATTAGAACTTGTAGAGGTCTGATGGGTAGGATCAGGATTAGACACATGATGTTCTTCTGCATCTTGAGTGTTTGAGTGGTTTGACTCATCACTGAGATTGTTTAGTACCTGAGCACTTTGTACTGACTGAATGAATTCATCAGTACTTTGTGCTTCAATAAACTCAGTGATGGTTGGGTAAGGAAGGTTGTGGGGAATGATGTAATAGGAGATGTCAGCATTTGCATGGTACTGAGTGGAAGGACCATTATCAGGATGATGTTCATCAGGAGGGTATCTTGATGATTCATCAATACCTATCTCTTCCACTGAGTTGTTAGAGACACTGATTGCATCAGTTCTCTCATCAAAGGTAACATGAAATGTTTCCTCAGCATGCTGTCTCCTAGTGTTGAACACCCTGAAGGCTTTTTAGACTAGGGAGTATCCTAGAAAGTATCCATCATCAGCTTTGGCATCAAATTTTCCTAAGTGATCCTTGTTATTATGAATAAATACAGGACACCCAAAGACATGAAAGTAGCTGATGTCAGGGATTCTTCCCTTGAATAACTCATAAGGAGTTTTGCTATGTCTCTTGATAATGATGGATCTGTTTTGTGTGTAACAGGCAGTCTTTACTGCTTCAGTCCAAAAGTGTTTGGAAAGGACTGATCCATTTAGCATTGTCCTAGCTGCTTCAATGAGTGTTCTATTTTTCCTTTCAGCCACCCCATTTTGTTCAGGTGTGTAGGGTGAGGAAAATTTTTGTGAAATGCCTTTCTCATCACAGAAACATTCAAGTTCATAATTTTTGAACTCTGTTCCATTGTCAGTCCTAATCTGTTTGACTTTGATGTCATTCTGATTTTCAATGTTCCTGACAAAGGACATAATAGTTTCAGCTGCCTGACTATTTTTGATCGGGAAGTATACCCAAGTGTATCTTGAGTACTCATCCACAATGACCAGAGTATACTTCTCATGGTTAATAGATCTAGGACTGATTGGTCCAAATAGATCCATATGAAGAAGATGTAGGCAATTCCTGATGGAAAAGTTGGTTTTGGTTTTAAAGGATGCTCTGTGATGTTTACCTTTTTCACAAGCTGAGCATGGTTTATCCTTTAAAAACACAAGAGATGGTAAGCCAAGGACCTTGTTTTGTTTTACAAGGTTGTTTATGTTTTTGAAGTTCAGGTGGGAGAGTCTCTTATGCCAAAGCCAGTTGAGTGTATCAGTGGCTTTAGTAAAGAGACAAGTTCCATTCTGAGTCAGACTGGACATGTCTAACACATAAACATCAAGTCTTCTTGGAGCAATAAGGACAACTTCCTTATTAGCATTGAAGATGATTCCTTGCTTATCATCAAACTGAACTATGTATTTTGCATCACATAGTTGACTGACACTTATCAAATTGTATTTTAGACCATTTACATAAGCTATCCTAGTAAAGACTATACCATTGCAGTTTACTGAACCATAACCTTCAGTGAGACATGATGAGTTATCAGCAAATATCACTTTGGTTCCTGATTCACCCACATACTTATGCAGATACTCCTTCACACCAGTCATGCTCCTTGAACATCCAATGTTAAGATGCCAAACAGGATCCCTGGCATGTTTCTGCACAAATAGTAAACTAGGTCAGTTCTTTCTAGGACTCCACTTCTTGGAGGGTTTAGCTTTGAGGGTCTTATTAACATTTTCAAGTGATTTATGGTCAGTGGTGGAGTGGACTGAGCTACCACATATTATGCATTTGATTGCTGATGTAGACTCAATGAACTGAGAGGCTGACTTTGTCATACCTCTACTGGCCTGAATGGCCTTACCACGTCCTGAGGTGCTATGAGTGGAACTTCTACTATTTTCACAACAATTGTCAATTTGACAATCCTTAGGATGGTGGTCATTGAACCCACAGTAAGGGCAAGGTGCAAAAGCCTTTGCCTTTTGTTTCTGTTTCTGTTTAGAATCAGAAGGATAGTTTAAAGACTGAGCTTTAAGACTTGCCATGTTTGATGTGACTGAATGTTTTTTGTGATCAGAGGTCCTGTGATCATCCCTTTTGCAAACCATGCAATAAAGAATTCTATAGCAATCATCAGTGATATGATTGGTATAGTTACACAATTCACATCTTTTCAGGGGTTTTGTGGGTTTGGGTTTGGTCTTTGAGGAAGCTGGTTTTTGTTCCTTCTTGGATTGAGAAGGTTTCTCAGAAGATGCAATCTTCTCTCCCAGCTTCCTGACCATTTCAGCCAACTGATCAAATTTTGAATCAGGGCTTTGGGTTGTTACTTCAGAAGGGACTGAAGTGGATGAGTCATCAGTATTTACTGAGACTTCAGGGGTTGGTCTCTTCAGGATGGTTGTTCCCTTTCCTGATCTCTCCTTTGGAGAGTGTGGTGAGAATACCATTGGTGGGAGGCCTAAGTTAGGTGCAACACCCTGAAGGGTATTCAGTGGAGGAAGTGGTGGGTATGATTCTGATTCAGACTGTAGGATATAACCATATTGATTGTGTGGATGATTCGGGTAGTCTTGGGTTATGGAAGATTAGATCCATTGTTAGAGAGATGAACTAGAGAGAGAGAGAGTTGGGAGAAACTTGTAATAGATTAGCTTGTGTGAGAAAATGTTACAAGAGTTCCACCCTTCCCATGTGTGGGAAGGGGTTTATATACTTACTAATATTTGTGCCCCTAGTGGGCTGTGGAGTGAGCTGACAGTGGGGAAAGCCCCGACCCACTCCACAAATATAGATACGACTAATCTAATAAAACTAATAATACTAATAATGCTAATAATAATAATAAGCCTACGAGCTACATAAATGCTAAATAGATACTCGGGGTGACCGAACCTTCATATGAATATTTATATTCCTAACAATCTCCCCCTAAGGGAGGTCACCCCGGAAATAATATTTCGAATTCTAGCATTTGATCTTTTGATCTTGACTTCATAGCTCGTAGTCTTCGATTCTTCAACGTCTTGAAACTTTGTGCATTCAGCAGTAATCTTTTGATGACTGATCGGTTGTCTTGGATGATCTTTGAGAATTCTTTGAGTTCATCATCCAACGTTTGTCTTCAAGTCATCTTTCAGCAGTATGTCACCACGTGATGTGTTATTCTTTGAGCCGACATGCTCACTCTAGTCAGGGTCATGACTTTCAGCATCAGAGTTTGCAGAAGCTGTGTTGAAGGTCTTTTAGGTTGTCATGACTTCTTTGAATATGATGATGGAATAGAGTGAACATGTGGTAATGGATTGTGTATGTTGTGTCGACATGCTCACACTTTTCTGGATCATGATCTTTAGCTTCAGAGTTGCGGAAGCAGTGTTGAAGGTCTTTTTAGATTTATCATGACTTCTTTGTTTAAGATGATGATGTAGTGTGAACATGTGGTAGAGGATTGGCATCTTTTCTGCAACCAGCTACAACAGCAACCAGCTACAGCATTCCACAGCTACAATCGCCAGAAGTTCCTGTATACGACAGTTAGCAACAAATCGACAGGTACTTACAGGTTCGGACTTCGAGATTGTTAACAGCATAGTGTGAAAACTCTCTCTAATCCTTACCAAGACCGTTCCTAATCGAAAACCCACAGAGGGCTTTTTAAGATCGAACCGTAGCACATCAACGATTAGGTGAGTCGCTGGAGATCACTCCACGACTGTAGACCGTTAGAAACCGCCGTGACCACTAAGCGTAATCCATAAAGAATTACCGAGGTGACCTGCTTTCAAGGCTGCTTGATGTTGACCCTGGCAGGAATTTCCATTCAATCATTGAGAATTACATTTGTAAATTCCCTCATAAATGTTCTGGCAGATTGCTAAGATCTGCGTAGGACTCATGAGTTTACACCTGGTGTCCTTAATGTTGAACAACTAGTGTGGAAATAATTCGTGTTCCTATGAGATCTTATTATGCATCTCGTGGCTCTAGACTCAATTGTGCGTTTTAATTTAGTGAGCGGAGGCTGGAGAGAACTGCCACCTTTTCAATATCATCTAACTCGGAGTGAGAGAGACGATAGAAATGTATTGAACTCCGTGACAATTGAAACAAGAATCCTTTGAGGGACCTTGAGTGGCTAGGGAGGGTTGTGCAGCGTATCACTGGGTCCATGATACTTTGTCTTCAATGTCAGCAATCAACTAAGTGATTCTGACAGCATATGTATTGACCCGGTTTCTGCCTAAAGTGTAAGGATGGCTTCTTTCTTTTCACCCTTTATCTTTACAATTCTTTTTCATTCTTCAACCCCTTCAGTGCTTACCGAGACTTCATTACTAGAACCTTGTTGGGTTTGTTCCAGTACTAGCTCCATCTCAGTCGACACTTTTCCCTTATCCACTTTTCTCCTTTTTTAATCATACCTAAGGACTTCTACACTAACTAGTGGATTGTCCCTGGGTAGATCCCTCCGGCTCTGGTGGGATCGTGGGAACTTGAGCCTAACCTAACCATCCTTATAACTCCATACATTCATTAAAATGGTCGGTCTTTGGTGTACTTCCACGATTGCCATAAACCAAATCTTTGAAAAATCTCTCAAAGTGTTCATGATTCTGAAACACATTTTTGTAAACACTTGAGAGTTTTATATTTTTCAAATGCTCCCCCTCAACATGTGCTCGGTTGATTGTTTTATAAATTTGCACATGTTAGGTAGAGCTCGCACTTTTTGAATTGATCAACTTTCCATGAAAATGACCGATTCGAGACACGCTTACATCACTGGTTAGACCAGCTTGAAATTATTACCCGGCCTGGTCAAGTCCACAGAAAGTTTCTCGAAACGGTACACTCTACTCAGACACATCCTTTTCGAGACACGCTTACATCACTGGTTAGACCAGCTTGAAATTATTACCCGGCCAGGATATGTCCTTTCGATTGATGACAATATATGTTTCGTCAATTCATTGGTGAAGTCTGAGCCTTGCTCACATAAGATGCATGCCAAATCCTTTTTGTCAATTCGCTCCCCCTCAATATGTGCATCGATATACGAAAGAGTTTAGCACATATGGGAGAGCTTACATTTAAGTCCAAAACATCACATTTTCATCAGGTTTCATATTTAAATCACATTCTCTCCCCCGATCAAAAATTTCAAACCTTTTGAGATTTGTGATCCCAATTGATTTAAATAAGTTAGAAAATGTGGGAGAAAATGTGTCCGATTTAATGTAGTCTGATGATGGAACATACTATGCTCCCCCTTAATCTAAGAGGGAGATTCACTACTTTTTATGCACAAGATAACTTTTATGACACAAATGATATTGACCTTTTTGTGCAGACAATGTAATCATCCGCTTTTCTGAGTGAATCAGTGGTCAACATCAATCATCCATCCACCAACAAATCTTTCGCAAATGTAGTTGATCCCCACTTGGCGAGACCAAAATAGATGAATGGCGGTGGTGGTGGTGAAAGTGTTGTTGTTGTTGTTGTTGCCGACGTTGTTGTTGTGGTGAATTTCGAGCCAATCAATAGAGTTTGAACGTCTGATCAAATGGTTAGAATGGGAACTGGCACATTCATTTTGGCTATGGAATCTGCATAAGAATATCAACACAGATATACATACATACAGATACACTATTCCTTAATAGCTACCCTTCAGCAGCTTGCCACATTATAATACCAAGTTTATCTTATAATCAAACCACAATCAGGAAGTACGTCAAACCACTATCTAGCATGAAGAGCAATTAGCAATCATGAACATGGCAATTCAAACATATTTCAATATTCAATTCAGGATCTTAGGAACATGATTCTAACAAAATAGCAATATACCTAAGCGAATCCTAAGAACATATGCACAATATCAAAAGCAATTAAGCAGCAGAGACAAACAACATTTGAAACTCATTCACTTAGATCATACAAATGCCAGTGGAGTATTCAAAAACATCAAACACAACTGGTTTTCTAACTTCTTTTAGGTTTTGAGTCTTAAAGTACTTAGGGGATTAAACGAGGATACCAAAGAAACACAAATGAACCTTCTAGATACATAAAGCTAGGAAACTATAAGCAAATTGCACATAATGACCTAAACTTTGTAGCAACTAACACGTTTGGCCATTTGATATAAAGTTTTAGCAAGATCCTCTTCAACTAATACCCCATTAACTACAAAACCATTTCTAACAAGTATGATTTAACCAAAAAGTCCATTTGATGATATAAAATTTGAATTCACTCTCCCCCTCAATCAATGACCCGTATTCTAGTTAAATATTTGTAGTCGTTGATTGAGTGACAAATTTTATGCACAATCCAAGTATAAAAGAATTTCAAGCAACACATAATCACCAAGTGTCTCACAAATAATTTTCAGAAGAATCTTAGAATGAAAACTATTTGTATGCAAAGAAGATTTCTCTTCTTTTTCAAGAAATGATGCACTGAAACGTACATCAGATCGAAGAAACATGGATATAAAGTAATCCATGCCCAGGTGAACATCACCCAGTTGGAGGAACAACCGTCTTTTTGGCGACGTGCTTTCCCCAGTTTGAAGCGCGGGTTGCTATCTAAAGTAATAGCAAGCCATTTAGACATGTTTTAAGAATCCATTTTAACTTCTGCTCGAGCTTCATTTAAAGAACCGTGCCATTATTGAATGACATTTCTAAGTCCGTAAATGTTATCGATAAACAGAAGACATGCCTAGGTGAAACTATTTTTGGTCTTTTCTAATTTTTTAATTTTTATGGTTTTTCTAATTTTACGTATCTCTATTTACAATTAGCAAGATTTCTATATATCTATTTACAAAAATGGTATAAGATATGAAAAAGAATGTAAGAAGCAAAATATATACAAGGATACGAACCAGAAACCATTACTCCTCAGCATCCTGAATTTTCTCCGCTTCCATCATTTGACTTGCTGAAGAGCAACGTGAGCACATTTAATCAGGGATTAATTCAGGCTTTTCACTCTCCCCTAATTATTGCTCTCCCCCAATCTGACAACCTTTCTGATGAACACCCATAATAGGAAGAAGACTTTGGATGAACGCCCATAATATGAAGAAGTCTTTTGATAACCAAATGCATGCCGTCTTTAGTCTTCTAACACTCCCGTCCTTGAGTAACGCCGTCAAAAACCTTAGGCATCTTTTCGTTAGTTTAAGTTGAGCCTCAACTAAAATCTAGCTTAACCCCACAACTCATCAAACAAGAAGTGTCATGAGGTTAAGCTAAACCACAAATTTAAGCCCAGTAACAACTTGATTTCAGCTTAACCTCACAACTCATCAAACAAGAACTGTCATGAGATTAGGTAAAAATCAAGTTGGACCTAACCTTAAACTACAGAACAACTTGAACCTAACTTAACTCCACAACTCATCAAACAAGAACTGTCTTGGGATTAAGTTAAATATCAAGTTGTAAGAAAAGAGCTCAACATTTTTGAATGTAGAGAAGACTGTAGACTCGACCTTCTTCAAGATTGCCCAATGTGGAGGAACAGAATACCAATCATCTTCATCTCACCAAATGCCTTCCAGTAACCTTACATATAACCCATCAGCCCGCAGCGTACACATGAGACGATAACACACAGCAGAGAATGAAGAATAGACTGACGACTCGACCTTCTTCAGTCTTTAGTATAACACCAAAGTAACAAGTTGAACCACTGATCATCTATAGTATGTATCCTCTTGGATATTAAGCCCTGATCACGTGAACCTGTTGTGCGTCCTTGATGTACACATTCTCTCTCCCCTGATGGTTACGATTAATCAGCCCATGACGTAAAAGCGAAACGATAATACCAAGGTAACAAGTTGAACCACTTATCATCTCTGCGGTTATCAACACCGGAATAACTTCAACTCAGAAGCAGTATAAAGCCCGATCACGTGAACCTGTTGTGCGTCCTTGGTGTACACATTTCTCTCCCCCATGATGGTTACGATTAATCGGAATCATCATCATGATGTGTACATGTAGCCTAATGACGTATACATGAAGCATTGACTAGAAACCCTTTGTTGCTGATTGTACCAGCTCGTGAGACAATGTCGATTAGCATTCCAAGACCATGTTCTTCAACACCTTGATAGACGGAGGAAGATGTAGTGTTGGAGAACCATGGGTTGCACGACTCCTGAACTGACGTATTCAGGAGTCGTATGACCATTTCTCAATCATCAACTAACATGTAGATTAATATTCACCCTTTCCCCCCCTCAAAAATTGCATATGCCTGCCAACTGCAATTTTTGATGATTGAACTAGTGAATATGAATACCATCAACGGTAAGTAGCTCCACTTGACGGTTCTTGAAGACTGACATGTTGTTTATTCACCCTTTCCCCCCTCAAAAATTGCATATGCCTGTCAACTGCAATTTTTGGTTGAATATGTGAATAAAAGTATACTCCAATATGCGCCAATCCACTTGAAGATTGAATAAGCACGGAAAGAGCATGAATCTTGTTGATGAGAATGGCCATAAATAAGAAGATTTCTCTTCTTCCAAAGATAAAGCGCACTGACGCGTACACCTTTCTTTTCTTTGAGGAACGAGGCCTGAACTGAGGTATTCAGACGTCATAGTCGTTGAAGAACGAGGCCTGAACTGAGGTGTTCAGACGTCATAATGATGAAGAGCGAGGCCTGCACTGATGTGTACAGACGTCATAATGATGAAGAGCGAGGCCTGCACTAATGTGTACAGACGTCATTTCTCTCTTTTTCTACTTCTCTCCTCTAACTCGATACCAACCCCATTATCATTATGTTGGCTTGATGTCATGACCACTGATGGAGAAAAACCCAATATGATGAACTTGATACTGAAGTAATATAACCCGAACTTGTGACTTAAACTTGTACTAATGCGTGACAAAGAGCGGTGTAGAGACTTCGTGCAACATCGAATCCCTAAGTACTCTATACTCTTCAACCAACCAACCATCAAGTATAAGACGTACATCACCTCTTGGATATCCACAACTTCGTGTGACACTGAGCACTACAACGTGACTCCTTAAAGTGATAGTTATTTTGCAATAGAGAGAAAGAAAAAATAACTAGATATCCAAGTCCTCGTCATTGTAAATGTTGAAAGCTCGAACAAGGATCTCGAAGAATCTTCATCCAACCTCCCCGATATCTTCAGATACTAAGTACACGCACCCATGAAATTTCACTTCAGCCTCAAATAAATAATACTGAACTAACCCCGTAGTCACATCTTGTCGATTAAATGCCTCGATCCAGCCATTTATGATGTTATAGCTGAACTTTGATAATGGTTTCAACCCGATCATGGTCAAGAGCGCATAGCCCATCATCACGGGATTTTACAAATCTATGATTTAAACCGAGAAATAAGTACTTTCGCGGGATTTTACAAAACCAAGAAGAAACCGTGAGACAGTAACAGATTGAATGTGGCATGACTGATTTGGTTTTGGTGAGCATCAGTTTGGGTTAAGAATATCTCGTGAGAATTACAGATCACATCACAACTTTTTAAGACCTTTGGCCAACTAACCAACCTTGTACAAAGATTAGTGACCACTTGATGAAGGAAACCCGATATACCAATATTGAAAACAGAAGCAGAAGTCCCCAAATTTGTTACTTAAGCTTGCACTAATGTTGGAAGAACGGTGTAGAGAATTAAAGCTCCAAGAAAATCTCTAAGTGCTCAATACCCAACCAAAGTATGAGACATTAACACCTCTTGCGATTATCGACATCGTCATTGACGTGTGACACTGAGTACTCCAATAACTCTTAAGTGATAGTTACCCCGACAACTGGTAACTAGATAACCCAAGTCTTCAACTTAAATTTTAAGCACGAGCAAGTTATCATTGATGGTCATACATCCAACCAACCCCGACTTCAAGATAAAATAAGTAGACACCTTCGTGAAATTCAACTTCAATCTCAAATAAAGAATACCAAATTAACTTCGTGATCATTTTGTGCGGTTGAATAATCAAAGGGAGAAGAAACATGCGCTAATTCTTAGCAGTGCCCATGACTCATAGTCAGTCCTATCAAACAAAGCTGTCTGACCCAGCTACTTGAAGGTTATCAGGTGCAGTGCATGGAATAGTTGTCGTACTGTGTACAGGATTTTACAGTTCTTGAGATTTATCCGAGAAATAAATTCAAGAACAAACTGTACAACAGTAAGTATCAAACTGCTGAAATCTTAGGCAATTTGCTAACACCCAAACCACTAAAAGCTAAACCACTGAAACTGGAACCGCTAATATTCAAACTGCTGGAGACTCAACCACTGAATCCTGAATCGCTACGATCTGACCTGCTGAAACCGGAACTGCTAAGATTCAAACCGCTGGAGACTGAACCGATACGATCTGACCCGCTGTAACCGAAGCCGCTAAAATTCACATCGCTGGAGACGGAACTGCTAGGAAACACGCGCTAATTCTCCCCCTCAAAAAGGGCATGAAATGACCTTTTTGCTAAAGCTGAGAGTCCGTGATGTTTGTGAATTTGTCAGGCACAATACATGGAAAGAAACAAATAAAACTACTGCAACGAAGATGGTGATTAAGACTCTCTTGTAGTAACCCCTCATTTGTCTCCTCATCAATGGTTTAGCAGATTAACGATTCATTGAAGCTCTTAATATACCAAAACCGCTTGATGAAATGGTTTTAACTTTAGAGTGAGTAAAAGGTTAAAACACGTCTCTAAACGAATCACCTCCTGTCTTTAAGTCTGACCAGCTCTTGAGAAGATCTTGTACTACAATCTCATTAGAAGCTTGAGAAACAACAATCACTTGATGAAGCTTGAAAAGGAACAAGTCCGCGACTTATACTTGCACTAAATTGTGATTTAGAACCTATATTGAGCACAACAACGTAACTCCTTTAAATATAGGTAGTGATATATACCCAACCTTCCATCCTTTATTGTATATATCCACTTCTTGAACATCCAAGTCTAATCACCTTAAATACGCTCGAGCAAGGGTCATCAAACATCGTGCATCCATCCACCCCGAGATGTTTGTGACACTAAGTACACCAACCCGTGAATTAACAAACCAATCAAGTTACCATAATTTCCCAATTCCTGCCGATCTTGAAGCACAAACTTATCCCGAAAAATTAGTCACACCCCGTAAGTTTTATTAAGTCTAAATCCAAGTCCAGCCTATTTGTCCAAAATTAATTTCACGGGATTTTACAGCTCTTGAGATTTAAACCGAGAAATCGAATCTTTCGCGGGATTTTCTAAAATCTACAAGAGAAACCGAGAAATCAACAAGAGTGAATTGCAATACTAATCTTTAAAATTCAAGTCAAAGAAGTCAAATCACAACTTGATCAGATCGCAACAAGTCAAGTCACAGGTTGTCAACTTGCAACAAGTCAGATTGCAATCAACCAAATCACAATTAGTCAAATCGCAAGTGTCAACTCGCAACGTCAACTCGCAACTGGTCAGATTGTTATCAGTCAAGTCGCAACAAGTCAAAACGCAACTTGACAAATCGCTATTTAAACAAATTGTTATTTGTCAACTATAACTCAAATTGCAAAGATCAAATTGCAGGCTCACTCAAGTCGTAGGCACTAATAGAACAATGCTGACAAATCCACACCTCTGAAGCTACGTTGATTTTCATAAACCCAAATATGAGCGGTGACGTATGTGACCTTACGAACTTATGTAGATCCATATTCAATGTGCCAAAGACTATACCACGAATTAAGACGATGCATAATGGAACACAAATCCTTTAAGCCAACTTTGTGATATATGGTCAACCCTACTTTATACATATATAAAGCACAACAAATTTCCCTTGCGTTAGTTATCACCCGGTCATAGTCAACACAAACTAACAACGTCCTTGTGTTAATTAGCCCAAGCAAGTAATTTGAAGTCACCTTCTCAATCCAATAAGTCCGGCCCAAAAAACATTAGATACTATCACAGCCCAAGGATAGTAATTACTCACAGCCCAATAAGTGTTACACAAATCCAATCAAACCCGGTGAGTGTTATTTACCCTAACATTTAGGATATTTAAAGACAAAACACTCCAATATTAGCTAACCCTAATCACATTAATCCGCCCCCTTTCATAATTTTTCTCTGCAGTCACCAACACTCCACCCAAACCTTAATCATAAACATCAAACAATCCACCCTAATATCTCTTTAACGATACGAATGACAATCAAAGCACACACCTTAAATGATTTTGTTGCACGAACAAGACCATACAAGAACCAAAACGAGCACTTCTTTCTTCATGGTGTACTGAAAGACTCAAGTTTTAAGTTTCAAGATCTGATAACAGGTCTCGGGTAGGTGTGAATGAGTATCATTTTTCGTTATTGTTTCTGTTTATGAACGAACGAAGAGAAGTAGATAACATAATTGTTATCTAACTTCTCTTTTGTGTCAGATATAGAACGAATGAGGCTTAGCTTTCAATAAAAAATTGATCGATGATGGTTGTGGTTCTAACATACAAGATCTATGGGTTTGAAGTTGTTGATTTGTGATTGTTCTCGTTAATTATGTAGGGTATTCACTAATCAAGAAACACTATTTTGAGGCTTGTATATGGATCGATTATGTAAGAACTTAGAGAGATAAAGAGAGAGGTTGGGAGCCTTTGTAGAGAGAAACAAGATGAATTAGATTAATGTGAAAGGTCCAACCCTTCCCATGGGTGGGAAGGGAGTATTTATAGTACAATCTATTATGCCCCTAGCGGGCTGTAGAGTGAGCTGACAGAGGGTAAAGACCCGACCCACTCCACAATACTAATAATAATAACTAAGCTACTAATAATATTACTGATAATCCTACGAGCTATGATGTGCTAATAAGTACTCGGGGTGACCGAGTCTTCAGCTGAATATTCATATTCCTAACAATCTCCCCCTAAGGGAGGTCACCCCGGAAGTCATGTTCTGAATTATAGCACTCCATCCTTGGATCTTGATTTCATAGCTCGTACTCATTGATTCTTCATTTTCCTTGATCATTGTGCAGCAGCAAATCTTAAGATGACTTTTTCTTTTGTCTTGGATGATCTTTGTTGATTCTTTGGAGTTATCATCCCACTTGAGTCTCCAAGTCATCTTTCAGTAGTAAATCTCCATGTGATGAAATATACTTAGAGTCGACATGCTCACACGATATGGATTCATGATCTTCAGCATCAGAGTTAGCAGAAGCTGTGTTGAAGGTCTTTTAGGGTGATCATGACTTCTTAGATGATGATGTGGTGTGAACATGTGGTGATGGATTGGCATCTTTTCTGCAACCAGCTACAACAGCAACCAGCTACAGCATTCCACAGCTACAATCGCCAGATATTCCTGCATACGACAGTTAGCAATAATTCGACCGGTACTAACAAGTTTGGACTTCGAGATAGTCAACAGCATAGTGTGAAGATTCTCTCTAATCCTTACCATGACCGTTCCTAATCGAAAACCCACAGAGGGCTTTTTAAGATTTTACCGTAGTAAATCAACGATTAGGTGAGTCGCTGGAGATCACTCCACGACTGTAGACCGGTTGAAACCGCCGCGACCACTAAGCGTAATCCACGAGGAATTACCGAAGTGACCTGCTTTCAGGGCTGCTTGATGTTGACCCTGGCAGGAATTTCCATTCAATCATTGAGAATTACATTTGTAAAGTCTCTCATGAATGTTCTGGCAGATTGCTAAGATCTGCGTAGGACTCATAATTTTACAACTGGTGTCCTTAATGTTGAACACCCAGTGTAGAAATAATTCGTGTCCCTATGAGATCTTATTATGCATCTCGTGGCTCTAGACTCAATAGTGCGCTTTGATTTAGTGAGCGGAGGCTGGAGAGAACTGCCACCTTTTCAATATCATCTAACTCGGAGTGAGAGAGACGATAGGAATGTATTGAACTCCGTGACAATTGAAACAAGAGTCCTTTGAGGGACCTTGAGTGGCTAAGGAGGGTTGTGCAGCGTATCACTGGGTCCATGATACTTTGTCTTCAATGCCAGCAATCAACTAAGTGATTCCGACGGCATATGTATTAACCCGGTTTCTGCCTAAGTTGTAAGGAGGGCTTCTTTCTTTTCACCCTTTATCTTTACAATTCTTTTTCATTCTTCAACCCCTTCAGTGCTTACCGAGACTTCCTTACTAGTACCTTGTTGGGTTTGTTCCAGTACTAGCTCCATCTCAGTCGGCACTTTTCCCTCATTCACTTTTCTCCTTTTTAATCATACCTAAGGACTTCTACACTAACTAGTGGATTGTCCCTGGGTAGATCCCTCCGGCTCTGGCGGGATCGTGGGAACTTGAGCCTAACCTAACCATCCTTATAACTCCATACATTAATTAAAATGGTCGGTCTTTGGTATTCATCCACGATTGCCAAACCAAATCTTTGAAAAATCTCTCAAAGTGTTCATGATTTTGAAACACATTTTTGCAAACATTTGAGAGTTTTATATTTTTCAAATGCTCCCCCTCAACATGTGCTCGAGTGATAGTTTTATAAATTTGCACATGTTAGGTAGAGCTTTCACTTTTTGAATTGATCCACTTTCAGTGAACATGACCGATTCGAGACACGCTTACATCACTGGTTAGACCAGTTTGAAATTATTACCCGTCCTGGTCAAGTCCATAGAAAGTTTCTCGAAACGGTACACTCTACTCAGATACATCTTTTTCGAGACACGCTTACATCACTGGTTAGACCAGCTTGAAATTATTACCCGGCCAAGACGTATCCTTTCGATTGATGACAATTCAAGTTTCGTCAATTCTTAGGTGAAGTCTGAGCCTTGCTCACACAAGATGCCAAAATCCTTTGTTTTGTAACAACCATTTGCTCCCCCTCAATATGTGCATCGATATACGAAAGATTTTAGCACATATGGAAGAGCTTGCGATTATGACCAAAACATTTTGCTCCCCCTCAATATGTGCCTTGATATACAAAATGGTTTAGCACATACGGGAGAGCATACATTAATTTCCAAATCATCACATTTTATCAGAATTTCCTATTTAAATCACATTCTCTCCCCCGATCAAAAATTTCAAACCATTTGAGATTTGTGATCCCAATTGATTTAAATACATTTAGAAAAATTTGGGAGAAAATGTGGTCAGGTTAAAATGTATTCTGATTTTGAAGCATACTATGCTTCCCTTGAAACACCAAGAGAGTGTCACTGCTGATGTTGCACAAATTTGGCAAGGTGTCGGAAATTTGAAAAATTTAAATCAATCAACCACCTTGTGTAACAACAAGACTCTCTTGAAGAATCAAACAAGATAAAGAGTCTGATGTAAAGAAGACTTCTCTTCTTATACACGAAATGACGCACTAAAACGTACATCAAGACGGGAGAACATGGATATAAAGTAATCCATGCCCAGGTGAACATCACCCGGTTGGAGGAACAGCTATCTTTTTGGCGACATGCTTTCCCCAGTGTATAGTGCGGGTTGCAGTATGAAGTAACTGCAAGCCATTAAGACATGTTTTAACTGATTAGTATAACTTCTGCTCGAGCTTCATTTAAGAATCCGTGCCATTGTTGAATGACATTTCTAGATACGTAAATGTTATCGATAAACAGAAGACATGCCTAGGTAGAACTATTTTTGGTATTTTCTGATTTTTCGATTTTTTTATGGTTTTTATAGGTTTTATATTTTTGTATTTTTCTTTTTGATTTAAGATATATACGACTATGTACAAGGATATAAGAAGACAATCCTTTACTCCTCCTTTTCTTCCTGAAGACACTTGAGGGTTTCAGGAGTCATGCTTTTCATGCCGAGGCGTGGGAGAATAAACTGAAACCTTTCTCTTGGGAGGGCCTTGGTGAAGATGTCAGCTAACTGAAACTCTGTCCTCACGAAGTACAGTTCCACAATTCCTTTTTCCACTTGTTCCCTGATAAAGTGATGCCTGATGTCGATGTGTTTTGACCTGGAGTGCTGAACATTGTTACAACAAAGAGCAATTGCGCTTTTGTTGTCACAATATAGGGGAATTTTGTTGTATGAGAATCCATAGTCCGAAAGCTGTGATCGCATCCAAAGGATTTGTGCACAGCAAGCAGACATAGCAATGTACTCAGCTTCAGTAGATGATATGGAAGTACTCATCTGCTTCTTAGAAGACCAACTAACCAACTTTTCCCCTAAAAATTGAGCTCCTCCTGAAGTACTTCGACGAGTGTCTTGACATCCCGCATGATCAGCATCTGCGTATGCCGTTAATTCCATTGCAGTGTCCTTAGGATACCAGAGACCCATATGAACCGTGCCTTGAAGATATCGGAAGATCCTTTTCACTGCTTCAACATGCTTTTTGGTTGGTCTGGATTGATACCGAGCACACATACACACAGCAAACAGAAGATCTGGTCTGCTAGCCGTGATGTACATCAAAGATCCAATCATGCTTCGATACTTTGTGATATCTACTGGAATCCCTGAAGGATCTTCATCCAGCTTTGTTCTATCAACCATGGGAGTGTCAACAGGTTCACTTGAATAGAATCCAAACTTTTTCAAGATCTCGTTGGCGTATTTGGATTGATTAATGAATATGCCTCCGGGACTTTGAGAAACTTGTAATCCTAAGAAGAATGATATTTGTCCCATCATAGACATTTGGAACTTGGAATTCATCTCCTTTGAGAAACTATCACATTCACTAGGATCTGTTGAAGCAAAGATGATATCATCTACATATATCTGAACCAGCAGTAGATGGTTACTTGACTTCCTGGTGAAGAGTGTGGGATCAACAACACCCTTGGAGAATCCGTTCACTAGGAGGAACTTGGACAATGTATCGTACCATGCCCTTGGCGCCTGTTTTAACCCATAAAGAGCCTTCTTCAAGCGGTAAACATGAGTAGGATGTTCAGTATCCACGAATCCTTCTGGTTGACTCACATAAACTTCTTCCTTTAAGTCGCCATTCAAGAATGCCGTTTTGACATCCATTTGGTAGACTATCATATTTCGACTAGCAGCATTTGCCAGGAAGATTCTTATAGCTTCAATTCTAGCAACCGGAGCAAACGATTCTTCAAAATCAATGCCCTCTTCTTGTCTAAACCCTTTAGCAACTAGTCGTGCCTTGTTCTTTAAGACATCACCATACTCATCAAGCTTCACTTTGAAGATCCACTTTAAAGCAATGATCATTGCACGCTCCGGAGGAGGCACTAGTTCCCATACTTCAAGTCGATCAAATTCATGGATTTCATCCTGCATAGCCTGGAACCAGCAATCTTTAGTCATTGCTTCTTTGGCATCCTTTGGTTCGACTTTAGACAGTACGGAATTGAAGAAGCACCATAGTGCATCAGTGGCTAGTTGATTACGTGTGGATACTGGACGTGAGGGATTGCCTATGATGTTGTCGATTGGATGATCACTGGTCCATTTCCTGAGATGGTCGTGAGGTTGATGGTTGTGAACAGAAGATGCAGTGCTGTGATCTTCAAGTAAGGATGTGTCTGATGAATGTTCAGGAGCAAATACATTTTCAAAAGGAACCTCGTCAACAGGAGCAAAAGGATTAACTTCCAAAGAATTATTATCTGAAGATTCTTGCATTACTGGAGAAGTTTGAGTATTTGATGACGAAGGTGATTGACTGGCAGCAGGAGCATTGTGACTGACTGATACTGAAGCTGCAGGGCCTTCTGAACCTTGTGGGGCTTGAACCTCATCCATAGGAATTATAGCTGGTTCACTCGGGATGGTTCCATTCGTTGGCTCAAAGTATTCATCAAACATAGGATCGAATAACTTCTTCAACTCCTCACATGTAGGTGGCACATAAGAATCTGCAGGCGTGGAATTCTGTACAAGTCCTGAACTAATGGGTCCAGGAGACAAAAGGTGAAGATCGGGTCCAGAACTGATTTGTCCTGAAACAGGTAGCTCACTCAGCTCATCGAACGTAACGTGAATGGTTTCCATGATTTTACGGGTCCTTTTATTGTAGATTCGATACCCTTTACTGTCTGGTGCGTATCCAACGAAAATACCTATATCTGCTTTAGCTCTTAACTTTCCCAAGTCTTGACTATCGTTAGTTGGATAGCAAAGTGCACCAAACACACGCAGAAAGGAAAGATCTGGTTTCTTGTTATGAATTAACTCGAAGGGAGTCTTCTCATGAACCGGATGAATTAGGGATCGGTTCTGAGTGTAACATGCTGTTGCAATAGCTTCTGCCCAGAGAAACATCGGTGTCTTTGAAAATATAAGCATAGTTCTTGCAGCCTCCACCAGAGTACGGTTCCTTCGTTCAACCACCCCGTTCTGTTGAGGCGTGCGAGGGATACTTTTCTGATGCGTGATGCCAATACTTTCATAGAAATTACGGAGTTGTTGGTTAACAAACTCAGTACCATTATCTGTGCGGATGATTCTGACAGTTTTATCTAGCCTTACTTGCAGCTGTTTTATCAGTTTAATGATAACCTCTGGAGTTTCGTCCTTGGTTCTCAAAAACTTTACCCATGTGAACCGAGAATAATCATCTACTATCACCAGAACGTACTTCTTTCCATTAATGGTTTGTATTCTCATTGGACCGCACAAGTCCATGTGGAGGGTGTGAAGAACTTCCAAGTTGGTGTTGATGGTTTTAGGCTTGTGGGTTTGTTTCTTGCTTTTACCCAGTTGACATGCAGAGCAGAGATGATCTTTCTCATATTTCAGTCTGGGCATCCCTCTAACAAGATCTTTACGGGAAAGATTATTTATGGTACCGAAGTTCAAGTGGTTCAAACGACGATGCCACAGCCATGATTTTGTTTTAGAGGCTTTGGAAAGCAAGCATATAGGAGAGGACTTCAACATTTCTTCAATCGAGATGGTGTATAGATTGGTGCCCCGACTGCCCTTGAGGAGATCTAAACCATCCAATTCCCTGACGAAACATGTATGCTTTCTGAAAGCCACTTCCAGATCTGAATCACAAAATTGACCCACAGAAAACAGATTGTGTCCTAGTCCTTCCACATAATATACCCTTGAGATTACACTATTACCAAACACATAATCTCCATAACCCATAATAGCACCAAAGTGGTCGTTCCCAAATCTAACTGTCCCGATAAACTTTTTCACGAAGTTCTTGAGCCGTGAGCGATCTCCAGTCATATGTTTTGAGCAGCCTGAGTCCAAATACCACAGGACGATTTGTACGACCTGCATTTGAAACCAGACAACAATGGATAACTGAAAAATGTGGATCCCCAAGTGCAATTGGGGTCCATTTGGTCAGCACACACATATTCAGGAACCACAGATTTCACAGATGCTACTATCTTTACTGAGGAGACAGAACTTGAGACAAGACAAGACCTAGATGGAAGGCATTGTGATTCTAAAGGCAGGATTCTACCAGTTGGTCTCCATTCCTTATTCTTCACAATTTTATGCATATTCATTTTAGGTAATGGTCTCTGTTTTCCTAAATTGAATTTCCTTCCAGTGGGTCTCCATTCCTTAACTTTCACAAATTTATGCTTATTCATTTTAGGTAACGTGCACTGTTTTCCTAAATTGAATTTCCTTCCAGTGGGTCTCCATTGATAGCCTATGCTATCAAATGTTTTTCCTGTTGCTTTCCAAACCTTTTTGCATGTTTCAGTTATCCTACCATTCTTAACATGGGATGATGCAGAAGACATCAGAAAAGACACAACACATTCATCATGATTAGCAGAAATTAAACAATTGTCGCAAGTTTTACAAATAGCATTAGAATTCGAATTAATTACAGTACTTTTGATACTAGAATCAACACGATTCATCCTACTCATTGTAAACTTATTGTTCCTAGGTTGGGCTTCTACATTCTTCAAGTGATCATTCTTAGCTGGCGCAGTCCTATCTTTTCTCGCATTTTCTCTAGACCTTGACTCGCTAGCTTGGGTGTCACTTTTTACTCCTGTAGAAGCATCGAATGAAACATTAGTTCGTTTTTCTGTCACATGCCTACCAGGTAATGATGTGTTGGGTTCTGATGTTTTTGGTGGTAGATCAGAGGCTACATGCTTGTTCACAACAGTAGATGATGATGCAACAAATCTTTCTCTATGTCTGCTAAACTTAGGAGTTGAGCCTATGGCATATTCTAAGTTTTCCTGAATCCTTTTCGTGAGTTTGCAGGCATAGACAACTGCCTTATCAAGTGGCTTATCAGTCCTATCCTCTTCAACCACCTCACGAAGTGTGTCAAGGCCCTCTCTAAGATGATCGAGATATGTTTGATGGGCAAGGTTGTTATTTCTAAGCTTAAACGGAATATGCCCAACATCACCATCATACTTTTTACTATTAGTAGCCTTTGGTGCATCACAATTACAAGTGGTACATGGCATTTTACCTTTCACCCGAACCTTCAGATTCTCAATTTCATTCGTCAAAGAGGTTATTTGATCATTGTGATTGCTTCTTGTGACTTTAATAGAATCATATAACTCTTTGAAATGTTGTTTAACCTTTGAATTTTCTTCTCGATAACACTCATTTTCATAATGTAACTTATTTATGGTGTTTTGATATTGAAAATTCTGAGAATCTGAAGACGAAGGTTTATTGGTGCCATATACTTCACACTTGTTGGATTTCAATTGGGCAATTTGGGCCCTCAGCAGTCGAATCGTGTTCGTGTGAGCTTGAATTGTCTCATCTCGTTTGCTTAATTCAAAATAAGTATCAAATTCAGGAGCATCCAAGGATGTCTTGTCATTTGATATTTTCTGTTTTTCATTTAAATGTTGATATTTCAATTGCAAATTGAGAAATTCGACTTCCAATTTTGAAAAACGTTTAACCATATTATCATGGTCATCTTTTTGAATTTTTTCAAGCAATTTTAAATTCTCCCCCTCAAGCTCAACAACACGATTCTGGGTGACATTTAACGCAATAGCATACTCATTAAATTGACAAGCAGACAATGCAGAATCAGTGACAGTGTAAAATACATCTTGTGCAATACATTTAGCAAGCAGGTTGTCGTTAGTAATGAGTATGTTTTTTCTTTCAATCTCTCGACTCTTAAGTTCTATTGCATATTCATTCACCTCACTTTCCATATCTTTAAACACTACTTCCATTTCCTTTATTTCGGTTTTAAGGGCAGTTTGCAACCCTTCAAAATGTTCTTTAAGTAGTTTAAAGAATGGCATGACCTCAGTTAAATAACACCTTTTTGCATGTTCAAAACACCTTTCCCCCTCAGTAATGCCAGTTGGTGTGATTCTCTTCTTACATGTTTTATCAAAATCAGCAAATAATTGCCAAAGCACATATAAGCTAATAAAGGTTTTACATTCAGTGGGAAGAGACAAAGGCACCAGATTCCTAGGTGTATTGGGAGGATACACCGTTATGGACGCAACTTTTCTAATGAGAGGGGTGTTGGCCTTAAGTTTATCTACCTTAAGTTTTTCATTATCTTGTTTCCAAAATATCTGTTCAGGTGTTAACTTCTTTTGAGGAGCAAACACAGTCAAACGATTTTCCTCATAATAATCATGGGGTTTGATTATTATTCGTCTGGCTATGCACTCGGGATCCCTCATTTTCTCATTCATTCTTTCCTTTGTTCTTTCACTCATCTCCTCTTCCTCTTTATAGTAGATAAGCTCAGGCGGGTCATGATTAGGCATAAACATCACATTTGAATCATTTAATGCAGGTTGGGCTATCTTAGCAATCTCATGAATAGCTAATTTAGATCTTCCTACATTGTTTTCGCTATGCTTGTCACTTAACTTTCTGTGCTTATACATCATTTGAGCAGTCTGCCTGGTTTGGTCTTGTGTGTACAACTTATCTTCAAGCTTATTTTTTAACGTCTTGAGTCTAGAGAAATCATTTAAAAGTGTTGATTCTTTTTGTTTGAATTCTAGCTTAAGTGTATCAACACACTTTTGTGCTTCCTGTTTCTGTTTGACAGACTGTTCTAGCTGACTTTTCAAAGAACTCAACTCTAATTTTAATGTTTCTTCTCTTACTCTAGACTCTTTAATAAGTGTACTCATTTGACCTTCTAATTTCTGCTCTCGTTCATTAAGCTCAAACTTAGCACGCTGTTCATACATAGCCACTTGTTCTTTATAGATGTTTAGTTTCGTGATCAAGTTATCATCAGTGACAGGCAATCTGTTCTCATGGCACTCGCATGCATTATCTATATTATCCGCATTATCTAAGGCACATACATTTTTCCTAACACAGACATCATTATTGACAAAAGATTCACCATTTGGTACATCAGGCGAGTTGTTGTGATTCAAATACTGTTCATATGAAATAATATTGCTATTTTCCATGTCAACATTACTTAAGTCAGAAACATTTGCCTGATGTACTTCTTTGGGATTCTTTTGTCCCTCGACAATATTATATGTGTCATAAATTTTTAGTACCTCAGATATCACGGATGCATTAGAAGGACCAGCTTGACGGGGAGATGAGACCATGGAAGACAAGTTAGCCATGAAGATTGTTTGAGCCGTAGGTTCATCATCTACATCAGAGTCATATGCATCACAGTCATCTGCCTTGAAGATGTTAGGATCATTAAGTGCTAGATCCTGAACAGGTTTCTCATCCACATCTTCATCAAAAGTATTTCCTCCATCTCCTGCCAAGAACAATAACTCTTCCTCATCCAATACCGCTCCATTCTCTTGAGCTTGCATTAACAGCATCTTGTCTTTGAAGTAATCTGAATTCTGAGGACGTTTAGGTTGATTGCAGTTTCTAGCAATGTGTCCAAGCCCCCCACAATTATAACACTTGATCTGTTTCCCTTGCCCCTGATTGGCATTCCCTGCTCTATTCTGCACATAACCTCGACCCATGTTTCTACCAGCTCTCCCTTGCACATTCTGAACCACAATTTTCCCATCCTCTACCATTGCTAGATTGCGTGGGTTGGATGAATTCCTTAACTGATTGTTGGTCTGAGGGAGTGATGCTTGAAACTGTTGAACCAGTAATGAAACTTGATTGGTGAGGTTGTCAATCATTTTGTTGGTCTGAGAGTACCCTGAGTCAAGTTGAGAGCTCATAGCAGGTACTTGTGAGTGAAGTTGATGATAGCTTGGGTTTGATGATGATTGAATTGTCGGTTGAACATTTGTCATGAACGCCAGTGGATCATTTGTAGTTGAAGGACTTAACTTTTCTCTCAGCACCCGATCATAGACAGCATGCTTCTCATGTTGTTGCAGGTAGGCATACAGCTGTTCATAGTTGGTATCCCTTAAACCTTTGTTGAGTTTGACAGCTGTAACAAATCTGTCCCATTCAGGAGTCATGTTGTTCACAAACTTTGAGTTCAGTTGGATATTGGGCATAGTCATTCTGATCATCCTCATATCATTCACCAACTTATGGAATCTCACATAGTAGTCTGTGACATTCTCTCCTGGGTTCATTTTGAAATGCTCGAACTCATCATACAGCTGTGACTCACGATCTTCCTTTGTGAGTTCTGATCCTGCTAACAGCATCTTAACGTTGTCCCACACAGCTTTGGCTTCAGTGTTGAAATTGATGAGCTTGTATACATCCTTTGGAAGACCTTGAATAACTATGTTGGAGGCTCTAATATCGGCATCATACCTCTTCTTTTCTTCTTCATTAAGATCATTGTAGTTTCTAGGTCTGTCGATGCCCCAAGTTACAGTTCCATCTTCACCAGTTGTAACAACGTCTCTGGTGGTACCCATCTGATAAGGTCCTTCGTCAATTGACTTAAGAATGTTAACACCATTATCTTTTCCCAAGCAGTAAAGTCTAATTCGTTGTGCCCAAGACTCATAATCCGTCCTATCTAGCATAGGTGGACGAGTGTCAGATCCTGCTGCTTGAATATCATCTGATGATGTACTTGATGTGGTAGCCATAGTAACTACGGGATTTTACTGATCTTGTGATTTAACCGAGAAATCGAATCTTTCGCGGGAATTTCTAAAATCACCAAGACACAAACCGCCTAGACAAACCGCGTAGACACAAACCGCGTATGTGCCTAAGAGACAAACCGAGTTCACACTGGAGATACAAACCGCGTTGACACAAACCGCGTATGTGCCTAAGAGACAAACCGAGTTCACACTAGAGATACAAACCGCGTTGACACAAACCGCGTATACGCCTTAGAGACAAACCGAGTTCACACTAAAGATACAAACCGCGTTGACACAAACCGCGTATGCGCCAAAGAGACAAACCGAGTTCACACTAGATATACAAACCGCGTAGACACAAACCGCGTATGCGCCTTAGAGACAAACCGAGTTCACACTAGATATACAAACCGCGTAGACACAAACCGCGTACGCACCGTAGAGACAAACCGCGTCGGCACAAACTTCCAAACACGTCACTTTCAATGCAGTTTGTCCTTTTGCCTAAACTAGTAATGGGACAAACCGCGTACCCGATGTGACACAAACAGCGTTCAAGAACGTCCAAAATAGACAAACCGCATCCAAGAACTCTTGAAATAAAAACACTCGAATCACCCACAAAACACCACACGAACCTTAAATCTGTGAATCCAAGCACTAAATACCACTCTTATACTATTCCTAAGCTAGAAAGTACAAGTAATAACAACTTTAAATCACTAGACAAAGCACAAAATGAAATAACAAATCGAACCAAAAACCTTAAAAATATCTAACCAAATCGAACCAAAAGCCTCACAAACTACACAAATCCGTGAATACCAACTCTCATGGACCTAACCTGGCTCTTGATACCAATTGTAGGGTATTCACTAAGCAAGAAACACTATTTTGAGGCTTGTATATGGATCGATTATGTAAGAACTTAGAGAGATAAAGAGAGAGGTTGGGAGCCTTTGTAGAGAGAAACAAGATGAATTAGATTAATGTGAAAGGTCCAACCCTTCCCATGGGTGGGAAGGGAGTATTTATAGTACAATCTATTATGCCCCTAGCGGGCTGTAGAGTGAGCTGACAGAGGGTAAAGACCCGACCCACTCCACAATACTAATAATAATAACTAAGCTACTAATAATATTACTGATAATCCTACGAGCTATGATGTGCTAATAAGTACTCGGGGTGACCGAGTCTTCAGCTGAATATTCATATTCCTAACAAATTAAGACCGTTTGGTTTAACTTGAAGGTTTGGTTTTTGTTTTTGACTGATGACAGTGAAGTAACAAAAATCAAAGATTGATATGTTGTATCAGGTTATTGGTCTTTTACTAATCATGTGGTGATGTTATGACTGAATAATGAGTCTGGTAATGGTTGTGATCGGGTCAGTTCTTCTTCATCTCATTCTTTTTGCAATGGACAAGTCGTAACCATTATTAGGACACAAGCCGCATGTTTGCAAAACACACAAGCCGCATGTTTGCAAGACACACAAGTCGCATGTTTGCAAAGCACACAACCCGCTACATTATGGACAACATGTCACTTTCACATTTTTTGTCCCCATTATCCATTTTTGGATACCAGACAAACTCCATCCAAAGGCACCCACAAACCGCAACATCACAACACATAACACCAAAACGTAATAGCAGAAGTCACTATCACAGTTTTGTTTTCTTCCCCACTTTCGTTAACTTCCAAAATGCAATATTGGACCACACACAAACCGCATACAAGAACATAGCATTTTGACACAAACAGCAACAAAGAACTTTTCAAGCAGCAACCAAGAAACACAAAGATTTTTTGAGACCAAACACCACTTCTTGACCCGTGACGTTTTCTCCAACACACACGCAATCAGTTTTACTGAACTTGTAACCCACTAAACTCAACCAAGAGGTATCCATTTGAAGCGCACTTTTAACCTCAAATAATCCAAGAATAACAAGACAAAGAACAAGAACACCACACTGGACTTGAAGACCAAACTGTAAAGTAACACTGATATGGAAACCAAGAGCACAACTCAGCCTCAATTCGTTATATGGAGTGTTAGCTTTGACCAGATTTAAGTGACATATACCAAACCAAATTTACCACGTTGAATTAATGCATATTTAGGAAAAATTGTTGAGCAAAACATATTTAAGAAAAAAAACTGCAAATCCACAAACTGTTAAGGCCCAACACACAAAATGGACATGTGACCCCAAAACGTAAATAAATGTTATGTGCACCAATATTCAAAACAGTCACCCAACTGTTAAAGCTAAACTAATGCACGAACCAAAATAAATAAAAGAGAAAATAGAAACTGCAAATCCAAGCACACACAATCAATCGAACCTAACCATGGCTCTTGATACCAATTGTAGGATATAACCATATTGATTGTGTGGATGATTCGGGTGGTCTTGGGTAATGGAAGATTAGATCCATTGTTAGAGAGATGAACTAGAGAGAGAGAGTTGGGAGAAACTTGTAATAGATTAGCTTGTGTGAGAAAATGTTACAAGAGTTCCACCCTTCCCATGTGTGGGAAGGGGTTTATATACTTACTAATATTTGTGCCCCTAGTGGGCTGTGAAGTGAGCTGACAGTGGGGAAAGCCCCGACCCACTCCACAAATATAGATACGACTAATCTAATAAAACTAATAATACTAATAATGCTAATAATAATAATAAGCCTACGAGCTACATAAATGCTAAATAGATACTCGGGGTGACCGAACCTTCATATGAATATTTATATTCCTAACACAGACTCATTCACAGACTCAGTATTACTGAGTTGTTCAGTGAGTTCAAGCTTACTGAGTTGTTCAGTAAGTCCAAGCATATTTTTCAAGGCCTGACTTTCAGGAAGCAAGATCTTTCCAGTCTCAAAGTTTGGTAACTTACTGACTGGGTTGTCCCTGACAATCCAGTCATTAGACTTGGGAAGCATTTCTTGCTCAAAATATATGCCAGCTGGAACAAAGTTTAGTTTACTGTGACTCATATTGAGATCAACCATAAGAGGGTCAATTCCAATAGTTTTCTAAGAGATTAATCCCACAGTGTCAAAAACCTTGGGGTTCTTCTTGGTCCAGCTTTGGATGACAGCCTTTTCTTTGTTAAGTTCAGTTTGTAGGGCTTGGTTTTGTTTCAAAATTTCAGTGTTCTGAATTTGTAGAGTTATTGTTTCTAGTTTGGCTTGCTTTAGTACAAGCAGTTCATCTCTACATTTATTCAATTCTGACACTATGTTGTTATATTTTGAACACATGTTAAGCCTTTGTTCCTCAACAAATTTAAGATCTACACAAATATAATTCATGTAAGACTGCCAATCAGAATCATCATCCATAGAAAGTAAAGTGTTTACCTTCTTCATGGTGATGTTTACCCACTCTCCATTCCTTGCATGGCTTTTCCCAACAGCCACCTGATCACCTTCAGAGAGTGCCATCAGTGCACTCACTCTAATTTCCTCATCTGAGGAGACCTCTTCTTCATCCCAATCATAAGCTTCAAGAATTGCAAGTTTAGCCTTGGCTTTCCTATATTTTGCTTCAAAGTCTTTTTGACCCTTGTTTTGAAATTGTTGGGTCGACTGAAACATTCTAGGTTGAAACTTGCTAGTTCCTGAGGAACTATTTCCTGAAAATTTGTAAGAGGGTTCTGAGGTGGTTTTAGAATAACAGTCCCTAGCAAAATGACCCTTTTTACCACAATTAAAGCATTCAGTGGTTTCATTTGCTTTTCCTTTTGAAAAGTTGGACTGGTTTCTTTTGATGAAACGTTTTGAACTAGCAAGGAGTGCCCTCTCTTGGAATTCCAAGTTTAGATCTTTTAGGTACTCATCACTAGTCCTTTCATCAATTTCATCCTCAGACTCCTCTTGAAAGTCCTGCACAACACCATTAGTATAAAAGGCAGTTGATATGGGTGTGGAGGTTAAGGCCTTTTTGGACTCAAGAGCTTTTGAGTCAGGATATCTCCTTGAGATCAAGTTGTCCTCATAGACAAATTTCCCATAGATTTCAGGGAGCTCAAGGGTCTGAATGTGATTAGCATTCCTCAGGCCTTGTGAGAAGTTTAGCCACTTCTCAGGGAGACTGTTGACAAAGCCAACATTTGTCTCATGCTTAGATAATACTACACCATCATTTGATAGTTCGTTTATCAAAGTCTTGTATCTGGTATAAGTCTGAGAGAGACTTTCAGATTCTTTTGCCCTGAAAGTATTATACTCAAGTTTCAGGTCCATGACCTTGTTTTCCTTGGTATCTGAGGGGCCCTCAAAGCTATTAACCAAGTCATCCCAAGTTTGCTTGGCTGTTAAACAGTTGATGACCGATTCCATTATATCGTCAGGAAGACAATATATAAGGATGCTTTTAAGGCGCTGGTCTTGATTGACCACCCTCCTCTCATCAATGGTCCATTGTGCCTCAGGCTTGTTTAGCCCTGCAGCAGTCTTAGGGACAAATGGGCCATCCCTGATACAGGTGATGCAGTAAGGTTCCATACCAGTTAAATAGCAAATCATACGTTTTTTCCATTTGCTAAACTTTCCAGCTTCTAGTCTGGGTGCAACAGCAGAATAGCTGCCACCCTTTTTATCGACCAGCTGGGGTACATTAATATCAGCCATAGTAGGATCTTGGTTTTAAAAACCTTGAGCACTCTTGGTTAGTTTTGAAAGATTTTATAAACCAGAGGCTCTAATACCACTTGTTGTTCCTTTCACACGCTTAGAGTTAACTAGAAAGTTAATCTATTCGTATTTATGACTAATACAATGTTAAGATTAATTCTAACAGATTAATGAAACGTAAAAGTAAAAACACATAAGTATTTTTCAACGTTTAAATTCTTATTAGAAATGAATCAAAGAATCTATTACCCAAGTGTTTTGCGGAACAAACACTTGGGATTGAATAGACAAGGTATGGTGGTGTCTCCTATCTAAACTCAAGCTTTGCTTTGAGTGGTAACAATTCGACCCATTGAGCTATCTCAGGGATACGTTACTCTTTGTAGGAGAGAAGTTGCTTTGTAAAAGTCTAAGCTTTCAAAGTACAAAACACACTCAACTTCTCTCCCATCTGAACCTATTTATACACAAGTATAAAGAGTAAAAGTGATTAAAAATAATACAAGTTGTTGAAGCAAGAGGTCTGACAATTACAACAGTAATTGTCATTTCCAAGAACCAATAGGAATGGGCTAAAAGTCTTTAGGAGTGGTTGGTCTGACACTCCATGACTTTTAGCCGTCTTAGGGAAGGTTTCTTCCTGACAAGATAAGATTTGATCTTATCTTAAACTCTTCCCAGATCTTCCCGCCTTTCTTTCAGGCTTTAGGTTCTTCAGTACATGCCTTCATTTATTAATCATCATTGTTGTTGAGGAGACTGGGGTTCAGTGAGTTCTTGTCCAATACTCACTGAACCATCATCTTCTTCTTTGGCTTAAGTCCTACTCAGGGAGTACCGCCTTCCTGAGTAGTGAATCCTTCTTCTTGAATTCACCTTAAGCACCCTGAAGATGACTCACTGAGAGACTGTTCTCTCAGTGACTTGAATTGTTCTCGGTTTAAGTTAACACTTAGTTAATTTGTGTTCAAATCTTGTTTTAAGTATTCTTGGGTACTAACGGACCCAACAAAGACGAATGTCGGTGCCAAGAAGCTTTTGTATTATCGATTTCCTAAACCGTAATACATTGTATCTTATTCTTCCTCATTCGTATTATCTCTTCAAAACATACTTATTTCTTCGATCGTTTGTGTATTTTCTTTCTCATAATATCTCAAATATACAAGTGGTACATAAGTGGGTTTGGTTTAGTAGTCGTGGGATTGTTGTGCAACATATAGGTCAAGGGTTCAATTCCCACTCTTGTCATTTATTTTTAAAGAAACCACTAGCTCACGTGGTAAACATTCTCTTCTCCAACCCCGAGGTTTGGTGTTCGATTCCAAGCAAGACTCTGTTTTAGTATCTCGTTTCTAGGTTTTTTGTAATTCGAGTTCTAGCATTTGTTTCTAGTTCGTTTTTAGGGTTTTAACATTTATTACCATAATAACTGTTGGAGCATTTCTTCTCATTAACTATTGTCGGTTCTAATCAATACTATAACCCTAATCATCTTTAGGGTTTTATTTTTCGGTTCCCTTGGTGTGTTGGTCTGTGGTTGTTGGCTTGGTTTGATAACTTTGAGATGTCAAGGGTGTGTTGAGAGTTCTAACGGGGGAGGGTTCGAGAGCTAAAGAAGATGATAGTGGTGGGCATAGTACGAAAAGGACCTTGAATACTAGTACGGTGCCGATACCTACTAGTGAGTTTATCACTAGTGATAAGGGTTCGCCTGTCAAAGATACGTCCAAGACTGGTAAAGGTAATAATATGGACATGGCACTTCACATTGTTAAGGAATCTGATATCCCATCGTCTACAAAGGTGGGGAAGAATTCTTTTGCTAATGTTCTCTCTGCTGGAAACACAATAAAGAAAGCTATTTTTTGAACTTTAGAGACTACAACTCCAGTTGATTCTGATTTCGATGTTTTTGTCCTCTATTGAAAAAACGAATAATAGACTTAGAAATTCATTATATGGTTATTTCATTGGTAAATGAGTTGCTTTCCTGGTTGTTGAAAATTATGTGTGGAATGCATGGGGAAAGTACGGAGTGTAAAAAAAACATGATGAATGCTAATGGTTTCTTTTTCTTTAAATTTTTTTGCAATGAAAGGGGTTGAAGATGTTCTTAAAAATGGGCCATGGATGATTCGTGGGATTCTAATCATCCTAAACAAGTGGAATCCTTCGGTTAGCTTAACTAAAGAGGACTTGTCGAAAGTACCTATTTGGGTTAAGCTCCATGATGTCCCTACCGAGGAAGGTTTGAGTGTTATTGCTACTAAAATAGGCACTCCTATGATGTTGGACTCTTATACGATGACCATGTGTTTAGAATCATGGGGAATGAGTAGTTATGTGAGGACAATGATTGAAACTAATGCAGCGAATGAATTGAAAAAGAGTATGATTGTAGCTATTTCAAATCCGGAGGGGTCGGGTTATACTCGAGAAACCATGTGCATTGAGTACGAACCAAGATGTGATACTTGCAAGATATCTGGGCATACGTGTAAGCAACATCCATGTGGCACTTAGCGACTCGGTCTTAACGACTAAGTAAGCCAAAAAGTATGGAAGAGGTTAGCTATGAACACTTGTAGATTTACTCGAGAATAATTGATAAATTGTACTAGAGTTTTTGGTTATAAATGAGAGTAATTGACCCTATTTATACTAAAGGCAAATCAAGTTATACAAATTTCTATACAAATATCTAAGATATTCACTAGGTTAATATCTAGACAATCTCTAGATTATTCTCACTAAATATCTTGGATATTTTAGACACAATATTTTAGCTATTTTTAAGTCTAAGATTTTAGATTAATCTAGTTATGTTGCCGCGTCGAGTTTTTCTTGGATTGGGGCTGCTAACGCTATGATTCGGCTCGTAACCTACAACTCCATTGTCACTTTCAACAACACTTACTTTCGCAAAAAAGATACATCTATACTATATATAAAGGAAAAATCAAAAAGTGAAAAGTGATAAGTGAAAAATTAAAACTAATTTAGGAAACTAATTTGTTATTTTACTTAAATGGAAGACTGAAAACTAATTTAGAAATTTAAAACTAATGTATCATATTTTTTGAATATTGAAATTAGCTATTAAAATTTGTTCTTTTACTTAAAATCATTATATGTTACAATAATTTACAGTTACATTTTAATTTTTTTACGTTGTATGAATAAATGTTATACAAAACACCTAACCAAAATATCATAATCATAATTATGTGCCGCAATAAATCACTTTGCTATCCATGCTTACTCTCCTCTAGCTGTGTAGTTATCTCGGTAAAAAATCTCGTATCGTTCAAGGTCCGATATTTGAAATAGCTGTTTTCGCGGTGAGATATCGGTTTTTAGATATCGGATATATATATATATATATATATATATATATATATATATATATATATATATATATATATATATATATATATATATAATATTCCATTTTATCCTATGTCTTAGGCATATTGCATTTTCAGTTATATGTCTTAGGCATATTGCAAAATTTATATGTGTAATTTTGATTAAGTTAGCCCACTCAAATATTTATTGGGCTTTGTAGTGAGGCAAAAAAAATATATATACTCCTGACCTACTCTTTGCTTATTAGGTCATACTCCCCACTTCACCTCCTCTTCATCTTCTTCTCCCTTCTTCCACAACAGATCTTCTTCACAATCACGAAAATTAAAACAGATCTAAATGCAATTTATTTCCTTCATCTTCTTCTCCCTTCTTCCACAACAGATCTTATCTTCTTCACTTCCACAACAGATCTTATCTTCTTCCACAACAGATCTTTATCAAATTAAAACACACAATCACGAAAATTAAAACATCAAAATCCGGCCGATGTTAATTGGGCTGAAAAAAAACACAGGAAAATTCATAGTTTTCAAAATATCGCCGATCTCGAATATATCGCCGATTTCAAAATATCGGCAAAATATCGTGATATCTCGCCGATATTATCGAATCCGAGATTTTGGGCGATATTTTGAACCGATATTATTTTTTGTTCCGATATCCGAGATCTCGACGAGATATCGGCGAGATTGACTACACAGTCCTCTAGTTTAAATAAAAGAAAAAAGATAAATTGCATTCAAGTCCATTATCTTCACACAGCTTTATTTACTGGGCCCGTTTGATTGGGGGGAATGAGAATGAATCTATGACTTTGAAAGTCATTCATGTTGTTTGGTTGGTTATTGGTCGGGGGGAATGGGAATGAGGATACCCACAGGTATGGATTTCCTTATATATGATGTGTGTGGGTTTCCTCATTCCCTCCAATACCCATTCCACCCTATACCAATACCCATACCCATTGACACAATAAGGGTCCGTTTGGTTTGTTGGTATGAATCCATAGATAAGATATGAGGAAACCATTTCCTCATTCCATTCCCCCGACCAACCAAACAACTTTCAAAGTCATACCCCAACCAAACGTGCCTAAGATTCACAAACAACACCTTCTTCTTCTTCTTCTTATTCATCTTCTTCATCTTCTTCATGTCCATCAAATCAACCAACTGAATTGATCATCCTCTTCTAGTCAGTCAGTTAGTTAGTTAGTTATATAACCGTTTTTTATAATAAAAACCTGGATCTGATCGAGATATCACGTGGATTCCAATCGGACTCAATAATCATGAATCCCTTCTCTTCCGGAACACGCTTACGGTCTTATTCTCATCTTCTTCTTTTTTTTAACCTAATTTTGCTATAATTTCATAATTTGTGTGTTTTAGTGATTTCATTCAATTAAGTATATTATGAAGAATTATGAACTGAAATGATGACCGGAGCGTAGAGTTGTATTGTTCGTAAAGCGTGTTGGATGAATGAGAAGTGCGATTTACGGAATTAAACTAAGTTATGATTGGGTATATGAATGTAAAATTCTATTAGTTGTGTGATATTAGATTAGGAAGTTTGTATGTATAGTTTTGATGATGATTGAACTGAACTGAACTGTAATGATGACGGAAACGTAGTGCGTTAGACGAACGAGGAGTTTGATTTATGGAATTGAACTAAGTTAGTATGATATAATATATGTCAAATAACGACTAATCGAAGATCTGATTTGTAAGGTCGAATTCTCGTCGATATTGACCTAATTTTGTATATTTGTTATAATGTGTGTGTTTTAGTGATTTGAGTGAATTGTAGTTGATGAAGTTGTTGTGATTATTAGATTAGGATGTTTGTATGTAAAATGTTGATTCGGTTTGGGCTTGGGTCGGGTTGGGATTCGGTTTTGCTCAAGCCCGACCGACAAAATACAAAGAACCCGATCAACCCGACAACAAACAAAGAAAACCGACACCTACCGACCTATAGTCGGGTCAGGAGTTGGGCTGGGTTTTAGAGCTTATCGGTTTCAGGATGTTTCGGTTTCGGGTCGGGACGGGTCGGTTCCGGCCCGATGCTCACCCCTAAATTATGATGTAGTTAATAATGTGTTGACGGAATTGTAGCTGATGAAGTTGTTAGGAACTTTGTATGTGAACTGTGATAATGATGAATGAACTGAAATGATGACCTGAACGTTGAGTTATATGTTTATTAGAGTTGTGTAACTGTAAATATTAGATTATTAGAGGTGTATCGTGCTTATAGCGTGTTGGATGGATTAGGGATGAAAAGACGATTTTTCAGAATTAATCTAAGCTATGATAATAGTTGAAAATGTCTAAGTTTGTATGTGAAATGTGTCAATGATGAATGAATTGAACTGAAATGATGACGGAAACGTAAAGTTGTATTGTGTTTATAGCGCGTTGGACGAGCAATTAGGCAATTTGCGGAAACAGATTAGGCTATGATGCAGTTTTTAACGCAACATGCTGTAGAAGGTTATAGTGAACTAGAATGGGAAATAACTAGGGTCTATATTGTAGTCATGATTCATAATCAGCTTGTTCAAGTGTGATGTGTTGTTATAAATGCACTTAATATTGTGTATTATTAGCTGAAATGATGATGTACTCATTATTAGTTCACAGTATTGTGAAAGTTGAATTGCATAAACTGAAACCTAGAATTTTATCATCGACGAATTTGCCGAATCGATTAAAGCTATGATACATTTTGTAATGCCCGAGGCTGTAGAACTATCTAATCAACTAAAATGGAATGAGAAAAGGGATCATATAGCGCTTGATCACAATTTGAGGAATGCACAAAATAAAGTATCGTTGGCGCCCAAGCATAGGAGAATAAAAAACAAAACTGTATGACATACCGGAAATAGTAGCACTGTAGCAATGGGGAGATTTATTGAAAATTTAGCACCCTTTTGGGCATAACTATTTTCTTTTTGCAAAGTAAGCTAGTCATGGCAGGAGTATCCGATATTAAATAGGGCGCATGTCCATACTGGAGATTATTGATGAGACATGAACCTGCTGGCTGTGCATCGGATATGCTTACTAGATTTTTCATATTGAGGAGGTTAAATATTTCGTCATTGCATTTACAAATTGATCTACAAAAGACGGTATTTGGGAGTGCAAGGGACTATGCAGTGATCATTTATGTCCATCTTATACATCAGATAGAATAATAGTAGGGATACCCTTACTCACACTTACATTTTCTTGTTTGGCCCAAATCTCATTGACATAGGCAGAGTTGGGTAGCAGACTAGCGGTTCCAAGGGGTCATGAATATCTAATTATTTTTATTTAGGTTGGTGGCACATTGTTTGGTTACATGGTCTCAAAGAACGCAATGGGGATTTTTGGATGCCAAATAGTGTGGTCTATTTGTGTCACAATATGCATGGATTGGTTCTAACTACATTTTAGCTCATTTTAACATTGAATTTTGGCCGGGTTCATTTGAAAGTAATTAAGAGGTCCTGAGCTAGAGAGCTTCTACAGTCCCTGACTCCCTGAGCTACGTGAGTTCAATGATAATGAGGGAATAAGTCCTTAGTTATTCCTTTGGCCTATAATGATAAAGCTCAGAAATTACCCTAAATTTTGTGCCTTCGTCTTATAAAGTGAGATATCACAAAGCAAGTCATTATTGATTGTTTATGCATACTTCCCATTTTACTTGGCTCACTTCTTTATCGTTAGATCGATTAGGCAGGGGAAGACTATGTGTACTAACTTTTTCTTTCTTCTTCTTTGCAATCCCCTGCCACTTCCCTTCTTTGCTAGCATTTATCTGTGTTTGCTTTGCGCAAGAGACCCCCTACTCTTCCCATCCCTTTTGTATTGCTCTTGCTCAGAATTGAAACTCATGGAATTATTATGGCATTGATAGTATGGGTCTATTCTATCTGTTCATAGAATCTTGCTTACTGTTTTGTTTTCTGTGAAGATCCTTACTTTTTCAACATAACTGACGCATCATTGTAAATTTCTTTGGATACTTTAGTGGTATAATGGGACAACCTAAAGAGAAATATGTGAAAATAAGCATAATCGTAATCCTGTTAATCTTGTTCATGAGCCATCCTTAATTCTTATGCGTATAAGACAAAACATCACTTGGCTCACATCCCCAAATAAGTTTGCAAGTAATGGTCTCATCTAAATGGCAATGGTCAGCTTGCGATATAAGGATTATTGTTTTTATTTGCAGGGACATGATTCGGGCAATACGTGCCTGTAAAACTGCAGCAGAGGAGCGTGCTGTTGTTAGAAAAGAGTGTGCTTCTATTCGTGCAGCCGTTAGCGACAATGACAACGATTATAGACACCGCAATTTGGCAAAGCTCATGTTCATTCACATGCTAGGGTATCCCACACATTTTGGTCAAATGGAATGTCTCAAGTTAATTGCAGCTCCTGGATTTCCAGAGAAGAGAATAGGATATCTTGGACTTATGTTGCTTCTTGATGAAAGACAAGTTTTGATGCTTGTCACTAATTCATTAAAGCAGTATGCACCTACCCATTTCTGTTTCATATTTTATATGGAAACATGAATACACGTCTTCTGGGCTCGTGATCTTGCCCCTGAAGTCGAGAGGCTGCTGCAATTTCGAGATCCAAATGTTCGGAAGAAAGTACGTAACTGAAATATCTATTATATTACATTTTCGAAGTTTTTTTTCCAGGATTATCTTGTTTGCAATTATGCTGCTGGTTTTCTAGTTGTTTGAATATTATTTTCTTAGTCACATCACAGGTCATAGTATCCCACTCCATTGCTAAAGATTTGCACCATTTCGTTTTGCACATAGTTTTGTAAAAATATTGATTAGTAGGCGTATGTAAAATAATGCTATTTCATAAGAAGTAAGAACCAAAACAGCCTTATGGACCAATTTTAAAGTCACAAAAACCAAGTGATGATTTCTGATTGGTGAAATAGTAAATTTGGCCTGAGCACTTACCAAAGCAGGGAACACTTTGAGACAACCTAAAACAAGATGTTGCGATTGTTTTGGAAAGAGAGAGTAGATGAATTTGATCTACTACTTAGTTTAGATAAATGATGAATACCCCTTATGTAGTCAATTTCAGGTTAGACGTGAGTCACGTGACACCTCTTGCCTTTTAGTACTCGAATAAAAGTACTTGCCATTTTGCTCACCACATAGTCATATCATATTTTCACAATCATATTAGTTATCTCTTTTGTCCTGTACAAGTCAAATTAGCTACGATGAATGAACATTATGAGACAATAAAATGAGACAATTAATTTGTTTCTTTGTTACCCTTCTTGTTTTAGAATTCCAGTCTATAGATGTTGCTATAGTATATTGTTTTTTATTAAAAATTGGGGAATATTTTGAGAAGCAATAAAAATGTTGTAATGTAGAATGCTTGGACTTTGATTAAGGCATTTAATCTACAGTTCTGTTCACGTTCTGTTCATTATGTTTAACATATTTCAGTTTCTTTTAATATAAATAACTCAAATAATGTTAAGTACTTATTAAGTTCTTACAATGTACAGGCAGCATTATGCTCCATAAGGATTATAAAGAAAGTTCCCGACCTCGCAGAGAATTTTGTGAACCCTGTTGCTTCCTTACTTAAAGAAAAGCATCATGGGGTCCTTTTAACTGCGATCCAGCTTTGTGCAGATCTTTGTATAGTCAGTGAAGAGGCCCTTGAATATTTCAGGAAGGTATATTGACCTTGTATGTTCTAATATTTTTACCAGTGTGTGTGGAAGAAAATAGCTCTATACGAATTTTACTCTTCATTCGGTGTACCATAATGAACAAAGAGAACTTTGATGTAGCCTACCTCATATACTAAGAGAAACATCACTGATGTTTCTTCTTAATGCTTCTGGAACATGTTCTGTTATGACCTCCAAAATACGATTTATATTCACTTTATATGATGCACTATAGGCTATTATGTACACATACCGTCTCTATAATATGGCCGTTAGACCTACAACGTTAAGTGCATGTTAAGATTACTGGTATCCCATTTATTAGATATGGGTTTGACGTAAGTGTGCAAGACCCAAGGATAGCTCGACTATGTCCTTTGCTACCAGTTGGTTACAAGATGAAAACATTAAAAGAAAATCACAATAGCTATGTGATAAATGTATGTTTGAAACGTTTATAATTAATTGTGTTAAAGTTAATCATTTTCATCGTCACTCATATGTCCATCTCTCGAGTGGAAGGTTGTCTGTAGAACGATAGTATCATTTTTTTTGTACTGATGGGGTTGGGCGTGTTAGTACTAACTGTCTTTCTTTCTTCTACCAGACTGATTGCTCTAACTTTTTAAAATTAAATGAATTAGTAGTTATTTTGATGCGGGATGCTCTTTTTTAGCCTATTCTTATGTATTTTCCTTTGTTTATTAATGTACATCTTTTTAGCGCAGAATAATTTGCACGTCTTTTTAAAGTGCAATCCACCATTGATATCTTTTCTTTATATTTTCTCTTTCCATTCAAAAATGCACAGAGGGCTTGGTAAAAGTTTTGAAGGATGCCGTCGACAGTCCATATGCTCCTGAATGACATTGCCGGCATTGCAGACCCTTTTCTCCAAATAAGATTGCTGCGTATTTTACGAATCTTGGGCCATGGAGATGCTGATGCTAGTGATTTGATGAATGATGTCCTTGCTCAGGTCAGCTTCCATCTTTTATGTGATATCTTGATTAGCTTTCATGATGTCTGATATAGTATACAGTCATTTAATTGTAAGTCTAGCTCGACTGTTTACTTTTCTCTTTGCTAGAGGAACTTGTGCTTGTATTTCAGCGTCAGCTAGTGGTATTATGGATTGAAGCTTATTCTTATATTATTAGTCATTAGGGTTTGATAGATTCGTGTTTTAACCGATATAACTTACAACTACCTACTTGTAAAAGTGTACTGACGGTTCTGAATTGAAGTCTGCTTACACTGCTTTTCCTGCTTAAATTCTCTTTTCTAGGTTGCAACAAAAACCGAGTCAAACAAGAATGCAGGAAATGCCATCCTTTACGAATGTGTAAAAACTATCATGAGCATTGAAGATAGTGGTGGCTTGCGCGTTCTTGCGATCAATATATTGGGGCGGTTCTTGTCAAACCGTGGCAACAATATCAGGTGAAGTGTCTTCTCTTCCATGGTATCAAATACTAAATGAAGTTGGAACATGAATTACTTTTGAGTTATTGTTTAGTCTTTATTGAGGCCATATAGCACGATGGCATTCATGTTTACTTTTAATCGTGAGGCGTTTCATGTAAATAATCACTCATTTGGATCCAAATTTAAATATTAATATGAAATACCTGAATATATGAATGTCGATGTCCTGCTTATCCTTCATGTTACCTTAGTAATAAGTCCCACAGTCCGCTTTGTCTGTTTCTTATAGTTCAGTATTGTAAACCTCAAGTCTTACATGGCAGATATGTTGCGTTGAACATGCTGATGAAAGCAATATCAACAGATGGTCAAGCCGTGCAGAGACATCGTGCAACAATCTTAGAATGTGTGAACTGTGAAGGTAACCATATCATGCATTAATTAGTACATTTATAAGACTAATGAGCCCTGAATGCTGCACAAAAGATAAAGTTTAACTTTTTGGGAAAAACTGTTTATTAGTCACTTCATTAGAGCTACATAATTGAGCATTTTTCAGAATATACAAACCTTATTACACGGTATCTCAGAAAGTGCACCCTCTTTTTATTCAGGATTCAGATGCTTCAATCCGTAAAAGAGCCCTTGAACTTGTGTATCTTCTGGTAAACAAGACCAACGTCGAACCTTTGACCAAGGAATTAATTGATTATCTGGAAGTTAGTGACCAGGACTTTAAAGGAGATCTTACTGCCAAAATTTGCTCCATTGTTGAAAAGTAAGTGAAGGGATTTCCATTTTACTAAGTGTGGCTAATTGTCTTTTGATGATTACATAATTCTTGACACCACTGTCTACATGGTTTAAAGTAATATGATCATGTAAGCATACCTTCGAGTGTGGTGCATATAGAATTACTTTTGACCTGACTATGCGGAATAATTCTATGTTTTCACATGTGACTCTGTTCTTACTTCTTATAGGCTTTCCCTGGATAAATTTTGGTACATAGATTAGATGCTCAAGGTTTTTTGTGAGGTATACATTTTTTAATAGCTTCTCCATATCATAATTTCTTTGTCCCCAGTTATTGCTGAACAATATACATGCCAAGTGCTTACAAATAGTTATACTATATTACTATATGCAACTGTGGCTCTTTCCCAGTAAAGGGAATGAGTGATTTATTTTTTATCTCTTCTTTCTGTTTGTTTCCATTATTACAGGGGTAAAACTGGGCTAGGTGGGTAACAGGCCAAAATGGATAGTTTTTAGGTGGGGGTGAAAACGGATTGGGTTGGACCCGAAACATTATTGTGTCAGATATGATTACAAAGTTATATTATTCTATTAATAATCTAGTTTTTTAAAATGAAATAAATTTAAGAGGTTTTATAATTAATAAATGTACTTTTGGTTGATGATTACCCACCCGTTTACATATTTTCTTAATATTTGAACTGAAAGAACCAGAATGGATGTGTCTATCAAGTATATATATTATATAGTTCGTTATATTCTCTCAACTTTAGAGTTTTTTTTAAACTGTATTATTTCTTTTTGGTAAATATGCTCCGCGAGTCCTGCACAATGTATTTCACCTTTTTGGATTTCTCTTTGATCTTTAATATATGCTTATTTTGGAACTAAATTTGTATCTTCTTAATGAAATACTAAACTCTTATGCTAATGCTCAATAGGCTGGAAATTATGTAAAAGATGAAGTATGGCATGCTCTAGTTGTGATAACCAATGCATCTAACCTCCATGGATATATGGTAAGGTCGCTATACAAATTCCTTCTTAATGAGCCAAAAATATTTGGTCTAATCTCGACTTTGTATTTAAGTTTTGTTCCCTATATCCACATGTTATCGATGTATAATGTTTTAACTGTTTTCAAACAGGAAGCAGTTGTTAGGGTAGGAGTATGGTGCATTGGAGAATATGGTGACTTGTTGGTAAACGATATTGGTATGCTTGATATCGAGGAACCTTTAAGTGCGAGTTTTCTTCTTCATAGTTAATATACTTCATTTTTTTAGATCTGGCTTGTTCCATACTTCCATTTTCTCAAAAGTTAATTTTTTTTGACATACATGTTAATAGTGGTGGCTTAATGGGTTGGGTTGTGTAGCAGGTTAAAATGGCTTTGGGCCAAATTTTGCATATCTTATATAATCTTCCGATGGATAAATATTTAGCATCCACAACCAAATCTGGCAAACTCATATAGTTGGTCTCTTAAAACCAGTCACCACTTCATTTTTCTTACACTCTGTTCTCGAGTCTAAATTTTAAAGAATGGAAGGGGATGGGATGGGATGGGCAAAGTAGGGATGACATTGTGAGGAAAGTGGTTATTTCATTTTGTGTTCTTGAGTTTGCATTTTTAAGTAGAAAGGAAAGGACATGAAAGCTAATAAAATTACCAATATACCCCCTTTATTCCAACTCATACAATAATATTTTTAAACTAAATACTTGTATGCAGATACCCATAAAGCAAAAAGAAAACTAAAACGCAATACCATTTTAGAAGCTTCTTATGTTATTGATATGGAATAGCCTACCAAGGTTGAGGAAACGGAAAAAACTTCACTTTCAGACTATGATAAAATTCAACAAGCAATCCACTAAATTACAATTAGTCAATTAGTGGTAAGATAAAAAATCATCAAAAAGGATGGACAATGTAAAGCAATCCACTAAATTACAATTAGTCAATTAGTGGTAAGATAAAAAAATCATCAAAAAGGATGGACAATGTAAACTTTTTTCAGAGGGACTTGTAGGCACGCGGTTGACCAAAGGGACACAAATGACGAAACAACCAAAAGGTCACCAGTGACGAAAATCTAAATGAATAATCTAAATGAATAATGAGGACATATTTGTAATTTTATACAAGCCCATGATGTTAATAACCCACTTCCCTTCCCAATCTCTTTGGTTAATCACTCCATTTTTCTTACACTCTGTTCTCAAGTCTAAATTTTAAAGAATGGAAGGGGATGGGATGGGAAGGGCAAAGTAGGGATGACATTGTGAAGAAAGTGGTTATTTCATTTTGTGTTCTTCGGTTTGCATTTTTAAGTAAAAAAGAAAGGACATGAAAGCTAATAAAATTACCAATATACCCTCTCTATTCCAACCCATACAATAATATTTTTAAACTAAATACTTGTATGCAGATACCCATAAAACAAAAAGAAAACTAAAACGCAATACCATTTTAGAAGCTTCTTATGTTATTGATATGGAATAGCCTACCAAGGTTGAGGAAACCGAAAAAACTTTACTTTCAGACTATGATAAAATTCAACAAGCAATCCACTAAATTACTATTAGTCAATTAGTGGTAAGATAAAAAATCATCAAAAAGGATGGATAATGTAAACTTTTTTCAGAGGGACTTTTTTCAAAAGGGATGGATAAAAAATCATTAAAAAAAGAAATAAAGATTATAGTCGTATATATTTGGCATTTATAAAAAATGGTACTAAAAAGATTTATGTTTAAAAACTGCCCCCAACATATTCACATTAAAAAAAAATAAATAAATAAAAAAATAAAAAAAATCTAAATTCTCGAGTAAAAATTGTAAATAGCACTAGCTGGCTTTCTTCTTAGTGCAAGCGGTGTGTTCTGGCATTGTTATAGGCATTTTTTTCTTCTTATAGCAAGACATATTGTACCGGCCCAAATGTCATAGCCACGTTAAAGAGACATTTGTGATTGGGTTGGCGAGCGTTATATGTGTATTTTTCTTTATTGTTATTCTTTTGTGATTTTTTTTTTGAACTATGTTATTTTTTTTGTGATTGAGTAAGGTATTATTGGTGTTATGTTATGTGACTCATTTGTGCCTATAACATTTAGAGCACACGGTACTTTATGGTGTCGTGGGTTGGTGTTATAGTAAAAGTTGTGCCCGCTCAACATTTTTTTTCTATAACACCGGAATTTATAACTCAGCACAAAATACCACCCCTTCTAACAAAAGTGGTTACATGAGTAAAAGTTATGTCATGAGGCCAAATATAACTCAATAAAACACGAATACAAAAAAAAAAAAAAAAAAAAAAAAAAAAAAAAAAAAAAAACCGCGTGGGCCGGTGGGTACGTTGCGAGAGCCGACGACACGAGGTCTGACGCCATGGTACCAAGGCTAACAACCAAAGTTACTGTGCAATCCTATCGCTGGAAGGATGTTTTAGTTATGATGATGTTATAGAGTTTGTTTTTAGATGACAACCATATAACATGTTACAGCGTTCTAATGCACCCACTTTCAGCATTTTCCTATATTTGTTTCTTTTTATTTTCTTTCTTGTTCGTTATTACAATGAAATACAATAATGGTTTTTGTGTTTATGTAGCGTGCAATGTAAGGTCGCTATCAAGATGACGAGGAAACACAACTGAGATCAAACATATCGTGTCTTATCATCTTTACCATACTTTTTTACCCTCTTTATTTGTGTACTTTTCTTATTAATGTTTTATTCAGGTACATCACCTATTCTTACCAAAAAATTGACAACATTTGATAAAACCTAATCATTTTTTTTATCTATTCATCTCTTTTATTTTATTTTCGATCACAATAAATTCTATGCTATGATTAGGATGAATCATTTGGATGTATAATTAATTTATTTGAGAGATTCTCAATGTTTAAAACCCAGTTCGACCCCGCCGGATGAACCGCGAACTGAAATGTTGACCGATCCATTGTAAGCCGGGTTTTTGCTGTTGTTTAAAAAGGATTGAACCACCGGGTTTTGGTCGACCCGGGTCGAACCACCGGACCGGAAACCGAACGGTTCAATATATATGAAAGAAAAAGAACAAGAACAATGTAACTAGATGATGTAATAGTACATGTTGGCTATGTAACTGAACCATACGCATTACTAATCTTATTAAAGATCGATCGACTATGGCACCGGTTTCTTGTACATCGGCGTAGAGAATATGTTTCAGTGGTGGTGATTGAAAATGGTGATAGGTGGGTGTGTGTGTGAAAGTGTTTGGGTTTTGTGACCTTTTCTTTGGTTACAACAATGGAGGAATGATAAAAATAAATATTTGAAGCTTGGTTTGTAGGTGAAAATGGTGTTGGAAAATTGGTTGGCAAAAGTGACTTTTGACCAACTTTGGACACAATTATTTATATGTATGTGTCATATATATAAGTAATAGTTTGTAGGTTTGCGTTCTCCTCGAAGAGAGCTTCGCAATAAGCCTTTATGTGTCCAAAATAGAGTTGATGTGAATGAGATATCGGGTCTCAAAGTTAGTCATTCGGTACCATGACTAAAGAGGAAAAATAGTTTATTTTCAATCCCACATCGGTGGGATGGGTAAACTTAGAGGGAGTCTATTGTGTATAAATAGAGACCCTAATTTCACAAGTTTTCCAACATAAGGAATACGCATCTCTTAAGATGAAATTCCTGGCAGTTTAGTTAAGTCCGACAGTACAACTTACTGTTTTGGCTGTTGTACCCTGGGAAACAGACGGCGAATCTGTTTTAAGGGAAGCGTGTCAAACACGTGCCTCGGCTTTGTAGTGCTTCGTTGCTGATCTCCGTTGGTGATCTAGTAAGTCTTTTTATTAGTTTATTGTTTTATTTAATTATCGTTTATTTGCTTACATTCTGTTTGTATTTAATTTTCTGTTAGTTATATACTGTTAATTTTATTTATTGTAAGTTAGATTTTATTAATAAAGTGTAACCGTTTCCCTACAAATGGTGATAGATGATGTAATAGTACATGTCAAGTGGTGATATGATATGACCATTTATGTAGCAAATACAGAGTATAAACTCTTAAGGAATGCTAGAGCCACAAACAAACTTTCACAAAATCAACCACAAAATGACATGTCCAAAGGATGATCGATGTATTTTGTGTCAGTTTCTCTCTCCTCTGTATGATTACACCAATCATGCTCTCACACATCATTTTGTGGCTGATGTTGTGGAAGTTTATTTGTGGCTCTAGCATTTTTCTAAACTCTTTGATATAGTGTGCTAATATAAATGATTCTTATATAAATTGCCCCTTTTCTACAAATATACATGTAATTTACATGATTGTCATTGTCGGATGTCAATGCCCTATTAGTATTGGTTTGATACTATATTTTCTTATCTTAGAAACTAAAGGTGCATAGCATTTTTCTTTGTATACATTTTGAATAAATGTACTTCTCTCTTTGGCATAAAACCGGTTAGACCCGGCGGTCTAACCGGTTAAACCGGTCACTCGACCGGATCAACTAAAAACTCGGGTTCTAAAACATTGTAGATTCTATAATAAGGCTCAACCCGGTTCACTTGGTTTCTATCAGACGTTGTACCAAACACAATAATATTTTTGCTAACATCGTCTTCCTTCTCTTGAGAAAGATTCGACCACTAGTCTTGTTTAATCTTTATTTTCCATTTACTAGTATAATGTGATTTCATACATCATCCTTCCCAACATTATTAAGTGACGTGAAAAAAGAAATATTTTACTAAGAAAAAAAAGAGAAAAATTTAAATCATACATGTGTCAATAAACATACTTTTTTGGTGAAAAAAGTGAACATATATTAACTTCCAAACTCTTACAACAAATAGAGATACATGGCATAGGACAAGTCCCAAATACCATTCGTACGACTACTATTCAACTGCTATACGTAACATACAACTCAGAAAAAACCTATATTTGTTACAACATTTTCCTCTGATGATATAACAAAGATATCTCAGACAACAGATATCTGCCAGCAATACCATACTTGCCTTTCCAATGTTCACCTAAATCTCCCACCATAACCCCATGATTACATTTCCATACCAACATATCTACTTAAAACATTCAACCATAATCCACAATGTTCTAAGAGATCACATCCGCAGGCATCATCTTGAGAGTTATAGCACCCTAGCTCATCAAAGAGGGGCTATATCCAAACTGACTACATTTCCTGAGTTAGATCAAAGCTATAACCATACTAGCAGATTCCCCTCACTAGCATCAATAAACATGCTTATCAATGAGTAGTTTATCAATACAAATATTTAATGATGTATGTTTGATTTCAACTACTTTAAATACTAATCTTTGAAAAATTAGACTTTTTGTAACATGAACAAGAAAACAAGACACACTACAATAGATAAAGTAAATGACACATGTGACCCAAATGGTCTTTGCAAGGTTATGGCATCGTATCAAAATTTAGATACAATGAATACTTCATTTAAGAATTAGACACAAAAAAAAAAAAAAAAAAAAAAAAACAAACAAATCTCTTATCTTTTGCATTCATAAAAGCATCCACTATGGTTCATATTTATAAAGCTTTAAAAATTAATTATTTTATGCCACATCATATTTTATGAACCTTTTAGATTAATAAACTTATTTCCACTATATTACAAATATTTTAAAGCTTTGTAATTATTTCACATAACATATGAATTAAATATATTTAGACTATGAAGAGGTATAAGGTTTAGAACCTTTTGCATGCCACATAAAACTGAAATGCTGATCTGCTATAGTTAAAATGAAACATAAACCATTTCAACAATTATAAACATATTCTTAAACCTCACATAGTAAATGCTCTAAGATTTTGAACAAAGTTACCAACCACCAATAACAAGTCGATCATTAATATGAGCTTAAAATCCTTGTAGGAAAAAAATCTTTAATTAACTTTTTAATTATGCAAAGTGAAAAGTTAGCGAATATTCAAACAACCGAAAGAAATAACGTCGAATATGTTTATACGTTGTTAAAAATTGTAGATCTCAGGTGTTTGATTAAATTTTGAATTAGTGAATGAATGGATTTATACCAAACGGATTAATGAAAATCATGGTTTTTTCTCTTCGTTGTATAATGTGATTTGGGTCAGAAATCTATATTTACATTTTATTTTTTAACTTGAAACTCTAGTAAAATAGTGATTGCATAAAGTAAAGTTATAAGTGAAGACACAAAAAAAGTGCATTCCAAGACCAAGTTTTTAATGAAGGTAGGTCCAAGGTTTTGATCAACCGCACCTGGCCCGGCCTCCTACTTTGGCGAAATTGCATATTATTGTTGGTGTCCAAAATTTTGATCATGACTGAATTTAACTCGAGTTGTATTTTTTTCTTTCTTTCTTTTTTGTGAGTTTTGGGACATTTGCTTATGAACTAATTATGTTTTGTTTTGAGTCTTCAAGATAGGGTTGTTCACAAATCGGGTCATATCCACATGAACCGAAAACTAAACCGAATTTGTTAAAACCGAACTAATTTTCGGTTCAGATATGGTTTTGGCAATATGAAAACTGAACCTTATTGAAAACCGAATTCGTATAAATATATTTTTTTCTTTATACATTTATGTAAATAAAAAGGCAATTAATGTTTTTTCCTAGTATAAATTAAAACACTTTTTATGCTTGACTTTTTTTCCCTAAAAATCTATATAATTTAACTTTTTAGAAAATATAAATGATGTAATTAAGGTTATTCGGGTCAATCCGAAAACCAAACCGAATTCAAATTCAGTTTTCGGTTCGGTTTTACCAAAAAGATTTAACAAAATTAATCGAACCGAACAACCCGATAACCGAATCGATGACCCTGCTTCAAGACTACTTAAAGTTTTCATCTTTTAGTCTTGGTTTTGGTTTAGCATTTGGGCTCATTAGCTTACCTTTGATTTATATCACACGTATTAAGGAGGAAAAGTATCACAAGATAGAAAAGATGTCTGATAACTACAAGTTGTAAAGACTTTCAAGTCTTTTAGTTCTAACTTCTAATTTGGAATTTTTAACTTTATTTCTTAATCATTTTCCACAAAACATGAGAAGTTTATTTTTTGGATTTTTGAACAACGAAAAAATAAAACAATAATTTGGGACCATCTACTTCAAATTGACTAGACATATTTTATCAATGAGTTTCTATCAATTATCTCAAATACAAGACTTTGAAGTAGCTTTATGCAAAGAGTGTTCTGATATGTATATTCAACTAAGTATTGTAGTAAAAATAATATAATTAAATAATCATTATTGGTGTGTTTGGTAAAATTAGCAGTGAGCAGTAAGCAGTGAGCAGTAGGCAGTAAGCAGTAGCCACAGCTCACAGCCCACCGCTCACAGCTTCTTAAAGAAGCATCGAAAAAATGAGTATTCCTAAAAAATCGCAAAGCTCACCGTCCCTTTGCCAAACGAACAATAAAAATCAAAAAGCTCATTGCTCACTGCTCATCGCCTCAAAAAGCTCCAAAAAGCTCCGCGCCAAACATAGCTTATATATTTAAACTAAAGTATAAAATAGTTGTTTAATGATTTAATTACGCCAAGGCATGTATTGTTTGTCACCGAATATATAATTAATATGTAAGAACCAGGAAGACCCAATTTTCAAGTCAAACAAAATGAACTAATAACTTGTATGCAAAGCTAAACCATGCCAAAGCAAACACAAAACATAATCATTTATCTTAAATCTAAACAACTTATATGGGCTTAAATAGTTTATCAAATGCAGTAGAAATTTAAATGACCAATTAATTTACCTATGCAGATTATTCTTAGAATCACATTCTTTTTATGGAAAATGATAAATCTTCCTAATTCATGTTCCTACAAATTCTCCTAACTCTATGATTATAACAAGTGACCAATTTTTTTTAAAACGCAATTTTAACTATCTCACAATATTTATATCACAAATATATCTCACAATGTCCTAAGCAGGACTTGAACCCACAACCATTTGGTAAGGGAGCTATTCACATAACATGGGGTACTATTGGGACACAAGCCCTTTGGTAATAAATGACCAATTAATTTACCTATAAATGAAGAACCATATATGAATGAATTTATCCTTGAAGACATTACAATAAGCTCATAATTGGGTCAAGTGGTATCAAGTATCATTGTATCAACAAAGTATTAAACTTTTGAGTTATCACACTCGTCTTTATGTCTCTAAATCTTTCTCTGGAACCATTCCTCGAGAATTTGGAAACCTCACCAATTTGCTAACTCTAAATCTAAATTCCATCGGTAGTTGTGCAGTTGAAAACTTAGATTGGTTGTCTTCTCTATCTTCTTTAACTGACCTTGGTATGGATGGAACTTCTCTAGCCAAAGCAAATAACTGGGTAAATGTAATTATAGGTCTCCAAAACCTAGAAGAGTTAAGTTTAGGTGGATGTGACCTCTCAAAAGTCATGCATCCATATTCTTCAGTTGTCAACTCTTCGTCATCTATTGATACCCTTTATCTCAATAACAACAATCTCAACTCATCCATGTATCGTTGGTTGTGTCCATTAGTTGGCAATAGGCTTAAGTATTTTTATGTTTCTTTTAACTCGTTTGATGGGAAACTTTCAGATTTTCTGAACAACTTGTCTCGATGCGCATCCCCAAATATGTTAATTTCATTGGATGCTTCACATAACCAATTAACAGGGTCATTGTCTGATGAGATTCAAAACTTTTCATCCCTATTTATGTTGTACCTAGATTCCAATCAGTTAAATGGAACAATAAGTGACAAATTGTGGCAACTACCCACACTTCAAGATCTAAACCTATCTTCCAATTCTCTTAGAGGTGTTATCTCTGAAAACATTGGAAAATCAAATCTTTTGAATCTAGATCTTTCATACAAGTCACTCGAAGGAGCTCTTTTCAATGCTGAGTGTCAAACCTTTCTATGAGTGTAGATTATATTGATTTCAGCTCCAATAAGCTAGGACCTGGTTTTCCCAAATCGATACAAAAAATGAAAAATCTTATGCATCTTGATCTTTCCAACAATAGCATTTCAGAGACATTTCCTACTTACAGAGAAATGTAAAATAACCATTTTACCCTTATACTTTTGTAACCACTCTGACAGAGAAAGGTAAAATAATAATTTTATATGTGTAAATGCATACAAAAGTTGAAATCAAAAAGTTTAGGGTATTAAAAAAATATATATATATATAAGGGGGACTTTCTTACGATAACCATTTTATCTGCGAGAACTGAGAGAACCACAAAAAACATACATGCACGCCTTTTAAAATAAAATAAAAATACATGCAAATCATCAATAATCGTAAGTATCCACCTATGTTCTTCAATATCATCATGAACTCATCCTCTTTTTTCACAAAAACCTTACACAAGGCCGCAATATTGTCGTTGCACGCCTTATAAGAACATACATGCACACCTTCAAAGAAAAATTTTGTATTTCCAATTTCTTATCAAATTCTTTAGAACAACTATGTTTTTTTAAAAACATATATGTTGTTTTTAGAACATATGTGCAAAAATACAATTATTGAAGGCGTGCATGTATGTTTTTGGTGGTTCTCTCAGTTCTCGCAGATAAAATGGTTCTCGCAAGAAAGTCTCACTATATATATATATATATATATATATATATATATATATATATATATAGCTACACACAACTAAAAAAATTGAGTAAGTTTACTACATTTACATCATATCACACAATAACTACAAATTGCAAAGACTTGAGAGTCATTGGTCGTCTGTGTGGGATTACAAAATTTATTCTATGATCTTTATTAATGTACAAGTGTTGTCTGCTCGACACAAATTTTATCCATCTTGGTCAGTTCACACCTACTACTTGCATTATTACATTTGGAGGACCAATAGATAACACGTTGAACATTTCAAAATATATAACAAAAGATAATTATGTTAGGTTACTGTTGTGGTAGGCGGAGTGTTTATAGTAACACGTTCAATTATTCTTTTTCTAAGTCTATATAAAGCTGCATAGAGGCATATATGTTGATTTATCAGATTAAATAACATCAATACAAATTATTTACAACATACATTATGAGAGAAAATATTTGCTTTTACTTTATTCAAACTCATGTTTTGTTTACTTTGTCACTTGTTCTACTTTGGTTTAATACCACAACAACCACTTCCCTTGGCGACAAACTGGTTGTAGCCACAGGAGGAACTACTAATACGTGCATCGATAATGAGAGAGAAGCTCTTCTTGGTTTCAAAGCTCGCCTTCTAGACCCTGATGACCTGCTCTCTACATGGAGACATGAAGAAGAAGATGATTGTTGTAAATGGAGAGGAGTCACGTGCGACAACGAAACAGGTCATGTCACAATGCTTGACCTGATGTGCGACTATAATACAGGGCGTGTTGGAGGTGAGATGAGCCTTTCATTGCTTAACTTAAACTACTTGAATCATCTAGATCTGTTTGACTGTACTTTCCATGGAACAATCCCCCAGTTCATTGGCTCCATGACTCATTTAACTTATCTTGACCTTTCAAGGAATCAGTTTGTTGGAACCATTCCCCTGTCCATTGTTTCCTTGACCGGTTTAACTTATCTTGACCTTTCAAGGAATCAGTTTGTTGGAACCATTCCCATGTCCATTGGTTCCTTGACCGGTTTAACTTATCTTGACCTTTCAAGGAATCAGTTTGTTGGAACCATTCCGAGATCCATTGGTTCATTGACCAAACTGACAGCCCTTTCCCTTGGGTGGAATAATTTCAGTGGAATCATTCCGAGATCCATTGGTTCATTGACCAGATTAGAATACCTTGGCCTTTCAGACAACTCTTTCTCTGGAACCATTCCTCGAGAATTTGGAAACCTCACCAATTTGCTAGATCTTTCGCTAGAATCCCTCAGTAGTTGTACAATTGAAAACTTAGATTGGTTGTCTTCTCTATCTTCTTTAACTTACCTTCGTATGGATGGAACTTCTCTGGCCAAAGCAAATAACTGGGTAAATGTAATTATTGGTCTCCAAAACCTATCACGTTTAAGTGTACGGGGATGTGACCTCTCAAAAGTCATGCATCCATATTCTCCATCTGTCAACTCTTCTTCATCTATTGATACCCTTTATCTCGATTACAACAATCTCAACTCATCCATGTATCGTTGGTTGTGTCCATTAGTTGGCAATAGGCTTAAGTATTTTTCTGTTTCTGGGAACTCGCTTGATGGGAAACTTTCAGATTTTCTGAACAACTTGTCTCGATGCACATCCAATTCTTTGGTATTTATATTGGATGCTTCACATAACCAATTAACAGGGTCATTGTCTGATGAGATTCAAAACTTTTCATCCCTAAATGAGTTGTACCTAAATGCCAATCAGTTAAATGGAACAATAAGTGACAAACTGTGGCAACTACCCAAACTTAAAATTCTGAGCCTATCTTCCAATTCTCTTAGAGGTGTTATCTCTGAAAACATTGGAAAATTAAATCTTTGGTATCTAGATCTTTCATACAATTCACTCGAAGGAGCCCTTTTTAATGCTGATGTGTCAAACCTTTCTATGAGTGTAGAGCATATTGATTTCAGCTCTAACATGCTAGGACCTCGTTTCCCCAAATCGATACAAAAAATGAAAAAACTTTTGTATCTTGATCTTTCCAACAATAGCATTTCAGACACAATTCCTACAGAGTTCTGGAACCAATGGCGCCCTTCTCAATTGAGGTATTTGGATCTATCTGTCAACAACATCAGTGGGCCATTACCAGAATCATTATCAAGTCTTGAACTTGAAAAAGTAGATTTGAGTTCCAACAACTTTTATGGTCCAATACCTACTTTTCCAGCACGCACAAGTTTTTTAGATCTGTCACATAACTCATTGACCGGGAAACTTCCGGACAGCTTGAAGAATTTGACGTATCTAAAAGTTCTTAATTTAGACCACAACATGCTATCAGGATATATTCCTCCCTATGTAGGATGTTTGGGTCAACTCGAGACGTTATGTTTATACAACAACAGCTTCTCTGGAGAATTGCCATTGTCTTTGAAGAATTGCACCAAGTTGAGCCTTTTGGACTTGGGGGCCAACAAATTATATGGTAATATTCCTGTCTGGATTGGTAAAAACTTGTCAAGGTTGTATGCTCTTAGCCTAAAATCAAACAACTTTTCCGGAGTCATCCCTTTAGAAATATGTCAATTAGTAAGTCTTCAAATCTTAGACTTGTCGTTTAACAATCTCCATGGAACAATCCCATCGTGTGTGCATAATCTTACTTCCATTGTGCAAAAAGGTTTGTTTACGGAACAGAATCTACATCGTTATCGTGGTACTATTAATGTTCTAAAAGGGATATACCCTGTCAACGATAGCTATATTGACAATCTGTTGATTGAATGGCAAGGAAAGGTAATTGAGTTTGGTAGAAATCTGAGATTGCTGAAGACAATTGATTTATCAACCAACAGTCTCACAGGAGAAATCCCATACGAGATTACCAATCTGCAGGGATTAGTAGTACTAAACTTGTCACACAACGCTCTACTTGGAGAGATTCCGAAAGACATTGGGCAAATGAAAGAACTTCTGACTTTGGATTTATCCAAAAACAAGTTCTCAGGAGGGTTGCCATCAAGCATGTCTCAGATGAATTTGTTAGATTATCTTGACGTGTCGCATAACAACTTGTCTGGGAGGATTCCATCAAGCACTCAACTCCAGTCCTTTGAACCATCAAGGTACATTGGAAATGCTGGACTATGTGGACCTCCCCTGACCAAGTATTGTCCCGGAGATAAAGAACTTGAAGTAACACCTGTGGTTGGTGAAAGTAAGAGTGATGATGAAGCCCTAGATGAACTTAAGAGATGGTTTTATATTGGAGGGGCAGCTGGTTTTCCTACTGGGTTTTGGATAGTAGTTGGTGCTTTACTTCTTAACCGCCGTGCGAGACATGCTTTTTTTCAGTGTCAAGATAGCTTGAAAGATTGGGTGTATGTTAAGGTGATGGTGTTCATGGCAAAATGGCGAAGGGTTGAACGTGCGTAGTTGTATATATTTTTTGTGTGTGTGTGTGTGTGTGTTTTTTTTTTCATCTGCTTAGTACTGTAATTTCATGCTTCACTTGTATTTTGTAATGGTTTTTAGTACCAGTTATTAATAAAATTGCCACTAACACCAAGGGTGGCCATTTCCCCACGCTGTGTGATATACGGCATCTCCATACGTTCATATATTATAAATTGTATAATAATATGATGCACGGAACGTGTTTACTAAAATGCTTTACATAGGATTGCAACATACTTGATGATGTTAAGGTATCATGGCTTGCTAAAGTGAACAAACATTAACCTTAGCTTTACGATAAGAGATCTAAGTGTTGGGGGTGTAATACAGGCCAATGTTGGCTATATATTACGTTTGAAATCTAAGTGTGGTGTGAAGACTATAGCATTGTTTTAGTCTTGATTACGAGGCACATGAAATAAGCTCTCAATGCACCTAAGAAATCTGAATAATGATATCTTTTTTGTTTGTAAACTTTAGTTTTGTTTCTCAATCGCTAAAATAAAAGTCATTGGATATTTTCTTATGTCAGCACACTATCGTTTCTACAATGGATTATTAGTCCCTGTTCAGAGTTTCAGACCCTTCCACAAGATACCGAACACATATCAAAAAGCTGTAACAGACATAAAATGTATTGTATAGTTATTTTTTGATCCATTGCTATAACAAGGACCACATGTTGCTTCCACTAATAAGCATGTACTCAGTTTCGTGTTCTGTTACACACACTCGATAGTAGTGACTCGATCTAATTTTGCTTACAGTTTTATAAATATACCACTAAAGTCTTAGCATACAATTAATATGCTCCATGTTAGTGTGAAATTAAAATGCTCTTACTTTTTTTTAACTGATTAGTGATGAACAAGAAATAAGTATGTTGGTAACTGCTGGTTTCTGGTTTCTGCATGGAATTAGTTACCTAAGATTAAATGACGCGAGAAATTTATCTGATACAAGCTTATTTTTATTGTTATTGCTTTTGCAAGTGTTGCTGGTTTCTCATGGTTTTGATCCTTATCGTGTAATATTTTAACTTCTTGTTCTGCTCAATTTAGTATTTATAAATGAAATCTTTATGAGATTTATAAACTTTTATGTGTTGTTTTTTTGTACTAAAGTATGATTGCAGATAATACACACTTGCAAAAAATGCCCAAGGGAGAAACTAACAACCCTCACGTAATTGACGGAAACTATTGTTGTTGCAATCACGTAAAAGTTAAGATTCTACATTTATCCTGATCCAAAGATGTTAAGCAAGAACTACGAAACTTTGAATTAGAAAATGGATGTAATTGGGAGGGCAGGTGGGTACATTATGATCAATAGGCTGGAAATTATGTAAAAGATGAAGTATGGCATGCTCTAGTTGTTGTGATAACCAATGCATCTAACCTCCATGGATATACGGTAAGGTCGCTATACAGAGCTATCCAAACATCTGTTGACCAGGTACTACAAATTCCTTCTTAATGAGCCAAAAATATTTGGTCTAATCTCGACTTTGTATTTAAGTTTTGTTCCCTATATCCATATGTTATCGATGTATAATGTTTTAACTGATTTCAAACAGGAAGCAGTTGTTGGGGTAGGAGTATGGTGCATTGGAGAATATGGTGACTTGTTGGTAAACGATATTGGTATGCTTGATATCGAGGAACCTTTAAGTGCGAGTTTTCTTCTTCATAGTTACTTCATTTTTTTAGATCTGGCTTGTTTTGATACTTCCATTTTCTCAAAAGTTAATTTTTTTTTGACATACATGTTAATAGTGGTGGCTTAATGGGTTGGGTTGCGTAGCAGGTTAAAATTGTTGGTATTTGTGTGTCGTGGTGCACCCAAACCAGGGTAAAGATAATCAATCAAGGGTACCGGATATTCACTTGAAGTCGTGGTATCACTTTCCAATAGAAACTATTCGACCCTATGCCTGGGTTGCACGAATATCTCTATGGGATAAAACCAAGTGATGTTCTTGTTCTAGGCACAGATCAAGAACCGATCGTATTTAGTGTTTAGGGTTTTGTATCGTGTCCTTCATGCCATGTGATGATCTCTATTTATAATAGAGTTTACTCAAAACCCTAGCCCATGGAATTATGTATAATTAACGGCCCATTAATTATCCATAATAGTTTCCATAAATGTAGGAGTCGGTGGTTATACAATCAGCAGAGTTATTGCCCATCAGCAGAGTCAATAACACTATCAGCAGAATTGATACACTATCAGCAGAGTTGTTCTGCATCAGTAGCAATAAAGCTATCAGCAGAAACAGATAATGCTATCAGCAGGAATGACAATGCTATCGGCAGGAATAGATAATGCTATCAGCAGAATCAACTGCATCAGCAGCATTGTCATTTATACTTAGCAGTACCTTGACTAAGCTAACAGTACCTTGAACAAGCTAACAGTACCTTGAACAAGCAGTACTTTGAACAAGCAGTACTTTGAACAAGCAGTACTTTAACATAACCACTATTGAGTCAAGGGATTCAGTGACCAAATGGGTGTACACTCCGTACCTCCAAACCCATTAACAAGTATGAATTAATCCTTCAAGTGCACTAAATTTTCCAACAATCCTCCCCAAATTTAGTTCACTTCCTTTGCATGAAAAATAAACACAAAACAAAATATATGCATAAATGAAAATATCTTGAAGATTGAATTCTCATCTTAGTACCTTACAAGTTCAAATATTCGAGAATCAGGGTGTTCTAAGAATTGAACCCTTCAACCCATTTGAATACCTGAATATAAAATACACATACATTTTCAAACACTAAAATACTCCTGACACTATACAAGCCATGTGTCCATATCCAATTAATAAATGTTGTAAAAGCTAAAAGTCCTAAAGCTTCCTGAAGCGGCAAAACTTCAACATTTACATAGGTGGTTCATCTTTTAATCATGCCCCTGCAAAGCACTTTTTCAAAGAAAAATTAACCATTAAGAAGTGAAGACTTCATCCTCCTTTCCAGCAGGTTCTGAGCACAACCTTGGGATGTAAATAAAACAGTGCTCCAGTCCACTAAATGTTCAGCTTGCCACATTGAACTCAACTCCAAAGTTTCCTCAGGAGGGAGTTGGGTGTCTTTGCATTCAGTGACTAAGGTGGACTTAAACCCATCCCTTTAGCAGACTTAAAAACCAAGTCTCTAGCCAAACCCTTCGTCAAGTGATCAGCTAAGTTTTGTTGAGATCTAACAAACTCTATAGATACCACCCCATTCATGATAAGCTCACGAATCATGCTATGCCTGACACATAAGTGTCTAGACTTCCCATTGTACATCTGGCTATAAGCCTTTGCCAATGTAGCAGCACTATCACAACGGATAGAAATAGGTGCTATAGGTTTAGGCCACAATGGAATCTCAAGAAGCAAGTTTCTCAACCATTCAACTTCTTTACCAGCAGCATCTAAGGCCACAAATTCAGATTCCATGGTTGAACTGGTAATGCAAGTTTGCTTCTTGGATGCCCAAGAAATTGCACCTCCACCAAGTAGGAATACCCAGCCACTAGTAGACGAATTGTCCTCAGTGTTACTGATCCAACTTGCATCAGTATATCCTTCTAATACAGAAGGATAACCAGTATATGAAAGACTATAATCCATAGTTTTCTTCAAATACTTCAGTACCCTCTGAATTGCTTGCCAATGATGAGCACTAGGATTACTAGTATACCTGCTCAATTTTCCCACAGCAAATGCAATGTCAGGTTTAGTACAAGTCATGGCATACATCAAGCAGCCAATTACCCTTGAATACTCAAGTTGAGATACAGCCTTGCCTTTATTGGGCATTAGCTTCTCACTTGTATCCATAGGAGTACTCACTGGAGTACAATCAAAGTAATTAAATTTCTTCAACACCTTCTCAATGTAATGAGACTGAGAGATAGAAATTTTGTTACCTTCATGTTTAATCCTAATACCAAGGATAACATCTGCCTCCCCCATATCCTTCATGGAGAACCTTGATGACAAAAATTCCTTTTTAAGGTCCACTTGATTTTGGTCAGTGCCAAAGATCAACATGTCATCAACATATAGACAAATAATGACTCCTTTACCAGATTCATCAAATTTGCTATATACACATTTGTCAGATTGGTTAAGTGAATAACCACTAGACAAAACTACTTCATCAAACTTTTGATGCCATTGCTTAGGTGCCTGCTTCAGTCCATACAAGGACTTAATCAATTTGCACACCTTCTTTTCATTGCCAGGCATGATGAAGCCTTGAGGTTGGTTCATGTAAACCTCCTCATCCAATTCACCATTCAAGAATGCTGTCTTCACATCCATCTGATGTATAATCAGATTGTGAATAGATGCCAAAGCAATCAGCAATCTTATGGTACTGATACGAGCCACAGGGGCATAAGTATCAAAGTAGTCAATTCCTTCCTTTTGTTTAAAGCCTTGAATGACTAACCTTGCCTTGAACTTTTCAACAGTTCCATCTACCTTCATTTTCTTCTTGAAAATCCATTTGCAGCCCAAAGGCCTGCAACCAGGAGGTAGATCAGCCAACACCCAAGTGTTGTTGCCCATGATGGAGTCCATCTCATCATTTATTGCTTCTTTCCAGAAAGCAACATCTTGGGACTTCATTGCTTCATCAAATGTTTTGGGATCATCCTCAACATTAAAGCAATAGGAGTGTTGGTCAGAGACCTCATCCCTTGTTCCTTCAATCAAGTACAATTGAAATTCAGGTCCAAATGATTTTGGAGTCCTAACCCTTGTGCTTCTTCTGAGCTCAGGTTCAGGTTGTTGTTCCACAACCTCATCAGGGACCTCATCAGAGGTTTCTGATACACCAACATCATTGGTTCCATTAGGAATCCTCTGACTTGGTCTAGGGACTGAAGAGAATCTATTCTCATCAAAATTTGCATCCCTTGATTCAATTATAGAGTTAATTGAAACAGATTCATTAGGTTCAATGACATAGAACCTATATGCCTTGGAATGCTCAGCATATCCAACAAAGATGCACTCAATGCCTCTTTCACCCAAAGTTTTATGCTTTGGATCAGGGAGTCTTACAACTGCCCTACAACCCCAAACCTTGAGATAATTCAGGTTGGGTTTCCTTTTAGTCCAGAGTTCATAAGGGGTAGTCTTATTCCTTTTGTTGGGAACCCTATTTAGCAAATAACAAGCTGTTAACATAGCTTCACCCCAGAACCCTTGACTCAGTCCAGAGTAGGACAACATGGAATTAACCATCTCCTTCAGCACTCGGTTTTTCCTTTCAGAAATTCCATTTTGCTGAGGAGTATAAGGGGCAGTCGTTTCATGGATTATACCAACAGACTGGAAATACTGAGTATCCATGTACTCACCTCCCCTATCAGTCCTTAATCTTTTGATTAGTGACTCTTGTTGCAATTCAACTTCAGACTTAAATACTTTAAATTTATCTAATGCTTCATCCTTAGTATGTAAAAGATAAACATAACAATACCTAGAAGCATCATCAATAAAAGTAACAAAGTATTTCTTATTCCCCAATGAGGGAGTAGCATGCAAATCACATAAATCACTATGTATTAATTCCAACACATTAGTCTCACGTTTTACATCTTTAAATGGTTTCTTAGTTATCTTGTTCAACATACAAGTATTACATTTTTTAGTGTCCATGTCAAATGCTGGGATTAACCCATCCTTAGACATATCTTGCATACGTTTAAAGTGTACATGGCCAAGTCTAGCATGCCAAAGGGTTGAATCATATTGTTTAGATGACACCATACAAACAGAATCAATCACATCATGAACAATATTAAGCCTAAACATATGATTGCATAAGTAACCAAATCCAATAAATACACCATTTTTAGACAAAACAAATTTATCAGATTCAATAACTTGTTTGTAACCACAATTATTTAAAATACCACTAGAAACCAAGTTTTTCCTAATATCAGGAACATGTAAAACATTCAACAAAGTAATAATCTTTCCAGAACTAAACTTCAACTCAACACTTCCTCTTCCATGCACCAGGGCTGTTGACTCATTTCCCATATGAAGAATAGAACCATCATTCATTGACTCGTAGGTCTTGAACCATCTTCTATCTTTACACACATGGACTGTTGCTCCAGAGTCAACCCACCAAGCCACATCATCATCCTGCACAAAGAACAATTCAGATATATATGTAACATAATAAATCCAAAAAGACTTATTAAATATATTCTGACCTTTCAGGGAATTGGAGTTACCATTCCCAGATCCACTTGTGCCTGAACCATTGGTCTTATTACCAATTTTACCACCTTTGCAATCCTTCCTGAAGTGTCCAGTTTTACCACACTTCCAACAAGTAGCCTTTGACTTCTTGTTAGGATCAGGTTTGGTATTATCCTGATGTTTACGCTTGCCCTTGTTGTCATTGTTCCTGGAGGAGTTGTTATGCTCCACCACATTGACAACTGATGGACCAGCAGCAGTGCTGCTCTTTGGCTTGTCACTTTCATGCACCTTGAGTGATTCCTCAATGCGCAAATGACTGCCCAACTCAGTAAGAGTTAACTCCTCCTTCTTATGCTTAAGCATGTGCTTGAAATCTTTCCAAGAAGGAGGTAGCTTATCGATGATACAAGAGACTTGAATAGCCTCATCCATGTTCATCTTGTGTTGAGTGAAACGACCAAGTATACTAAGAAGTTCATTGTATTGGTCCATGACCGGTCTAGAATCGACCATTTTGTAATTGTTAAAATTACTTACAAGAAACTTCTTACTTGATGCATCCTCAGCCATGTATTTGGCTTCCAGAGAATCCCATAGTTCTTGAGAAGATTCCACATTCTGATAAATATCAAATAAAGTATCAGACATACCATTGAGGATTAAACCTCTGCAGACATAGTCATCGTTCTCCCACTTGCTTCTGGCCCTCATCTGTTCCATCGTAGCATCATCCCCATAATCAGCAGGAATAGGAGTGGTCAGAACATCTGCCACGTTCATGCTAGTCAACAAGAACTTCATCTTCTTCTGCCATCGTCTGAAATCCACACCTTCAAACTTTTCTAGCTTAAAAAAGTTAGCAGCTATTTGTCTCATAGCAGCAGCCATTGATTATCACTAGAATAGTTTCTATTGATTGTTGGTTTCTGTGTGTCGTGGTGCACCCAAACCAGGGTAAAGATAATCAATCAAGGGTACCGGATATTCACTTGAAGTCGTGGTATCACTTTCCAATAGAAACTATTCGACCCTATGCCTGGGTTGCACGAATATCTCTATGGGATAAAACCAAGTGATGTTCTTGTTCTAGGCACAGATCAAGAACCGATCGTATTTAGTGTTTAGGGTTTTGTATCGTGTCCTTCATGCCATGTGATGATCTCTATTTATAATAGAGTTTACTCAAAACCCTAGCCCATGGAATTATGAATAATTAACGGCCCATTAATTATCCATAATAGTTTCCATAAATGTAGGAGTCGGTGGTTATACAATCAGCAGAGTTATTTCCCATCAGCAGAGTCAATAACACTATCAGCAGAATTGATACACTATCAGCAGAGTTGTTCTGCATCAGTAGCAATAAAGCTATCAGCAGAAACAGATAATGCTATCAGCAGGAATGACAATGCTATCGGCAGGAACAGATAATGCTATCAGCAGAATCAACTGCATCAGCAGCATTGTCATTTATACTTAGCAGTACCTTGACTAAGCTAACAGTACCTTGAACAAGCTAACAGTACCTTGAACAAGCAGTACTTTGAACAAGCAGTACTTTGAACAAGCAGTACTTTGAACAAGCAGTACTTTAACATAACCACTATTGAGTCAAGGGATTCAGTGACCAAATGGGTGTACACTCCGTACCTCCAAACCCATTAACAAGTATGAATTAATCCTTCAAGTGCACTGAATTAATCCTCCAAACCCATTATATAATCTTTCGATGGATAAATATTTAGCATCCACAACCAAATCTGGCAAACTCATATAGTTGGTCTCTTAAAACCAATCACCACTTCATTTTTCTTACACTCTGTTCTCGAGTCTAAATTTTAAAGAATGGAAAGGGCCGGGATGAGAAGGGCAAAGTAGAGATGACATTGTGAGGAAAGTGGTTATTTCATTTTGTGTTCTTGAGTTTGCATTTTTAAGTAGAAAGGAAAGGACATGAAAGCTAATAAAATTACCAATATATCCCCTCTATTCCAACCCATACAATAATATTTTTAAACTAAATACTTGTATGCAGATACCCATAAAACAAAAAGAAAACTAAAACGCAATACCATTTTAGAAGCTTCTTATGTTATTGATATGGAATAGCCTACCAAGGTTGAGGAAACGGAAAAAACTTTACTTTCAGACTATGATAAAATTCAACAAGCAATCCACTAAATTACAATTAGTCAATTATTGGTAAGATAAAAAATCATCAAAAAGGATGGAAAATGTAAAGCAATCCACTAAATTACAATTAGTCAATTAGTGGTAAGATAAAAAATCATCAAAAAGGATGGACAATGTAAACTTTTTTCAAAAGGGATGGATAAAAAATCATTAAAAAAAGAAATAAAGATTATAGTCGTATATATTTGGCATTTATAAAAAATAGTACTAAAAAGATTTATGTTTAAAAACCGCCCCAACATATTCACATAAAAAAAAAAAAAAAAAACCTTATCTAAATTCTCGCGCAAAATTGTAAATAGCACTAGCTGGCTTTCTTGTTAGTGCAAGCGGTGTGTTCTGGCATTGTTATAGGCATTTTTTTTTCTTATAGCAAGACATATTGTACCGGCCCAAATGTCATAGCCTTGTTAAAGAGACATTTGTGATTGGGTTGGCGAGCGTTATATGTGTATTTTTCTTTAGGGCAAATGCTAAAAAAATGCTCGAAGTTGACACTTTTTGCGATTGTATGGTGCCAACTATTTTTCGTCTCATTGTATCCATAAACTATTGATTTTGTGTCCTTGTGGGTACCATGTTCACCTTGGCCTATGCCAGCGTGTCATATTGGACAATATAAACTTTTTTTCGGTGGGACTTGTAGGCACGCGGTTGACCAAAGGGACACAAATGACGAAACAACCAAAAGGACACCAGTGACGAAAATCTATATGAATAATGAAGACATATTTGTAATTTTACACAAGACCATGATGTTAATAACCCACTTTCCTTCCCAATCCCCCCCCCCCCCCTTAAATTTAAAAAAAAAAAAAAAAAATGGACGAAACAAATATACACAAAAAACCCATGACTTCCCTCCCTTCCCCCTTCCCGTCCCCTACTCTTCCTTCTTAAAAAAAACTTAAGAACACCAATATTTTTAATTTCCCTTCCTATCCCCTTCCATTTCTTAAAAAAAAAAAAAAAAAAAAAAAAAAAAAAAAAAAAAAAAAAAAAACTCGAGAACAAAGTTTTAGAAAGTTCTTAAGTTTCATAGTACGTAGTGAAAAATGATATGGAAAATTTGATTATATTGTCAAAGAGTACACTTAAGGTATCATTGTCAAGACATTAATGCGTTTCATTCAGAACTACCATGCAAAAGCATGCACTCGCTGTTTTATTTTTGGCACTAGTGTAATTGATTAAGTTGATCGAACTATTAAGGAGAGATGTACAACTATAAAATGAAACTGCCGAGTACATTACTTCAGCCTAATTTTAGAGTTTATGATTACACAGTTTGTGTTTTCGCAAGCACATGAATGAGTAAATTGTGATGAAAATGTGTGTGCATCTGTGTTTGCGAATGTGTTTTTGTGAATGACTACTTAAAGTCTTCATCTTTTAGTCTTGGTTTTGGGTGATCATTTGGGCCCATTAACTTACTTTTGATTTATTTTTTATTGAGGAGGAAAGTATCAAAAGATAGAAAAGATGTTTGATAACTACAAGTTTTAAAGACTTTTAAGTCTTCTAACTTCTAATGTGGGATTCTTAACTTTATTCATCATTTTCCACAAAACATGACAAATTTATTTTTTGGAATATTGAACCATGAAAAAATAAAACAATAATTTGGGACCATCTACTTCAAATTGACTAGACATATTGCATCAATCAATTCTATCAATTATCTAAAATATAAGACTTTGAAGTAGCTTTATACAAAGAGTGTTCTGATATGTATTTTCAACGAAGTGTTGCAATGAAAATAATATAATTAGATAATCATTATGTATTTAAACTAAAGTATAAAATAGTTGTTCAACGATTTAATTGCGCCAGACATAAAAGAAAATGTTATTGATGGTGAGATTTGTTTCCAGCTCTCATGAAATCCATCTTCATTAGTATTGGCTACAGTTCTTGTTTGATCCATTGCTATAACAAGGACGACATGTTCCTTGCACTAAACATGTACTCAGTTTCGTGTTCTGTTACATACGCTCGATAGTAGTGACTCAATCTAATTTTGCTTACAGTTTTATAAATATACCACTAAAGTCTTAGCAATTAATATGCTCCATGGTAGCATGAAAATGCTCTTACGGTATAATCGTTGTGGAAGTGGAAGTGGCCGAAATGACGTGGAGCATAACGGTATAATCGTGTGACGTGACATGTATATTTGACGGATGACGCGTATTTTAGAGGTAAAAAAACGAGGTTTTGATGATATCAATACAAAACCAACAAAATTTGATGGGTATTGTGGTAATTATCTTGATTTATGTCTGATATGTGAACAAGAGTCAATGATAAGGAAAGCTTTTCAGTTAGCTGTAACTTTTTAATGTTTAGTTGATGATCTTTTTGCTACAATCTAACCATCAATCCAGTTCTTTTCTCTTATCTGACTCAAGTGTACCATTTTAACCGGATAAGAAAAGCAAAGAAAATATCTAAAACAAAGCTCTATTCAAAGGTATTTTAAGATTATCTACTTCGATGTTTCCAAGACACACATTTTCTGTAACAGTTACAGAAAATCTAAGAGCACCCACAAAATGAGCATGCTAACCAACAAGTCTTAAAATCATAACAAACTCAAACCAATATCATTAAAAAAAAAAAAAAAAAAAAAAAAAAAAAAAAAAAAAAAAAAAAAAAAAAAACAAAACTAGAATTTGCTAATGAAGTCTTTTTTGGACAGTTTTGAAGTCAACAACTCATACTCTTATTAACAGCTCCAAATTCAACCAAGACTCTTTGTGTACAAGACCGCAAAAAGCACTTGCGCGGGAGTGAAATCTTACCTTATATAATTTAAACAGGGAAATCGCGGCCGAAAAACATCATACCCGATTTATCTTCGGACGGAAGGAGTAATATATTACCGTGTCTTGTATAAAAGTTTGCAAAAAATTTGCAAACACGTGATTTATCCGCCCATTTCGAAAATGCTTATAATTATCTTTCCTACAAATATTATATTTGACAATTACTTTGCTCTTTTTCTTTTTTATGCAACTTCTCAATTTATAATGTAACTAATTTAAGTGATAACCAGGTAAAAAAAGTTTTACTAGAATTTTAATTTTGTAAACACTATGGTGGCGTTTAGTTGGAAAACATTTTCTTTCATTTCCTATTTCTTGTTTTGTAGGAAAAGGGAAGTGTAAGATCCTACAAAAATCCGTTACGATAATCCTTGTTAATTAATAATAACCTCGACTTCCCGTCTAACGAAGCCCAATTTTACGGGGAAATTTAAATTTTTTTTCTCTAATATACTATGCTCACGACCAGCACAAGATTAAGATAAGCCTACATATTTTATATGAACTATTTTCACTTTGTTATTTTTATTTTTATACTCTGTACATAGTATGAATATTCAAACCTATTAAATTTTATTATCATATACGTTCTCCGTTAAACATATCACACGACTAATATAATTAATTGGAATATATTAATAAACGTTGATATTTTTATAAACATTATATTTTTACGTTACCCGATCTTAAGTTTCGTAACTTAAGGACTTAACGTTAGTAATTACTGAGATCAAACTATTCATATATGTCCTATAAACAATACAACTCATTCATTTCAAAACTTTGCCATACGTATTCCATTTTAAAGTTTTCATACGTGTTCCATTCCAATTTTGCCATGCATATTCTATTTCAAATGCCATAACGTGTACCATATAGGCGTGTAACATTTTGAATCATAAACTACAACAACCATTAAACATATAAACGTGTATAAGATAGTACCATGCATCCATTTCCATTTCAATTGCTATATATATACGTACACATCGCTCATATATCACCTTTCCCACTCAACTCTTTCATACTTTTACAAATTCCTCTCAACCTATAAACAAGTCACAAACGACCAGGAAGCTCTTCCATTTCATTTGGGTCTCATTCGAAGAACCTAGGATTTTATTACTGATCGTATATATAGTTATAGCAAGATGTGGTTTGTCTCGTGTGTTCTAACTCTCCCATACACGTCCTCTCATCATCCTAAAGTTATGGTAAGTTCTCACGTTCCGTTTCTAATTCACTTCCCACATTATCATACATCATGCTTGTCATATTATTCATTCGAACGCATACACTTTTTCTACTTAGTTTTTCATATCACGATCCATGTCAAAGCATATAAATATACACCCACCTTACCTTTATACATAACATACATGCATATTTCAAACCAATTTTGAGAACATCACACGTATAACTTTCTGAAAACCATGAAAAATCTATCAAGTCTTTTTATATCGAAACAGTCCCAAGTCGCCTCTAATATGACCTTGTAAAATGCAAATCGAATTAACAACACATAAATATTTTTGCTTGACCCAATTCTTTATATTATAAGTTAAATATTTCGTTTTTATAGTTTATCAATATGAACCCGTTTGACCCGTCTAAAATGGCCAAATGGAACCAACTCATGCGTATAAGGTTTAGATTTTAAAATTTTTCTAAGTCTTTTATTACTTGAAAAACTGTCCAAGTCATGACCAAAAGGAACATGTACAATCAAAATTTACTTAATAACATACTAATATTTTTGTACAACCCAATTAACCACCTAACAAACTACATGTTTCATATTCAAAACTTTCACCCATAAGCTAGAAATGACTTTCGAATAAGCTAAAACTAAACCTTACAAATCACTAGATCTTAATACTTTATTTTCAGAAAATTTATTAAAATTCGGTTGGGCTTAGTTTGAGTCCAATAAGGTTTTGTGATCTAACAGCCCAAAAGGCCCATGAGATATATTTTTAGAATCATAAAAACAGCCCAAGTCCAAGCCCAAAACTATTTTCACGCCCTCGCCTCTAAATTTAGTAACGGGCCTTAAGTTAAATCGTTAATTGGCCCATTAATATGAAAATAAGCTTTTTTTTCAGAATAAGCACTTAGAATAAGTTAAAATCAACTTAATAAAGTTATAGAAATTTTCAGAATATTTTTCCCGTCATTTTTATGCAAAAAGGACTAAAAATGTAACGCGAGTTAACCGGAAGGACCAAAACTGCCAACCTGAGAAACTTATGGACTGAAGCTATGAAAACAGTTAACAAAGGACTTAAATTGACATACCATTGAACTCCGAGCCTTATATGGACATATGGACAAGATTTGGACTATTATGGACTTTGGACCTAACCAAGGACTAACGACGTAACGCGATCACAGTTAGACTAAAAAGTATAAACTCTGAAAAGAACAAGGACTTATTTAATTTCACTTGACATTCTTAATTTATTTTCATTTTACACCTTTCATTTCATATGCATGTTTCATTTTAGTATTGCATTATTTAAGGTTTCGCTATTAGGAATATTAGCAACTTCACTTGCATATTATTTCAGCAAATTTCGAGAAAGTAATATTTTGAGTCATTCGAGATAAGAACCAAGACAATATTATAGATATATTATATTTTTAACTTGAGGCATTTTAGGCATATCACACACTCACATCACCGATCAAATCGTTTATACGATTTATCCTTTCCACATTCGTTATTAGTCGTAAGTTAGACTCTTAGACTTCGCTTATACTCAGGTCTCGTATTGAAGAAGTTTCCGTGATAGTCTACTTGATCTTATAATTTCGTCTTGCCGGATACGCTCAAGGTGAGTCGTGGCCCCTACTTTTCACACTTGTTTTAATAGCTCTTTTGGGGGAGATACATGCTTTAACTGTTTTATACTACTTGAAATCTCTTATGAATTACTCGAAATTATCAACTATGCTTTACCTATTTGAATCATACTGGAAAAGAATACATGCTCAATATATGTGCAAACAGTCTGTCTAGCTTAAACATGGAACTTGAAACATAACATCTCTGAAGAACTTGATGTAATATGATACTGAAACTCTCTGTATGTATTCATATAACAAAGGAATGAACTGTTACTCGTTATGATATTTCTACATTCCATTAGAAATAATTGCCAAGATCAGAATATGTATGTTTTATGAACTTTGAGACCCATATTGCCTAAGCTTACTTTAATGCCAAAAAGTCCCTTTATCATGAGCCATTAATCACTGCGGTGAGCGCGAATATAGCAACAGCTTCGAAACCTGTTGGTGGACTGACAACCTATCCCACTAATACTAGGACGGAATGCTTAACCGCTAGTCGTATTAGTCGCGATGCGCTATATTTGAGAAAAATAGGAAATGGCGATTCACCTATTACACGAGGGCCAATTTTTCATCATTAATTTGATGATCACCTCCGTTTTACGGTACTTTGTTAACGCTTTGCGCTTCATGAGGCCGATGGCAATATAATGTTATATATGAATGTTTCATATATATATCCTAGGATACAGCTGTATTAGAGACCACCACTTTACATTAATAGATTTCAGACTTTAGACTATTATTACTTTACGTTATATGATTATGAATCTCGTACTTGAACTTTAACTGTTATCATATGTGATTTAAATTGAGAATTCTATAAAGACAACTAAAAAGGCTTAGTATATCGTTACTTACAAAAGTCAATCCAATATATCATTTCGAGCGTATATCAACGTAGCTCATATTCATCAATAATCTGAAACTTATGATCGTTTGAGGTCATACATGAAATACTTGTGAATTTTCATTCAACGCGACTTATTAATAAATGAAGAACTATTATTTATTTCGAAAATCACTATACACCTTTCAAATAAAGTTATTTTCTATAAACTCCACGAACTCACCAACCATTGTGTTGACGTTTTAAGCATGTTTATCTCAGGTAATTAACGGAGCAGGACAAGACACGGAGCGGGCATCTTTTACTCTGATAACTTAAATGGTGTAAAAATCAAATATGTCATTCTCTCCAAACTATCACATCTTTTTATGAGATTTTCAAATCAAATGATTTACCTTTGTATCAAAAATATTATTTTGAATGACATATAACTTTCAAACCGCCCTTTCCGGGCCGTTTTCTGAGATTTAAACTTCGATCCTCACCGTAACACCCAAATTACTTTTCCGCTGCCACAAACCAAATTTGGGGGTGTTACAGGAAGGGAGTTTTATTTCCACAAAATAATGGAAAATTTAGAAAACGCGTTTAGTTTGAGAAACATGTGTTTGTGTTTTCCATTTTGCATAACTAGAAAACATGTTTAAGTGTTGTTGTTTTCTATCTCAATTCTCTATTCACATTTGTAATATTATAAAAACATCTTCAAAACACAAAAACAAATATTATAAACTAACCAACTAAATTGTAAAATAACTAAAAAAATATAATACGAGAAAATAAAGAATTAAAAAAGTAAACTATAACATCAAATAACATGAAAAAATCTTCAAGCGACTATAATTCGAAACTATAATTCGAAAACGCAAAATAACTAATTTTTTTTTTTTTTTTTTTAACTTTTTCGTCTGTTTTTTACATTTTCGTCCGTTTTATTACGTTTTCGTCTGATTTTTTTACGTTTTTGTCCGATTTTTTACGTTTTTGTACGATTCTTTACGTTTTCGTCCGATTTTATACGTTTTCGTCCGATTCTTTACGTTTTCGTCCGAATTTTTACGTTTTCGTCCGATTCTTTACGCTTTCGTCCGATTCTTTACGTTTTCGTCTGATTCTTTAGGTTTTCGTCTGATTCTTTATGTTTTCGTCCAATACTTTACGTTTTCGTCTGTTTTTTTACGTTTTGGTCTGAATTTTTACATTTTCGTATGTCTTTTTACGATTTCGTCCATTTTTTATGTTTTTTTTTTTCTGTTTTTTATGGTTTTCATCAATATTTTTACGTTGTCGTCTTTTTTTTACATTTTCATTTGTTTTTTTACGTTTTCGTCTTCTCTTTTATGTTTTTTTACGTTTTCGTCCATTTTTTTACGTTTTTCTTACGGTTTTTTTACGTTTTCTAAATTATAGTGTTTTCATCCATTTTTTTACGTTTTCGTCCATTTTTTACATTTGTCTGTTTTTTTTACGTTTTCGTTCACTTTTTTACGTTTTCTTTGTTTTTTTACGTTTTCGTCCGTTTTTTACGTTTTCGTCAGACGAAACCTAAAAAAATGTAAAAAAAGACGAAAACGTAAAAAAACATAAAAGTAGGATGAAAGCATAATAAAATGGAGGAAAACGTATAACAACAGACGAAAACGTAAAAAAACGTAAAAAAAGGCAGAAAACGGACGACAACGTAAGGAAATAGACTAAAACGTAAAAGAATGGACGAAAACGTAAGGAGACGGACTAAAACGTAAAAAAACAGACGAAAATGTAAAAAAACCCAGGCGAAAACGTAAAGAAAAAAACGGACGAAAATGTAAAGAAAATACGAAAACGTAAAAATTTAGACGAAAACGTAAAAAACAGGCGAAAACGTAAAGAATCGGAAAAAAACGTAAAGAATCGAACGAAAACGTAAAAATTCAGACGAAAACGTAAAAAAACAGACAAAAACGTAAAGAATCTGAAGAAAACGTAAAAAGTCGGACGAAAATGTAAAGAATCGGACGAAAACGTAAAGAATCGGACGAAAACGTAAAAATTCAGACGAAAACGTAAAAAAACAGACGAAAACGTAAAGAATCGGACGAAAACGTAAAAAATCAGACGAAAACGTAAAGAATCGGACGAAAACGTAAAGAATCGGACGAAAACGTAAAAAATCAGACAAAAACGTAAAGAATCGGACGAAAACGTAAAGAATCGGATGAAAACGTAAAAAATGACTGGAGCGACGCCGGCGAGGGTGGTGATGGCTGATGTGGACTGTGGGAGGGTGGTGTTTGGCGTTAGGGTATGGCTGGAGTGTCTGATTATGTTGTTTTAAGTGAAGTAGAGTAGAAATAGGAAATAGAAAAATGGGGAAAACAAAAAAAAATGTTTTGTGGTTTTGTTTATTAGAGTTGAAAATAGAAATTTTCTGTTTTGGAAAACATTTTGTTGGAAAACGATAATTTGAATGTGATCTCTGTTTTCTTGTTTTCTACAAAATATTTTATGGAAAACAAGTGTGTTTTCCTCCAACTAAACGCACCATATACTTCTTCATTAAAAAAAAGGGCGGTCAGTTTTTTAACATATTAGCTGTTATGTTTTTATATTTTATGTATAAGTTGCTATCTTTGTTAAATATATAATGCGTAAGTAGCCAAAACGGCAAATTCGGTAGCTGGTCAAAGCAGGTAACATAATCTGGTTGAAAATTGACAGGTTTAGGTTGACCCAGAACAAACTGCCAAAAATTTATACCCTTCTATCAGAAGTATGCGTGTCAAATATGATTAAAAAACTATATTATTTTTTATCAGCTAAAGATTAATATAATATGATTTGACACACTCATAAGTGTGTGGGTGAAAATTCGAAAATTCCCTATTGCATGCTCTGTTCATAGCAATGAAGTTCATCACGTTCTCACTTATCCTTATCATTTCTTATCCGTGTTTGCATGTTTTCTATCCGTGTTTGCATGTGCCCATATTTACATGTTTTCTATCATTCTTAACCATGCATTTTTTATAAATATTAATCCTTGATTTGTATATGCAGTTAAATTTTGATAAAGCAACCAAGGAGTTTCTTAAGCGATATATTGAGAAGAAAAAAGAGAACTTGAAGAATCAGAAAGCAGCAGATGCTGAAGGTGCTGGTAAAGAGGAAGACAAGAAAGAACCTCTTAAGCCTTCCGTGGAGGAATCAAAGGATGTTAAAAAGGAGGATGATAACAATGAAGAAAATAAAGATAATATTGACTATGCTACCTTCGGTCTTGTGACTGATGAAGATAAGGAAGCTGACAAAGAAGCTAGTGAAAAGCTTATAGGAATGATAGAAGAAAGGATAAAGAATAAACCTCTACCACCTCCACCTCCACCCCCACAAGCTTCTGTTACTGCTGTTAATATAACCTCTGAACTTCCAACGAAGTCGAGAGATGGCGATTCAGATGCTGACATGGCAAAAAATGGTTAGTATAAACTTTGGAGTCCATATATTTAGGGGGTGTTTAGATTTGTGTTTCAAAACGATTATCAAACTATTAGGTGTTAGATGACCAATTTCATACTGTTTGCATTATGAAAGGGTAATTTTCGTTATATAAATACCAAAACTTTCGAATTTCACAAGACATGTATTTTTTTACAAAGACGTCTTTTTTGGTCATTTAGGTATAAATCTTGAAATTAGCAAAGTTCACGACTGAATATATGATACTTTTTCAACTTCAAACAGTATAAGTACATGTAAATGCTATTTCAAATTCTTCTACTACCCGCTTTGATTACATCTGGCTATGTGCTCCGGATTGTTCACAGTTACATAGTAAGAACTTGTAATATGTGAACTCGAAGGTGTAGGTAAATGTTTGTCTTCTTTATTTGATGTTGGAAGCTCTTATCATGCTATAATGCTTGACCCTATCATTTACATATGCAGCAGAAGATAAAAACGATGAAGAGACGACCAGCAAAAGCAAACTTTCTAGCGAAAGCGAGAGACCCGAAACAAGCTCACCTGAACGAAAAAACGCTAGGCGGAGCAGGGATCCAGAGCGAGACCTAAAACGTGAAAAGGAACGCGAAGAGGAAGATGAGGATGCACAAAAGGATAAAAAGATGCGACCTTTGGTTCCTATAGATTATTCAACCGAAGAATTGCAGGCTGTGAGAGAAACTACTCCGCTTGCACCATCTTCTAATTTGGCTGCAGCTGCTGAATTTGCAAAATGAATTGGACATGCAAATACAAAAGAAGAGAGACCTGATTCAGAAAGGGAACGCAGTAGACGGTCCCATGATAAATCAAGCCATCAAAGATAGGGACTGGGAGGAGACTAACCGATCCAGAGATGAAACAAGAGAGAAAGAGAATGTGAAGACACCAGATAATAAGAAGCTTTTGGATGCAAAACAATTAATTGACACCATTCCAAAAACCAAGGACGAGCTGTTTTCGTATCCAATAAATTGGGCAACTTATGACAAGGTTAGTATAGAATTCTTGCTTTATATGTTTACCTATAAATCGATTGATTTGATTATGTCTGATCCCAAATTGGTAAGCTGAAAGGATTGAGCAAAAAGATGAAATGGGTCAAATGGGATAGAAGCCATCCTAAGCTTATTGAAATGCATAAAAACCTTCTAAATCTCTATGTAAATTGAAGTTGAATTATTTGTTAGTAATATAGGTTTTTGTACTCATAATTACCACACTAGCAGCATATAAAATTGAAATTTGTTTTATAAAAGGAGTGTTTGTGGGTCCCCTACTTGATCTAACACACACAAAAAAGCTACCTCTTTGACTTGTTTCCAAATTCCTACTCGCCCATTTTCCACTCTTGCTTAATTGCCAAGTATTTTTCTATGTATTATAATTGAATGTTGAATATTTTGTAAAAAGGCGAACCTAGCTGTACGCATTTAGACATACAAACAGAGAGTTTTATGTTTCTATTACATAAGTATTATGATTAGTGAGAATTTTTGGTATTCTTAAACTTGTCCTTTTTTGCTTAGGGGGAGATAGTTTAACCGCTAAATACTTTTAGTTAAATATGGCATCTTTTGATTAGATTGGATACTTACACGAGTAATAGCCACTAGGCGTTCTATTTTGAATAAGGTCATATCAATGTGAACTATTTTTTCTCCCGATAAAAGAAAGAAGCAAAAACTAGCCAACTAGGTATGACCGTATGACTCCCTCTCCTGTATTTTGCCTAGAGTTCTTTCTTGTTGAGATATGTGTCTGACATTGCAAAACAATTGTTTTTTTATGGGTTCGGATAGGTATTTTGTTCGATTAATACAGTATTATTTAATGATCAGATATGTTTATAACAAGGTAAGGATTTCGTATGGGAATATTCAATGACCTTAGGTAGTGTCCATATATTAGATCAGTATGATTTGTAAGTATTGGTTAGTAAGTGTGTCTTTTTTTGTTTTCAGTATAACATTATTTCATGACATTATACAGAATGGATTGCATGAACGGATGAGACCATGGATCTCCAAGAAAATAACCGAGTTTTTGGGTGAGGAAGAGACAACATTAGTAGATTATATTGTGTCAAGCACTCAAGAACACGTGACAGCAAATGAGATGTTAGAGCGGCTTCAGTCTATTTTGGATGATGAAGCTGAAATGTTTGTGTTAAAGATGTGGAGAATGCTCATTTTTGAAGTCAAGAAAGTGGAGACGGGTCTTGCAGGAAGAGCCAAGGCTTAAATGGTCTCCTTGTTGTCATCATTGTGGTATTATTGTCTTTTGTTATAGCATTAGTACATTTCTTTTCAGTAACATTTTTTTAGACAAGTTTGATAAAAAGTCAAATCTAAAGATCAATTTAGCTGACATATCGCCAACATCGTCTTCTGAATAATTTGTTCTAAGATTTTTGAGCGAGTGTCATGTATCCCTGCAGAAACTATTTCGCTCATCCTGTAGTCCCAAGTTTCATCTTTTTAAATCAAGTGAAGTTTTGTCTCTAATTCTGTATCTGTTCATAACTTACTGGTATGAATGATAATTACTCGGGGTTGCTTGGAAGTAATTGCCTATTCCCATATGGTAGTGCGAATATGCAATAACTTCTAAGTGGTAGATTGCAGTAAGCTTAATGAGATAATTAGCTTGTTATGGAACGAGTTGCATGTTTTTGCTGATTTGAGGATGTGCTAAATATTTGTAGGGGTTTTGCCAAGGCGCCCTTAATGGACGTCCTGAGGCGTAGTTTGCAAAGATACAATTTATACGCAAGTATGGCACTTGTAAATTACATGAATAATGGGAGTTCGATTCTGCCTCAAGCATCTTTCATCAAACATTTTGCTCCTACCCCATTTCATGATAAATATTAAATTAATGTATATGCACGAAATTATAAATATTAAAATTAAAACATGAAATATTGTGATATTTAAATGAGTACACGAGATTGTACATATACGAACGACTCATGTTTCTCTTTATGAGAGTGTGTAGGGATATCCGAAAAAGTATATATATATATATATATATATATATATATATATATATATATATATATATATATATAGTGTAACTTTCAAACGAGAACCATTTTAACTGCAAGAACTGCGAGAACTAATTTATACCGTTAGATCATTTTATCAATGGATGAGATGACTTTAGTCTAATTAGTTAAAAGATTTGGTCAATAAAGCACAAAAGGGTATTATAGTAATTATATTCCTATTAAATGTCCCCACTAATTAAGGAGTTATTAATGATAATTAGGTAAAAAAAACACACGGTTCATTCCTCCTCCTCCCTAACTGCCTCCTCCATAATCCATCCAGATCTACGAAAACAGATGGCTCAACAATCATTCGATCAAGTTCAAAAAAAATAATAAAAGAAAAGCAATCATTCGATTGTTTGTATTTCACCTCTTTTTTTTTTTTTTTTTTTTTTTTTTTTTTTTTTTTTTTTTTTTTTTTTTTTTTAAATCGTGTTTTTGACAAATCAAGGCAAGGGAAAAGGATCTCCATTTGTCACCGTTTTATGGAAATGGTTTCAGATTCCTTCAAATATCAGGTAAATGTTTTTAATTATTCGGATCTAAATGGTTATATGTCGTTAATCGGTAATCGGAAGTTTAAAGGCGGCCCTCGTATCATGGAGAGCCTTGTATCTCCTAATCTTCGAGCTAAAAATGAATAGGTGTGTTCTAATTGAAGACCGGAGAGCCTTGTAATTTTTTTGATTAATGTTTATGTTGATTTCCCCTTTAATAAATATGTATTGGTATTGACCATCAATAACAAAGGACAAAACCAACAATTAAGAAACAACAAAAAAGTACCTCTTCCTCTATACTGTCAACAAATGCATCCTTGCCCTCATCATCATTGTGTGTCAATTCATCACCAAGGTCAACACGGGCATTATCTAGATCCTATTAAAAAACCTGAGTGATCGCGATCAGTGAACTAGGAGATATCGGGTAGCCATGAACAAACAAGCATTGAAACAAATATGCGCACCACATAAAACACGTATGCACCCTTTCGCTACTCGCTTCTATTTCACATAACAACCTTAAAACTCGTACCGAAATAGTTTGATTATGTTATTATCATTCAAGATACATGGATGGCCGAATCATACATAAAACACGAATCAGGTTTAGCTACCGGTTAATTAGTTAAAAGAACAGCACATCATATCAAATTCTGTTCAAAACCAAATGGTCAATAGTAACAAACATTAGAGTGAAAGTTTATACACACTAATGTTTATATTCTAGCAATTCAATCTATCGCTCGAGATACTTAAAGAGCCATTTATGTAACATACTATACTTCATGCTAACTGCTAAGTCTTCTTTTCTATATTAAACTTCATGAACCATTAGTTTAAACATATAGTTTCCAGTTACACATCAATCAATTTGTTTAAGATTTAAAAGTGTTTTCTTCATCCTCGTTAATAGTGATTTTTTACTATGTTTTAAATATACTAGTTTATCATATAACAAAGATCACTCATCATATTACTTATGAGTAACGCTTGATTATTATGCAAATAAACTTCATCAATTACCTACAAATGAAACAGAAACCGACTAAATCTTGACTCCAAAACGAACCACCAATGATAATATTATTGACAACGTCAGCCCGTCATAATACTGATGGTGATGACTGTCCTTGATGGCTGATCGCTTAATTTTCGGTGATGACTACAACAAAAAAAGAAAAAAAAAAAAAAAAAGAAAAAAAAAAAGAAACTGAATTCGGAATAAAGAATACCTGCTTATCGACCGCAAAATATTTGCTTATCCACCGCGATTCGCGATCATGGTGGTTGTGCTTTTGGTGCCGTATGAATAGCATAGAGAAAGTGGGTAGGGTTTTTTTAGAGAAATATTTTTTGATTTTGTCAGATCTTAATTAATCATGACACCGTGTGGTTCACTTTCTCAACAGACGTGTTGCTTCATATCATAAAAACAATTATGGTTGTTAGAGGTTCGGTTTTGGTGGTGATAAAGGTAGTGGTAGTGATAAGGTGGATGAATATTTCCAGATGCAAAGGAGAAAAGAGAATGGGGAGATGAGGGCGGCGGTTATTAGGTTATAATATTAGACCTGGAGAGGAGAAGATGCAGGTTCTTGGGGTGGGTTTCTAGATTTATACACCTTTTTAGGATATATACGGTTATTTTATTTATTATTGGATATTATTGATATACTGAAATACCATAAATACCCTTCGAAAATAAGATGATTTAAATAAATGTAAAGTAATTTATTAAATTCTGATTGGTCAAGAATGGTACTGTAAAGTACTGCATCTAATATGGGTACTGCATAGAATACAACACTATATATATATATATATATATATATATATATATATATATATATATATATATATATATAATGTATATATGTATTTTTTTTATACGTTCAATAAAGAGTCATGTTATTCCCCTTTATAAGTTTAACATGCGCGTACACGGGTTTAAAAATTAAATATGACTATAATTAATATCAACAAGAATATCAATATCAAAATGAAGGCACGACCTCATAAGTTACTATGATGTGAAAAATAAATATATATGATATTGTACATATAACAACGTCGCATAGTTTTTCAATGGTCATTATATGCTATTAAACACGCATAATGTTTATAATATGATATCGATTGTTAAATTTAAATGACACGCATCATGTTAGTTAAACAACATCAAATTATACGTTCAACAAAAATCTATGTAAAATATTAATTGATATAAATAAATAATAAAAAGTTTATGTAAAAGACCGGACCATGCATGGGTATTAGAACTATATAAGTATAAAGATTTTACATAATTTTATAAAATAATTTTATTTAACAATCCCGCATATGCACAATTTTAAAAGCTAGTTCAAAGCAATAAGAAATTTCCTATCTCCTAAAAAAAATCACAAGATAGAAAATGATGTCTAATAAATACAAGTTCGTAAGAGTTTCCTAACGTCTATTTGAGACCATTAACTTTAGTCTTCATCATATTTTCCACAAAATAGGACAGTTATTTTGCATATTTTTGAAAAAATGAAAAGATAAGAAACCAATTTAGGACCATCCACTTTAAATTGTTGGACATATATAGCCTCATCACATAATTTCTATGGCTTTTTCAAATATTGAAAATTAGTAGTAGCAATTAGTTAAGCTATGGCTTTTTCAAATGTGGAGACTTTTTCAGTAGCAATTAGTCAAACTTCAAAGCATGAATAATTAAAAAAAAAAAGAAAAGAAAAAGAAAGCAATAAGATATTTCCAAACTCATCAATAAATATCATGAAATAGAAAAATATGTCTAATAAATACAAGATTTTAGGAGTTACGAGTATCCTAACGTTAATTTGGGAGCTTTAACTTCAATTCTTTATACTTTACACATAATAATATGACATTTTAACTTCTTCACAATCTCTCAACGCAAGCCCACAACCACAGAAATAATCATCAATTACTGAAAAACGCAATCCACAAAAAGACAAAAAGATTAGCCCTAGCTAAAGGTATTACTCGTCCCCGCTGCTTTACACGGGTAATGTGCTAGTACTTATTAACAACTATACTTATTAGAAGGTATCAATTAATACGACCTAAACAATCCTAAAAATTATAACAACGCTCACCACAAAAATATAAACAACGCGTCAACAAATACGCGCTACAATTTTCTTCAACTCACCGTTTCAGTATTATTTCAATTAACATCATTAACATCCTTTATTCATTATAAAATATAAGTTCAATTCCTAATAGTACCTTTTTGTTGCCTTATAATTATATTATTATACAACTTAGCCAAAAAAATATGTATTTTACTCATGAATAACAGTCGTTTTTTGGTATATTTTCGATTAGTTAAATTGATTACCTTTTTATCCTATGATGTTCATATCCTGTGATGTTCACGAGTCACTAAGTTAGTAATTTGTATATTAGTGGGAATTTATTTTGAATTTACTTAAGCTTTTTTTGGCCATTTTTATCGAGACTCCTATATGTGTACGTAGTAATTGAATTATTCTTTAAAGTTTACTGAATCAACATAGTCGAAAACTTTAGAATTTGTTGAGTTAATTTGTAGATGGATCAATATATCATTCTCGGAACTATATGTATTTTATATAGGTGTCCTTTATATCACGTTATCTAGCTTGTTACCTTATGAATGGGTTACTTTATTTGGGTCCATTTATTTGGTTAGCATTTAGAGAGCACGTTGCATTGGTTATAGCATCCTGCGTTATAGCTTTTTAGTTTCCTATAGCGGTGCCATGTGCGTTTAGCTCCATCGGTCCCCTTGCGTTATAGCTCCATCGCCATGTATAGAACGGAAGTTATCGGGCTTTTTCCCTACTTTTTTGATCTTAAAAGTGGAGTGAGTGAGGCTTTTGGTTGTGTGTTATAGGAATTATTAAAGAAAGTGCCTTTTTGGTTGTGTGTTATAGTAATGTTATAGAATAAAAGTTGATGTGGCGGTGTGTATAACATACTTATAACATTGTATCGCACCTAACTCTCTTATATTAAAAACATACTTATAACATTGTATGCACCTAGCTCTCTTATATTAATATTTATGTCACATAACAATTCGAGGACCAAAGATATCACATGTTGGATGAATGGATGCACATGCAATAAGTACCAATTGCAGAGACTTTAGAGTCTTTAGACGTATAGTTTGGGTCTTCAAATTTTTTTCCATGAATATCTGCACCACAAAAATATACATAACAGTTGGAGGACCAAAAGATAACACGTTGGATGAACATGCAATAAGTACAATTTGCAAAGACTTGAGAGTCTTTAGACGTCTAGTTTGGGACTTGAATATTTATTTCCATGAATTTCCACACCACACAAATTTATATCTGTTCTCATTCAATTATTCCTCTTTATAAGTTTAACACGCGCGTACACGGGTTTAAAAATTAAATATGGCTATAATTAATATCAACAAGAATATCAATATCAAAATGAAGGCACGAACTTATAAGTTACTATGATGTGAAAAATAAATATATATATATATGATATTGTACATATAACAACGCCGCATAGTTTTTCAATGGTCATTATATGCTATTAAACACGCATAATGTTTAGAATATGATATCGATAGTTAAATATAAATGACACCAACCTTAACATCATGTCAGTTAAACAACATCAAATTATACGTTCAACAAAAATCTATGTAAAATATTAATTGATATAAATAAATAATAAAAAGTTTATGTAAAAAAACCCGACCAGGCATGGTTATTAGAACTATATAAGTATAAAGATTTTACATAATTTTATAAAATAATTTTATTTAACAATCCCGCATATGCACAATTTTAAAAGCTTGTTCAAAGCAACAAGAAATTTCCTATCTCCTAAAAAGAATCACAAGATAGAAAATGATGTCTAATAAATACAAGTTTGTAAGAGTTTCCTAACGTCTATTTGAGACCATTAACTTTAGTCTTCATCATATTTTTCACAAAATAGGACAAAGTTATTTTGCATACTTTTGAAAAAAACGAAAAGATAAGAAATCAATTTAGGACCATCCACTTTAAATTGTTGGACGTATATAGCCTCATCACTTAATTTCTATGGCTTTTTCAAATAGTAGCAATTAGTTAAGCTATGGCTTTTTCAAATGTGGAGACTTTTTTAGTAGCAATTAGTCAAACTTCAAAGCATAAAAAAAAATAATAAATAAAATAAAATAAAAGCAATAAGATATTTCCAAACTTATCAATAAATATCACGAAATAGAAAAAGATGTCTAATAAATACAAGATTTTAGGAGTTACGAGTATCCTAACGTTAATTTGGGAGCTTTAACTTCAATTCTTTATACTTTACACATAATAATATGCCATTTTAACTTCTTCACAATCTCTCACCGCAAGCCCACGACCACAAAAATAATCATCAATCACCGAAAAACGCAATCCACAATAAGACAAAAAGATTAGCCCTAGCTAAAGGTATTACTCGTCCCCGCTGCTTTACACGGGTAATGTGCTAGTACTTATTAACAACTATACTTATTAGAAGGTATCAATTAATACGACCTAAACAATCCTAAAAACTATAACAACGCTCACCACAAAAATATAAACAACAATGCGTCAATAAATACGCGCTACAATTTTCTTCAGCTCACCGTTTCGTATTATGTCAATTAACATCATTAACATCCTTTATTCATTATAAAATATAAGTTCAATTCCTAATAGTACCTTTTTGTTGCCTTATAATTATATATATTATACAACTTAGCCAAAAAATATATATTTTACTCATGAATCTCCGCCTACTAGATTGATTAACAGTCGTTTTTTGGTATATTTTCGATTAGTTAAATTGATTACCTTTTTATCCTATGATGTTCATATCCTGTGATGTTCACGAGTCAGTAAGTTAGTAATTTGTATATTAGTGGGAATTTATTTTGAATTTACTTAAGCTTTTTTTGGCCATTTTTATCGAGACTCCTATATGTGTACGTAGTAATTGAATTATTCTTTAAAGTTTACTGAATCAACATAGTCGAAAACTTTAGAATTTGTTGAGTTAATTTGTAGATGGATCAATATATCATTCTCAGAACTATATGTATTTTATATAGGTGTCATTTATATCACGTTATCTAGCTTGTTACTTTATGAATGGGTTACTTTATTTGGGTCCATTTATTTGGTTAGTATTTAAAGAGCACGTTGCACTGGTTATAGCATCCCGCATTATAGCTTTTTTGTTTCCTATGGCAGCGCCATTTGCGTTTTAGCTCCACCAGTCCTCTTGATTTATAGCTCCATCGCCATGTATAGAATGGAAGTTATCGGGGTTTTTCCCTTCTTTTTTGAACGTAAAAGTGGAGTGAGTGAGGCTTTTGGTTGTGTGTTATAGGAATTATTAGAGAAAGTGCCTTTTTGATTGTGTGTTATAGTAATGTTATAGAATAAAAGTTGATACGGCGGTGTGTATAACATACTTATAACATTGTATTACACCTAGCTCTCTTATATTCATATTTATGTCACATAACAATTCGAGGACCAAACGATATCACATGTTGGATGAATGGATGCACATGCAATAAGTACAAATTGCAGAGACTTTAGAGTCTTTAGACGTATAGTTTGGGACTTCAATTTTTTTTCATGAATATCTGCACCACAAAAATATATACTGTATCACGTAACAGTTGCAGGACCAAAAGATAACACGTTGAACATTTCAAAATATATAACAAAAGATAATTATGTTTGGTTACTGTTGTGGTAGGCGGAGTGTTTATAGTAACACGTTGAATTGTCAATAATAGAAGCATTATTCAATTCACACATGAATATCTGCACCACAAAAATATATATCACAAATTGCAAAGACTTGAGAGTCTTTAGACGTCTAGTTTGGGACTTCAATATTTATTTCCATGAATTTCTACACCACACAAATTTATATCCGTTCTCATTCAATTATTCTTTTTCTAAGTCTATATAAAGCTGCATAGAGGCATAAATGTTGATTTATCAGATTAAATAACATCAATACAAATTATTTACAATATACATTATGAGAGAAAATATTTGCTTTTACTTCATGCAAACTCATGTTTTGTTTATCTTTTCACTTGTTCTACTATGGTTTAATACCACAGCAGCCACTTCCCTTGGCGACAAACTGGTTGTAGCCGCAGGAGGAACTACTAATACGTGCATCGATAATGAGAGAGAAGCTCTTCTTGGTTTCAAAGCTCGCCTTCTAGACCCTGATGACGTGCTCTCTACATGGAGACATGAAGAAGAAGAAGAGGAGTCACTTGTGACGACCAAACAGGTCATGTCACAATGCTTGACCTGATGTGCGACTTTGATACAAGTCGTGTTGGAGGTGAGATGAGCCTTTCATTGCTTAACTTAACATACTTGAATTATCTAGATCTGTCTGAGTGTTCTTTTCATGGAACAATCCCCCCGTTCATTGGCTCCATGACTCATTTAACTTATCTTGACCTTTATGCAAATGAGTTTACCGGCACCATTCCCATGTCCATTGTTTCCATGACTCATTTAACTTATCTTGACCTTTATGCAAATGAGTTAACTGGCACCATTCCCGAGTCCATTGGTTCCTTGACCAAATTAGAATACCTTTACCTTTCAGAGAATTCTCTCCATGGACCCATTCCCATGTCCATTGGTAACATGACTCAGTTAATTTCTCTTTACCTTTCTTTTAATCACTTTAGTGGCACCATTCCCGAGTCCATTGGTTCCTTGACCAATTTAACAACCATTGACCTTAGTTGGAATAATTTCAGTGGAATCATTCCGAGATCCATTGGTTCATTGACCAAATTAACCGAGCTTAACCTTTCAAATAACTCTTTCTATGGAACCATTCCTCCGGAACTTGGAAACCTCACCAATTTGGTAACTCTAGATCTAAATTCCATCGGTAGTTGTGCAGTTGAAAACTTAGATTGGTTGTCTTCTCTATCTTCTTTAAGTTACCTTGATATGGATGGAACTTCTCTGGCCAAAGCAAATAACTGGGTAAATGTAATTATAGGTCTCCAAAACCTAGAAGAGTTATATTTAAGAGGATGTGACCTCTCAAAAGTCATGCATCCATATTCTTCAGTTGTCAACTCTTCTTCATCTATTGATTATCTCAATAACAAGAAACTCAACTCTTCTTCACCTATTCAATATACCCTTTATCTCGAGAACAACAATCTCAACTCATCCATGTATCGTTGGTTGTGCCCATTAGTTGGCAGGCTTACGGCTTTTCATGTTTCTTTTAACTCGTTTGATGGGAAACTTTCAGATTTTCTGAACAACTTGTCTCGATGCACATCCCCAAATAACCAATTAACAGAGTTGGATGCTTCAAATAACCAATTAACAGGGTCATTGTCTGATGAGATTCAAAACTTTTCATCCCTATATGGGTTGTACCTAGATTCCAATCAGTTAAATGGAACAATAAGTGACAAATTGTGGCAACTACCCAGACTTCATACACTGAGCCTATCTTCCAATTCTCTTAGAGGTGTTATCTCTGAAAACATTGGAAAATCAAATCTTGGGTTGGTAGATCTTTCATACAACTCACTTGAAGGAGCTCTTTTCAATGCTGATGTGTCAAACCTTTCTATGAGTGTAGAGTATATTGATTTCAGATCCAACAAGCTAGGACCTCGTTTCCCCAAATCGATACAAAAAATGAAATTACTTGAGCTTCTTGATCTTTCCAACAATAGCATTTCAGAGACATTTCCTACTGAGTACTGGATCCCTTCTCAATTGAGGTATTTGGATCTCTCTCTCAACAACATCAATGGGCTATTACCAGAATCATTATCAAGTCTTAAACTTGAAAATGTAGATTTGAGTTCCAACAACTTTTATGGTCCCATACCAACTTTTCCAGCACGCACAAGTTTTTTAGATCTGTCACATAACTCATTGACCGGAAAACTTCCGGACAGCTTGAGGAATTTGACGTATCTAAAAGTTCTTAATTTAGACCACAACTTGCTATCAGGATATATTCCTCCCTATGTAGGATGTTTGGGTCAACTCGAGACGTTATCTTTATACAACAACAGCTTCTCTGGAGAATTGCCATTGTCTTTGAAGAATTGCACCAAGTTAGGCTTTTTGAACTTGGGGGCCAACAAATTATATGGTAATACTCCTGTTTGGATTGGTACAAACTTGTCAAGGTTGTTTGCCCTTAGCCTAAACTCAAACAACTTTTCCGGAGCCATCCCTTCAGAAATATGTCAATTAGTAAGTCTTCAAATCTTAGACTTGTCATTTAACAATCACTACAAAAAAAAAGGCCTATAGTGACGAGAATTTAATGACGACTTATATATTTCGTCACTAATTAGTGACGATATATAATTGTCGTCACTATTTATCGTCACTTGCATATATAGTCACGAAATTTTCGTCACTCATCTAGTCACGAAAAAGTTTTGTCACTAACTTGACTATTGCAATTAATTCAATAATTTTCTTAATGTAATCTTATTAATCAATACATTTATCACAATCAAATCAATAATAATTTATTTTTCTTATTTTTCAGTTTTTCAAGTTTTAAAAGAAAAAAAAAGTCAAGTATTTGATAAACAGTAAAAAAAAAAAAAAAAAAAAAGTCTAAGTTTTTAAAAATGTTTACTAGTATTTTATTATAAAAAAGTTTACTTTGGCCAAATAAAACACGATTCAGATAAAAAAGTTTACAATTCACTTGGATCTAAAACACGCGGATCTAAAACCCGAATAAAAACCCGACCCGAAATAACTTTACTATGTAACTTCAGATTTGGGGCAAATTCACTTGTTTCAAATTCAATACAACAGTGAAATTAAGCTTTTCACCACAACTATGTAGCTTTTCAATTAAGCTTATTAAGCTCACGGTTCATAAGCTCTAAGTGTTGTTGTTCATAAGCTCACGGTTGATAAGCTCACGGTTGTTCATAAGCTCACGGTTCATCCAGAGGTCACGGTTCATAAGTTCACGGTTCATAAGCTGTTCATATCAGATTGCTATCTGTTCATAAGCTCACGGTTGTTCATAAGCTCACGTTCATTATTTGATTGCTGTAAGTGTTCACGTTCATTATGAGTTTAGCTGAGTTGATTTGATGAAATTATTTGATTGCATGCCAACTGTTCGATAAAATGTCTAGAAAAATTAGGCGGTAACAAAATGTAGGTAATATGAAATAATATGAAATTAGTTGTTAGTAATAGTTACTGGTAAGCGAATTGCGGTTAAAAGTTAGTAATAGTGGAATTATATCTGTTTATATTGATTATAGTAATAGTTATTGATCACTGATCAGTTTATATCTGTTTAGATATGTTATGTGGTTATAGCAACTCAATACTGAAGTGTTTGTTAGTGGTAACAAAATGTATGCAAACACATTGGTTAACTAGTGTCTTTAGGATGTTGAACTGAGATCGTGTCCGAGATTATGATTGTAACAATTTAAAAGCTAAAAGTGAATTTTGAAAGATCAGTTGTGTATTTATTTCTCCATGTTTATTGATTTTACCATAAAAAAATGGATAAGTCTTGGATGAACATACGCGATAGGATAAATGATCCAAGATATGAGTCTGGTGTGATAGAGTTTCTAGATTTTGCATACCGTGACATAGATAAGTCATCGGCTATTCCATGCCCCTGCAAAAGCTGTAACAATTTTCGTGATAAAAATAAATACATTGTATATACACATTTGATGCAAAATGGAATTTCTAGAGGTTACAAAATGTGGAATTATCATGGAGAGGACTCAGATGATGACGGTGGTGGTGATGATGTGTCATTTGATGAAAGTAATGGAGCTACCGAATATATGAGCGATGATGACCTTGATGAGATGTTGGATAACATAGGACAAAGTACTTGGGGTGATGATTGGCAGACTAGAAGCAACTCTTCAAGTCCTGTTGACAAAAATTTAAACACTCTTCGAAAATTGTTAAATGAATCACACGAAGAGCTTTATGAAGGATGTGAAAATTTTTCAAAGTTTTCTTTCGTTGTTACCATTTTACATTTGAAGACAACTAGTGGTTGGTCGGTGAAATCATTTGATGCAGTGCTTGATTTATTTAGAAAAGCTTTGCCAACTCCATCCTCAGTTCCGAAGAACTTTTATGAAGCAAAAAAATATGTGCGTGATTTAGGGTTCGGAGGAGAGAAAATACATGCGTGCGTTAATGATTGCATTCTTTATAGAAATAAGTATGCATATCACACCCACTGTCCAAACAACCGGTGTAAGGCACCTCGATTTAAGAAAAAGGTACCACAAAAGGTTGTCAGATATTTTCCACTCATACCTAGGCTTCAAAGGTTGTTTATTGATAAGCAAGTTGCGTCTGATATGAGGTGGCATAAGGAGAAACGCGTTCATGATGATAACATAGTTAGACATCCTGCAGACACCGAGGCTTGGAAACACCTTGACAAAATTGATCCTCCATTCGCTAGTGATCCACGAAATATACGCTTAGGTTTGGCAATAGATGGATTCAATCCATTTGGTAACCTAAGTAGTTCACATAGCATATGGCCTATCTTTATAGAGTATTAGGATCCACTTTGTTCATTACAACGTGTCAACGTAGATAAAAAAAATCCAGAATTAGTATGAGAAAATGCTTGAAAATTAGGACAGAAATACCAGGATTAGGATCCACTTTGATAATTGAGTTACTCATGCTAGTATATCAGGAGCAGGTTATTGTTGTTTACATAACAAAAATAAGAATAATGACAATAAAAATGGTATACCAGGATTATGTTTGTTGAAGATAGTTCATGTCTTATAGATTTGGATGAATCTGCCACATAAACAGGCTGTTTCTTTCCCGTGAAACTAGACCCCAGGGGTTTCTAAATTCCAACAGTATAGGAAACTTAATTTGACTTCTGGATCAGTACAGTTTAACTGTTGAAGTTGGAGTAAAAACAGGAAATATTTCACAGCTTCTGTTTCTTGACTACTTGCTTCAGAATTGTTACTTGCATCTGCATCATTTAGTTTTTTTACTTTATAGTAAAAAGACTCTTACCAAGCTATGTCATAACTCATAAGATGCAATTTTCATGGTCTGAGTTATGAACTCTGAAGCATTGAGCATGCAAGTTTAGGAAACTATACTCTGGTGTTTACTAGTTATAACTTCAGTATTGAATGTAGACTTTGTATAACCTGTTCTGTTGATCCGCTAGACCCATCAGATATATATCTTAAATAATCAGATATATAACTTCAGTATTGAATGTAGACTTTGTATAACCTGTTCTGTTGATCCGTTAGACCCATTCAACCCATGATTGTGAGAAAATTGACCCACATAACACAATTTAGCTGATGTACGTCCATAAGATTGCTTATTTAAGTACTGTATAATGGAACTTTCACTCTCGTATATAAGCAGCAACAGTTGTGAATAATGGCTACTTAGGCTTGGCTTGGGAATAGGTTAAGTCCATGCATGACCTGAATCATTTGTGTTATGTGTATACAGTAAATTTAGGTTTTATTTCAACCTATAATGGGCGAAATGGGTATTATAACTGATGATGTGCTTTGAAATTATTATTTTTATGCAGGAGACTGAGGATGATGATATGGCCGAAGATTATGAAGATTATGATGAGGCTCGAGATGATGTTTAGTTTAAGTGCATGATATACTTGTAGTAACACTTTACCACTTGAGGATTCTTTTACAGAATCATTATTATCTCTTTATAACTTTCTGGTTGAAAGTATTTGCTACAAATCGAATAATCGTTGGACATAATTGATGTTTCAGCTTTGTTATGGATTTATTGACTAAACAAATGTCTTTTTCCATTTTGTCTATAAATACCCATATTTACGATTGTAGGTACCGCATTATCGAGATATAGGATTTTGGAAAGTGACGAAATATTTCATCACTATTGGACGTTAAGTTCACCCAAAAAATGACGCTTTTCTTTCGTCACTAATTTCAGCAAATAGTGACGACTTTAGCCACTGTAGTGATGAAATTAAGTGACGAAGTGGGTTGTCACACACCCATAAGTGACGACTTTAGCTCGTCACTAAATTTAGTGTCAAATTCCAATATCGTCACTATTAACTTAGTGACGGAGCTATAGTGACGACAAGTGACGACCTTGATTTTCGTGACTAATCCGGTTTAGTGACGATTTTTCCACCTTTAGTGATGATTTTCCTGTCGTCACTATAGCCCTTTTTTCTTGTAGTGAATCTTCATGGAACAATCCCCTCGTGTGTGCATAATCTTACTTCCATGGTTCAAAAAGGATTGTTTACGGAACAGAATCTACATCGTTATAGTAGTATGATTAATGATACACTCAATTACTATGACCATCTATTGATTCAATGGCAAGGAAAGGTAAATGAGTTTGGTAGAAATCTGAGATTGGTGAAGACAATTGATTTATCAACCAACAGTCTCACAGGACAAATCCCATATGAGATTACCAATCTGCAGGGATTAGTAGTACTAAACTTGTCACACAATGCTCTACTTGGAGAGATTCCGAAAGACATTGGTCAAATGAAAGAACTTCTGACTTTGGATTTATCCAAAAACAGTTTTTCAGGAAGGTTGCCATCAAGCATGTCTAAGATGAATTTTTTAAATTATCTTGATGTGTCACATAATAATTTGTCCGGGAGGATTCCATCTGGCACTCAACTCCAGTCCTTTGAACCATCAAGGTACATTGGAAATGCAGGACTATGTGGACCTCCCCTGACCAAATATTGTCCCGGAGATGAAGAACTTGAAGTTACACCTGGTGAAAGTAAGAGTGATGGTGAAGCCATAGATGAACTTAAGAGATGGTTTTATATTGGAGGGGCCGCTGGTTTTCCTACTGGATTTTGGATAGTAGTTGGTGCTTTACTTTTTAACCGCCGTGCGAGACATGCTTTTTTTCAGTGTCAAGATAGCTTGAAAGATTGGGTGTATGTTAAGGTGATGGTGTTCATGGCAAAATGGCGAAGGGTTGAACGTGCGTAGTTGTATATGTTTTTTATGTGTTTTTTTTTCATCTGCTTAGTATTGTAATTTCATGCTTCACTTGTATTTTGGAATGGTTTTTAGTACCAGTTATTAATAAAATTGCCACTAACACCATGGGTGGCCATTTCCCCACGCTGTGTGATATACGACTTGTCCATACGTTCATATATTATAAATTCTATAATAATATGATGCACGGAAGGTGTTTACTAAAATGCTTTACATAGAATTGCAACATACTGATGATGTTAAGGTATCATGGCTCGCTAAGTGAACAAACATGAACCTTTACGATAAGATATCATGCTTCAAAAGCTACTGCTGTTGGGGGTGTAGTACAGGCCAATGTAGGCTATATATTACGTTTGAAATTTAAGTGTGGTGTGAAGACTGTAACGTTGATTACGAGGCACATGAAATAAGCCTTTAATGCAAACTAGAAATATGAATAATGATATCCTTTTTGTTAAAAAGCTTTTGTTTTGTTTTCTTAAGTCAGCACACTGTGGTTTCTACAATGGATTATTAGTCCCTGTTAGGATCATATAGTTCTTGTTCGATCCATTGCTATAACAAGGACCACATGTTGCTTCCACTAAACATGTACTCAGTTTCGTGTGTTGTTACATACACTCAATAGTAGTGACTCGATCTAATTTTGCTTACAGTTTTATAAATACACCACTAAAGTCTTAGCATACGATTAATATGCTCCATCTTAATGTAAAAAGCTCTTACTTTTAAAACTGATTAGTAATGAACAAGAAATATAAGAATGTTGGTAACTGCTGGTCAATTTCTGGTGCAAGCACGAACCTAATATCCAGATGTTATAAACTAATTATTAGATGGTCTTATGTTATAAACTAGCCTGAAATTAGTTACATAAGATTAAATGGCGTGAGAAAAGTTACAAAGATTAGATGGTCTTTGTCCCAGGTGTTTCACTAGTAGATTTACCATTAATTAATTATATAGTCAGCACAAAATTTTTAATTATTGTGACTGGTAACATAAGTTTTAGTGTTACGTCAGTCTGGTGCTACAAATTGTGTTTGATATGTCTCGGCCAATTTGGCTTCGAAAAATGGGTCAACAACAGCCCATGGCACATTATGTATCCCAACCAGTTGTGACCCAACCTACATCTTATTGGACCAGTCCACAGCAAGCAGCCCAACAGGCCTTTGTCAACCCACAGTTTAAGAAAACAAAATTTATCCTCTTTCAATATTAACAACCACTATCACGTATATATAAACAGTTTTAGTCTCTGTAATATTTCCTAGCTATTGATACATTTTGTTATTGGTACCCACAAATGTTCAAATCAATGCCAAATTTTTTCTTACAAATCACAGCGCTTGAATTTTTTATTTTTTTATTATTTATTTTTATTTTTTGCATGAAACCCATAATGACGTTCACCTTTTCTTTTACATACCTGTGGCATAAGTATATTAAAAATATATCCATGGAATGGTGTCCAACTAATGACCTAGATTTTGTCATTCGATTTCTACAAGTTTCTTGCTTGTCGTACAAGTCCAATACCTTTAGTTTTGAGCTTCATATAACTACAAGAAAAAGTGAATTTAGTGACCAGAAATTTTCGTCATAAACAGTACCAATCTCGTCACTAAACGTGATTAGTGACCAAATTTAGGGTGGTCACTTGTGGTCACTATAGGTCCGTCACTAATTACGATTAGAGACCAAATACAGTTTCGTCACTAAATAGTGACCAAAACATCGTCACTGATTGGATTGGGGTAGATACAAGTTCAAACCAATCGGTGACCAAATATCTGGTCACTAAGCTGCCAGAGACGAAATGGTGGTCACTATTTTGGTTGGTTAGTGACCAAAAAGTGGTCACTATCCACAAGTTGCCGATAACCACAAAATGCTCGGTTTTGTCGTACCCTTTTACCTTTAGCAAAACAGAAAACTAAAATTCTTAGCTTCTTAACATAACGCAAATTAATCCAAACAAAAATGAGAATATAATCAATACCCATAACATACCAACAATTGCATCCATTTGTCTACCATGTTATTAAAGAAATACAACATTGAACATGAATAAAGTCTAAAAACATGATTTTCAAGACAGCCTTCTTATAACACAGAATCTTTGAATCTGTTGTTACTGCCCGTAATGTACGATAGAAAAAATGACGCCCGCAAATTCTTTCCAGGCTGCAAATTCTTTCCTGCAAATCCTTCAATTCAGACTCCTCCCTGAATAAAGAGACATTTAGTAAAAATGAATACGCAGCTCGTTATTTCTGTTTACATGTCTAAAATATCCTTCAATGATGCCACGATAGAAGAATATATGCACACAGATCAGTACTATTAATTCCAACGAGTATATTACGATGCGATTTTACTTCTTGGGAGGGATTTGTAAATTTTAATAGGATCGTATATCAGAAATATATACTGACCTTAGTATAAGCATAGACTCCAGCCTCAGTAGGGGCAGCAGGACTTCCTCTTCTGATATATTTTCCCTCTTTAACAATGTAAAGCATAGGTATACCCGTTGATAGTTCCAAGCTTATAACCTAACAATATAACAAAATCAGACTAACAAAACAAAAGATACTAGAAAAAAAAAAAAAAAAAAAAAAAAAAAAAAAAAAAAAAAAAACTTAATGTTTGTGTATGAGATCATACTCTCTTTACCTCTTGAGAAGTGAGTTTGTCGAGGTACATTATGATGGACCTCAAGGAATTTCCATGTGCAGCAATCATTACATTTTTTCCTGCTTGGAGTTGAGGTTCAATCTGAAAGAGAGACCCCAATGTTAGATTGGATTGATCAAAGGGCGGCTGAAACCAATGGTCTTCTTCTGGTCATAAAAGAGTAACTATAGTGGCTGCTCTAAGATTCCTCCCCACAATAATTGTTTTTATTAAAATCACGCTCTTTGGTTTCTAACTTTCTATTAGTTGTCTTTCTTTGACTTTGAATGTCAACCATGTGTTTAACAAAATAGTTATACCTGTCAAACACATGATTTACAGAATAGTTATACCTTTTATGCGATTACAATTTGCGATGACTCCGATATCACTTCTTTGAATATATAATAGTCAATGTACCTTGTGAAGTGATTCTTTTGCTTCAAAATTACGGATATTCCATTTCAAAATTATTATTTTGACAACTGATGCCAAAGCGTGACGACTAATAAAAAACGAATGAAATATAAATAAAATGTCGTTCTTACTTGTTCTTTGAAGTATGCAACAGCTCTTTCAGCACACATTTCCAAACTCTCCCCATTTGGTGGAGGTATATCATAACTACGTCGCCACTCGTGAACTTGTTCTTTTCCATATTTATCTGCAGTTTCCTGCTTATTGAGGCCTTGTAGTTCTCCATACCTGAATGAATAAAAAGAATGAAAGTCTAAGAAAAGAGGAAGGCCTAAATAGGAATTTGTACCCTATGGAGAATATAAACTAAGCATAAAAATAACCCAACAAACCAGTTAAGAGATATAATACTAACATTCTTTCGTTTAGTTGCCAAGCTGTAACAACAGGTATAGACTGCTTTTTTGTTTCTTCACTAAAAATTTGACTCCAAGCCTTTGCTTGTTCATTTTCGTCATGCATCACAATAGGCACCTACAAACCAGTTAACGAATTTATCAAACTACATGCAGAAAATGAGCATAGTGGTAACATTGTCAGGAAAATTAGAACATAGTGACTAAAACTGTAAAAAGCTATATATCGGTTTTCAGATTATTGATATCAGAAACATTTTGAGTACCTTCTTTCTGCGATGTTGAGTCATGGCGAGCATAGCAGTCATCTGTGCACGAATCAAGGAGGATGTATATATCATGTCGATGGGTATATTGCTTATCCTTTTACCAGCTTCAACGGCTTCCTCCACACCCTTCTTGGTTAAAGGCACATCAACACAGCCCGTGAACAAGTTCTTCTCGTTCCAAAGAGACTCACCATGCCTGATCAAAATCAAAGCAGCTTCACCTGATATATGAATCACATTTATGAATTACGCCACTAAAAATAAACAAATCATTTCGAAACATTATCATTTATACATACAAGGAGTGGTTGGATGTGCGTTAGAGCTATATTAAGGTAAACTGATTATAATTATTATCTTCTTATTTACTTTCAAAATAATTAGATTTGAATAATAAGGACTTGCTGTAAGAAAATTGATTATTGACATAAACGTAAATTCACCAAACCTATTCTGAACTTCGAATGTGAAAAGTGACTGTTAATATAAATATAAATTACCAAACTATCCTTTACTTTAGGTAACTAATAACCTGATTATTTGATTTTAATACCTCAATTCACCACTTTTAAAAGCACATTCAAATACCCTGTTATTTTGGAACTTAGGGACAGGTTATACAATGTTCGTGACAAAAACTGAGCATAGAAAATCGCCAAACAAGAAAATGTGACAATTTGCATATTGTTGTAAACAAATTCCTATCTTATCAAATGTGGAAAGTGATAGATATCCATACTTGGTTTCTTAGAAGGGTCCTTGTTGGTGCCATTTGACGGGATTGAGATTGGATTACTCTCTGAAGTTTGATAAGAAGAAGCTGATGCTTGAATTGATCCACTTCTTTTTCTAGAGCAATGACGTTCTCTTTGCGATGATCCAATCTCGAGTTTAACACCTCTTGTGATCAACTTCATAGAAATGTTTCCACATTCTTGGTGAAGGATGGAATTGCTAATATACCCATGGGATTGCAAAGTACTGATGGCTTGGTGATATGCAGGCTTGGTCATTCTGTTAATCAACAATATATAAGCTTCAAGTATACATCAAAATTAACCACATTTATCAAGCAAACAGACCTTTACCACTGCAACAATTCAATTATATAAGATTCTCAATCAAGTTTGCATCGTTCTTAAAAAAGTGTTAAAATTATCTATTTCTAAACTCCCATGTGACATAGCCACATAGAAAGTTCTAATTTCCATTACAATACAACGCTCCTTCGTCCTAGGACTATATACCATACCATTCAACAGAGATTACACAGTCACCTCATTTGCTCTTATGAGAAGACTCCGGTTCCCTTTTTCATCAGGTGATAAAAGGTCAAGTAGACACCAAGATACTAATGACTTATGGTGGCTAAGTTAGCTGTCATATAACAAGCTACAGAAACTTAAGCACATCACTAACATACACTGTTAAGAGACAAAAATGTGTCCTGTGTCATTATGCACTTTAAGGTTCTTTTCTTAATCTAGTCCTAAAACCCTAGCCGTAATGCAGTATCTTCCACTCTTGATATGAGACTTGTGATGGTCTCTAAATTTAAACCCCAGAAAAAAGCCACCTCACTTACTCGTTTAAGTCAAGATCCAGCTTACTTTTTCACTGGTTAAAGGTTAAATGGAAACCTGCCTAGCCTAAATGCAAGCAAAATGAACTTCCCATTAACAGGGTACTGGGGTTTGACACTTTGACCTTTTAAAGTATAAAAATGTGAGGTGGGTCAGCTTAAATTGAACCTTTTAAACAATTTTTCCATTTATAACAGATTAACAAACATCAAAAACCAACTGAGTGTGTAACTAAACTTACAGATAAAATGATCTTTCACGCATCGTAAAGCAACCTTTTCCTCCCATCCAGGCTCTCTGATGCATTCCCTACATAGTGTACAAGCTCTTGGTCTAGTCACGGTGGCCCTTTGCTTACCACCAATATCTTCAATGTCAAATACAGAAAACAATGAGAAGTTAACAATGTATAAATTGCCAAATATGTATGTTAAAAGAACACAAATGGGTAACAATGTGGAAGATGATAATACCTGACATATAATCAAATAGCCTTGGGTCAACCTTTATTAGAAGGTGTCCTAATCGGTGGGCAAGTACTTCATCTTGTACAACGGATGAACTGTATTGAATAAGAACCTCCTCAGTGGTCATTGTAGGCACCTGCAGAAAGGGTGAGTTGACTGCGTCTAAGCAATGGAAAGAAACAACTAACCTGATAATAACTAGTAGAAAGACAAATGCGTATAAGACCAGCTTGGCAATCCGATACTTTTTTTCAGCATCAAGATATCTGAAGACTTCGGTAACATCTATAAGATGTTGTTTGTTCATATATCTGAAACAGATGAAAACAAAAAATGCAAATTAAGATAGAATATCAAAAGTAAATGTGCCAATTTCAATTTTCAACCCACTATCTTAAGAATATCAAAAGTATAAAGGAAATTCTTGGAAGAATAAAAAAAGATTGACAGGTAAAAAATCTCATAAAGTGCATTGAGTTAGTTGCACTATCTTAAGTTGTATTAGTATTTATATATTTTAAGTTGTATAATTGTATTGTTTAAATAAAAGTTATGATTGTATTTTTTTGGTATGTTTCTGGTGCAAATAAAAAGTTATAATTGTATTTGTTTAGTATGTTTCCGGTGTATTTTTTAATTAAATGTTTGATAATTAACAAGTTTATTAAATAAATGTTCGAACATGTATGGACACAAGGACGTTTTATTAGTTATTATTAGGCTGTTGGTTTGAATTTGATAACACAAAGACGAATTTCTCTTTTAGTGTTTAATCGTACGTTGCGTTTTTAATGTAATTTGTGTTTTTTTTTAATGAATGAAGTTTATTTTAGTTAATATTGTGTACGTTTTATTTTATGTAAAAAAAAAAAGACGATGGCACCACATTTTCTGGTGCCGTGGGTACCGCCCAGAATGTGGTGCCGTGGGATTTCTGGTGCCATAGAGATTTTTGCTGATGTGGCAGGGAATTTTGAGCCATGGCTCCAGGGTACCCAGTGCTCTAATAAGCATGTACTCAGTTTCGTCTTCTGTTACACACACTCGATAGTAGTGACTCGATCTAATTTTTCTTACAGTTTTATAAATATACCAATAAAGTCTTAGCTTACAATTAATATGCTCCATGTTAGTGTGAAATTAAAATGCTCTTACTTTTTTTTAACTGATTAGTGATGAACAAGAAATAAGTATGTAGGTAACCATCTGCTTAGCGCAGATGGCCACCGGCTGCCTGTTAAAGCTTGGGCTAATGCATGGCTTAAATGGCGCGGGTTCGACCCGCAACATGCACTTGGTACCATAGTTAGGCATTTCACAGGCTTCACACCTTTGCCGGGTAGGGGTGATGAGTACCTAGTAGGTACACGGACTTGAAATGGTTCCGCCAAATACCATTTTAAGAAATAAGTATGTTGGTAACTGCTGGTTTTTGGTGCAAGCAGCTAATGTCAAGATGTTACCTAAGATTAAATGACGCGAGAAATTTATATGATACAAGCTTATTTTTATTGTTATTGCTTTTGCAAGTGTTGCTGGTTTCTCATGGTTTTGATCTGGTTCATTAAAGATCGAGTAAACTACAAAATACATCCCTGTGGTTTGGTCAATTTCACACCATACATCCCTCCCAAAAAAATTGCGCAATACACATCCCTCCGTTAGTAAAAGTTAAACACAATACATCCAAGAGGACGAACGGTGCAAAGATTATCTCGTTAAGTTGGACACGTGGCAGTTAACTCTTTTTAAACAAGGGTATTTTAGTCCTTTTATCCACACCTACTCTCACCCACCAATCCAACATCTATAATTCACTGGATCATCCAATCCAACAAATCAAATCAAATAATCCCAAACAACACAAATCATAAACACTTGAAATTACTTTATACCTTTTGAATAATATTACAATCTGCTACAAATATAAATCATAACCTATTTCAAAATCTCAATCAAAAACTACTGCCAAATCAAAACTGAAATTAAACCCCAAACAAAACATTCAAACAAAAATTCGTATCAAAGTGGGTTCGGGTTAGATATTGATAAAATCAATGTGGCTTCGGGTTAGACAATGATGGAGATGCTTTTGAAACCCACTTGCAACCACCATCTTCACAACAGATCTAACTATGATGGTGGGTATGTGATAACAAAGAAGAAGCGGCCACCAATAAAAAGATCTGTTCGAAAATACATTCTCTCATTTCTTTCTAAAAAGCTAACAAAACAAATTCTACTTGTTCTCTCTCTCTCTCTCAAAGCAAAAGCAGTCTCAACAGCGAACAAGATCCAAAAGTAGTATATCTTTTCAGCTTAAAAACCAAAGGGGCGATTGTTTGCAATTTACTCTCAAATAAAAAAAAAAATAAATGGTTTCTTTGGAAGCTCTTTCTTTTTTTGATTTTGATTTCGACTTTGAAAGATCTGAGGTGGGATTTCGATTGTGTTTGATTTGGATTTCGATTGTGTTTGATTTTGATTTCGACCCACTTTTGATTTCGATTGTGTTTGATCTTGATTTCTTGATTCGACCCGCTTTTGATTTAGATTGAACCTGGGTTTATGAATATTGAGTTTATGAATATGTGTTTGTGTTTATGTTTTTGAATCTGGGTTTAGATTGAATCTGGGTTTATATCTTCCTCTTCTTATTTTCTTTTTTCTTTTATGTTCTAACTGTTTTGGATCAAGGAGGATTGATTATTTCTGAGGCCAAACGGGTCAAACCCGGATTGATTTGTGTTTGTGGTTTGGATTTGTGTTTTTGATTTATGTTTTGATTTGTGTTTATGATTTGTTGTCTGGATCTGGATTTGTGGTTGGATTTGTGTTAGTGTTCTTGATTTGTGTTTATGGTGGTTTCATACATAGTGAAAGAAAGAGTTAGTGTTCTTGATTTGTGTTTTTTTATTTGTGTTTGTGTTTAAGGTTTTTCTGGGTTTGTGTTTGTTTGTGTTTAAGTTTATGATTCTGGGTTTGTGTTTATGTTTTTGTTTGTTGTTTGATTAAAAAAGAAAAAGAGTGACTTGTTGTGAATAAAAGGACTAAATTACCCTCTTTTAAAAAGAGATAACTGCCACGTGTCCAATTTAATGATACAATCTTTGCACCGTTCGTCCTCGTGGATGTATTGTGTTTAACTTTTACTAACGGAGGGATGTGTATTGCGCAATTTTTTTGGAGGGATGTATGGTGTGAAATTGACCAAACCACAGGGATGTATTTTGTAGTTTACTCTTAAAGATCACATATCTTTCAAAGATCAAATGGTAAAATCGAAGCCATTCATCCTATCTTATCTAATGGCTAATATTAAAAGATGCATTTTAATAAAATATAAACGGAGGGGCAGAATAGTAATTTTCTTTAAACACATAACTTACATAACTCACGTGTCTGGCACATTACCACCTCTCATTTACTATTATTACTATCCACATAACCACCACCACTACCACCGCAGCCGCCTCCGTTCATCGTCACCGGTGGATCCATAACCAAATTAAACCTTGTAAGAATCTAATTCAGCATCTAAGTAACAAAACGCCTCAATCAATTTTGAAAAGGGTGAAGGGAATTGGAAGATGGGGAATGTATAGATACAAATGAGAGTGTATATATAGGTAGGGTTGTTGGGGGTAGAAATTAGCAGACCTTGATTCATTTGTTATTTTTTTTATTATTATGCCAATTTGATGTTTAATAAAGTTTTTTTCACCTAATTTTCTTATAATTTCATAATTTGTGTGTTTTAGTGATTTCATTCAATTAAGTATATAATGAAGAATTATGAACTGAAATGATGTCTGCGTTGGATGAATGATACGCTTGATTTGCGGAATTGGACTAAGTTATGATGATATAGTTGATGAAGTTGTTATGATTAGGTATTTGAATGAAGAATTATGAAATAAGTGTATGAATGAATGATGTCGGAAACTACTGCGTTGGACGAATAATATGTGAGATTTTCGGAATTGAACTAAGTTGTTACGATTATTATGTGATTATTAGATTAATCAACTGAACTCAAAATGATGTCGGAGTTGGACGAATGATAAGCGCGATTTGCGGAATTGGACTAAGTTATGATGATATAGTTGATGAAGTTGTTATGATTAGGTATTTGAATGAAGAATTATGAAATAAGTATATGAATGAATGATGTCGGAAACTACTGCGTTGGACGAATAATATGTGCGATTTTCGGAATTGAACTAAGTTACGATTATTATGTGATTATTAGATTAATCAACTGAACTGAAATGATGTCGGCGTTGGACGATTGATATGCGCGATTTGCGGAATTGAACTAAGTTATGATTAGGTATATGAATGAATTGAAATGTTGCCGGTGTTAGGCGAATAATATGCGCGATTTGCGGAATTGAACTAAGTTACGATTATTATGTGATTAGGTATATGAATGTAAAATTCTCTTAGTTGCGTGATATTAGATTAGGAAGTTTGTATGTATAATGTTGATGATGATTGAACTGAACTGTTTCTTGCTGTTGATATATGTCAAATAACGAATAATCGAAGATGTGATTTTGTATATTTGTTATAATCTGTGTGTTTTAGTGATTTGATTGAATTGTAGTTGATGAAGTTGTTGTGATTATTAAATTAGGATGTTTGTATGTAAAATGTTGATGATGAGTGAAATGAAGTGCTTTAGACGAATGAGAGGCGCGATTTACGGAACTGTAGTTGATGAAGTTGTTACGATCAAGTATTTGTATGAAGAATTATGAGATTAGGATTTCTTTATTTAAAATGCTGATGATGAGTAAAACGTAACGCGTTAGACGAATGAGAAGTGCGATTTACGGAATTGAACTAAATTATGATATAGTTAATAATGTGTTGACGGAACTGTAGTTGATGAAGTTGTTACGATCAAGTATTTGTATGAAGAATTATGAGATTAGGATTTCTTTATTTAAAATGCTGATGATGAGTAAAACGTAACGCGTTAGACGAATGAGAAGTGCGATTTACGGAATTGAACTAAATTATGATATAGTTAATAATGTGTTGACGGAATTGTAGCTGATGAAGTTGTTAGGAACTTTGTATGTGAACTGTGATAATGATGAATGAACTGAAATGATGACCTGAACGTGGAGTTATATGTTTATTAGAGTTGTGTAACTGTAAATATTAGATTATTAGAGGTGTATCGTGCTTATAGCGTGTTGGATGGATTAGGGATGAAAAGACGATTTTTCAGAATTAATCTAAGCTATGATAATAGTTGAAAATGTCTAAGTTTGTATGTGAAATGTGTCAATGATGAATGAACTGAACTGAAATGATGACGGAAACGTAAAGTTGTATTGTATTTATAGCGCGTTGGACGAGCAATTAGGCAATTTGCGGAAACAGATTAGGCTATGACGCAGTTTTTAACGCCACATGCTGTAGAAGGTTGTAGTGAACTAGAATGGGAAATAACTAGGGTCTATATTGTAGTCATGATTCATAATCAGCTTGTTCAAGTGTGATGTGTTGTTATAAATGCACTTAATATTGTGTATTATTAGCTGAAATGATGATGTACTCATTATTAGTTCACAGTATTGTGAAAGTTGAATTGCATAAACTGAAACCTAGAATTTTATCATCGACGAATTTGCCGAATCTTTTAAAGCTATGATACATTTTGTAATGCCCGAGGCTGTAGAACTATCTAATTAACTAAAATGGAATGAGAAAAGGGATCATATCGCGCATGATCACAATTTGAGGAATGCACAAAATAAAGTATCGTTGGCGCCCAAGCATAGGAGAATAAAAAACAAAACTGTATGACATACCGGAAATAGTAGCACTGTAGCAATGGGGAGATTTATTGAAAATTTAGCACCCTTTTGGGCATAATTTTGGCCTGAGCACTTACCATAGTAGGGAACACTTGGAGACAACCCAAAAACAAGACGTTGCGATTGTTTTGGAAAGAGAGAGTAGATGAAATTGATCAGCTACTAAGTTTAGATAAATGATGAATACCCCTTATGTAGTCAATTTCAGGTTAGACGTGGCATCTTTTGCCTTTAAATACTCGAATAAAAGTACTTGCCATTTTGCTCACCACATAGTCATATCATACTTTCACAATCATATTAGTTATCTCCTTTGTCCTGTATAAGTCAAATTAGCTAAGATGAATGAACATTATGAAACAGCAAAATGTGATAGTTAATTTGTTTCTTTGTTACCCTTCTTGTTTTAGAATTCCAGTCTATAGATGTTGCTATAGTATATTGTTTTTTGTTAAAAATTGGGGAATATTTTGAGAATCAATAAAAATGTTGTAAACTTGTAATGTAGAATGCTTGGACTTTGATTAAGGCTTTTAATCTACAGTTCTGTTCATGTTCTGTTCATTATGTTTAACATATTTCAGTTTCTTTTAATATAAATAATTCAAATAATGTTAAGTACTTATTAAGTTCTTACAATGTACAGGCAGCATTATGCTCCATAAGGATTATAAAGAAAGTTCCCTACCTCGCAGAGAATTTTGTGAACCCTGTTGCTTCCTTACTTAAAGAAAAGCATCATGGAGTCCTTTTTAACTGGATCCAGCTTTGTGCAGATCTTTGTATAGTCAGTGAAGAGGCCCTTAGAATATTTCAGGAAGGTATATTGACCTTGTATGTTCTAATATTTTTACCAGTGTGTGTGGAAGAAAATAGCTCTATACAAATTTTACTCTTCATTCGGTGTACCATAATGAACAAAGAGAACTTTGATGTAGCCTACCTCATATACTAAGAGAAACATCACTGATGTTTCTTCTTAATGCTCCTGGAACATGTTCTGTTATGACCTCCAAAATACGATTTATATTCACTTTACATGATGCACTATAGGCTATTATGTACACATACCGTCTCAATTATATGGCCGTTAGACCTACAATGTTAAGTGCATGTTAAGATTACTGGTATCCCATTTATTAGATATGGGTTTGAACTTTGACGTAAGTGTGCAAGACCCAAGGATAGCTCCACTATGTCCTTTGCTACCAGTTGGTTACAAGATGAAAACATTAAAAGAAAATCACAATAGCTATGTGATAAATGTATGTTTGAAACATTTATAATTAATTGTGTTAAAGTTAATCATTTTCATCTTCATATGTCCATCTCTCGAGTGGAAGGTTGTCTGTAGAACGATAGTATCATTTTTTTTTTGTACTGATGGGGTTAGGCATGATAGTACTAACCGTCTTTCTTTCTTCTACAAGACTGATTGCTCAAACTTTTTAAACTTAAATGAATTAGTAGTTATTTTGATGCGGGATGCTCTTTTTTAGCCTATTCTTATTAGGGGTGGCAATCGAGTCGTGTTCGTGTTGACCTATTCGGGTTCGCGTGTTGGCGGGTTAGTATAACCTCTACCCAAACACGACCCATTTTATTAATCGTGTCAAGAAACTCAACCCTAACCCATACCTACATAACACGTGTAACCCGTTTGTGACCCGTTTAACCCGTTTAAGTAAATAAGTCAAGCAGTGAATAAGGTTAGTGGTTTGTTGATTTAACTAGTTTAAATGCAGAAATGATATAAGGATCTAAAATATAATAAAAATAACATACAAATAACTATACGACAATTTTATGACGTTAATTTCAATGATATCTTAGGTATAATCGTAATTCACCTATATTAAGTACATAACAAAATACATTTAATCCACATCCAACATAAAAATGAGGTTATATATTTATTTTTAGAATTTTATATACTTAAAGGGGTTCACTGGTTGACCTGTTTAATACTTACTCAACCCAAACACGACCCATTTATTAAACGGGTTAAACGGGTTGACCTGTTTTTGACCCAAACCTGTGTATCCTCAACCCAAACCTGTTTAACTTCGTGTCGGGTTTGTGTCGTTTATCGTGTCGTGTCGAGAATTGCCACCCTAATTCTTATGTACTTTCCTTTCTTTATTAATGTACATCTTTTTAGCGCAGAGTAATTTGCACGTCCTTTTAAAGTGCCATCCACCATTGATATCTTTTCTTTATATTTTCTCTTTCCATTCAGAAATGCACAGAGGGCTTGGTAAAAGCTTTGAAGGATGCCGTCAACAGTCCATATGCTCCTGAATATGACATTGCCGGCATTGCAGACCCTTTTCTCCAAATAAGATTGCTGCGTATTTTACGAATCTTGGGGCATGGAGATGCTGATGCTAGTGATTTCATGAATGATGTCCTTGCTCAGGTCAGCTTCCATCTTTTATGTGATATCTTGATTAGCTTTCATGATGTCTGATATAGTATACAGTCATTTAATTGTAAGTCTAGCTCGACTGTTTACTTTTGTCTTTGCTATTATTACTATCCACATAACCACCACCACTACCACCGCAGCCACCTCCGTTCATCGTCACCGGTGGATCCATAACCAAATTAAACCTTGTAAGAATCTAATTCAGAATCTAAGTAACAAAACGCCTCAATCAATTTTGAAAAGGGTGAAGGGAATTGGAAGATGGGGAATGTATAGATACAAATGAGAGTGTATATATAGGTAGGGTTGTTGGGGGTAGAAATTAGCAGACCTTGATTCATTTTTTTTTTTTTTTAATTATTGTATATATTATGCCAATTTCATGTTTAATAAAGTTTTTTTCACCTAATTTTCTTATAATATCATAATTTGTGTGTTTTAGTGATTTCATTCAATTAAGTATATAATGTAGAATTATGAACTGAAATGATGTCTGCGTTGGACAAATGATGTCTGTATCATACGCGCGATTTGCGGAATTCGACTAAGTTATGATGATATAGTTGATGAAGTTGTTATGATTAGGTATTTGAATGAAGAATTATGAAATAAGTGTATGAATGAATGATGTCGGAAACTACTGCGTTGGACGAATAATATGTGAGATTTTCGGAATTGAACTAAGTTGTTACGATTATTATGTGATTATTTGATTAATCAACTGAACTGAAATGATGTCGGCGTTGGACGAATGATATGCGCGATTTGCAATTGATAAGTTAAGAAGCTTGTAGGTGAAATGTGTTGGTGATGAATGGACTGAACTGAAATGATGACCGGAGCATAGAGTTATATTGTGCTTATAGCGCGTTGGACGAACGAGAAGGTGAGTCATGATATAGTTAATAATGTGTTGATTGAATTGTTGTTGATGAAGTTGTTACAATTATTATACTTACAATTATTAAGTATATGAGTGCCTAATGATTGAATATGTAATTAGTATACAGGCATTTAATTGTGGCTTCCATCTTTTATGTGATATCCTGATTAGCTTTCATGATGTCTGATATAGTATACAGTCATTTAATTGTAAGTCTAGCTCGACTGTTTACTTTTCTCTTTGCTAGCGGAACTTGTGCTTGTATTTCAGCGTCAGCTAGTGGTATTATGGATTGAAGCTTATTCTTATATTATTAGTCATTAGGGTTCGATAGATTCGTGTTTTAACCTATATAACTTACAACTACCTACTTGTAAAAGTGTACACGGTTCTGAATTGAAGTCTGCTTACACTGCTTTTCCTGCTTAAATTCTCTTTTCTAGGTTGCAACAAAAACCGAGTCAAACAAGAATGCAGGAAATGCCATCCTTTACGAATGTGTAGAAACTATCATGAGCATTGAAGATAGTGGTGGCTTGCGCGTTCTTGCGATCAATATATTGGGGCGGTTCTTGTCAAACCGTGACAACAATATCAGGTGAAGTGTCTTCTCTTCCATGGTATCAAATACTAAATGAAGTTGGAACATGAATTACTTTTGAGTTATCGTTCAGTCTTTATTGAGGCCATATAGCACGATGACATTCATGTCTACTTTTAATCGTGAGGCGTTTCATGTAAATAATCACTCATTTGGATCCAAATTTAAATATTAATATGAAATACCTGAATATATGAATGTCGATGTCCTGCTTATCCTTCATGTTACGTTAGTAATAATTCCCACAGTCCGCTTTGTCTGTTTCTTATAGTTCAGTATTGTAAACCTCAAGTCTTACATGACAGATATGTTGCGTTGAACATGCTGATGAAAGCAATATCAACAGATGGTCAAGCCGTGCAGAGACATCATGCAACAATCTTAGAATGTGTGAAGTGAAGGTAACCATATCTTGCATTAATTAGTACATGTATAAGACTAATGAGCCCTGAATGCTGCACAAAAGCTAAAGTTTAACTTTTTGGACACTGAAAAACTGTTTATTAGTCACTTCATTAGAGCTACATAATTGAGCATTTTTCAGAATATACAAACCTTATTACACGGTATCTCAGAAAGTGCACCCTCTTTTTATTCAGGATTCAGATGCTTCAATCCTTAAAAGAGCCTTTGAACTTGTGTATCTTCTGGTAAACAAGACCAACGTCGAACCTTTGACCAAGGAATTAATTGATTATCTGGAAGTTAGTGACCAGGACTTTAAAGGAGATCTTACTGCCAAAATTTGCTCCATTGTTGAAAAGTAAGTGAAGGGATTTCCATTTTACTAAGTGTGGCTAATTGTCTTTTGATAATTACATAATTCTTGACACCACTGTCTACATGGTTTAAAGTAATATGATCATGTAAGCATACCTTCGAGTGTGGTGCATATAGAATTACTTTTGACCTGACTATGCGGAATAATTCTATGTTTTCACATGTGACTCTGTTCTTACTTCTTATAGGCTTTCCCCGGATAAATTGTGGTACATATTTTTTAATAGCTTCTCCATATCATAATTTCTTTGTCGCCAGTTAATGCTGAACAATATACATGCCAAGTGCTTACAAATAGTTATACTATATTACTATATGCAACTGTGGCTCTTTCCCAGTAAAGGGAATGAGTGATTTATAATTTTATCTCTTCTTTCTGTTTGTTTCCATTATTACAGGGGTAAAACTGGGCTAGGTGGGTAACAGGCCAAAATGGATAGTTTTTAGGTGGGGGTGAAAACGGATTGGGTTGGACCCGAAACATTATTGTGTCAGATATGATTACAAAGTTATATTATTCTATTAATAATCTAGTTTTTTAAAATGAAATAAATTTAAGAGGTTTTATAATTAATAAATGTACTTTTGGTTGATGATTACCCACCCGTTTACATATTTTCTTAATATTTGAACTGAAAGAACCAGAATGGATGTGTCTATCAAGTATATATATTATATAATTCGTTATATTCTCTCAACTTTAGAGTTTTTTTTAAACTGCATTATTTCTTTTTGGTAAATATGCTCCGCGAGTCCTGCACAATGTATTTCACCTTTTTGGACTTCTCTTTGATCTTTAATATATGCTTATTTTGGAACTAAATTTGTATCTTCTTAATGAAATACTAAACTCTTATGCTAATGCTCTATATGCTGGAAATTATGTAAAAGATGAAGTATGGCATGCTCTAGTTGTTGTGATAATCAATGCATCTAACCTCCATGGATATACGGTAAGGTCGCTATACAGAGCTATCCAAACATCTGTTGACCAGGTACTACAAATTCCTTCTTAATGAGCCAAAAATATTTGGTCTAATCTCGACTTTGTATTTAAGTTTTGTTCCCTATATCCACATGTTATCGATGTATAATGTTTTAACTGTTTTCAAACAGGAAGCAGTTGTTAGGGTAGGAGTATGGTGCATTGGAGAATATGGTGACTTGTTGGTAAACGATATTGGTATGCTTGATATCGAGGAACCTTTAAGTGCGAGTTTTCTTCTTCATAGTTAATATACTTCATTTTTTTAGATCTGGCTTGTTCCATACTTTCATTTTCTCAAAAGTTAATTTTTTTTTACATGCATGTTAATAGTGGTGGCTTAATGGGTTGGGTTGTGTAGCAGGTTAAAATGGCTTTGGGCCAAATTTAGCATATCTTATATAATCTTTCGATGGATAAATATTTAGCATCCACAACCAAATCTGGCAAACTCATATAGTTGGTCTCTTAAAACCAGTCACCACTCCATTTTTCTTACACTCTGTTCTCGAGTCTAAATTTTAAAGAATGGAAGGGGATGGGAATGGCAAGTAGGGATGGCATTTTGAAGAAAGTGGTTATTTTATTTTGTGTTCTTGAGTTTACATTTTTAAGTAGAAAGAAAAGGACATGAAAGCTAATAAAATTACCAATATACCCCCTCTATTCCAACCCATACAATAATATTTTTAAACTAAATACTTGTATGCAGATACCCATAAAACAAAAAGAAAACTAAAACGCAATACCATTTTAGAAGCTTCTTATGTTATTGATATGGAATAGCCTACCAAGGTTGAGGAAACGGAAAAAACTTTACTTTCAGACTATGATAAAATTCAACAAGCAATCCACTAAATTACAATTAGTCAATTAGTGGTAAGATAAAAAATCATCAAAAAGGATGGACAATGTAAACTTTTTTCAGAGGGACTTGTAGGCACGCGGTTGACCAAAGGGACACAAATGACGAAACAACCAAAAGGACACCAGTGACGAAAATCTAAATGAATAATGAGGACATATTTGTAATTTTACACAAGCCCATGATGTTAATAACCCACTTCCCTTCCCAATGCCCCCCATCCCCCCCCCCCCCCCTCCAAAAAAAAAATGGACGGAACAGATATACACAAAAAAGCCCATGACTTCCCTCCCTTCCCCCTTCCCGTCCCCTACTCTTCCTTCTAAAAAAAAAAAAAAAAACTCGAGAACAGAGTGTTAGAAAGTTCTTAAGTTTCATAGTACATAGTGAAAAATGATATGGAAAATTTGATTATATTGTCAAAGAGTACACTTAAGGTATCATTGTCAAGACATTAATGCGTTTCATTCAGAACTACCATGCAAAAGCATGCACTCGCTGTTTTATTTTAGACACTAGTGTAATAGATTAAGTTGATCGAATTATCAAGGAGAGATGTACAACTATAAAATGAAACTGCCGAGTACATTACTTCAGCCTAATTTTAGAGTTTATGATTACACAGTTTGTGTTTTCGCAAGCACAGGAATGAGTAAATTGTGATGAAAATGTGTGTGCATCTGTGTTTGCGAATGTGTTTTTGTGAATGACTACTTAAAGTCTTCATCTTTTAGTCTTGGTTTTGGGTGATCATTTGGGCCCATTAGCTTACTTTTGATTTATATGTATTGAGGAGGAAAGTATCACAAGATAGAAAAGATGTTTGATAACTACAAGTTTTAAAGACTTTTAAGTCTTCTAACTTCTAATGTGGGATTCTTAACTTTATTCATCATTTTTCACAAAACATGACAAATTTATTTTTTGGAATATTGAACCACGAAAAAATAAAACAATAATTTGGGACCATCTACTTCAAATTGACTAGACATACTGCATCAATCAATTCTATCAATTATCTAAAATACAAGACTTTGAAGTAGCTTTATACAAAGAGTGTTCTTATATGTATTTTCAACTAAGTATTGCAATGAAAATAATATAATTAGATAATCATTATGTATTTAAACTAAAGTATAAAATAGTTGTTCAACGATTTAATTGCGCCAGACATAAAAGAAAATGTTATTGATGGTGAGATTTGTTTCCAGCTCTCATGAAATCCATCTTCATTAGTATTGGCTACAGTTCTTGTTTGATCCATTGCTATAACAAGGACCACATGTTTCTTGCACTAAACATGTACTCAGTTTCGTGTTCTGTTACATACGCTCAATAGTAGTGACTCGATCTAATTTTGCTTACAGTTTTATAAATATACCACTAAAGTCTTAGCTATTAATATGCTCCATGGTAGCATGAAAATGCTCTTACGGTATAATCGTTGTGGAAGTGGAAGTGGCCGAAATGACGTGGAGCATAACGGTATAATCGTGTGACGTGACATGTACATTTGACGGATGACGCGTATTTTAGAGGTAAAAAAACGAGGTTTTGATGATATCAATACAAAACCAACAAAATTTGATGGGTATTGTGGTAATTATCTTGATTTATGTCTGATATGTGAACAAGAGTCAATGATAAGGAAAGCTTTTCAGTTAGCTGTAACTTTTTAATGTTTAGTTGATGATCTTTTTGCTACAATCTAACCACCAATCCAGTTCTTTTCTCTTATCTGACTCAAGTGTACCATTTTAACCAGATAAGAAAAGCAAAGAAAAGATCTAAACAAAGCTCTATTCAAAGGTATTTCAAGATTATCTACTTCGATGTTTCCAAGACACAACATTTTCTGTAAGTTATAGAAAATCTAAGAGCACCCACAAAATAAGCATGCTAACCAACAAGTCTTAAAATCATAACAAACTCAAACAAATATCATAAAAAAAACTAGAATTTGCAAATGAAGTCTTTTTTGGACAGTTTTGAAGTCAACAACTCATACTCTTATTAACAGCTCCAAAGTCAACCAAGACTCTTTGTGTACAAGACCGCAAAAGGCACTTGCGCGGGAGTGGAATCTTACCTTATATAATTTAAACAGGGAAATCGCGGCCGAAAAACATCATACCCGATTTATCTTGGGACGGAAGGAGTAATATATTACCGTGTCTTGTATAAAAGTTGCAAAAAATTGCAAACACGTGATTTATCCGCCCATTTCGAAAATGCTTATAATTTATCTTTCCTACAAATATTATATTTGACAATTACTTTGCTCTTTTTCTTTTTTATGCAGCTTCTCAATTTATAATGTAATTAATTTAAGTGATAACCTGGTAAAAAAAAGTTTTACTAGAATTTTAATTTTGTAAACAGTATACTTCTTCATTAAAAAAAGAAATAAAGATTATAGTCGTATATATTTGCCATTTATAAGAAATGGTACAAAAAAGAATTATGTTTAAAAACCGCCACAACATATTCACATTAAAAAAAAGGAAAAAAATTAAAAAAAAAAAAAAAAAAAAGAAAAAAAAGAAAAAAGAAAAAAAAAACTTATCTAAATTCTTGCGTAAAAATTGTAAATAGCACTAGCTGGCTTTCTTCTTAGTGCAAGCAGTGTGTTCTGGCATTGTTATAGGCAGTTTTTTTCTTATAGCAAGACATATTGTACTGGCCTAAATGTCATAGCATGTGTATTTTTCTTTATTGTTACTTTTTTGTGATTTTTTTGAGCTATATTATTTTTTTGTGATTGAGTAAGGTATTTTTGGTGTTATGTTATGTGACTCATTTGTGCCTATAACATTTAGAGCACACGGTACTTTATGGTGTCGTGGGTTGGTGTTATAGTAAAAGTTCTGCCAGCTCAACATTTTTTTTTCTATAACATCAGAATTTATAACTCAACACAAAATACCACCCCTTCTAACAAAATTGGTTACATGAGTAAAAGTTATGTCATGAGGCCAGATATAACTCAATAAAACACAAATAATAATAATAATAATAATAATAATAATAATAATAATAATAATAATAATAATAATAATAATAATAATAATAATTAAAAAAAAAAAAAAAAAAAAAGCCCTCACCGCGTGGGCCGGTGGGTACGTCGCGAGAGCCGACGACACGAGGTCTGACGCCATGGTACCAAGGCTAACAACCAAAGTTACCGTGCAATCCTATCGCTGGAAGGATGTTTTAGTTATGATGATGTTATAGAGTTTGTTTTGAGATGACAACCATATAACATGTTACAACGTTGCAATGCACCCACTTTTAGCATTTTCCTATATTTGTTTCTTTTTATTTTCTTTCTTGTTCGTTATTACAGTGAAATACAATAATGGTTTTTGTGTTTATGCAGCGTGCAATGTAAGGTCGCTATCAAGATGACGAGGAAACACAACTGAGATCAAACATATCGTGTCTTATCATCTTTACCGTACTTTTTTACCCTTTTTATTTGTGTACTTTTCTTATTAATGTTTTATTCAGGTACATCACCTATTCTTGCCAAAAAATTGGCAACATTTGATAAAACCTAATCATATTTTTTTTTATCTATTCATCTCTTTTATTTTATTTTCGATCACAATAAATTCTATGCTATGATTAGGATGAATCATTTGGACGTATAATTAATTTATTTGAGAGATTCTCAATGTTTTAAAACCCAGTTCGACCCCGTCGGATGAACCGCGAACCGAAATGTTGACCGATCCGTTGTAAGCCGGGTTTTTGCTGCGGTTTAAAAAGGATTGAACCATCGGGTTTTGGTCGACCCGGGTCGAACCACCGGACCGGAAACCGAACGGTTCAATATATATGAAAGAAAAAGAACAAGAACAATGTAACTAGATGATGTAATAGTACATGTTGGCTATGTAACTGAACCATACGCATTACTAATCTTATTAAAGATCGATCGACTATGGCACCAGTTTCTTGTACGTCGGCGTAGAGAATATGTTTCAGTGGTGGTGATTGAAAATGGTGATAGGGGTGTGTGTGTGTGAAAGTGTTTGGGTTTTGTGACCTTTTCTTTGGTTACAACAATGGAGGAATGAGAAAAATAAATATTTGAAGCTTGGTTTGTGGGTGAAAATGGTGATAGATGATGTAATAGTACATGTCAAGTGGTGATATGATATGACCATTTATGTAGCAAATACAGAGTATAAATGATTCTTATATAAATTGCCCCTTTTCTACAAATATACATGTAATTTACATGATTGTCATTGTCGGATGTCAATGCCCTATTAGTATTGGTTTGATACTATATTTTCTTATCTTAGAAACTAAAGGTGCATAGCATTTTTCTTTGTATACATTTTGAATAAATGTACTTCTCTCTTTGGCATAAAACCGGTTAGACCCGGCGGTCTAACCGGTTAAACCGGTCACTCGACCGGATCAACTAAAAACTCGGGTTTTAAAACATTGGAGATTCTATAATAAGGCTCAACCCGGTTCACTTGGTTTCTATCAGACGTTGTACCAAACACAATAATGTTTTTGCTAACATCGTCTTCCTTCTCTTGAGAAAGATTCGACCACTAGTCTTGTTTAATCTTTATTTTCCATTTACTAGTATAATGTGATTTCATACATCATCCTTCCCAACATTATTAAGTGACGGTGAAAAAAGAAATATTTTACTAAGAAAAAAAAGAGAAAAGTTTAAATCATACATGTGTCAATAAACATACTTTTTTGGTGAAAAAAGTGAACATATATTAACTTCCAAACTCTTACAACAAATAGAGATACATGGCATAGGGCAAGTCCCAAATACCATTCATACGACTACTATTCAACTGCTATAACATACAACTCAGAAACAACCTATATTTGTTACAACATTTTCCTCTGACGATACAACATTCCTCTGATGATATAACAAAGATATCTCAGACAACACATATCTGCCAGCAATACCATACTTGCCTTTCCAATGTTCACCTAAATCACCCACCATAACCCCATGATTACATTTCCATACCAACATATCTACTTAAAACATTCAACCATAATCCACAATGTTCTAAGAGATCACATCTGCAGGCATCATCTTGAGAGTTATAGCACCCTAGCTCATCAAAGAGGGGCTATACCCAAACTGACTGCATTTCCTGAGTTAGATCAAAGCTATAACCATACTAGCAGATTCCCCTCACTAGCATCAATAAAATGCTTATCAATGAGTAGTTTATCAATACAAATATTTAATGATGTATGTTTGATTTCAACTACTTTAAATACTAATCTTTGAAAAATCAGACTTTTTGTAACATGAACAAGAAAACAAGACACACTACAATAGATAAAGTAAATGACACATGTGACCCAAATGGTCTTTGCAAGGTTATGGCATCGTATCAAAATTCAGATGCAGATGCAGTGAATACTTCATTTAAGAATCAGACACAAAAAAACAAATAAATCTCTTATCTTTTGCATTCATAAAAGCATCCACTATGGTTCATATTTATAAAGCTTTAAAAATTAATTATTTTATGCCACATCATATTTTATGAACCTTTTAGATTAATAAACTTATTTCCACTATATTACAAATATTTTAAAGCTTTGTAATTATTTCACATAACACATGAATTAAATATATTTAGACTATGAAGAGGTATAAGGTTTAGAACCTTTTGCATGCCACATAAAACTGAAATGATGACCTGCTATGGTTAAAATGAAACATAAACCATTTCAACAATTATAAACATATTCTTAAACCTCACATAGTAAACGCTCTAATATTTTGAACAAAGTTACCAACCACCAATAACAAGTCGATCATTAATATGAGCTTAAAATCCTTGTAGGAAAAAATCTTTAATTAACTTTTTAATTATGCAAAGTGAAAAGTTATCGAATATTCAAACAACTGAAATAATAACGTCGAACATGTTTATACGTTGTTAAAGATTGTAGATCTCAGGTGTTTGATTAAATGTTTGAATTAGTGAATGAATGGATTTATACCAAACGGATTAATGAAAATCATGATTTTTTCTCTTCGTTGTATAATGTGATTTGGGTTAGAAATCTATATTTACATTTTATTTTTTAACTTGAAACTCTAGTAAAATAGTGATTGCATAAAGTAAAGTTGTAAGTGAAGACACAAAAAAAGTGCATTCCAAGATCAAGTTGTTAATGAAGGTAGGTCCAAGGTTTTGATCAACCGCACCTGGCCCCGCCTCCTACTTTGGCGAAATTGCGTATTATTGTTGGTGTCCAAAATTTTGATCATGATTGAATTTAACTCGAGTTGTATTTTTTTTTCTTTCTTTCTTTTTTGTGAGTTTTGGGACATTTGCTCATGAACTAATTATGTTTTGTTTTGAGTCTTCAAGATAGGGCTGTTCACAAATCGGGTCATATCCACATGAACCGAAATTGTTAAAACCGAACTAATTTTTGGTTCAGATATGGTTTTGGCAATATGAAAACTGAACCTTATTGAAAACCGAATTCGTATAAATAAATTTTTTTCTTTATACATTTATATAAATAAAAAGGCAATTAATGTTTTTTCCTAGTATAAATTAAAACACTTTTTATGCTTCAAGACTACTTAAAGTTTTCATCTTTTAGTCTTGGTTTTGGTTTAGCATTTGGGCTCATTAGCTTACAAGGAGGAAAAGTATCACAAGATAGAAAAGATGTCTGATAACTACAAGTTGTAAAGACTTTCAAGTCTTTTAACCATAGTTGTTAAGATCCAGATCCTGATCTTAGAATCTTACGATTTTACGATTCTACAAAGCAAAAACGATCCGGATCCTACGTAGGATCTTAACAAGCTTAAGATCTTGTAGGATCCCGATCTTGACCATAGGATCTTAAGATCTACTCCGATCCGATCTTACTTTTTTCTCGAACCGCAAACTAAAAAACTACAAATGTATGGTTTATGTTTTTATCTAATTTAAAAAGCAACATGTGATTTTTCTTAAACATTCCATATTCATAATTTAAGACAACATTTTAATGAAACATTCATATAATTTTGTGTTTATAATATGTGATAATTTGTAGATTTGAATAATATTACAAAGATCATTAAAAAAATGACATTGTAGTAGGATCTTAGGATCCCGATCCGAGCTTACGATCACGATCTTGCAAAGACGAAAATGATCCTAGGTAGGATCCCGATCTTAAAAACCTTGCTTCTAACTTGTAATTTGGAATTTTTAACTTTATTTCTTAATCATTTTCCACAAAACATGAGAAGTTTATTTTTTGGATTTTTGAACAACGAAAAAATAAAACAATAATTTGGGACCATCTACTTCAAATTGACTAGACATATTGCATCAATGAGTTTCTATCAATTATTTGAAATACAAGACTTTGAAGTAGCTTTATGCAAAGAGTGTTCTGATATGTATATTCAACTAAGTATTGTAGTAAAAATAATATAATTAAATAATCATTATGTATTTAAACTAAAGTATAAAATAGTTGTTTAATGATTTAATTGCGCCAAGGCATGTATTGTTTGTCACCGAATATATAATATGTAAGAACCGGGAAGATCCAATTTTCAATTCAAACAAAATGAACTAATAACTTGTATGCAAAGCTAAACCATGCCAAAGCAAACACAAAACATAATAATTTATCTTGAATCTAAACAACTTATATGGGCTTAAATAGTTTATCAAATGCAGTAGAAATTTAAATGACCAATTAATTTACCTATGCAGATTACTCTTAGAATCACATTCTTTTTATGGAAAATGATAAATCTTCCTGATTCATGTTCCTACAAATTCTCCTAACTCTATGATTATAACAAGTGACCAATTTTTTTAGAACGCAATTTTAACTATCTCACAATATTTATATCACAAATATATCTCACAATGTCCTAAGCAGGACTTGAACCCACAACCATTTGGTTAGGGAGCTATTCACACAACATGTGGTACTATTGAGACACGAGCACTTTGGCAATAAATGACCAATTAATTTACCTATAAATGAAGAATCATATATGAATGAATTTATCCTTGAAGACATTACAATAAGCTCATAATTGGGTCAAGTGGTATCAAGTATCATTGTATCAACAATGTATTAAACTTTTGAGTTATCGCACTCATCTCTATGTCTCTAAATCCTTTCTTTGGATTTAGAGTTACAAATCCAAATTTCTAATTGACCCATTCTATTTACCAACTGAACCATTCTTCTAATTAGGACATGTTTAAAAGGCCTACTCGTCCCCATTTATTTTTAATAAAAACCCGAATAATATAAATTATCTAAATAATTAAAGAAAATCACCTAAAAATGTAGTAAATTTACCCATTTTTCTAGTTGTGTGTAACCATCTTTTTTTTGTGATTAAATCATCAAACTTTTGAATTTCGACTTTTGTGTGTATTTACGCATGTAAAATAACCATTTTACCCTTATACTTTTGTAACCACTCTGACAGAGAAAGGTAAAATAGTAATTTTATATGTGTAAATGCATACAAAAGTTGAAATCAAAAAGTTTAGTGGTTACAAGTAAAAAAATTGAGTAAGTTTACTATATTTTTAAGTGATTTTCTCAAATAAGTAACAAATTCAACCTTTTCTTTGTTTGGGTCAAGTTCTTTGGATTTACATTTACATCATATCACACAATAACTACAGACTACAAAATTTATTCTATGATCTTTATTACTGTACAAGTGTTGTCTGCTCCACACAAATTTTATCCATCTTGGTTAGTTCACACCTACTACTTGCATTATTACATAACAGTTGGGGGACCAAAAGATAACACGTTGAACATTTCAAAATATATAACAAAAGATAATTATGTTTGGTTACTGTTGTGGTAGGCGGAGTGTTTATAGAAATTATAGTAACACGTTGAATTGTCAACATGAATATCTGCACCACAAAAATATATATCTGTTCTCATTCAATTATTCTTAGGGTGTGTTTGGTATGCTGCCATGAATGACAATGGGCATGAGTTTGATAGTAGTGGTGGATCCCTCACCTATGAAAGATTTATTCCCACCTCTCTTGATATATATGGAGTATGGATAATATCTCACTTTCATAGTCATAGTGGTGGGCCCTCTCATCTTAAACAAACACTCTTAATCACTTTCATAGTCATAGTTTGATTCCCATAGGGGATACCAAACGCACCCTAAGTCTATATAAATGCTGCATAGAGGCATATATGTTGATTTATCAGATTAAATAACATCAATACAAATTATTTACAACATACATTATGAGAGAAAGTATTTGCTTTTACTCACGACAACCACTTCCCTTGGCCACAAACTGGTTGTAGCAGCAGGAGGGGCTACTAATACGTGCATCGATAATGAGAGACAAGCTCTTCTTGGTTTCAAAGCTCGCCTTCAAGACCCCCATGCATGACCTGCTCTCTACATGGAGACGTGAAGAAGAAGATGATTGTTGTAAATGGTGGGGAGTCACGTGCGACAACCAAACAGGTCATGTCATAATGCTTGACCTGATGTGCGACTATAATACAGGGCGTGTTGGAGGTGAGATTCAAAAACTTTCGGATTTTCTGATGAGATTCAAAACTTTTCATCCCTAATTGAGTTGTACCTAGATTCCAATCAGTTAAATGGAACAATAAGTGACAAATTGTGGCAACTACCCACACTTCAAAAACTGAACCTATCTTCCAATTCTCTTAGAGGTGTTATCTCTGAAAATATTGGAAAATCAAATCTTTGGAATCTAGATCTTTCATACAACTCACTCGAAGGTGTTTTTTTTAATGATGATTCGTCAAACCTTTCTATGAGTGTAGAGTATATTGATTTCAGCTCCAACAAGCTAGGACCTCGTTTCCCCAAATCGATACAAAAAATGAAATTACTTTGGCATCTTGATCTTTCCAACAATAGCATTTCAGAGACATTTCCTACTGAGTACTGGAACCAATGGATCCCTTCTCAATTGAGGTATTTGGATCTCTCTCTTAACAACATCAGTGGGCCATTACCAGAATCATTATCAAGTCTTAAACTTGAAAATGTAGATTTGAGTTCCAACAACTTTTATGGTCCGATACCTACTTTTCCAGCACGCATAAGTTTTTTAGATCTGTCACATAACTCATTGACCGGGAAACTTCCGGACAGCTTGAAGAATTTGACGTACCTAAAAGTTCTTAATTTAGGCCACAACACTCTATCAGGATATATTCCTCCCTATGTAGGATGTTTGGGTCAACTCGAGATGTTATCTTTAAACAACAACAGCTTCTCTGGAGAATTGCCATTGTCTTTGAAGAATTGCACCAAGTTAAGCCTTTTGGACTTGGGGGCCAACAAATTAAATGGTAATATTCCTGTTTGGATTGGTAAAAACTTGTCAAGGTTGTATGCTCTTAGCCTAAAATCAAACAACTTTTCCGGAGCCATCCCTTCAGAAATATGTCAATTAGTAAGTCTTCAAATCTTAGACTTGTCATTTAACAATCTCCATGGAACAATCCCATCGTGTGTGCATAATCTTACTTCCATGGTTCAAAAAGGATTGTTTACGGAACAGAATCTACATCGTTATAGTAATTTGATAAAAAAGTATTACTATTACTCTGTTGACGATAGCTATGACCATCTATTGATTCAATGGCAAGGAAAGGTAAATGAGTTTGGTAGAAATCTGAGATTGGTGAAGACAATTGATTTATCAACCAACAGTCTCACAGGACAAATCCCATATGAGATTACCAATCTGCAGGGATTAGTAGTACTAAACTTGTCACACAATGCTTTACTTGGAGAGATTCCGAAAGACATTGGTCAAATGAAAGAACTTCTGACTTTGGATTTATCCAAAAACAAGTTCTCAGGAGGGTTGCCATCAAGCATGTCTCAGATGAATTGGTTAGATTATCTGGACGTGTCGCATAACAACTTGTCTGGGAGGATTCCATCTGGCACTCAACTCCAGTCCTTTGAACCATCAAGGTTCATTCGAAATGCTGGACTATGTGGACCTCCACTGACCAAGTATTGTCCCGGAGATAAAGAACTTGAAGTAACACCTGTAGTTGATGAAAGTAAGAGTGATGGCGAAGCTATAGATGAACTTATGAGATGGTTTTATATTGGAGGGGCATCTGGTTTTGTTACTGCATTTTGGATAGTATTTGGCACTTTACTTCTTAACCGTCGTGCGAGACATGCTTTTTTTCAGTGTCAAGATAGCTTGAAAGATTGGGTGTATGTTAAGGTGATGGTGTTCATGGCAAAATGGCGAAGGGTTGCACGTGCGTAGTTGTATATGTTTTTTCTGTGTTTTTTTCATCTGCTTAGTATTGTAATTTCATGCTTCACTTGTATTTGGCAATGGTTTTAAGTCCCAGTTATTAATAAAATTGCCACTAACACCATGGGTGGCCATTTCCCCACGCTGTTATACGACATCTCCATATGTTCATATAGTATAAATTGTATAATAATATGATGCACGGAAGGTGTTTACTAAAATGCTTTACATAGAATTGCAACATACTGATGATGTTAAGGTATCATGGCTCGCTAAAGTGAACAAACATGAACCTTTACGATAAGATATCATGCTTCAAAAGCTACTGCTGTTGGGGGTGTAGTACAGGCCAATGTAGGCTATATATTACGTTTGAAATTTAAGTGTGGTGTGAAGACTGTAACGTTGTTTTAGTCTTGATTACGAGGCACATGAAATAAGCCTTTAATGCAAACTAGAAATATGAATAATGATATCCTTTTTGTTAAAAAGCTTTTGTTTTGTTTTCTTAAGTCAGCACACTGTGGTTTCTACAATGGATTATTAGTCCCTGTTAGGATCATACAGTTCTTGTTCGATCCATTGCTATAACAAGGATCCACATGTTGCTTCCACTAAACATGTACTCAGTTTCGTGTTCTGTTACATACACTCAATAGTAGTGACTCGATCTAATTTTGCTTACAGTTTTATAAATACACCACTAAAGTCTTAGCATACGATTAACACTACAAGAATAGGAAAGCTTTGTCTCGACAATGTAGTGCCAAATCACAAAGAAAAGTCGAGACAAACAATTTGTCTCGACAAAGTCGACCTTTTTTGGTCGAGACAAACCATTCGACCCAAGTTTTTTTGTCTCGACATTTTAATAAAGAAATGGGACGACATAAACGTGGGACCCACAATCCAGTCAAATACTGGAAATGCAATTTGTCTCGACATTTATTTCAATTTTGTCTCGACATTGTCGAGACAAACATTTTTTTATTTTTGTTAAATAAGTTATTTAATAAAGAAAAATAATTTAGAAATTAAACTTTGTCTCGACATTGTCGAGACAAAGTGTAATTTTATTAAAAAAATATTAAAATTTGTCTCGACATTGTCGAGACAAATTGTAATTTATACGCACTGTTCCTTTGCACTTTTGACAAAATGGGTCGAGCTTTTCTTTGTACTTTGGGTCGACAATGTCGACCCAAAGTGTCAAGTATGCAAAAAAAAAAATGCAGCAGCAGCCTGCATTTCCAGGTTTTTTCCGGAATTTTTTCCGGAAAAAACCTACCGTTACACCTGTAAGCCAACCGATATCCGCAATACCAATTCGACAATATGATACAATGCCAAATACGATACTAATTAAACTAACAAATACGAACTTTATACAAAAACAAACCAAGATTCGGCAATATATTCTTTCATTACATAACTAATAACAAATAGTCAAATACGATACAAATTAAACTACGCCTACTCCGACTCCTCTTCCTCCTCCCCCTCCTCCTCCTCTCCCTCCTCCTCCCCCTCCTCCTCATCACCACCACTAGCATTAGCATTAGCATTATCGGGAATTTTGCTCAAATGAGGATTCATTTGTCTCACGTAATGGTTAAGGACCTCATTATTAAAACTAGGACCCGGGTTAGAACTAGGACCCGGGTTAGAACTAGAAGGCCCGGGGCATGAAGTAGATCCGGGAAAGACAGGCCGATAACAATTGTCAAGGAAATTAGGGCCGGGATTAAGGTTGGGAAATGGGGGAATTGGGGGAATTGGGGGCATTTCAGAATATGTGGGAACGTTAATGGGACACGGAGTACCTGGGTTAATGCTGTTGTAGTGGCTCAGAAACTGCCCTAAGGTCGATTCGAGGCCCACTTGTCTGGAGTGCTGTTGTCGGAACTGCTGATCGTACTGAAATTGCTGCTGTTGGAACTGCTGTTGGAACCGAAGTTGCTGCTGTTGCATCTGAAGTTGGATCGTTTCATTTTGCTTCTTCAACAACTCAAGCTCGACTTCCTTTTGCCTTATCACCGATGAAACAGCCTCCTCAGTAGCATAGTTTGGTGCAAAAGGCCGATGTGCCGACCTCGATGAAGCTTTTCCGCAGCCTGGCATTTTCCTGCCAACGCCCCTAAAATTTTGCCGGTTGTCACTATGGGCTGCCGCATCGAGTACTTGCTTCTCAGTCATCGGCGGGGCCGTACCGGCTTTAACTTTACCCCACATATCCTTCATCTTCAACTGTGTAAGTAAAAAAAAAAAAAAAAAAAAAAAAAAAAAAAAAAAAAAAAAAAACAATTATGTTAAAAAGAGGTAAGTTAAAAAACAACAAGTAACTAAATATTAATGACGCATGTTAAGAGATAAATTACTTACATAAGCCTCCTCGTCCTCTTTATTTTTGAATACGCCCGATTTTGATGCATTGTTTCTCCTAAACGTCTCCACGAGTTCTTCATTCTGCCCGCTTCTAACCCGCTATACATACAACATAAAATAAATTAATTAACGAGTTATATATAAACATTATATACACATTTGAAAATCAAAAAATTATAATGAGTCTTACGTGCTCGGTTCGTCCTTGCACGAACGACTTCCTCCCTTGGTAGGTTGTATGCTTGTTCTTTGCCCTATTTTCTGCATTTTTGGCAGATCTCTCCATTCGTTCAGGAGTCAACCACCAGTCGATCAATGACTCCCACTCCTCTCGGCTTCTGCTACCCCAATCTTTACATTTCGACGGCGGCGGATTTTGCCTTGCCGTCTCGGTTATCGGCTGTGAGTCAAAGTAATTTTTCTTCAACCTATATTTATGTTTGCGCCATATGTTCCGGAGCTGAAGTTGAAGACCAAGAGATACCCGTTCCCCCACCGTGTACTCATTCTCCCCATCCGTCACTCGCTCCTGGCTGTTTAACCATTCCGCGATCTGGAAATAATTCTGCAAATAAATATACGCATTTAAATAAACAAACAATTTAAATATAACACGCATATCTAAACGGTCGATAACGATAAGAATACAAATAAAATAAACAATTAATACCTCGAGAACGGGTAGTATGTGAGCCTTAAGAGGCGCAGGAATCTCGTGCCACTCGCAGTCATAGGGAAGTACACTAACTACTTCCCCCAAAAGACTACTGAACTGCGTGGCATACGTGCCCACAGGCGTAAAGGTCAATAGATCATTATTGTCAAAGCCGATCGGCAAAGGACGACTACCGTTCGCTTTATACGCCTTCCTTAAGGACCGATTCGAAGTATTAATCGACATCGAACCTGCAAACATAAGTTATTGAGTCGTGAAAATACAAGTAAAAAAATTTAGTTTTATCAATAAAAAACTTAAAATAAACATCACAATTTCTTACTTGCACAGTAGCCCGGCGTAGTAAAATAGGGCAGTCGTGGTGGATCACCACCGGCATCCCCGCCGTGTGATTGCGGAGCTACACACGCCATCTGTAAAATTACAAGTACAAGAACACAAAATTTCGTGGACCAATTAATACTAATACACACATTCATATAAATATACACATTTAAACATAACATAACATGCAATTTCATTTAAATAAAAGGAACAAGTTTAAACATATAGTAACAATTTCATTCAAATTACAAATTAAGAACAATTGTCATCATCCGAATCATCGCTAGATAAAACTTCTTCAACAACAATCGTTGGGTTCACTTCATCATCATCAGACACGTCAACATCATCATCATCAAGGACATGAGCAACGACATCATCTTCATTATTAACAAAATCAGCATCTTCTTCAGCATCATCTGGTGGGGCGTCTACTTCTGTTGATTCATGATTTACACTCAAATTCGCAGACTCCAAACCAGGCAAACCAAGAGACAATGCAACATCTGATGAACTGCTTCCATGTATAACATCTTGATCAGAATCTACCACATCCCGATCCCAGATCTTCCGATGATGAACATCTTCGACGACCTTCCAATGAGGTGGTCGTCTAGCAGGGTCTTCAAGGTAGAAGACTTGTGTTGCTTGTGTCGCAAGAATGTATTGTTGATTTCTAAAAGCATCCTTATCAGTCAAAATATGGCGTATGCCACGTTCAATGTAAGAACGCCTAGAGTGTGCCGTAGGGTTATTATTAGGGTTACGGGTGTCGAACCATAAAACCCGGAACAACACAACCTTTCGGTCGCCCAAATAATCGAGCTCCAGAATTTCCTCCAGTTGACCATAATACATTTCTCCATCAGGCCCGGGTGTTGAAACTCCACTGCATTGAGTGGTATGAAGTTTATCGCGCTCATGCACCAAAAACTTCACACCGTTAACTATGCAAGCGGGGTATGTAAATGCACGCGATGAAGGTCCACATGCCAAAGAGAATAACTCGGGATTACAGCTTGGGTCTTTTGCCACGCTTTTTTCACGGATCTACGAAAGAGATACAAACAGATTCAGATGAGCAAAAACTCTGGACTACAAGGTAATATATCTAATGTGTTTACCTTGTGATTGAACCATGGAGGAAAGCTTGTTTCCACGCTCTTGTTAGGAAATTCACTACAAAAGTTCATGATATTAGAATAAGTCATCGAAAACAAATAACTTAGCAAAAAAAAAAAGGGGTTCTTCAAAATATAAAAAAGAAGAAACATACTCTTTGTACGCCTGGATGTCTGCGTCGATTTCAGGACTGTTGTTAAGTATAAACCATACAGCTGTCTGCATAACATCTGGCTTCATCTGAGTATCTACACATCTACCCACTGGTTTGCATACTGACTGGAAACCTGGAATTTATCTGGTTGTTCAGGTGCACCGTCGTCATTTCTGTCAGGACGATTAAATCTCGTCTCGACATCCTTAAGATAACGCGAGCAGAAAGTTAATGCTTCTTCTGCAACATAACCCTCCGCTATGGAACCTTCAGGTCTGGCTTTATTTCGGACATAATTTTTTAGTTTCTTCATGTATCTTTCAAATGGATACATCCACCTGTAGTAAACAGGGCCACCTAGAATAGCCTCATCGGGTAAATGCATAACCAAATGAATCATTATGTCAAAAAAAGCAGGGGGGAATATTTGCTCTAATTTAATCATAACATCGAGCATTTGTTTTTTAGCTTTTTCCATGTCCTGCTGCGTCAAATTTCGAGCACAAATCTGCTTAAAGAATAAGCAGAGCTCGATTAATGGGGGTGAAATGTCTTTGGGTAAGTATTGGTGAAGTCCATAAGGAAGTAACCGCTGCATCATAATATGACAGTCATGAGATTTTAGGCCCGTTATGTTGTTATCGTCAGCGGTCACTTTTTTCTTGAAGTTGGATCCAAACCCATCGGGTAGTCTAACTCCTTTGATGAATTGACAAAACCGTTTTCTGTTTTCTGGTGTGAAAGAATACTTTGGATGAGGCTTATCGAACTTCCCGTTTCCTTTATCAACGAGCCACAACTCTTTTCGAACTCCCAGAGTTTTCAAGTCTTGACTTGCCTTTAGCGTGTCTTTGGATTTGTCGTTCATTAACAAGGTATTAAGCACACTCTCAAACACGTTCTTTTCGATGTGCATGACATCGAGATTGTGCTTCAGTTGAAGAATGGGCCAATACTCCAGTTCGTAGAAGATAGAACGCTTACTCCAATTCAATTCAATTTCTCGATTAGGTTTAGGGTTATCTTTAACAATACGTGGATGTTTCCCCGATACACGTTTAAAGACTTTACTAATTTGAATCATGATTTATTCGTTGGTAAAGTTTCTAGGAGGACGCCCTTTTTCAGGTTTACCATGGAATTCGTTTTGTTTCCTCCTCATTGGATGGTTTACGCGTAAAAATCTTCTATAACCAACGTAAGCGATTTTATGCTTTACAGGAAGCGATGGAGTGTCCTGATTACATGTTGGGCATGCATAGTAGCCTTGTCCAATCCACCCAGACAAACTACTTCGAGCTGGAAAGTCATTTATGGTCCATAAAACCGCCGCTTTCATGTTGAAATGAGTACCCGTAGCAGCGTCTAAAGTCGGCACACCTTCCCATAATTCTTGGAGTTCTTTGATCAAAGGCTGAAAGAAAACATCAATGTCCTTTGCAGCTGATTTAGGGCCGGGAATTAACATCGTCAACATTAAAGAAGTCTCTTTCATACACATCCACGGGGGTGTGTTGTATGCTGTCAATATGACTGGCCACATGCTGTAACCTTGACTCATGTTGCCAAACGGATTGAAACCGTCGGCAGCCAACCCTAATCGGACGTTTCTAGGGTCACGAGAAAACTCGGGTTTCATTATGTCAAAATCTTTCCACGCTTTACCATCACACGGGTGATTCATCTTACCGTTTTCTTTAGACTGTCCAGTAGCATGCCAAGTCATCCACTTTGCGATGTGTTTTGTGTTGAACATGCGTTGTAGTCTAGGTGTTAACGGAAAGTAACGCAACACCTTGTTGGCAACTTTCTTCCCCTTTTTCTTTAGGTTTTTCCATCTACTCGCGTTGCAGATTGGACAGTTTTGCAAACTTTTGTTCTCATCCGATCCCCAAAATAAAAAACAATCATTTATACAAGCATGGATCGATTCGTATCCTAACCCGATATCTTTGTATGTCTTTTTGATTTCATAGTATGACGGTGGGAAGTTGAATCCATTCTTAGGGGGACATGCCTTTTGCAAAAGATCTAGAATCATGTTAAACCCTTTATCAGGTATTTTACATAATACCTTGATGTGCGAAAGCTCTGACGTAAAGTTCAGTGCAGTCATATCACAATTTGGACCCAACATTTGGGTGGACCTAGCAAGTAACTCTTTGTACTTGTTATTACTGTTAGGACACGTTGTTTGAGCTGGTTGAGAACCTGTTGTTTGTGCTGGTAGAGAACCTGTTGTTTGAGATGGTGGAGTTGGGTCATTATTTGCAGAAATATCTTGGAAGAATGCATCCATGTCAATGTGTTCAGGTGAAGGTGGTTGTGGTGTGTTGTTTACTACGGGTAGAGGAAGCGGTTCACCGTGATAGATCCAAGTGGTATAACTTGTGTCAAACCCGTATTGTGAAATGTGTGACTCAAGAGTTTTGAGAGTATGCGGTTTATTCCAAGCGTTACCACAACGAACACATGGGCAAAGAATCTTTTTTGTGATGGGGTGTAAGAATGGCGCACAATACTCGATGAATGCAAAAAGACCATCTAAAAACTCAGGGGAATTACGGTTGGCTATAGTGGTCCAAGTCTTATCAATTGTCATGACTGCGTTGCAAAAAAACAGTTTCAAATAAATGAACATACATATATATACATATGCAAATAAACACATTCAAACATGAAAAGGCGTAATTATGAACTGTTTTGATTACCTAGTGCAACTATGGAAGGCAATCCTAACCCACTCTTTGAATGCCTCGTCTCATATATGAATGCGTATAACCGATTTACTATTTGAAAAAAATTCGGCAGCATTTCCCCTCAACTCCCCAAATATGTGCATTAAAGACATATTCGTAGGAGTGAAAGGGAAATACTGTTGAATTTCTCTCAAATAGTAAAACAGTTATACGCATCCATATCCTAAATGAGACAAAACATTCAAAAAGCAGTCCCAAACAGGGGACTTTCCGAAATTAATTTCTAATAAATTAATTTCGGACGGGTTTTCTATAGGATGATTAATTCCAGATGGGGGTTGTCCGAAATTAATCACTAAAATCCTAAAAAAAGTCACATAAGTCTAACAATCACAATAGCATACTAACTAAACGACATATTCACAATATCATACTATGTCAATCGATGAATGACATAAACATATATAATAACAACGAAATTATTTTGACAATCACAATAGCATACTAACTAAACGACATATTCACAGTGTTCATTACTTCATATATAACCACACACACTCCAATTATTAACTGATAGAAACAAGAACGTGGAAAAAAGCATGTATCTCACATTCACATATTACCAAACACACTCCAATTACTAACCAAACGCATTTTACTAAAAAAACGCAGCCATCAAAGGAATTAAATTATATACCTAGTTCACGGCTGAAGTAAACGAAGAGAAGAAAAGAGAAAAAGAAGAAAGGCTACTGTCCCGACCCGGCTGTCCGACCCGGCTGTCCCGACCCGGCTGTCCCGCGACAATCTCGTAAAATAAACAACCTAAATTAAATAACCAAACTTAAATTAACCAAAATAATTAATAAAAAAACTTTAACGACGACATTGTCGTCCCAAAATACATTAACACAGTAAAAAAAAAACCTTTAAACTACCTGTACGTGGGGCGGCTGTGGTGGAGCTCGTGTGATAGATGGTTCACGGCGGCTGTGGTGCCATCTACACCAAAAAAAATTTCGGCTCGTCCTACACCAAAACAAATTTACTTGACAAACCAAAATAAAAATAAAACATAACTTTTAAAACAAACAAAAATTAAAAAAAAAAAATACATATACGAAAGAAAAAAAAAATAATATACGGTTAACAAAAAAAAAAAAGAAAAAGAACATACCTTTTAATCAATAAGAAGAAGAATGTGGTATTGAAGGTGGTTGTGGTGGTGTCCAATGTGGTGTTGAAGGTGGTTGCTATGGAGTAGATGGCACCGATCTAACTTTTTTTCTTTTTTTCTTTGTTAAAGGTGGTTGCTATGGTGATAAAGGTGGTTGTGGTGGTGTTGAAGGTGGTCAATTAATCAAGGATTGAAGGTGGTGATGAAGGTGGTGATGATATGCTGCGTTTTTTTTTTTTTTTGGTTAGATAAGGTTTGGTAAAGATTGAGAGAGAAGAAGGGAAGCAGCAGAATATGGTCAATAGTTTGCGATTTGGCACGACAATGTCGTGCCAAATCACCTCCATTAACTTTTTTTTTTTTAATTTTTTTCTGTTTGTCAAAATGGCACGACAATGTCGTGCCAAATGACTACCTCAATTATTATTACTTTTTTCGCGGGTGAGTTTAACTTTGGTGAAAAATTTTGGAGCCAACCTTTGGCACGACATTGTCGTGCCATATTTATTAGTGTATATATATATATATATTTTTTTTTTAATTTTCTATTTAACTTATAAATTAAAAATAATTAATATTAAATAAATTAAAAATAATTTAAATTTGTTATAAATTATTTAAATAAATTAAAAATAATTTCAATTAATTATAAATGAACACATTAAAAATTATTTAAATTAGTTCATAAGAGTCGAGATCCCGGCTATCATTTGTTCCACGACATGACTATAGAGCTCTATACAATGATAACGACATCAACAACGCACATCACATGCAATTCCTAACCATGGGCCAAGTGTTAACCACAATGTCTCACCAGTCGTAAAGCAGTTTATTAACTCGCATGTTTCGTTTGAGTCTGTATGAAACGAGCCGAGATGTTTAACGAATGAGCCGAGATGATATGGTTCTACACGAGATGTCACACGATTGACCCGAGATGACTATAGAGCTCTATACAATGATAACGACATCAACAACGCACATCACATGCAATTCCTAACCATGGGCCAAGTGTTAACCACAATGTCTCACCAGTCGTAAAGCAGTTTATTAACTCGCATGTTTCGTTTGAGTCTCTATGAAACGAGCCGAGATGTTTAACGAATGAGCCGAGATGATATGGTTCTACACGAGATGTCACACGATTGACCCGAGATGACTATAGAGCTCTATACAATGATAACGACATCAACAACGCACATCACATGCAATTTCTAACCATGGGCCAAGTGTTAACCACAATGTCTCACCAGTCGTAAAGCAGTTTATTAACTCGCATGTTTCGTTTGAGTCTGTATGAAACGAGCCGAGATGTTTAACGAATGAGCCGAGATGATATGGTTCTACACGAGATGTCACACGATTGACCCGAGATGACTATAGAGCTCTATACAATGATAACGACATCAACAACGCACATCACATGCAATTCCTAACCATGGGCCAAGTGTTAACCACAATGTCTCACCAGTCGTAAAGCAGTTTATTAACTCGCATGTTTCGTTTGAGTCTGTATGAAACGAGCCGAGATGTTTAACGAATGAGCCGAGATGATATGGTTCTACACGAGATGTCACACGATTGACCCGAGATGACTATAGAGCTCTATACAATGATAACGACATCAACAACGCACATCACATGCAATTCCTAACCATGGGCCAAGTGTTAACCACAATGTCTCACCAGTCGTAAAGCAGTTTATTAACTCGCATGTTTCGTTTGAGTCTGTATGAAACGAGCCGGAGATGTTTAACGAATGAGCCGAGATGATATGGTTCTACACGAGGTGTCACACGATTGACCCGAGATGACTATAGAGCTCTATACAATGATAACGACATCAACAACGCACATCACATGCAATTCCTAACCATGGGCCAAGTGTTAACCACAATGTCTCACCAGTCGTAAAGCAGTTTATTAACTCGCATGTTTCGTTTGAGTCTGTATGAAACGAGCCGAGATGTTTAACGAATGATCCGAGATGATATGGTTCTACACGAGATGTCACACGATTGACCCGAGATGACTATAGAGCTCTATACAATGATAACGACATCAACAACGCACATCACATGCAATTCCTAACCATGGGCCAAGTGTTAACCACAATGTCTCACCAGTCGTAAAGCAGTTTATTAACTCGCATGTTTCGTTTGAGTCTGTATGAAACGAGCCGAGATGTTTAACGAATGAGCCGAGATGATATGGTTCTACACGAGATGTCACACGATTGACCCGAGATGACTATAGAGCTCTATACAATGATAACGACATCAACAACGCACATCACATGCAATTCCTAACCATGGGCCAAGTGTTAACCACAATGTCTCACCAGTCGTAAAGCAGTTTATTAACTCGCATGTTTCGTTTGAGTCTGTATGAAACGAGTCGAGATGTTTAACGAATGAGCCGAGATGATATGGTTCTACACGAGATGTCACACGATTGACCCGAGATGACTATAGAGCTCTATACAATGATAACGACATCAACAACGCACATCACATGCAATTCCTAACCATGGGCCAAGTGTTAACCACAATGTCTCACCAGTCGTAAAGCAGTTTATTAACTCGCATGTTTCGTTTGAGTCTGTATGAAACGAGCCGAGATGTTTAACGAATGAGCCGAGATGATATGGTTCTACACGAGATGTCACACGATTGACCCGAGATGACTATAGAGCTCTATACAATGATAACGACATCAACAACGCACATCACATGCAATTCCTAACCATGGGCCAAGTGTTAACCACAATGTCTCACCAGTCGTAAAGCAGTTTATTAACTCGCATGTTTCGTTTGAGTCTGTATGAAACGAGCCGAGATGTTTAACGAATGAGCCGAGATGATATGGTTCTACACGAGATGTCACACGATTGACCCGAGATGACTATAGAGCTCTATACAATGATAACGACATCAACAACGCACATCACATGAAATTCCTAACCATGGGCCAAGTGTTAACCACAATGTCTCACCAGTCGTAAAGCAGTTTATTAACTCGCATGTTTCGTTTGAGTCTGTATGAAACGAGCCGAGATGTTTAACGAATGAGCCGAGATGATATGGTTCTACACGAGATGTCACACGATTGACCCGAGATGACTATAGAGCTCTATACAATGATAACGACATCAACAACGCACATCACATGCAATTCCTAACCATGGGCCAAGTGTTAACCACAATGTCTCACCAGTCGTAAAGCAGTTTATTAACTCGCATGTTTCGTTTGAGTCTGTATGAAACGAGCCGAGATGTTTAACGAATGAGCCGAGATGATATGGTTCTACACGAGATGTCACACGATTGACCCGAGATGACTATAGAGCTCTATACAATGATAACGACATCAACAACGCACATCACATGCAATTCCTAACCATGGGCCAAGTGTTAACCACAATGTCTCACCAGTCGTAAAGCAGTTTATTAACTCGCACGACTTTGAATGTATATTTTTTTTAAATAAAAGTTCTTAAATTAAATATATTTTTTTAATTTTATAAAAGTATTTAATTATAAATATAAAGTTTTTAATTTTAATTATATATATTAGAAAAGTTTTAATATTTCTTTTAAAATAAAAACTGAATTAAAAAGTTTTTAAACTAAAAAAAAAAAAAAAAAAAAAAAAAAAAAAAAAAAAAAAAAAAAAAACGAATTTTGGGTCGACAATGTCGACCCATAATTTTTTAATAATTATTCTAAAATAAAAAAGCGATTTAAAATTAAAAATAAATATATGGCACGACATTGTCGTGCCATTTTGCATATTAAAAAAGTTTTAATCATTTTTTTTTTGGCGGGTTCTTTTAATTTTGGAAAATTATTTTGGTGGTAAATTATGGCACGACATTGTCGTGCCATATTTCTTCCCCTATATTCTTTTTAAATAAAAACTAATTTAAAAAATTTTTAAATTAAAAAAAAAGTTTATGAAATTTGGCACGACATTGTCGTGCCAAAATGAACGGATGTTTGACTATTTTTTTTGTTGAAAGTTTTGTGGGCCATTGTCAAAATATGGGTCGACAATGTCGACCCAAAGTACTTCCCCGTGCCAAACCTTTCATTTTGGTGTAGTGTAATATGCTCCATCTTAGCATACGATTACACTTTTAAAACTGATTAGTAATGAACAAGAAATAAGTATGTTGGTAACTGCTGGTTAATTTATGGTGCAAGCACGTACCTAATATCCAGATGTTATAAACTAATTATTAGATGGTCTTATGTTATAAACTAGCCTGGAATTAGTTACATAAGATTAAATGGCGTGAGAAAAGTTACAAAGATTAGATGGTCTTTGTCCCAGGTGTTTCACTAGTAGATTTACCATTAATTAATTATATAGTCAGCACAAAATTTTTAATTATTGTGACTGGTAACATAAGTTTTAGTGTTACGTCAGTCTGGTGCTACAAATTGTGTTTGATATGTCTCGGCCAATTTGGCTTCGGAAAATGGGTCAACAACAGCCCATGGCACATTATGTATCCCAACCAGTTGTGACCCAACCTACATCTTATTGGACCAGTCCATAGCAAGCGGCCCACAGGCCTTTGTCAGCCCACAGTTTAAGAAAACAAAATTTATCCTCTTTCAATATTAACAACCACTATCACGTATAATCAGTTTTAGTCTCTCTAATATTTCCTAGCTATTGATACATTTTGTTATTGGTTTGATGTCAGAACCAATTTTTACATCTGAAGTAAAATTGGTACCCACAAATGTTCAAATCAATATCAAATTTTTTCTTAAAAATCACAGCGCTTGAATTTTTTATTTTTTTATTATTTATTTTTATTTTTTGCATGAAACCTATAATGACGCTCACCTTTTCTTTTACATACATGTCGCATGAGTATATTAAATTCTTTATCATCCTGACCTTGACCAAGACATTTCATTCAGAATATACTAACCAATATTAGCAAATAAAATGTAAAGATTATAATAGCAAAAACTTGTATAAGCAATATATAACTAAGATTATCATAAATTCATTTATTATATTTTACTGTTGAGACAGAGATCTACAAACTTCGAACTCAAGATGCTGATATTTTCTAATTTTAATGTCTAACGTACGTGACACGGTGACACGTAAATTGTGAAGAGAAATAGAGAATGTCATCCACAAATTCCTTATCAACTTGAATAAGTCTAAAATTTGATTGATATCACAGAAGACTTTTAAGAATACTTGGGAGCTAGGGAAGACATATAACATTAATTATCCAGTAGCACAACTACCATCACTTGTACATGGTCTATTAACATTAATTATGCAAGCCAAGTAGCACAACTAGCAACACCTGTACATGGTCTATCATCCACACATTCCTTCTCAACTCGACCAAGACAATTTGATTGATAATAACAATTTTTTATGTGTAATCACAAAAGACATTTAGAAGACTTGGGATATGGATGACTACACTTGTCTTGCATATAAAGTAGTTTCAAGTATAATTATAAAATGTAAAATGACGTAAAAAATAAACACATCTTTGAACCATCAAGGTAAGAGTGATGGTGAAGCCATAGATGAACTTAAGAGATGGTTTTATATTGGAGGGGCCGCTGGTTTTCCTACTGGATTTTGGATAGTAGTTGGTGCTTTACTTTTTAACCGCCGTGCGAGACATGCTTTTTTTCAGTGTCAAGATAGCTTGAAAGATTGGGTGTATGTTAAGGTGATGGTGTTCATGGCAAAATGGGCAAGGGTTGAACGTGCGTAGTTGTATATGTTTTTTATGTGTTTTTTTTCATCTGCTTAGTATTGTAATTTCATGCTTCACTTGTATTTTGGAATGGTTTTTAGTACCAGTTATTAATAAAATTGCCACTAACACCATGGGTGGCCATTTCCCCATGCTGTGCTATATACGGCATCTCCATACGTTCATATATTATAAATTATATAATAATATGATGCACGGAACGTGTTTACTAAAATGCTTTACATAGGATTGCAACATACTTGATGATGATAAGGTATCATGGCTTGCTAAAGTGAACAAACATGAACCTTAGCTTTACGATAAGAGATAATGCTTCAAAAGCAACTGTTGGGGGTGTAATACAGGCCAATGTAGGCTATATATTACGTTTGAAATCTAAGTGTGGTGTGAAGACTGTAGCGCTGTTTTAGTCTTGATTAAGAGGCACAAGAAATAAGCTCTCAATGCACCTAAGAAATCTGAATAATGATATCTTTTTTCTTTGTAGACTTTAGTTTTGTTTCTTAATCGCTAAAACAAAAATCATTGGAAATTAAGTCAGCACACTCTGGTTTCTACAATGGAAATGAAGTTAGAATGACATATCACATATTATTAAATATTGGGTTTTAAATTATACACGCAATTAATAATTAGAGTAAATGTCATAAATCGTCCCTGTGGTTTACGGGGTTTAACGAAAATGGTCCTTAAACTTTTTTTCCTGGATCCAGTCCTTGTGGTTTTGACCCGTAACGGGTTTGGTCCCTTGACCAAAATTTGTGTTAGTTTGACTGTGAGATGCATTTTTGGAGGACTAAAATGACGAATATACCCTCATCTTCATCACCTATCTTTAATCATACTCACATAAGTAACCAAAGCTCAATCCCTCTATCCTTCATATCCACAACAACCTTTTCCGCATCCTCAATTTTATCAACCAAAAAATACCCATCAATCATCGCATTATATGTAACCAAATCTGGCTCGATATTTATTCTCTTCATCTCCACAACAAGCCTCTCCACATCCTCCATTTTCAGAACCTGAGCATACCCATCAACAATCGAATTAAACCTGTGTTTGGCAACCCAGATTATTGGAAGATTATGGGGGCTACAACTTTTTTTCACGAAATAATCTATTGTCCAAAAAGTAGTATCGTTTGGCTGCCAAGATTAAGAAAGATTATAGGAAAAATAATCTCTAAAATTAAAAGTTCATCCAACCAGCTTTTCAGAAAGGACTAGAGATTATTTTTTGTATAATTATCATTTTAACCTTCAAAAAACCCACGTTCATTATAAATCATAATAAAACCCTACTTTCACAGCCACAAAACATACGGCCATCAATCTGCTAGTCACGTATTTTCTTTAACCTCTCGCTTCCGGTAAGTTAGTTGATTTACATTATTATAATTGCGTTTTGATAAGAATTGCATGGTACTGGATATTTGTAGAATTGCATGGTAGTGGTTCAATTGCATTTTAATTAGAATTGCATGGTACTGGTTCAATTGCATGGTGTTAAACATGTACATGACAGAGATTTGTCAATTCGGTTTCATATAACTGCAAAAAGAAGTGACAACCGCAAACAACAAGCAAGAAGCTTTCAACCGCAAGCATTCATCTTTACGGAGTTATATTGAAAGATCATTTGGAGTCTTAAAGAAACGATGGAAAATACTTGGTGGAATGCCTAAATTTAGCGTGCAAACTCAGATTGATGTTATTATCGCTACATTTGCTTTACATAACTACATCCGTAATAGCTCACAAGAAGACATGATGTTTACGGTGATGGAGGAAAATCCGGATTATATACCACGAGACGAACTTCACGATGTTCATAGTCATGACACGAACAATGAAAACAATTCTGAAGGAGCATCTAATGAGATGAAGCAGATACGTAACGATATTGCTACTTTAATATGAATCCACATCGTGGATGATAATTTAACATCATTTTAACGTTGTTTGTATTTTTACATGGATTTTCAAGCAATGCTACATATTTATGATTTATATCAATAATTTTATTTACTATTCTTATTCATGTTGGGTTTGTTATTTGTATGTCCAATTACGTCATTTTACACTTTTAATCTACAATTACAGCTAGTTTGCCAAACACTATTAAAAAAAAAAAAAACTACATTTTTAATCTTTTTCAGCACCAGCACTAGCGTCAGCACCAGCACCCGCACCAGCGCTAACACCAGCACCAGCACCAGCACCCGCACCAGCAATTTTTGCCAAACACACCCTAAATGTAACCAAATCCGGCTCGATATTTTTCCCCCTCATCTCCGCAACAAGCCTCTCCACATCCTCCATATTCTAATTCTGAGCATACCCCTCGTCGTTCTATCCACAGCTTTGCTGCTCCTCCTATTTGTTGGAAGTGTAGATTCATGCTCTATGAAGGATTTCGTTTTTTCCCCTTTTTTTATGGGTGTGGATTTGTGATTGTGATAGGTAGATTTTGATGATTGCAAGTTTGGATATAGTTTCGGGTTATTTGAGATCTGGATTTTGGTTGTGTTGGATTTGGGAAGATGAATCTATGATGAAATTTGAGTTTTGGTGTGTGTGACGATTTTGGGTTTTAATGGGTTTTGGTGGGATAAGATTTTTGTCGTTTGTGTATTGTGTGAGAGATGATGGTGACGGTAGCAGTGGTGGGTGTTGGGTGTAGATGGGTTGGGTAGCAGTGGTGGGTGTTGGTGAGGATGGTGTTTGTTCCGCTTTTGTAGGGTGTGGATTTGGTGATTGGTAGGTAGTTTGGTGGTTGGTTGTTTGGTGTAGGATTGGTTTTGGTTGGTTGAGCAGTGTGTGTTGGTTGTGTGTGAGTTGGGATGGTTTTGGTGGATAGAGAGTTGGTTGTTAGTGTGGTGGGTAGCAGTGGTGGGTGTTGTGTGATGTGGTAGATGGGTTGGTGGTAGTAGCGTGGTGGGTGTTTGTGTAGATTGGGAAAGAAGAATTGTAGATGTTTTGTTACATTTTTTTACTTTGAACTAAAGATGTCCTCAAGCACTAACAGAGTTAGTGGTCAAGGGACCAAACCCGTTACGGGTCAAAACCACAGGAACTGGATCCGGGAAAAAAAAGTTTAGGGATCATTTTCGTTAAACCCGGTAAACCACATGGACGATTTATGACATTTACTCTAATAATTAAGTTAAAGCAAGATTTGCTAGATTTTTGAAAATGAGCTAACATTTCCAATCCTTTGAAGAATGAAAATACCCTGTTTTCGAAAAACACCTTGGATCATTCTTTTGAAGCATTAAAATATACACGTTTACGTTGTATATGTAATGGTATAATTAAAAAAGATTTATACAAATATCAGAAAACTACGTTTTATATTATATGGAAAACACCAAAGGCCTTTGGTATGTGATTGGCTCATCAACCCAAAGGTGGGGTGATGCATAATATGTGAGTGAGTTTTTGCCTTTCATAAGAAATATCACATGGAAAAAACAGTTTTACGTTCTGTGCATAAGTGAACGGACTTTAGGACCAAATATTCGGGATTAATCGGTCCTAGGGATAGTCTCATGTTTGGGCTTGTTTGTTCATCTGTAATATTAACCACCACCGGGGTTCCGTATAACAGGTAACAGGAGTACACAAAATGGGACTGGGGACTACTCAGTCATGGAGTCTGCGACTGCTTCACAGACAGGACAAAAAAACAACGTTGGAACCAAAAAGTTAGTATTTGGTCTTGTGGGTTCGGGAAAAAGAACTACAGTCCCTTCTCTATTCCACGAAGAGGAAGATGAGGATGCACAAAAGGATAAAAAGATGCGACCTTTGGTTCCTATAGATTATTCAACCGAAGAATTGCAGGCTGTGAGAGAAACTACTCCGCTTGCACCATCTTCTAATTTGGCTGCAGCTGCTGAATTTGCAAAACCAATTGGACATGCAAATACAAAAGAAGAGAGACCTGATTCAGAAAGGGAACGCAGTAGACGGTCCCATGATAAATCAAGCCATCGAGATAGGGACCGGGAGGAGGTTAACCGATCCAGAGATGAAACAAGAGAGAAAGAGAATGTGAAGACACCAGATAATAAGAAGCTTTTGGATGCAAAACAATTAATTGACACCATTCCAAAAACCAAGGACAAGCTGTTTTCATATCCAATAAATTGGGCAACTTATGACAAGGTTAGTATAGAATTCTTGCTTTATAGTTTACCTATAAATCGATTGATTTGATTATGTCTGATCCCAAATTGGTAAGCTGAAAGGATTGAGCAAAAAGATGAAATGGGTCAAATGGGATAGAAGCCATCCTAAGCTTATTAAAATGCATAAAAACCTTCTAAATCTCTATGTAAATTGAAGTTGAATTATTTTGTTAGTAATATAGGTTTTTGTACTCATATTTACCACACTAGCAACATATAAAATTGAAATTTGTTTTATAAAAGGAGTATTTGTGGGTCCCCTACTTGATCTAACACACACAAAAAAGCTACCTGTTTGACTTGTTTCCAAATTGCTACTCGCCCATTTTCCACTCTTGCTTGCTTAATTGCTAAGTCTTTTTCTATGTATTATAATTGAATGTTGAATATTTTGTAAAACGGCGAACCTAGCTGTACGCATTTAGACATACAAACAGAGTTTTATGTTTCTATTACATAAGTATTATGATTAGTGAGAATTTTTGGTATTCTTAAACTTGTCCTTTTTTGCTTAGGGGGAGATAGTTTAACCGCTAAATACCTTTAGTTAAATATGGCATCTTTTGATTAGATTGGATACTTACACGAGTAATAGCCACTAGGCGTTCTATTTTGAATAAGGTCATATCAATGTGAACTATTTTTCTCCCGATAAGAGAAAGAAGCAAAAACTAGCCAACTAGGTATGACCGTATGACTCCCTCCCCTGTATTTTGCCTAGAGTTCTTTCTTGTTGAGATATGTGTGACATTGCAAAACAATTGTTTCTTTGTGCGTTCGGATAGGTATTTTGTTTGATTAATACAGTATTATTTAACGATCAGATATGTGTATAACAAGGTAAGGATTTTGTATGGGAATACTCAATGACCTTAGGTAGTGTCCATATATTAGATCAGTATGATTTGTAAGTATTGGTTAGTAAGTGTGTCTTTTTTTGTTTTCAGTATAACATTATTTCATGACATTATACAGAATGGATTGCATGAACGGATGAGACCATGGATCTCCAAGAAAATAACCGAGTTTTTGGGTGAGGAAGAGACAACATTAGTATATTATATTGTGTCAAGCACTCAAGAACACGTGACAGCAAATGAGATGTTAGAGCGGCTTCATTCTATTTTGGACGATGAAGCTGAAATGTTTTTGTTAAAGATGTGGAGAATGCTCATTTTTGAAGTCAAGAAAGTGGAGACTGGTCTTGCAGGAAGAGCCAAGGCTTAAATGGTCTCCTTGTTGTCATCATTGTGGTATTATTGTCTTTTGTTATAGCATTAGTACATTTCTTTTCAGTAACATTTTTTTAGACAAGTTTGATAAAAAGTCAAATCTAAATATCAATTTAGCTGACATATCGCCAACATCGTCTTCTGAATAATTTGTTCTAAGATCTTTGAGCGAGTGTCATGTATCCGCAGAAACTATTTCGCTCATCCTGTAGTCCAAAGTTTCATCTTTTTAAATCAAGTGAAGTTTTGTTTCTAATTCTGTATCTGTTCATAACTTACTGGTATGATTGATAATTACTCGGGGTTGCTTGGAAGTAATTGCCTATTCCCATATGGTAGTGCGAATATGCAATAACTTCTAAGTGGTAGATTGCAGTAAGCTTAATGAGATAATTAGCTTGTTATGGAACGAGTTGCATGTTTTTGCTGATTTGAGGATGTGCTAAATATTTGTAGGGGTTTTGCCAAGGCGCCCTTAATGGACGCGCAGAGGCGTAGTTTGCAAAGATACAATTTATACGCAAGTATGGCACTTGTAAATTACATGAATAATGGGAGTTCGATTCTGCCTCAAGCATCTTTCATCAAACATTTTGCTCCTACCCCATTTCATGATAAATATTAAATTAATGTATATGCACGAAATTATAAATATTAAAATGAAAACATGAAATACTATGTAAAATATAAATTGATATAAATAAATAATTAAAAGTTTATGTAAAAAACCGGACCATCCATGGGTATTAGAACTATATAAGTATAAAGATTTTACATAATTTTATAAAATAATTTTATTTAACAATCCCGCATATGCACAATTTTAAAAGCTAGTTCAAAGCAACAAGAAATTTCCTATCTCTAAAAAAAAATCACAAGATAGAAAATGATGTCTAATAAATACAAGTTCGTAAGAGTTTCCCAACGTCTATTTGAGACCATTAACTTTAGTCTTCATCATATTTTCCACAAAATAGGACAAAGTTATTTTGCATACTTTTGAAAAAACAAAAAGATAAGAAATCAATTTAGGACCATCCACTTTAAATTGTTGGACATATATAGCCTCATCACTTAATTTCTATGGCTTTTTCAAATATTGAAAATTTGTAGTAGCAATTAGTTAAGCTATGGCTTTTTCAAACGTGGAGACTTTTCAGTAGCAATTAGTTAAACTTCAAAGCATGAATAATTAAAAAAGAAAGAAAAGCAATAAGATATTTCCAAACTCATCAATAAATATCACGAAATAGAAAAAGATGTCTAATAAATACAAGTTTTTAGGAGTTACGAGTATCCTAACGTTAATTTGGGAGATTTAACTTCAATTCTTTATACTTTACACATAATAATATGACATTTTAACTTCTTCACAATCTCTCACCGCAAGCCCACGACCACAAAAATTAACATCAATCACTGAAAAACGCAATCCACAAAAAGACAAAAAGATTAGCCCTAGCTAAAGGTATTACTCGTCCCCGCTGCTTTACACGGGTAATGTGCTAGTACTTATTAACAACTATACTTATTAGAAGGTATCAATTAATACGACCTAAAAAATCCTAAAAATTATAACAACGCTCACCACAAAAATATAAACAACAATGCGTCAACAAATACGCGCTACAATTTTCTTCAACTCACCGTTTCAGTATTATTTCAATTAACATCATTAACATCCTTTATTCATTATAAAATATTAGTTCAATTCCTAATAGTACCTTTTTGTTTCCTTATAATTATATTTATTATACAACTTAGCCAAAAAATTTATATTTTACTCATGAATCTCCGCCTACTAGATTAATTAACAGTCATTTTTTGGTATATTTTCGATTAGTTAAATTGATTACCTTTTTATCCTATGATGTTCATATCCTGTGATGTTCACGAGTCAGTAAGTTAGTAATTTGCATATTAGTGGGAATTTATTTTGAATTTACTTCAGCTTTTTTTGGCCATTTTTATCGAGACTCCTATATGTGTACGTAGTAATTGAATTATTCTTTAAAGTTTACTGAATCAACATAGTCGAAAACTTTAGAATTTGTTGAGTTAATTTGTAGATGGATCAATATATACTATATGTATTTTATATAGGTGTCCTTTATATCACGTTATGTAGCTTGTTACCTTATGAATGGGTTACTTTATTTGGGTCCATTTATTTGGTTAGCATTTAGAGAGCACGTTGCATTGGTTATGGCATCCCGCGTTATAGCATTTTAGTTTCCTACAGCGGTGCCATGTGCGTTTAGCTCCATCGGTCCCTTGTGTTATAGCTCCATCGCCATGTATAGAACAGAAGTTATCAGGCTTTTTCCCTACTTTTTTGAACGTAAAAGTGGAGTGAGTGAGGCTTTTGGTTGTCTGTTATAGGAATTATTAGAGAAAGTGCCTTTTTGGTTGTGTGTTATAGTAATGTTATAGAATAAAAGTTGATGTGGCAGTGTGTATAACATATTTATAACATTGTATTGGCTCTCTTATATTCATATTTATGTCACATAACAATTCGAGGACCAAAAGATATCACATGTTGGATGAATGGATGTACATGCAATAAGTACAAATTGTAGAGACTTTAGAGTCTTTAGACGTATAGTTTGGGACTTCAATTTTTTTTTCCATGAATATCTGCACCACAAAAATATATATCACATGACAGTTGGAGGACCAAAAGATAACACGTTGGATGAACATGCAATAAGTACAAATTGCAAAGACTTGAGAGTCTTTAGACGTCTAGTTTGGGAGTTCAACATTTATTTCCATGAATTTCTACACCACACAAATTTATATCCGTTCTCATTCAATTATTCCTCTTTATAAGTTTAACACGCGCGTACACGGGGTTTAAAAATTAAATATGACTATAATTAATATCAACAAGAAAATCAATATTAAAATGAAGGCACGACCTCATAAGTTACTATGATGTGAAAAATAAATATATATGATATTGTACATATAACAACGCCGCATAGTTTTTCAATGGTCATATATGCTATTAAACATGCATAATGTTTAGAATATGATATCGATAGTTAAATTTAAATGACATCAACCTTAATATCATGTCAGTTAAACAACATCAAATTATACGTTCAACAAAAATCTATGTAAAATATTAATTGATATAAATAAATAATAAAAAAGTTTATGTAAAAAACGGGACCATGCATGGGTATTAGAACTATATAAGTATAATGATTTTACATAATTTTATAAAATAATTTTATTTAACAATCCCGCATATGCACAATTTTAAAAGTTAGTTCAAAGCAACAAGAAATTTCCTATCTCCTAAAAAAAATCACAAGATAGAAAATGATGTCTAATAAATACAAGTTCGTAAGAGTTTCCTAACGTCTATTTGAGACCATTAACTTTAGTCTTCATCATACAAAATAGGACAAAGTTATTTTGCATACTTTTGAAAAAATGAAAAGATAAGAAATCAATTTAGGACCATCCACTTTAAATTGTTGGACATATATAGCCTCATCACTTAATTTCTATGGCTTTTTCAATTATTGAAAATTTGTAGTAGCAATTAGTTAAGCTATGGCGCTTTCAAATGTAGACTTTTTCAGTAGCAATTAGTCGAACTTCAAAGCATGTATAATTAAAAAAATAAAAAAATAAAAAAAGAAAAAAGAAAATAAAAAATCAAAGCCATAAGATATTTCCAAACTCATCAATAAATATCACGAAATATAAAAGAATATCTAATAAATACAAGTTTTTAGGAGTTACGAGTATCCTAACGTTAATTTGGGAGCTTTAACTTCAATTCTTTATACTTTACACATAATAATATGACATTTTAACTTCATATATATTTTCTTCAACAACTATGCGTCAACAAATACGCGCTACAATTTTCTTCAACTCACCGTTTCAGTATTATTTCAATTAACGTCATTAACATCCTTCATTCATTATAAAATATAAGTTCAATTCCTAATAGTACCTTTTTGTTGCCTTATAATTATATCATTATACAACTTCGCCAAAACATATATATTTTACTCATGAATCTCCGCCTACAAGATTGATTAAAAGTCGTTTTTTGGTATATTTTCGATTAGTTAAATTGTTTACCTTTTTATCCTGTGATGTTCACGAGTCAGTAAGTTAGTAATTTGCATATTAGTGGGAATTTATTTTGAATTTACTTGAGCTTTTTTTGGCCATTTTTATCGAGACTCCTATATATGTGTACGTAGTAATTGAATTATTCTTAAAAGTTTACTGAATCAACATAATTGAAAATTTTAGAATTTGTAGAGTTAATTTGTAGATGGATCAATATATCATTCTCGGAACTATATGTATTTTATATAGGTGCCTTTTATATCACGCTGTCTAGCTTTTTACCATATGAACGGGTTACTTTATTTGGGTCCATTTATTTGGTTAGTATTTAGAGAGCACGTTGCATTGGTTATAGCATCCCGCGTTATAGCTTTTTTGTTTCCTATAGCGGCGCCATGTGCGTTTTAGCTCCACCGGTCCTCTTGCGTTATAGCCCCATCGCCATATATAGAATGGAAGTTATCCGGGTTTTTCCCTTCTTTTTTGAACGTAAAAGTGGAGTGAGTGAGGCTTTTGGTTGTGTGTTATAGGAATTATTAAAGAAAGTGACTTTTTAATTATGTGTTATAGGAATGTTATAGAATAAAAGTTGATGTTACGGAGTGTATAACAAAACATTGTATTGCACCTAACTCTCTTATATTCATATTTATGTCACATAACAATTCGAGGACCAAAAGATATCACATGTTGGATGCACATGCAATAAGTACAAATTGCAAAGACTTTAGAGTCTTTAGACGTATAGTTTGGGACTTCAATTTTTTTTCCATGAATATTTGCACCACAAAAATATATATCACATAACAGTTGGAGGACCAAAAGATAACACGTTGGATGAACATGCAATAAGTACAAATTGCAAAGACTTGAGAGTCTTTAGACGTCTAGTTTGGGACTTCAATTTTATTTCCATGAATTTCTGCACCACACAAATAAATATCCGTTCTCATTCAATTATTCTTTTTTTAAGTCTATATAAAGCTGCATATGGCCATATATGTTGATATAAAATAACATCAATACAAATTATTTTCAACATACATTATGAGCGAAAATATTTGCTTTTACTTTATGCAAACTCATGTTTTGTTTACTTTGTCACTTGTTCTACTATGGTTTAATACCACAACAACCACTTCCCTTGGCGACAAACTGGTTGTAGCCGCAGGAGGAACTACTAATACGTGCATCGATAATGAGAGAGAAGCTCTTCTTGGTTTCAAAGCTCGCCTTCTAGACCCTGATGACCTGCTCTCTACATGGAGACATGAAGAAGAAGAAGATTGTTGTACATGGAGTGGAGTCACTTGCGACAACCAAACAGGTCATGTCACAATGCTTGACATGATGTGCGACTATTATACACGTGTTGGAGGTGAGATTAGCTTTTCATTGCTTAACTTAACCTACTTGAACCATCTAAATCTGTCCTGGTGTTCTTTTCATGGAACAATCCCCCCGTTCATTGGCTCCATGACTCATTTAACTTATCTTGACCTTCATGAAAATGAGTTTATTGGCACCATTCCCATGTCCATTGGTTCCTTGACCGGTCTAACTTATCTTGACCTTCATGAAAATGAGTTTATTGGAACCATTCCCGAGTCCATTGGTAACATGACCAAATTAACAACCATTGACCTTAGTTGGAATAATTTCAGTGGAATCATTCCAAGATCCATTGGTTCATTGACCAAATTAACAAAGCTTGACCTTTCATACAACTCTTTCTCTGGAACCATTCCTCCAGAATTTGGAAACCTCACCAATTTGCTAACTCTAGATCTAAATTCCATCGGTAGTTGTGCAGTTGAAAACTTAGATTGGTTGTCTTCTCTATCTTCTTTAACTGACCTTGGTATGGATGGAACTTCTCTGGCCAAAGAAAATAACTGGGTAAATGTAATTATAGGTCTTCAGTTGAAAACGTTATGGTTAAGCCAATGTGACCTCTCAAAAGTCATGCATCCATATTCTTCAGTTGTCAACTCTTCTTCATCTATTGATACCCTTTATCTCGATAACAACAATCTCAACTCATCAAGTTATCACTGGTTGTGCCCATTAGTTGGCAATAGGCTTAAGGTTTTTCGTGTTTCTGGGAACTCGTTTGATGGGAAACTTTCAGATTTTCTGAACAACTTGTCTCGATGCACATCCCCAAATATGTTAACCATATTGGATGCTTCAAATAACCAATTAACAGGGTCATTGTCTGATGAGATTCAAAACTTTTCATCCCTAAATTGGTTGTACCTAGATTCCAATCAGTTAAATGGAACAATAAGTGACAAACTGTGGCAACTACCCACACTTGAAATTCTGAGCCTATCTTCCAATTCTCTTAGAGGTGTTATCTCTGAAAACATTGGAAAATCAAATCTTAGGTTTGTAAATCTTTCATACAACTCACTCGAAGGAGCACTTTTTACTGATGATGTGTCAAACCTTTCTATGAGTGTAGAGTCTATTGCTTTCAGCTCCAACAAGCTAGGACCTCGTTTCCCCAAATCAATACAAAAAATGAAAAAACTTGTGCATCTTGATCTTTCCAACAATAGCATTTCAGACACAATTCCTACTGAGTACTGGAACCAATGGCGCCCTTCTCAATTGGAGTATTTGGATCTCTCTCTCAACAACATCAGTGGGCCATTACCAGAATCATTATCAAGTCTTAAACTTGAAAAAGTAGATTTGAGTTCCAACAACTTTTATGGTCCGATACCTACTTTTCCAGCACGCACAACTTTTTTAGATCTGTCAAATAACTCATTGACCGGGAAACTTCCGGACAGCCTGAAGAATTTGACGTATCTAAGAGTTCTTAATTTAGGCCACAACACTCTATCAGGATATATTCCTCCCTATGTAGGATGTTTGGGTCAACTCGAGACGTTATCTTTATACAACAACAGCTTCTCTGGAGAATTGCCATTGTCTTTGAAGAACTGCACCAAGTTAAGCTTTTTGAACTTGGGGGCCAACAAATTATATGGTAATATTCCTGTTTGGATTGGTACAAACTTGTCAAGGTTGTTTGCTCTTAGCCTAAAATCAAACAACTTTTCCGGAGCCATCCCTTCAGAAATATGTCAATTAGTAAGTCTTCAAATCTTAGACTTTTCATTTAACAATCTCCATGGAACAATCCCAACTTGTGTGCATAATCTTACTTCCATGGTTCAAAAAGGATTGTCTACAGAACAGAATCAACATCATTATATTAGTAATATTAATGTTGAACAACGCTGGTTTTACACTGTCGACGATAGCTATATTGACAATCTGTTGATTCAATGGCAAGGAAAGGTAAATGAGTTTAGTAGAAATCTGGGGTTGGTGAAGACAATTGATTTATCAACCAACAATCTCACAGGACAAATCCCATACGAGATTACCAATCTGCAGGGATTAGTAGTACTAAACTTGTCACGCAACGCTCTACTTGGAGAGATTCCGAAAGACATTGGTCAAATGACAGAACTTCAAACTTTGGATTTATCCAAAAACAGTTTCTCAGGAGGGTTGCCATCAAGCATGTCTCAGATGAATTTTTTAAATTATCTTGACGTGTCGCATAACAACTTGTCTGGGAGGATTCCGTCTAGTACTCAACTCCAGTCCTTTGAACCATCAAGGTACATTGGAAATGCAGGACTATGTGGACTTCCCCTGACCAAGAATTGTCCCGGAGATAAAGAACCTGAAGTAACACCTGTAGTTGATGAAAGTAAGAGTGATGGCGAAGCTATAGATGAACTTATGAGATGGTTTTATATTGGAGGGGCATCTGGTTTTGTTACTGCATTTTGGATAGTATTTGGCACTTTACTTCTTAACCGCCGTGCGAGACATGCTTTTTTTCAGTGTCAAGATAGCTTGAAAGATTGGGTGTATGTTAAGGTGATGGTGTTCATGGCAAAATGGCGAAGGGTTGAACGTGCATAGTTGTATATGTTTTTTCTGTGTTTTTTTCATCTGCTTAGTATTGTAATTTCATGCTTCACTTGTATTTGGCAATGGTTTTAAGTCCCAGTTTTTTATGTGATATACGACATCTCCATACGTTCATATATTATAAATTGTATAATAATATGATGCACGGAACGTGTTTACTAAAATGCTTTACATAGAATTGCAACATACTTGATGATGTTAAGGTATCATGGCTTGCTAAAGTGAACAAACATGAACCTTTACGATAAGATATCATGCTTCAAAAGCTACTGCTGTTGGGGGTGTAGTACAGGCCAATGTAGGCTATATATTACGTTTGAAATTTAAGTGTGGTGTGAAGACTGTAACGTTGTTTTAGTCTTGATTACGAGGCACATGAAATAAGCCTTTAATGCAAACTAGAAATATGAATAATGATATCCTTTTTGTTAAAAAGCTTGTGGTTTCTACAATGGATTATTAGTCCCTGTTAGGATCATATAGTTCTTGTTCGATCCATTGCTATAACAAGGATCCACATGTTGCTTCCACTAAACATGTACTCAGTTTCGTGTTCTGTTACATACACTCAATAGTAGTGACTCGATCTAATTTTGCTTACAGTTTTATAAATACACCACTAAAGTCTTAGCATACGATTAATATGCTCCATCTTAGTGTAAAAATGCTCTACTTTTAAAACTGATTAGTAATGAACAAGAAATAAGTATGTTGGTAACTGCTGGTTAATTTATGGTGCAAGCACGTACCTAATATCCAGATGTTATAAACTAATTATTAGATGGTCTTATGTTATAAACTAGCCTGGAATTAGTTACATAAGATTAAATGGCGTTAGAAAAGTTACAAAGATTAGATGGTCTTTGTCCAGGTGTTTCACTAGTAGATTTACAATTAATTAATTATATAGTCAGCACAAAAATTTTAATTATTGTGACTGGTAACATATATAGTTTTAGTGTTACGTGGTTACAAATTGTGTTTGATTTGTGTCGGCCAATTTGGCTTCAAAAAATGGGTCAACAACAGCCCATTTCACATTATGTATCCCAACCAGTTGTGACCCAACCTACATCTTATTGGACCGGTCCACTGCAAGCGGCCCAACAGGCCTTTGTCAGCCCACAGTTTAAGAAAACAAAATTTATCCTCTTTCAATATTAACAACCACTATCACGTATATATAAACAGTATAATACTCTGTTCTCAAGATGTTGGGAAGGAAGTAAATGAAGAATCCTCAAAAAAAAATCATGTTCTCTAGTTTTTTTAAGGAAGTAAAAGGAGGGAAAGCACATGAAAGTGAAGTATGACTCTTTGTTTTTTTCATGTTAAACTTTCATCCCATAATTGGGATGTAAGTGAAGTAAAAAGAGTGGGTCCCATTATTAAATAATGTTTGTGACAAAAGTGCCCCTCACCAATTTGTACTTATTGTGTATGTAGAAGGGTATTATAGTAAATGTAAACTCAAAAATATAAAAAGTGACTACATTTACTTCCTCTTACACAATTATTTTAACTACATCTTTTATATAATAAAACAAAACCCCTAGTGGGGACTTTTACATTTCAAAAAAATCAAATCATACCTTATTAAGTAATAATCAAATTATTATTATTATTATTTTCTAAAATATTAAATAAGAAAAGCCTAAATACTTCTAAATTTATCCATATTCTACAAAAAAATGAATGTGATTTGTAATCATTCAATAAAAACTTACAAAAATATATGTGTCAAAATATAAAAAATTAAAACTTGAAAACGGTGGAGCAAGTTTTTCAAAAATTTGGGCTGAAACTTAAAATTCAGTATCATTCCTACTAAATATTTGAAGTCCCAACATTCCCAAATTCCTCCTCCATCAATCAAACTCGATCTCTTATCATTCATTCACGCACAATCATTGACGCAAGAACATCTCCTCCAAATCTAATTAATATTAAAAACCCACTACATTCTTAAATAACCCTAATTCAATACCTCAATCAAAGTACAATGGTTTTGAAGGTCCTGTTATAATAATTAAAACCCGAAATTAAAAATAATAATTTATTTAAATGATTAGAAAAAACCCCGCGCGTGCGCGGGCATTATATCTAGTTTACTTCCTATCACATCATTTTCTTTACTTTGATTTTCTTCCTTTACCTTTCACTCCCAAAAAATACTTGAAAATAGAGTAGTCTCTGTAATATTTCCTAGCTATTGATACATTTTGTTATTGGTTTGATGTCAGAACCAATTTTTACATCTGAAGTAAAATTGGTACCCACAACCTGATTATTTGATTTTAATACCTCAATTCACCACTTTTAAAGCAAATTCAAATACCCTGTTATTTTGGAACTTAGGGACAGGTTATACAATGTTCGTGACAAAAACTGAGCATAGAAAATCACCAAACAAGAAAATGCGACAATTTGCATACATCAAAATTAACCACATTTATCAAGCAAATAGACCTTTACCACCTGCAACAATTCAATTATATAAGATTCTCAATCAAGTTTGCATCGTTCTTAAAAAAGTGTTAAAATTATCTATTTCTAAACTCCCATGTGACATAGGCAGCCACATAGAAAGTTCTAATTTCCATTACAATACAACGCTCCTTCGTCCTAGGACTATATACCATACCATTCAACAGAGATTAACACAGTCACCTCACTCGCTCTTATGAGCAGACTCCAGTTCCCTTTTTGATCAGGTGATAAAAGATCAAGTAGACACCAATGTTATGATGGACCTCAAGGAATTTCCATGTGCAGCAATCATTACATTTTTCCTGCTTGGAGTTGAGGTTCAATCTGAAAGAGAGGAACCCCAATGTTAGATTGGATTGATCAAAGGGCGGCTGAAACCAATGGTCTTCTTCTGGTCATAAAAGAGCAACTATAGTGGCTGCTCTAAGATTCCTCCCCACAATAATTGTTTTTATTAAAATCACGCTCTTTGGTTTCTAACTTTCTATTAGTTGTCTTTCTTTGACTTTGAATGTCAACCATGTGTTTAACAAAATAGTTATACCTGTCAAACACATGATTTACAGAATAGTTATACCTTTATGCGATTACAATTTGCGATGACTCCGATACCACTTCTTTGAATATATAATAGTCAATGTACCTTGTGAAGTGATTCTTTTGCTTCAAAATTACTGATATTCCATTTCAAAATTATTATTTTGACAACTGATGCCAAAGCATGACGACTAATAAAAAACGAATGAAATATAAATAAAATGTCGTTCTTACTTGCTCTTTGAAGTATGCAACAGCTCTTTCAGCACACATTTCCAAACTCCCTCCATTTGGTGGAGGTATACCATAACTACGTCGCCACTCGTGACTTGTTCTTTTTCCATATTTATCTGCAGTTTCCTGCTTATTGAGGCCTTGTAGTTCTCCATACCTGAATGAATAAAAAGAATGAAAGTCTAAGAAAAGCAGAATGCCTAAATAGGAATTTGTACCCTATGGAGAATATAAACTAAGCATAAAAATAACCTGACAAACAAGTTAAGAGATATAATACTAACATTCTTTCGTTTAGTTGCCAAGCTGTAACAACAGGTATACACTGCTTTTTTGTTTCTTCACTAAAAATTTGACTCCAAGCCTTTGCTTGTTCATTTTCGTCATGCATCACAATAGGAACCTACAAACCAGTTAACGAATTTATCAAACTACATGCAGAAAATGAGCATAGTGGTAACATTGTCAGGAAAATTAGAACATAGTGACTAAAACTGTAAAAAGCTATATATCGGTTTTCAGATTATTGATATCAGAAACATTTTGAGTACCTTCTTTCTGCGATGTTGAGTCATGGCGAGCATAGCAGTCATCTGTGCACGAATCAAGGAGGATGTATATATCATGTCGATGGGTATATTGCTTATCCTTTTACCAGCTTCAACGGCTTCCTCCACACCCTTCTTGGTTAAAGGCACATCAACACAGCCCGTGAACAAGTTCTTCTCGTTCCAAAGAGACTCACCATGCCTGATCAAAATCAAAGCAGCTTCACCTGATATATGAATCACATTTATGAATTACGCCACTAAAAATAAACAAATCATTTCGAAACATTATCATTTATACATACAAGGAGTGGTTGGATGTGCGTTAAAGCTATATTCAGGTAAACTGATTATAATTATTATCTTCTTATTTACTTTCAAAATAATCAGATTTGAATAATAAGGACTTGCTGTAAGAAAATTGATTATTGACATAAACGTAAATTCACCAAACCTATTCTGAACTTCGAATGTGAAAAGTGACTGTTAATATAAATATAAATTACCAAACTATCCTTTACTTTAGGTAACTAATAACCTGATTATTTGATTTTAATACCTCAATTCACGATAATCACTTTTAAAAGCACATTCAAATACCCTGTTATTTTGGAACTTAGGGACAGGTTATACAATGTTCGTGACAAAAACTGAGCATAGAAAATCGCCAAACAAGAAAATGTGACAATTTGCATACATCAAAATTAACCACATTTATCAAGCAAACAGACCTTTACCACTGCAACAATTCAATTATATAAGATTCTCAATCAAGTTTGCATCGTTCTTAAAAAAGTGTTAAAATTATCTATTTCAAAACTCCCATGTGACATAGCCACATAGAAAGTTCTAATTTCCATTACAATACAACGCTCCTTCGTCCTAGGACTATATACCATACCATTCAACAGAGATTACACAGTCACCTCACTTGCTCTTATGAGCAGACTCCAGTTCCCTTTTTGATCAGGTGATAAAAGATCAAGTAGACACCAAGATACTAATGACTTGTGGTGGCTAAGAGCTGTCATATAACAAGCTACAGAAACTTAAGCACATCACTAACATACACTGTTAAGAGACAAAAATGTGTCCTGTGTCATTATGCACTTTAAGGTTCTTTGCTTAATCTAGTCCTAAACCCCTAGCCGTAATGCAGTATCTTCCACTCTTGATATGAGACTTGTGATGGTCTCTAAATTTAAACCCCAGAAAAAAACCACCTCACTTACTCGTTTAAGTCAAGATCCAGCTTCCTTTTTCACTGGGTAAAGGTTAAATGGAAACCTGCCTAGCCTAAATGCAAGCAAAATGAACTTCCCATTAACAGGGTACTGGGGTTTGACACTTTGACCTTTTAAAGTATAAAAATGTGAGGTGGGTCAGCTTAAATTGAACCTTTTAAACAATTTTGCCATTTATAACAGATTAACTAAACTTACAGATAAAATGATCTTTCACGCGTCGTAAAGCCACCTTTTCCTCCCATCCAGGCTCTCTGATGCATTCCCTACATAGTGTACAAGCTCTTGGTCTAGTCACGGTGGCCCTCTGCTTACCACCAATATCTTCAATGTCAAATACAGAAAACAATGAGAAGTTAACAATGTATAAATTGCCAAATATGTATGTTAAAAGAACACAAATGGGTAACAATGTGGAAGATGATAATACCTGACATATAATCAAATAGCCTTGGGTCAACCTTTATTAGAAGGTGTCCTAATCGGTGGGCAAGTACTTCATCTTGTACAACGGATGAACTGTATTGAATAAGAACCTTCTCAATGGTCATTGTAGGCACCTGCAGACACACGCTATCCCTTTAAACTCTAGCTATTGTACACATAATACATAGTCTAGACGCACTTTAATAGTATGCTATAAGTACATCCCTTAATTACCAGGGTACTTTATTCCCTGAAGTTCCCATCTGAAACTGCTTATATAGTTATATGCTGCAAATACAACTGTGTATTGCTAATTGCTGGTGTAGTCCAATATAAGCAGATTCCACCAAAACAATCAAAACTGCTTATTTGCTTTGATAAAACACAATAAGCATATAAACACTAGCAAATCCCAAAGTCCAAACACCCGTAAAATGATAAAGCCAAACAGCAATCCATATCAATATAATAAGCTATAAAAACATGTTGTATATGCAAAAGAAGTAAAAAGTACCTCGGATAACGATTACAGGACCTTGACAAGAAGAGAAAGAATTCCTATTTTCTTCATTTTCCAACCAATTATAGCTTTTTTCTCTTTTGAATTGGTTGATGATGTAGAGGATCACTTCTGTTAAAAGATTTCTGTAGATCAGGCTCACGAGTACTTGCAACACCAGGCCAACGAGTACTTAGACCACCAGGTCCATGAGTACCTGGACCACTAGCCTCACGAATACTTGGATCATTAGGCTCACGAATACTTGGATCATTAGTACTCAGCAACATCATGACATTCAGCGTTCTCTCAGGTTGTCTATGCACACACAAACACAAAAAATATGATAACTCCTTGGCCGATTACAAATTCAGCATTCTCATGACATTCAGCATTCTCATCTCAAAGATTATGTTAACTCCTTGGTCAATTACAAACTCATTTTTCTGGATTTTTACATACTTTCGAGGCAAAAGCTAGAAACGTACTACCATACGTTCAAAACAAAGCTCCAAATCATATGGAGCAACGTTACCTTTGCACATTAATTATGTTAGACATTTCATCAAACACCTTTGGTGCAGCTAATTTAACGTTGAGAATTGTTCAAAACCTATGTCAGGCTGTTATTTTGAATCGAAAAACATACCGTATAAGTTTGATAATGCAACAAAACTGCGCTACTTACACAGTTCAACAAACTAAAATTAAAAATAAACAGACTAATTCCACAGCAATTACAACTACGCTACTTACACTCGTAAATCAACTGTCTATCCTAACTATGACTCAGCTCTTATTACAATTGACTAAACAGAACACATCAAATCAGATCACGTGGTAAACACGATCGAGCCTAAACGCATCACAAGCAACTAATCTCAAAATAATCAGCAACTAACATAAATAAGAGGAATTTGTTATTCACAAAAAAACTGAAATCGATGTATTAAGTGAGGAGCTGATGAATTTGTGACGCACGAATCAACCGAGCGAATCCATGAGGAGCGATTGCATTTTAAGTGGGTATTTGGATTTTAAGTGAGAAACGGATTTAATGGAACAGTTAAAACAGATATATCACTCGGGTCGACCCGGAAGATTGTTTGGAAATGGTATTTGGATTTTAAGTGGTATTTGGATCTAAAAAAAAATATTAGGCCCAATCATTCTTGTTTAAAGCATAGTGTGGACTTGTAAAGTTGTAAGTATTTGGCAATATGCTGTTTAAAGCATAGTGGTACATTAAATATTTCAATTTGGCATTGTTACACCAATTCTTTTACTGTATATTTACATCTATTTATACTTATCTTCCACCAATCATTCTTGCCATAATAAAATATTTCAAAATGTATTTAAATTCACTTATACACAACTGATTTTAGTCGGTTATTATTATTAGAGTAAACTAAAAAAATACAACCCTGTGGTTTGGTCAATTTCACACGATACATCCTTCCCAAAAAAGTTGCGCCATACACATCCCTCCGTTAGTAAAAGTCAGACACAATACATCCCTCCGTTAAAAAAAGGACTAACGGTGCAAACCATTTCACCGTTATCTCCTAACGAAAAATTTTTTAAATTCGAAAAAAATTTTAAATTTTTTCGAATTTTTATAAAAAAAAAGTTTCGAATTTAAAAAAAATTTCGAATTTAAAAAAAATTTCGAATTTAAAAAATTTAAATTTTTTTTTTGAATTTTTATAAATTTTTTTGAATTTATATAAATTTTTCGAATTTTTATAAATTTTTTCTAATTTTTATAAATTTTTTGAATTTTTATAAATTTTTCGAATTTATATAAGTTTTTTCGAATTTTTATAAATTTTTTGAATTTTTATAAATTTTTCGAATTTATATAAGTTTTTTCGAATTTTTATAAATTTTTTAAATTTTTATAAATTTTTCGAATTTATATAAGTTTTTTCGAATTTTTATAAATTTTTTGAATTTTTATATATTTTTCGAATTTATATAAGTTTTTTCGAATATTTATAAATTTTTTGAATTTTTATAAATTTTTCAAATTTATATAAGTTTTTTCGAATTTTTTTAAGTTTTTTGAATTTTTATAAATTTTTCGAATTTATATAAGTTTTTTTGAATTCTTATAAATTTTTTGAATTTTTATAAATTTTTCGAATTTATATAAGTTTTTTCGAATTTTTATAAATTTTTTCGAATTTATATAATTTTTTCGAATTTTTATAATTTTTTTTGAATTTTTATAAATTTTTTGAATTTTTATAAATTTTTCGAATTTATATTAGTTTTTTCGAATTTTTATTAATTTTTTGAATTTTTATAAATTTTTTATAATTTATATAAATTTTTTGAATTTTTTTAAATTTTTTCGAATTTTATAAATGATTCGAGTCAGCTGATTAAGTCAATCCTTGAAACCAAACGGACGATCTCGTATTGCGTTAACTGGAATGAAAATAAATGATAGTAAAATTATTTTTCAGTCGTTGACTGATGTATATTTTTACTAATGGATTCATGCATGATAATTATGATGAATTTTATATCTCATTTGCATGAAGTGCTATTACTTTTGTTAAAATTGACGGATGGAAATCTAGAAATATGGGATTTTCATTTCTTTATTTGTTTTGTAAGGAACAGTCGATGAATTTTATGATTCGGTTGTCACTATTATGTGCATAACCATTTATCACCCATCCATTTAAATGTATATATATAGCATTTCGGTGATATTAATGATATATGTTGAGATTCTATAAACCAAGTATTTAATTACTTGAAGAATTCCATGAAATTTGGTTTATAAAGCAAAGACATTTGCTTAGTGTCATAAGGATATGTTGATGCCATGCATTATTGATTAAGAAGACTTTTATATGCATCCACAAGTGGTTAGTTAGTAGCACTTGGTGGGGGTGAAGTCTTAGAATCAAAGAAGCTTGTTTATAACAAGTTTTACTATGGCATGTTGTCATAATATGGTTTTTTCAAACAAGAAAAAATATATAAAGGAATGTTAATAAACAAATCATAAAGGCTAATTCCTTGGTAATAATAATTGTACAACGACAATGTCAAGTCGTCAATTATGTTTACATGTCAATCCCCAAAGTATTGGACTTAGCCATATGAAATTCAATCAGTTTGTAAAGATAGAGTGATCACCATGAGTGTCTTACTGTCTAGTAAGATCTTATCATGCCAAAACTGATTGAAAATTGTGAGGGATGGGACTCAAGCCCACCTATAAGTAGTCACCCATGGTGGAACCTTGACTTAACGCTTGATACTTCACCAAATCTTTAGATCAAGCAAAAGTACATCATCCGAACGTGACTGAAGTTTTGCAAACATTATAAACTTCATCCCAGGGTTAGCAAAACTTGGAACTGTAATGTAAGTAAGGCTGAATACAATTCTTAATGGACTTATAACACAATTGTGTTGGATTGTTTTAAGTTACGGGAACAATCTTGATAAGGTCCACCTATCTTAATGTGGAAGTGAGGCCGCTTCCTATGAGTACAAGGGTTTGGCTCTAAAGCATTATGAGAAACCAATATAAGACCCATGGCCAGTTAAAGAGTCGGCACAAAGTGGATTGAATGAACGAGAGGAAGGACATGCGTGAAGCGTTTCCGTTTAACATAACAAGGAAGATGGTTCAATGGCTTTGGTCCAACCATTCTTACCCTAGTAAAGCTTGAGCGCTTTTACTACGTAAAGATTCAAGGTGTAATATTCCATCTTTACTTATGCATAACACCCCGGGGATTTCTGAATCGGGTTAGGTCTTATGTGTCGTTTTCAAAACCTATGTCTATTTTGAAAATGGTGGGGGATTGTTGGGTAATTATTTTCAAAAGATACATTAGTCATTTGGGTTGAATCTTAGGATGGAAAAGAGAGTTTGTTGTGTTTTGGTCTTTGCCACGAAATGGCAATTAGCGACAGTTTTTCTGTCACAAAACCGTCGCTAATGAACCATCAGACGCCCCTATTCGTCAAAGGTGGCGGTTATTTATGTTAAAAATGCATCATTGAGCGAACCATCACGACTGTTTGAACCAGTGGCAGTTAGCGACGGTTATTCTGTCGCTAAGTCGTCGCTAAACCGTCACTAATTGCACCTTTTAGTGAACCATTGTGACTGTTTGAACAGTCACGTTTCTGCCTATATATATCAGCAACATTCAGGCCATTTCTGGATATTCCAACCACGAAAATCACACAATAAAACCTCTCTTTCTTTGCCCAGTTGCTATATGTTATATTGCTATAGAAATATAACTTATAGTGTCTTGAAATCCTCGATAACTCGGTAGTTCATCCGGATTATCACCACCATCGTGTAGTGTTGATAATTGCTACATACGTTGCTTCATTGTATCTTGGGAGGCAATTCGTCGGTAACCCATAACACGATTGTTCAAAAGAACGGTGGGGGCGAAATTGCTTTAAGGAAAGAGATTACTCGCCTTGAAGGAACAAGTAGTAGCATAAAACTTCATATTACAAAACCATCATTCTAAACCCCGGAAACAACAATATTCGGGCTTAATCGGTCCTAGGGATAGTCTCATGTTTGGGCTTGTTTGTTTATCTGTATTATTAACCACCATCGGGGTTCCGTATAACAGGTAACAGGAGTACACAAAATGGGACTGGTGACGACTCAGTCATGGAGTCTGCGACTGCTTCACAGACAGGACAAAACAACACCGTTGGAACCAAAAAGTTAGGATTTGGTCTTGTGGGTTCGGGAAAAAGAACTACAGTCCCTTCTCTATTCCACGAAGAGGAAGAGAGGATGCACAAAAGGATAAAAAGATGCGACCTTTGGTTCCTATAGATTATTCAACCGAAGAATTGCACGCTGTGAGAGAAACTACTCCGCTTGCACCATCTTCTAATTTGGCTGCAGCTGCTGAATTTGCAAAACGAATTGGACATGCAAATACAAAAGAAGAGAGACCTGATTCAGAAAGGGAACGCAGTAGACGGTCCCATGATAAATCAAGCCATCGAGATAGGGACCGGGAGGAGACTAACCGATCCAGAGATGAAACAAGAGAGAAAGAGAATGTGAAGACACCAGATAATAAGAAGCTTTTGGATGCAAAACAATTAATTGACACCATTCCAAAAACCTAGGACGAGTTGTTTTCGTATCCAATAAATTGGGCAGCTTATGACAAGGTTAGTATAGAATTCTTGCTTTATAGTTTACTTATAAATCGATTGATTTGATTATGTCTGATCCCAAATTGGTAAGCTGAAAGGATAGAGCAAAAAGATGAAATGGGTCAAATGGTATAGAAGCCATCATAAGCTTATTAAAATGCATAAAAACCTTCTAAATCTCTATGTAAATTGAAGTTGAATTATTTTGTTAGTAATATAGGTTTTTGTACTCATATTTACCACACTAGCAACATATAAAATTGAAATTTGTTTTATAAAAGGAGTGTTTGTGGGTCCCCTACTTGATCTAACACACACAAAAAAAATACTGTTTGACTTGTTTCCAAATTCCTACTCGCCCATTTTCCACTCTTGCTTGCTTAATTGCCAAGTCTTTTTCTATGTATTATAATTGAATGTTGAATATTTTGTAAAACGGCGAACCTAGCTGTATGCATTTAGACATACAAACACAGAGTTTTATGTTTCTATTACATAAGTATTATGATTGGTGAGAACTTTTGGTATTCTTAAACTTGGTCTTTGTTTCATAGTTGGAAATGGTTTAACTGCTCAATACTTTTAGTTAAATATGGCATCTTTTGATTAGATTGGATACTTACACGAGTAATAGCCACTAGGCGTACTATTTTGAATAAGGTCATATCAATGTGAACTATATTTCTCCCCATGAAAGAAAGAAGCAAAAACTAGCCAACTAGGTATGACTCCCTCCCCTGTATTTTACCTAGAGTTCTTTCTTGTTGAGATATGTGTAAAACAATTGTTTTTTCTATGGGTTTGGATAGGTTTTTTATTCGATTAATATAGTATTATTTAACGATCAGATATGTTTATGAGAACAACAATGGAGAAATGAAATAAAAATGGAGGGAAAACGGTTTATTGAATTGTTAGTTACAAATGAGAGTGAAGAGAGTATTTGTAAAGTTGTTACAACATTTCAGCTTTTACAATAGTAGTCCTTCTATTTATAATATTTACAATATAAGACCCCAATGTCTATGAGTTTGCACACTCCCCCTCAAGTGGAGAGTGGGAAGGAACTAACACTCCCAACTTGCTCAAAAGCTTGTTATGCTGGTCCACTGTGACAACTTTGGTGAACACATCAGCAACTTGAGACTTGGTGTTGACATAGGATGGATTGATCTTGCCTGCCTTCAATTGGTCTCTCACATAATGACAATCCACCTCTATATGCTTAGTTCTAGCATGAAAGACAGGGTTTGGTGCTATGTACAAGGCTGCTTGATATCACAAAACAAATCAACAGGCTGTAGATCTTTGATGCCCAAGTCCTTAAACAAATTCACCAACCATGTAACTTCACAACAGGTAAGAGCCATTGCCCTGTACTCTGCTTCAGCAGATGACCTGGACACCACAACTTGTTTTTTAGATTTCCAAGAGACTGGTGAGTCACCTAACAAGATAGTTGACCTCCTAGTCATGGGACAGCTGGCCCAATCTGAATCACAATATGCCTTAAGCTCAACTGCAGAATCTTTGGCAAGAAGAATACCCTGACCTGGAGCTTGCAACAAGTACCTTAATAAGTGTTTTACAGCCTGCATATGTACAGAAGTTGGGCTCTGCATAAGTTGAATTAAGAGTTGAACAATGTAACAGATGTCAGGTCTTGTTACAATCAAATATATGAGTTTGCCTATAAACTTCCTATAAACTTCAGGATCATGTAAAGGTGAGCCAACATCAGCTTGAAGCTTCAAATTAGGATCCATAGGTAATTTATAAGGCTTACTATGCAGAACTCCACCTTCTTGAAGCAACTCCATTGCATACTTTTGCTGAGAAATGAAGATGCCTTGATCTAACTTAGAAACCTCAAGACCCAAAAAGTAACTTAGATCACCCAAATCTTTCATATGAAAAGTAGTACTTAGCTGTGTCTTGAGTGATTGAATTTCTGAGTCATCATTGCCAGTTATCAATAAGTCATCAACATAAACAAGAATTGTTGTGAACTTTTGACCATCCTTCTTTGTGAACAATGAATAGTCTGTTTTAGATTGTATGAAACCAAAGGAAATCAAAGCAGAGGACAATTTAGAGAACCATTGCCTTGGTGCTTGTTTAAGCCCATACAAGGACTTTTTGAGCTTGCACACCAGCTGCTTATCAACTTGAGTAGAAGTCTGAATTGACTCCCCCTCACCAGCATAACCCAAAGGAACTCTCATATAAACTTCTTCCATCAAATCACCATGAAGAAAAGCATTAGACACATCCATTTGACAAGTTTTCCAGCTATTAGCATCATGAAATGGAGTGCCTGTATTCGCACTGAGCTTGGTATTTGTATCCACGGGAGTTGCGACTGGGTTGCAAGTTTGCATACCTGCACGAGAGATGATGTCAGCGGCATAAGAATTTTGAGAGAGAAACATAGTGTTGCGAGCACGAGTGACCGAAATCCCAAGAAAATAACTGAGTGGACCAAGGTTTTTCATTGCAAATTCAGCAGCTAGTTTGGCCATGAGCTGTTGGCGAAGCTGCGAAGAAGACGTGACAAGAAGGATGTCATCCACATATAGAAGAAGATATGCAGTGTCGCGTCCCTGATGAAGAATGAATAGAGAAGCATCACATCGACTATGTTGAAAACCCAGTGTGAGAACATAATCAGTGAACCGTTGATACCAAGCCCGTGGTGCCTGTTTAAGACCATAGAGGGACTTTTTCAGAGAGCACACATAGTCCGGAAAATTTTTGTCACGAAAACCCATGGGTTGATACATATACACCGTTTCATTTAAATTCCCATGTAAGAATGCGTTAGTAACGTCCAACTGATGAACTGCCCAACCCTGTGACAGAGCAATAGAAAGAACCGTACGAATAGTAGCGGGTTTAACCACCGGGCTAAATGTTTCGCCGCAATCGACCCCAACTTGTTGTAACCTGCCATCACACACTAACCTTGCCTTGTAGCGTTCCAACGTACCATCCGACCTGAATTTGTGTTTAAAGAGCCACATGCTTCGGATGACATTCATTTTTGGGTGGCGAGGGACGAGCTCCCAAGTACTGTTTCTAATAAGTGCCTGGTATTTTGTAGTCATGGCAGAGTGCCATTTCGGTATAGTTAATGCATCGGCTGGGTTATTGGGAATTGGAATGATGGACGAGGTGGTAGTGGAAGTGTGTAGGTTAAATGGTTGTTTGGGTTTGTAAATCCCACTCATGGAACGAGTGTGGATTGTACGGGTTTGATGGGTCGAGGTAGTCGGCTGAGATGTGGCTGATGTGGTGGTGTGGGACGGAGGTTGGTTGGGGTGGCTGTTGGTCGGTTGGGGAGGCGGTGATGGAATTGGGTCAGGTGGATGGGCCGTGGGGACAGTTGGGCCGTGGGGAGTGTGCATAGTCGGTTGGGAGGCCTGGGTAGGAGGTGGGCTGTTGAAAGGTGGAGTGTTTGGGCCAGGAGTTGGGCCATTTGTGGACGGCGGGGAACTGGGAAAATTCGGTGGTGTGGTTGGTGAGATTTGTTGGACATGGGGCTAAAGGTGGGGTGGGAACGATTCAGTAAGGAAATCGTAGGATGGTGGTGGGGTGATGGTGCTAGCGAATGGAAAAATGGTTTCATCAAATGCGACATGGCGTGAGATGATGATTTGTTTTGATTCAAGGTGCAGGCATTTATACCCTCGATGATTTGGAGGGTAGCCGAGGAAGACACACGGTTTTGAGCGATGGTCAAGCTTGCGGATGGTGGTGGATGGGGTGAGTGGGTAGAAAAGGCAACCGAACACTCTTAGGTGATCGTATGTAGGTGAGGTTAGGTAAAGGAGCTCTGTAGGTGTTTTGTTTTTGGTTTGTTTTGTGGGTAGGATGTTTAAGAGGTAGGTCGCGGTTTCCAAGGCATGATGCCAGTAGGTGATGGGAAGAGAAGCATGGGCTAAAAGTGTTCGCACCATGTTATTGATTGTACGGATTTTCCTTTCGGCTTTTCCGTTTTGGGAAGAAGTGTGGGGACAAGAGAGGCGGTGTACCGAATACCGTTTGCTTGGAAGAAGGTTTGAAAAGATGTGTTAACGTATTCACGGCCATTATCACATTGGAACGTTTTAATTGTACGTTCAAATTGAGTTTTGATTTCTTTAGCAAATTGAGAAAATATTGCAAAGGTTTGTGATTTATGAGATATAGGGTATGTCCAAAGAAAGTTAGAATGGTCATCTAAAAATAAGATGTAATATTTATGTCCTCCGGCACTAAGTACCGGTGATGTCCATAGATCACTGTGTATGATGTCAAAAGGTTGCAAAGTATGTGAAGTAGATGAAAAGAAAGGCAAACGAGTACTTTTTCCATAAACATACGACTGGCATACATTATTATTGAATTTATTAAAAACAATAGAACTAGAAGTTTTTAAAGACTGTAAAGTAGGTTGTCCCGTGTGTCCAAGACGTTGATGCCAGAGTGAGGAAGAGATAGCAGCAAAAGCAGATGGTGTAGGTGAGCCGGATCCAAGTACCAGGGGGTACAGATCACCGCTGCTGTTGCACCGGAGGAGTGGGGTCTTGGTCTTGTAGTCCTTCACAAGAAAACCAAATTCGTCAAATTCAATAGAAACGGAATTATCTCTAGTGAATCTACGGACAGAAATAAGGTTCTTTAAAAGTTTAGGTGAGTAGAGGACGTTTTTAAGGATAAAGGGTGGGAATGGTTTGGGTAGGTATTTGGTGCCCTGTCCTAATACCGGAATGGTGTCGCCATTACCTACAACTGCCAACAACTCCATATTACCAACTGCCAACAAGGATCTCACAATTACCATTTTGGCAACTGGAGCAAAAGTCTCCTTATAATCAACTCCAAATTGTTGTCTATTGCCCTGTACAACCAATCTTGCCTTTTTTTCTATCCTCAGTACCATCAGCCTTGAATTTTGTCTTAAATAGCCAATGACATCCAATAGCAGTCTTTCCTTTTGGCAGAATTGTAAGTTCCCATGTGCCATTTTCCTCTAAAGCTCTCAATTCACAATCCATAGCTTTACACCAACCAGGATCCTTAACAGCTTCTTTAAAATTCACAGGGTCTTGTTGAGCTAAGAGTGCAACCAAAAATGCTTGAAACTCAGGAACAAGGGGTGTTTGGGATACCAGGTTTGCCTTAGGTGTATGAGTTAAAACAAAATCTTTCAGTTTATAAGGTCTAACAGTTTGTCTAGTAGATCTTCTAGGTGGTTGGGATGATGGTGGTACAGGTTGAGAAGTAGAAGGAACTGATTTAGTTGGAACAGTTGTATCTCGTATAGCAGACTCGGTGTTTGGCATAGTTGACTGAGTGTTTGGTACAGGGTTCAAAACAGGAGTTTGAGTCAATTCTTCATCACAAAATGTATTAGAAAACTGACAAGGCAAAGTAGTTGGCATAGGAGACAAGAACTGATCAATGCTACCAGAAGAATAGGGAAACACATGCTCATAAAAGGTGGCATCTCTTGATTATACGTGTGGTATTGTTGGTTCATCTAATGGTCTAGTATGCGTACGTTTCAATACTGAACTTTTAGTCGTTAATCCATCAACTCACGAGCTGATAAAACTAAAAAGTCTCCCCAAATTCCCTTTCCATGTACCTTTTCCTTCCATGGGTTTTGGCTACGATTCATCCATAGATGATTACAAGGTTGTTATTGGGTTCATAAATACTGGTACTTATAAATATCGTTTTCTAGTCTTAACATTGAGATTAAACGTTTGGAAATCAGTTCCTGTAGAATTGGACTATGAGCATATGTACAAGCATGGTTTCTTATGCAATGGGGCGATTCACTGGTTAGGGATTGAGGAAAACAATACGTACCACCCATTCATTGTTTCTTTTGATCTATCCAAGGAAGTTTTTAAGGAATTCCCCAACCCCGTACTGTTAGATAATTTTCCTCCATACAACAGACTAGGGGCTATAAAAGACCGTTTATGCTTCTTTTGTGGTAATTCAATGTATAATTTTAAGTTATGGGTAATGAATAACTACAATGTACAAGAGTCAGAGTCGATATGGGAACAAATGTTACCGCCACCGCCTTATGATGATTGTCCACACCAAACCAAGATGAATTACATTCCACCCAAGAGTTTATCTGGTCATATTCATATATGGATGTTAGAAGAATCTTCAAGTGCTCATGTACTTGTGCAAAGAGTTAAATCTCCTTATGGTAACATTGATCATATCTGGTTATCCACAATTTCGGAATGTAATTATAAACATAATGAACATGTATTTGTTGAGAGCCTTGTATCTCCCGTGGTATGGGTAATGACAATGGTAATTGTAATGAGGGGAGAGGGACGATGGCAATGGTGTTGGAATATTAGAATCATAAAACTATAAACTAATAACCATAACATCAAAGCACACGCAGCGGAATAAACAAGATCATATAAACATGTAATTAATTAACTAATGTAAAAGGGATGCGTACCTTTAGGTTTCTAGCAAGAACAAGAAACCACGTGATCACCAAGAACAATATAAACCCTAAATTGGGTTTAATGGAAATCGACTAACACCTAAGTCGATTGGGGAAAAAACAACAAGCTAAAGCAAGCTTGTACTCCGTTCTTGTACACACGTAATACTAGCGTTTCAATGGGAAAAGCTAGGTTCTAATTCACAAACTAAACCAAACACTTGAAGTATTATTAGGATCGAAAAACCTAGGTGATAGGGGTGTTCGATCGGCAATACTAGAGGAAAGAGGAAGAGAAATTTGGCTAGCTTGGAATTAGGATTAGGGAATAACCAATACAATGGGATTGTATTTATAGGCAACCAATTCCTTCCTCTCCAAGCTACAAAACCGACTTCCCTAACCCTAAGGGTGGGTTCGGTCGATCTAAGCCCAAGCAAGGGTTTCTAGATCCTTCTTGGCCTCTCTTTCATAATTAGTCCTTTAACGAGCGTTATCTAACCCCGTTAAGTACTAACAACCGTTAAGTTATTCGTTTGTGAAATGAATAAATAAATCATAAACTCTAACAGCTCCCGAAGTCTCGTGTTCGAAACCGGACATACGAATATTAATTATTATCCATAAACTCTAACAGCTCCCACTTGGATATTCATTAATATTGTAATGACATGGGCTAGTCTAGCTTAACAGCCCCAATGCCCCCAGATCGACTCGAGTATGGTTTTCCTGGAAAAACCACGTGATGATTATATCATCATACTTATCCCTTTGTTACTAATACCGCGTTAATATGGATATGGATCTAGGTCATTCCATAATTAACAATTAAGTTTCTCGTTTATACATAATTGATCAAGATTACCAAATCATCTGAACGTCTTTCAGATAGCCTTTGGGCGTGCACGCAAACATCTTGTCAACTCTACGAATGGCCAAGCAGTATTACACTTCAAAACAAATTTGAAGGAACAAATCCTTTATTGACTACGAGCATAACCCTCGAACTTTGCATCACCTCCGAAAATAGCCCTTATAACTACCAGTTACGGATAGCGTTAGACTACCTTACAGAAAATGAGCTACATCCTCGGCAGTTATCTGATATCTCATGTCTGAGGATAAATATTCATGATTTACTTAATGACTATGATCCATAAAGTATAATCATGTGATTGGGATAAATCCTATATTTAATTTATCCAATATTGAATATCATGTGATATTGGTTTCTCAACCTTACAGTACATTCTACCAATCCTCACATTTGTCTTTATTTAATGATATACCCATATCATTAATCGACAACGGACTATTTAGAATAATTTAAATTATCCACGGATTTAAACATGCAAATATAGGATACAATATTAACAAATGATAATAAACGTTATCCGCACTTTATTTCATTAAAATAATATTGTTTATACATCCCTTATCAAATACACTAATCCAATAGATTTACATGAAACTACTGGCTAAACGAAGACCAATACCATTAGCATGTTGAGTAAACTTTTCCTTAGGTAATGCCTTTGTAAAAGGATCAGCCAGATTGTCATCTATGTGAACTTTGAGTACATTTATTTCACCTTGTTTGACTTGTTCTCGAACATAGTGATATTTTCTACGAAAATGTCTGGCGCCTTTCATAACTCCAGGTTCATTGGTGAATGTGATTGCGGCAGAGTTGTCACAATACACATTTATCGGTAATTCAATAGACAGCATCACTCCAAGATCCGAAATGAATTTCCTTATCTAAACAGCTTCCATAGCCGCTTCCGATGCAGCAATATACTCAGCTTCTGTAGCAGACATGGCCGTGGTACTCTGCTTCTTACTCTTCCAGTCTACAGCTCCTCCATTGATGACAAAAACGTAACCCGTCTGAGACTTCGTATCATCTTTATCAGTCTGAAAGGACGCATCGCAGAAACCTGTAACATTCAGTTCTGCGTCTGGATTTCCCCCGTAAACAAGAAACATATCTTTAGTATTCCTTAAATACTTAAGAATGTTCTTAACAGCATGCCAGTGATCTTTCCCTGGGTTCTGCTGATAACGACTGGTTAAATTTTGTGCGAACGCCACATCTGGCCTTGTGCATCTTACAGCATACATGATAGATCCTACTGCCGAAGCATATGGAACTTTCTTCATGTATTCCACCTCTTCAGGTGTTGAGGCACATAGTTCGCTGCTTAAGCCATGTTCAACTTGCATGGGCAAATATCCCTTCTTGGAATTTTGCATATTGAATCTCTTCAATATTTTATCCATGTAAGCACTTTGGCTTAATCCAATCAACCGCTTAGATATGTCCCTATAGATCTTGATTCCAAGGATGTAAGCTGCTTCTCCTAAATCCTTCATAGAAAAACAATTACCAAGATAATCCTTAACTTCAATAAGAATTGGTATGTCATTTCCCATGATTAATATGTCATCGACATATAGAATTAGGAAAGTAGTGTCACTCCCACTAACTTTGTGGTATACACATGGCTCATCGAAATTTTGAGTAAATCCAAACTTCTTGATTTCCTCGTCAAATTTCTTATTCCATTGCCTAGATGCTTGCTTCAATCCATAAATGGATCTTTGAAGCTTGCATACCCGCTCAGGAAAATCTGGATTCACAAACCCTTCAGGCTGCGCCATATAGATGTCTTCATCTAGGTGATCATTGAGGAAGGCGGTTTTGACATCCATCTGCCAAATCTCATATTCATAGCAAGCAGCTATGGCTATAAGAATCCTAATAGCTCTAATATCGGCTACAGGAAAAAAGGTCTCCTCATAGTCAATACCGTATGTTTGGGTAAAGCCTTTAGCAACCAAACGAGCTTTGTAGGTGTGTACGTTGCCATCCATGTCCGTTTTATTTTTGAAGGGCCACTTACTCCCAACTACCTTAGCATTGGGAGGAAGGTATACTTCAATCCAGACATTATTGTCTCTCACGGATTGCATCTCCCCATTCATAGCAAGTTGCCATTTCTCCTTTTCAGGACTACTTATGGCAGCCCTATAACTAGTAGGTTCATCTAGATCCCCTAGTATAGTTTCCTCACACTCTACGTTTAAACATAGACGTTCGGGAGCTTTTAAAGATCTTGTAGATCTCCGAATGGGTACCACTTCAACTTCAGGTGGAGGACCTAAACTTTCAGGTTCCACAGGAAGTGTGTTAGTGCTTTCCGAATGTGACGTATCTTCTTGATCATTTTCAAGATCATATACTCTCCCACTGAATTCTTGAGACAGAAAACTCTCCTCAAGGAATTCGTCATACCTAACCACAATGACTTTATTTTCTGGTGGGAAGTAAAAATAGTAACCCCTTGTTTCCTTAGGGTATCATACAAAGATACACTTAACAGATCTTTGTTGGAGTTTATCCGGTGAGTCACTTTTAACAAATGCCTCACAACCCCAGATCTTTAAGTAAGACAAGTTGGGAGCTTTTCCAGTCCATAGTTCATATGGAGTCTTATCAACCTTCTTAGTTGGAACCATATTTAATATGCGAACAGCACTTTCAAGAGCATAGTCCCAAAAGGATAAGGGAAGAGTTGCCAGATTAAACATAGATCGTACCATATCAAGCAATGTACGATTTCTCCTTTCAGATACTCCATTTTGCTGTGGAGTTAAGGAGATGTGAGTTGTTGGACAATGCCACACTCAGCTAGATAATCCTTGAACTCTTGGCTTAAATACTCATCACCACGATCGGATCGAAGAGCCTTAATCTTCTTACCGAGTTGTAATTCCACTTCACTTTTAAAAACCTTGAATGTCTCAAAGACTTCATGTTTATGTTTAAGTAAATAAACATAACCATAACGACTATAGTCATCCGTGAAGGTTAGGAAGTAGGTAGCACCGCGTTTTGACACATGTCTAAGTGGACCACACACATCCGTGTGTATCAATCCAAGTAGATCCGAAGCCTTTTCCATATTGCTATGGAAAGGTTTCTTTGTCATCTTTCCAGATATGCAAGATTCGCATTTATCAACTGAATCATCATTGATATGTTGCAAAAGCCTATCTTGTTGCATTTCCATGTGTTTCTTGCCTATATGAGCAAGACGACAGTGCCAAAGGTAAGACGAATTCAAGTTAGACTTGATTCTCTTATTGCCAATGCTATACATAGAATTATTTCCATTGGATACATGATTTTCCATATCTATTTCAAACACACCATTTAATGGAATTGCATTAAAGTAAAAAACAGAATTTAAAGAAACAGAAATTCTATTATTATTAAATGCGTGTTCAAAACCATTATCCAACAATAAAGAAACTGAAACAACACCTCTAACAATAGACGGTGCGTAATGACAATTGTTCAATACTAAAATTAAACTCGAAGGTAAAACCAAATCAAATGTCCCTATGGCTTCTACTGCTGCACGTATCCCATTGCCCACGTACAAGTAGCATTCTCCATAGTTAAGTTTCTTCACTCCTCTAAGCCCCTGCGATGTATTACAAATGTGAGTACCACATCATGTATCATATATCCAGGCATTTTGCTTACGAGGAAAGGAAAATAATTCAACCATAAAAATACCTGAAGTGCTTGTGCCCTTGGCATTTTTATTCTTGCGACACTCCTCAAGCAGCAATGGACAGTCCCTCTTTCAATGTCTAGGAGTGTTGCAGTGGTGACAAGCAGCCGTATTCTTCTTGGGATAATCCTTCTTCACAGGAGGATTCTGCTTCTTGAGCTTCTACTGATGGATCATGACCTGTTTTCCTTTGTCAGCTTTGCCTTTGCTCTTCTTGTTCACATGCTGCGGTTTATTGGGCTTAGTAACCCTACCACCTCTTATTGCCATAACAGCAGGTGTAGGTGCCTTCTTTGAGAGTCCCTTCTCAAAGTCGATAAGCATTGCATGCAAATCACTTATCGTCTTCCCCGTGCAATGCATATTAAAGTTGCGCACAAACTCAGCAAAGTCCTCGTTAAGAGAACGATTGATGAGGCCAACTTGTACATCCTGCACATACCCGCATCCGAGTGTTTCCAATTGGTCAAGATATCCTTTCATCTCCAATACATGGGCACTCACGGGCTTTCCAGCTTCCTGCTTACACTTGGCAATAGAGTCAATCAAGTCATACAACTCTGCCATGGGTGGATTCTCAAACATGCGTTTGAGCTATTTATCATGTCTATCGGGCCATAATTCTCAAATTGCTTTTGCAATTGAGTATCCATCCCCGATAGCATGAGACAAGCCACGTCATTGTGTATCTCATAACTGTCATTATACTCTTTAAGTATTTCATTAGAAGAGTTAGTAGGAGGAGCTGTAGGAAGAGGCATACTAAGATAATCAAATCTTTTGGCAATTCTTAGGGTAATCCTCAAAGAACGGTACCAATCATTGAAATTTTTAGTCCCAGTCAACTTCTCTCTTTCAACCATTTGTTTGAAAGCAGAGATCATGTTAACCATGTTGTTGTTTTCGGGTTAGGCCATTTCTACAGAAAAAAGTTCAAAAGTTAGTACTTTCGATAATAAACTTTTCAAGAAAATTAAACACCCATGGTAAAATAACCATTTAATTTTCACTGAAAACTAGGATCCAAATTGACGTCGTTTCATTACATCAGCTGAGGCTGCTAGCAATGAAAGTACTCAATAAGGTACGGGTCAATCCCAATTGCCAATATCCAATTGCAATTCCTAGAATCGGGGACTTACATATTTTGCCAACTTCAGTTGCAAATGTAAGCATGTTTCATCCCCATCTTTATGCCTTGACGCCGTTTCATCACATCAGCTGAGGCTGCTAGCGATGAAAGTGCTCAATTAAGTTAACCAATTTAGAAATATGTAAATTGACGTCGTTTCATCACATCAGCTGAGGCTGCTAGCAATGAAAGTACTCAATTTACCCTTTGATTTCCTTCTTTGAATCATTACATCAGCTGAGGCTGCTAGCAATGATAGAATTTAATCTCAGGTGTTTCCGTATTAATTGGTTGGCATATAACTTAAATTTAAGGGTATTAAATTTTGATGTGTGTAATCAAAATATGTACAAAGATGTCATGCATTCATCTTTGTATCATATACTTTTCAAAACCAGTTTACTCATTCGTTACATTAATAAGCTCAAATCATCAAAGTTTTAATTAATGGCGTTGAGAAACTTACAACATTGCCTTAAGATGCTTCGTACTTTATCATGGTGTACTTGGTAAGTCTAATATTGACGCACAGGCGAGCGGAGAGACAGAATGGAGTCTCTTTAAGGCTACCAACCTTATACCCACTTTATAGTTTGTCAATATTAGGTACGCCGCTTCGACCACTTATGTACAGTCGCAATCAATTAATTAAACACTTATGATTTTCTTGCTTAAAACATTTATGTAGTAAATTATTAATTGCTAGTCTCGCCTGGGAGCAAATTACCGTGCGAAGCGAACCACTATCGGCACATAAGACTTGGCAATAAATAATTTTACCACAAAGGTTTCATAGTTATTAGGTTCATTTATTTTTTATTCAAAAAATTACCCTCTTTGATGTTTACAATCCATCATAATTAAAACACAAAGATCAAGTAATTAAAAAAAAATAAACAAACACTTAATAACACATATATGATCATTAACAATATCATATAGCCACATGCAAACATTTTGATAAATCCTATTAATAATTTCTATGTGAATTTTAATGTATGTAATTAATAAAACTCCCATTGGTTTTCGAGCTCATTGTGCCCAATGGTCCACAGACGTCAAATAACTTGGCCGCGTAAGTTTTAATTAATTAGATACCACATTGCACATAACCAATTAATTAATATATTTAATTATGGTCTTCCCTAATTTTAGATTTATCTTTTAAAAACATGTAACAACTTAGACATCAATTATCATGACAAAACATGCACGTTTTTGTCATGATTCCCCATATTGCACTTATCAAGCCAATTATGTACGCATATTAAATTAATGACATCACTAAGGTATTCATTAATTTACACATAAAATTGCATGCAATCCTAGGGTTTCTACAAAATTTTACCAAAACCATAAAACCCTAAAATAATACTCCCTCCGTCCCATATTAAGTGTCCACTTTCCAAATGCACAAAGTTTTAGGAAATTCCACTAACTACACTCTCCACCAATCAAATATCACTATTACCCACTAAAGTCTCTTCTCATTGGTTGAAAATATTCCCTGGACCCAAGATTCCATTATGGACACTTAATATGGGACGGAGGGAGTATATGGGTGTCGACCCATAAATTAGGGTTTACAAAAAATCCAAAACCCTAGATCACCTATTGCATGTTTCTATTCACATAGGTTCAATTTTATGTTCTTAGTAATTAATTACAATGTTTAAACGGGCTCTTGATGCCACTGTAGGAATATTAGAATCATAAAACTATAAACTAATAACCATAACATCAAAGCACACGCAGCGGAATAAACAAGATCATATAAGCATGTAATTAATTAACTAATGTAAAAGGGATGCGTACCTTTAGGTTTCTAGCAAGAACAAGAAACCACGTGATCACCAAGAACAATATAAACCCTAAATTGGGTTTAATGGAAATCGACTAACACCTAAGTCGATTGGGGAAAAAACAACAAGCTAAAGCAAGCTTGTACTCCGTTCTTGTACACACGTAATACTAACGTTTCAATGGGAAAAGCTAGGTTCTAATTCACAAACTAAACCAAACACTTGAAGTATTATTAGGATCGAAAAACCCTAGGTGATAGGGGTGTTCGATCGGCAATACTAGAGGAAAAGAGGAAGAGAAATTTGGCTAGCTTGGAATTAGGATTAGGGAATAACCAATACAATGAGATTGTATTTATAGGCAACCAATTCCTTCCTCTCCAAGCTACAAAACCGACTTCCCTAACCCTAAGGGTGGGTTCGGTCGATCTAAGCCCAAGCAAGGGTTTCTAGATCCTTCTTGGCCTCTTTCATATTTAGTCCTTTAACGAGCGTTATCTAACCCCGTTAAGTTATTTGTTTGTGAAATGAATAAATAAATCATAAACGTATATTTAATTATTCAAACCATTGAGACTCTTACGTATTGTGTGCAATCTCGAAGTCTCGTGTTCGAATCCGGACATACGAATATTAATAATTATCCATAAACTCTAACAAATGGGGGGAGACTCAAGCGAAAAAAAGGAACAGAACATCTATGAGTGAAAAAAGCAGACGCCAAAAACGATCTACAAAAGGTAGCAAGAACCAACAGATCGAGGTAATCGAGAGCTTTGCCAAATATACCGAGCAGTTGTTATTTTATTTCATTACTTACTCTTTACTTGTAACATAATATTTGGCAATCACTCATGACATTCCATTTGGTCTATCAGTTAATCAACTTGGGTTCCTCAAGCGTGCATAGTTTGCAGCTTCTGTTAGGGATCTTTTGGGGAAGAAATTCAGTTAGTAACTTGTATTTGATGGTCTCTTACATGGCTGTAACATTTTATGTCTTAGTTAAAAATGGAATCGTTCAAATGGTTTGAAAGTCGCTGAGGCCTGTTATATGGATGTTCTTAACCTTCTAAATCAGTTAACTCATAAATTCTGATACTATTCTCATAATTTAGTTTCTGCAGCCATCTACTACATTAGTTATCAGTAAAATCAATTTACGAAAAATGGAGCAGCTCATGTCTAAATACAGTTTTGACAAACATTAGAAAAAGAAACATCGCCCAACAGCTATTCACGACCTAGATAAATTAACAACATACGCACAGCCTAAAACGTACTTAGTGTGTTCATAAAAAGAGTAAATGAGCTTGCGATAGTAATTCAGGGACAAGACAGTGTATACAGATAAGAAAAACTGCACTAAAAAGATTCAGACATCTATCGTGCATATTATAAGAGCCAAAGCACAGATGCAGTACAGTAAAACATCATACTTGAAAAGAATAAAGACTCGCGCCAAATACATTATATAGAAACCAATCAAGATATCAAACGACTCATGCATTAACAGAAATACGCAATAATACTTACATACCATTTTGTCAGGTTATTCGTCACATCAACGCCAATTACACACTACTAACGTTTCATCACAGTTTTACCAGACACTAGACATAATAAAACCAAGCTTCCACCACCACCTAATGTTTCATATCCCATAATTCGCCCGACGAAGTTGTCTTACTACCTTCCACAAAACTCGTAAAATTAGCACAAATCTGCTTATCGATATTGCCACTAGTTCCAAGAGAAAGGTCATTCTTTTCTTCAACTCTATGCACATTTTCTTGATCTAAAGATAAATTAGGATTGAGGGTGCAATCAAAAGTGATTAACTCCTTCAATTCATCAACTATTTTATGGGTTTTGCTCATCTCGTGGTTACTTAAATCATCATAATCTAAAAAAGACACAGGGTTCGTAGATGTAGGCGGTGGTAATACATCACAATCTAATAAAGACACGGGTTTTATAGGAGTGGGTCGAGGTCTAATAATGTTAAGGCCGAAAATTAGAGTGAGTTGGTTGAAAGATAAAGTAAGAAACTTCTTGAAAAGATGGTAGATATTATTATGGCTAGCAAGTGCGCTTTTCGTGACGCAGTAGAAGGTCACTAGTTTCACCAGATTCATTAGGTAATGCTTCAATGTCATGTTGAGTTGCTGACGGCCTGAAGCGTCCTGTCTACAGAATTTGGTTAGATAAATATACAGGTCATACCTATAGCTACAAGTGGCAAAAATGGCCGGGTCGGACTGGTTTGGTAATACTTTCTCTAAAAAGTTACTTTTTCTATAAACAATTAGTGTGTCATTTATGATTATAAATTCAAGAGTAATTAGTTGTTTTTTTTTTTTTCTTTTTTAATTAAAATGCTTTGGGGGGGTTTTTTCATAAAAAAGTTTGGGAGACTTTAGACCCATATACCCGTTTCCTCTAGTTAAATGTTTTAGTTTCCTCGACCCAATAAAAATAAATAACCCAAGTAAACCCATTCGTCGATATATGGGTAGTAACTGTCACCTCTATATTTATCACAGTAAAGTACACAAAGTGGGGTAAAAAAGTGTTTGTGGGTTGGCCAACCTCATCCTACCTGTTTTGACCCGTTACCCAACCTGCCACAACAGCCCAATTTGCCACCTCTACTGAGTAGTACAGCAAACAACCATATAGTGATGAAACTATTAGAGAAGCTTACATATGGGAGGACATAAGGACGAATAACAAAACCGGCCATCAAGCCAATTAAACAAGCAACTCCCAGACCGATACCCCAAGCTGCAGTTGATCCAAGGACTGACAATGTAAATATCAAGAGGCGTGTTAAGTAGAATCTTGAAAAGTTATTATAAATATCGAAGCTAATCAACAAGTTTAAGGATATCCGTAAAACTTACCAGATCCGGAAGAATTATCAGCACAATCCTCAGCCTTTAGATTAAGCTGACGGACCAGTCTATTTCCATGATCCGCAATCAATAACGCACATCTTTGAGGATCAAAAGCCAGCTCAAAATCATCAGAGAATGAAGCATTCTGTGCGGGTCCATCTGCTTTGCCTGGCTTTTTAATATTTCCACCAGCAATTGTGGTCACACCTATTATGCCATCAATCCAAGATTAAAAAAAGATAGTTACAATAATGATAAAAAATTGCCGTGACTAGAATTCTGGAACTTTTAATCAAATTTGGCAATAACATGTCAGCAGATTCATGTACAAATAGATCCTATGCCCTTTTGAACAATGTGATTGTAGATTACAGGACATTAAGTGTGGCAATTCCCGAACCAACACGAAAATAAATGGGTTAGGGTGTCTAAACTCTAAATGGTTCGGAATCATAAACAGATTGATCCACCAAACTTGTTTATAGTTAGTATTAAAAATACAAAACTGAATATTATAAACTCAACCTGAATACAACCCATTTACCTGAACAACCCACCTAGCCCGCCCACCATTTAAATAAATTTGGTTCCATGGGTTATGTGTGTCAACGTTATGGTTGCCTTTTACGACATAATCAACTAAACTAATCATGATAGTAGAAATGAGATCCCGATGATCTCATTATGACATCTAACATGTAACACAGACCTTTTTAAATACAAACAAGAACACGAAATGTTCAAACGTTAAGCATAGAAACTTGTGAATTACTTTGTTCATGTTAAAATATCAATATATACCTGATTTGCTTATTTTCCTTATGACGTGGTTGCTTTTGTCAGCAATGTAAATGTTGTTTTTCTTGTCAATGGCAAAACTTTTGGGCTTATTAAACTCGGCGGACCCCAAATCCCCGTCCTTGTACCCAGCTGCACCATTCGCATTACCAGAGAGCTTCTTGATTTCGCTCACTGCATAAAACGATATCATAATTCATATCCAGTATCTAATGAACTTTTCTTCCTTCATTTCACTTTACTTTTTACTTGCATAACTATTGTTCTAAATCGTTTGTTCTTGCATAAATTAAGTCGATTCTTGCACAACTTCCATGTTTTTCTTCAAGTGAAATAAACTTGAAACAAAAATGCGAAGTTTTTTTTTCAAGATTGGGATCATCACAATTCACAAGTAAATAAGCTTAATGTTAAGTGCGGCTTCAAATTTTTGCGACCATGGGCAGGGGAGGGTCCGGGCCCTCCCAAAACTTTGGCCCAATGATGCTTAATTTTGGATGTCTTTCACCTTTTATGGTTAATTTCTATTTCTAATTACTTAGCCCTCCAAAAAAAATAGGCACTCAAAAAAAACCCTAGTGTTCATGGCAGCAAGCTTTTGAGCGCGTTTAAAGCAACTAACGTGTGGCGTTTTGTATACAACACTTGTTTGGTACCATGCAACTCATCGTTTGCAATTTTTTTAAACGCTCAATTTAAACCACTACTTCTAGTAGCATTTACAACCAACTGGCATTTACACACTTAACAAGGTGTTTGTTTAAGCTAATTTATGGGATTAAGAGCTTATCTATTTTCGGCTTATGTTTGATAAGCTCAATTTTTTGGTTTATTTTGGGACTCATGGGCTTATATAAGTTTGTTGTCATAACAAACTTTTATAAACCCACAAGTTTCAAAATAAGCCGAAAAAATTGAGCTTATGAAATATAAGCCGAATTCAGATCAGCTCATTTCAGCTTATTTGTAGGCTTATTAGCTTATATGAATTCGGCTTATGTTTCACAAGCCTCATTTTTTTTGGGACTTATGGGCGTATATAAGTTTGTTGTCATAACAAACTTATATAAGCCCACAAGTTTCAAAATAAGCCGATCAAATTGAGCTTATGAAATATAAGCCAAGATCAGATGAAGCTTATTTATGGGCTTATTAGCTTATGTTTCAGCAGCCCAATTTTTGGCTTATTTTGGGACTTATAGGCTTAAATAAGTTTGTTACGCCAATTTTTTTTTTTTTTTTTTGAACTTATGAAAATATAAGCCAAAAACATATAAGCTCATAAATAAACCCATAAATAATCTTAAACAAACACCCTAACAATAATCTTAAACCGTATAAACACTACTCTTAACAGAATCCAAAACGATGACATCATCATTTAACGATCCAGTTAACACAGCGTTAGGATTAAGACTAAACTTATCACCGTCAATTAACGTCGTTACACTATACCCCTCTTCTAACAACAACTCACTGTTAATACCTGTAACAAAAAAAATTTAATTGATTAGTAAAAAAAACAAAAAAAAGGTGATAAATTATATAAATATGTTGAGAGGTAAGTAATTGGTTAACTTTTTTATTTTTTACCGTGAGTTAGGGTTAGGATGATTGGAAAGGCGATGATGATCGGAAATGAAGGCATTATTATTGGAATGAGTCAGAGTGTAAAGTGAGAGTGGAAGTTTGAGGGGTGTAGCTTTATTTTATTTTTATAGGAGACATTGCACCCGCACGGACAGATAATTATGCTTTCGAAGTTGTGTTTTATTACGAGTTTTTATAGTAACATTTACGAGTTCAATTTATAATTATTGCAAAAAAAAAAATCTATGAGTTAAAAACGAAAAATGAAAAAAGTTTGAATATTAAACAATATATATTTAAATTATTAGTATTAATTTAATAGTAGTAGATGTTGTTATCACTTATCATTTTTAATCAAGGGGTATTTTAGTAATTAAACTTTACTTGATTTTTAAGTTTTAGGATAATGGATTTTTAAGTTTATCATTTTTAAGTTTTAGAATATTAAACAATATTTAAAAAATCTAGTCACATTTATCTTTTGTGGCCTTTAGGGTTTGAGATGTATTCATCCATCTTATATATACAATTCACTTGTAATCTTGATGACCACTTAATAAGAATTCTCTTCCTCTCTTGTTCTTGTTCATTATTTTGTAACACGTTATCAGCACGCTATCTGAAGTTGTTTAATTCTTTATGTTTTTCAATTGTTTGCCAAGTAAACTTAAAACCTATAGGGACCCTAGCTGTTAGAACCTCATGTTATGTTATATATAAAACAAATATATAATTAGAACCTCAAGTTCTAATATAATTCTTTCAAACAAAAAAATAAAAATAAAAAATAAAAAATCTATAACATAACCTCGTGTTATGTTTGAAAAAATTATAACCACAAGTTCTATCATGATTCTTTAAAAAAGAAGCAAAATAACATAACCTCAAGTTATTGTTATAATTTAGTTGTGATTCCCTCAAGAGAATCGAAACAACATAACTTCAAGTTATGATAATATATAAGAACCTCATGTTCTATATGATTCCGTCAAGCGAATCACAATAACATAACCATTGGTTATGATTATATAGTTTATTAAGAACCTTAAGTTCTATTATGATTCCCTCAAACGAATCAAAAGTTATCATAACCTCATGTTATGATTATTATAGAACCTCAAGTTCTACTACGATTAATAGAATTAAACACTGTATATCAAATTTGAAAGCAATTCCGACAAACCCTATTACTCAGAATCATCGGAATTCATTTTAACTTGTTAGATGTTTGTTTGTTCGATTCCAATAGGTTCCTATGATGTTTCAGAGTTCATTGATGTGTATATTAACACTTTTTAGCCATGAATCAGTAAGATTGAACTTGGTCGAGTTCATCTTAAACCCTACGCATCTAAATTACTTCAAATGTGTTTCTGGGTTTGATTCGATGGTCAATTCATGTTATACAACATGTAAGAACATTATCCCAACCATTTAATTAGACCGCAACATATTCATAAGATTTTCCCCAATTTTAACGCTTACGCCTCGAGACAATTAAAGAAGCATGAAGAAAATTATCCCACTCACGATCTTGAATTTGCGGCTGTGGTTTTTGCTTTAAAGCTTTGGAGGCATTATTTGTATGGTGTTAAGTTTGTAATTTACACCGATCATCGAAGCCTTCAATACTTCCTTGATAAGAAAGATCCGAACATGAGGCAACGAAGATGGTTAGACTTGTTGAAGGACTATGATTGTGAAATCCGTTACCATCTCGGTAAAGCGAATGTGGAGGCGGATGCTTTAAGCCGCAAGGATCAAAATGAAGTCACTAGGATTCATTCGTTGCGGATGATTGTCACGACTGACCTTTTTTATAAGATCAAGTTAGCTCAGGAGGAAGCATTGAAAGAGGAAAATAGAGAAAAAGAGCGTATCACCTCCCACATTCCACATCTCGAAGAAGATAGTCGAGGGATTAAGACTCGGTATGGAAGGGTTTACATCCCTTTTCGTAGTGACATCAAAGAATTGATTCTAGAAGAAGCACATAAGTTGAAATATTCTGTTCATCCGGGAGCTACAAAGATGTACCGTGATTTGAAGAAGAACTATTGGTGGCCGGGTATGAAAAGAGATTGTGTAAAGTACGTCGAGAAGTGTTTAACTTGTTTAAAGGTCAAAGCCGAGCATCAAAAACCATATGGGAAAATTCAACCTTTAGACATTCCGGTTTGGAAGTGGGAAAAGATCACGATGGATTTCATTACAAAATTGCCAAGAACGAAAAAGAAGAACGACACTATTTGGGTCATAGTAGATCGCCTAACCAAGAGTGCTCATTTCATTCCGATCTGAGAGAATATGCCCGTTCATAAGTTAGCCAAGATTTACGTTAACGAGATAGTCGCACGGCATGGAGTGCCCATTTCTATAGTCTCCGATAGAGATGGACGTTTCACATCAAACTTTTGGCAAGATTTCCAAGAAGAGTTAGGTACGAGACTTCATATGAGCACGGCTTTTCATCCTCAAACCGATGGGCAAAGCGAGAGAACGATTCAAACTTTGGAGGATATGTTACGAGCTTGTATGATTGACTTTGGAGGCAATTGGGACGATCATTTGCCTTTAGTTGAATTTGCCTATAATAATAGTTATCATGCGAGTATAGATATGCCACCCTATGAAATGCTCTATGGTAGGAGGTGTAAGACACCCGTGTGTTGGGAAGAAGTCGGGAGAAGGGAATTGGCGAGCACGGATGTAGTGTTGGCTACAACGGAAAAGATTGAAATGATTCGTGCAAGGCTTAAAGCGGCACAAGATAGGTGGAAAAGCTATGCCGATAATCGGAGAAGACCAATTGAATTTGAGGTAGGTGATTTGGTTATGTTAAAGGTTTCCCCATGAAAAGGCGTTTTTAGGTTCAAAAACAAAGGGAAACTTAGTCCTCGGTTTATAGGACCATTCAAAATCTTGAAACGAGTAGGCGAGGTAGCATATGTGTTGGATTTACCCAAAGAAATGAGAGGTATTCACAATACCTTTCATGTGTCATACTTAAGGAAATGCTTGGTGGACGAAACAAGTGTGGTCAATTAAAACGACATCGAAATTGATCCGAAGTTACTCTTTCAAGAGGACGAACCGGATGTCATACTAGGAAGGAAGGTGAGACAACCAAGAAACAAAGAAATACCGTTGGTCAAAGTACAATTGAAGCATCGGAAAGGCACAAGTATTAGGTGGGAGACGGAAGCGAAAATGAGGAGCAAGTATTTTCACCTATTTCAAGAATAGAGTTCGGGGACGAACTCTTATTTTAAGGAGGGGAGAATTGTTACACCTATACCCCGATGAGGTACATTATGAGTATGCAATATGTTATGTATTATATGTTTAAGTTAGCTAAATATATAATAGGTGGCCAAGTTAGAAAGGATGGAATTAGAGGGACCAACCTTGCCAATTGACCAAACTTAATTTTTACATATGACTAAATAGCCAACTCTTGGAAGAACCTGGAAATGTTGAGAGTGTTTTAGTTAGGTCGACATTTAGCAAGGAGAAAAGGAGGGAAGATCATAATCTTCATCTAGCTCATTTGAGTCATCTAAAAGTGATCAAGAAGCATAAGAGAAGCCTTAATTGTAACCTCTTTACCTTATAAGTGTTTTTCCCCAATTCTTGAAATTAGGGTTCATATGATGGATCTTGAGTATTATAGCTAAAGGTAGTGAAATAATGATCTCCTTAGTTAGTTAGTTGCTAATTGTAGTTAATCTTGTGTTAGGGAGCAATTATAGAAGCCCATTCAAAGTCAAGTAGGAAGCTAGTAGGAGTTGAGGTAAGTATATGAGTATAATCCTTGTTAATGTTATGATGTTAATGTTATGATTATGTTAATGTGATTGTTATGGAGCTTGTGATGATATGTTAGCTTGGATCCAATGCTAAATGTATAATGCCATATATATTACTTGCTTGGTCAAGGTGAGTAATAACCTCGTTTGATGCTCCTTGTTAATGTTAAGATTGGTGTTAATCACTAATCCTATGTGAATGTGATGTTGATTATATCTTATATACTTACTAAGCGTTTTCGCTTACGTTTGAAGTTAATGACATCTTGTAGGTACAAGTGGAGGAAGTAAAGGTAAGGAATTGGCGTAATTGTAGCATGGAAGTAAGTAGGATTGTAGCCAGAAGATATCCTAGAAGACCGCAACTTTTTGGACCAAGCGTTGTGAAGTTGGAAACCCCCAAAGTGTCTTTTCGTGCTTTGGTATACTTCATTTTATATGGTCATTTTGCTATTTAACGGTCTTGTTGTTAGTTATGGTCCGTAGTCATGTTAAGTCAAGAGTCAAGTTCATGTAAATGTCAAGAAGTCTTTATGGTGTGTGGTTTAAGTGGTAATTAGATGGATGTTTGGCAATTAGCCACTCTTACCCGTTTTGGGGGGATATGGGTCTAGACTTTGTACCCACTCCTTTGCAATATATTTTAAATGTCAAGTTATGTATGCATTTAAATGGTTATGTAGTGGTTAAGTGTTATGGGTAAAAAGTGTGTAGTGGATATGGTACTAAAGGGGGGTGTTTGGTATAAGCGGGTTCTCACCCTTTTTGGAGTGTGTATGGGTCGTGAGGGTATGAGTCGAGTTTGTTAAGTCAAGTTATAGATGTTGGTTAAGTATGGTGGGAAAAAGAAGTGTTTTTAGTGGTTTGGAGTGTCAATGGGTTGAAATGGGTTTTATGCATAACCCGTCATCATGTAAAGCTTGTTTCCGCGGGTCACTTAGACCAAGTATGAATAAGATAATGAAGTATATGTTATTTTAATGATTTTTGGAAGTTTTCGTGTCGTTTTGAGTTATAGAAGTCGTGTTCCAGAATATATGCGAATGCAGAAAAAGTGTATAAAACTGCAGATCAGCCATACGGCCGTATGGTGTTTTTCCATACAGCCGTATGGTCTAAGCTCAGGTCTGTATGAATGGCCATACGGCCGTATGGTGTTTTTCCATACAGCCGTATGGTCTAAACCTCAGTTCTGTAAGAATTGTCATACGGCCGTATGGAGTTTTTCCATACAGCCGTATGGAAATATTTTTCAGATTTTGGTAAACTTTGAAAAATCGTATCTTTTGAACCGTAAGTCGTCACGCGTCGTGCCACCTATCGTTTCAAAGGTAATTGAGTCTAGTTTCATTTAAAATTTGTCTCAAGGTCTAATTGTGTGTAGATTTTTGTCTGCTTGCAAAAGAGTAATTATTGATCAGTTTTCGGGCGTACAATTTGCGAAATTTTTTACGTTTTTAGTCGTGTTTGGTCACGGGGCGTTACAATATCAACGTCGCATAGTTTTCAAGGGTCATTACGTGCTATTAAACATGCATAGTGTCTAGAATATGATAACAATTCCTAAATTTAAACATCAAACTCAACATCATAACAGTTTAACAAAGTCAAATCGTGCGTCCAACAAAAATCTATACAAACTATTAAGTGATATTAATACATAATGAAAAGTATACGTAAAAAATTGACCGTGCAAGGGTATTATAGCTATATATAAATACAAATACTTTATATAAATTTATAGAAAAATATTTTTTAACAACCTTGTGTATGCACGAGGTTAAAACTAGTTCAAAAGCAACAAGAAATTTCCTATCTCCTCAAAAAATATCACAATATAAATAAAAGATGTTTGATAAATATAAGTTCGTAAGACTCACGAGTTTCTTAATGCCTATTTTGCGATCATTGACTTCAGTCTTCAGTCATATTTTCCACAAAATAGGACAAATTTATTTTTGATACTTATGGAAAAAAAAAAAGAGATAAGAAATCAATATGAGACCGTCCACTTTAAGTTGTCGGGCAAATATTCCAACATCACTATGTTTCTATGGCATTTTCAAATATTGAGACTTGTAGTAGCGATTAGTCAAGCTATGGTTTTTTTAAAATGTCGAGACTTTAGTCAAGCGCCAACGTATGCATAATTTCTTTAAAAAAATCAAAGCAATAAGAGATTTCCAAACTCATCAATAAATTTCACAAAATAGAAAAGGATGTCTAGTAAATACAATTTGATAAGACTTACGAGTATCCTAACGTCAAATTTGAGATCGTTAAATTAGATTCTTCATAAACTTTTTCACAAAAATAAAACAAGTTTACTTTTTATCTCTGCTACTTATTAGGAGTGTATATTTATTTTCGAAACTTAAAATGACTTAAAACTGAGTAATGTTAGTGGTATATTATACCCTTATTAAAAATAGTTACAGCATCTACTGCATAATTAATATTTTAAAAACTGTTTAATCATTAAACTTTTATCATTTTTTGTTTTTAACCAATAATTTTTTTTCTCGCAATGACTAAAATTTGAATCTGCAAATTTGCATTAAGGGTTAAACAAAAATCATGATTTCGCAAGCATAATTATTTTACGCTATACACCATCGCTTTGGGCGGATATTCGTTTAATATTTTCAAATTAACAAAAAAAAGTAAAATAAAAATAAGACACCGATTTGGGACCATCCACTTCAAACTCGTTGGACTGTTACAAAAACGTATTTATTATATTACTACATATGTATTAAGTCGTCATTTCTGTATATGATATGAAAATCAAGGTTTTGATTAATTTATGTTATTTGTATGACCTTTTATACTTGTTTGTTTTTTAAGAACTAGTGATAATACATGTGCATGCACGGGTTTACATAAAGTTTTGATTATGATAATATTAATCATCTTCTGAAACTTCTAAAGTGATTTGTTTTTCATATCATAGTAACCCATATTTTCATTTTAGTATTTATTTTCCCGTTAATAACAACTTTAGCCGTACTAGTTTTTAACCCGTGCATACTTTTCTATAAAATTATGTAAAATATTTCATACTCATTTAGTTATATACTCATGTACGCACGATCTTTTACATAATTTTTTTAATTATTTATTAATACTGATAAATACATATACTTTAAGTTTAATATTTTTTCCCCGTTAATAATAATTTTAGTAGTATTTAATTTATGAATTTGTGTATGCATGGTTTATACTTATAAAGAGGAATAATAGGAATCGGTATTGAACAGAGATAGTTAAAAAAAAAAAAAAAAAAAAAAAAAAAAAAAAACTTTTTCTGGATATCCTTATTTAAACTCATTATGAAAATTCACACGAGTCGTTCATTTATTTACAATCTCGTGTATTCATTTACATCTCACAGTAACTTGTACTTTCATTTATATAAGCACCCCACGTTATAGCTTTTTTGTTTCATATAGCGGCGCCATGTGCGTTTTAGTTCCACCGGCCCCCTTGCGTTATAGCACCATCGCCATTTGTAGAATGTTTTAGTTTTTATTCATTTATTTATTTTTGAATGTAAAATTGGAGTGAGTGGGATTTTTGGTTGTGTGTTATAAAAATATTATTAGAGAGTGTTTTTTTAGTTGTTTGTTATAAGATAAAAGGCCGGAGGTATTGCACACTTATAACATTGTATGCACGTAGCTCTCTCATACTTATACTTATATCACATAACAATTCAAAAATCAAAAGATATCACATATTGGACGAACATGCAATAAGTACAAATTGCAAAGACTTGACAAGTTGATCTTTTTTCCATGAGTTTCATCCAAGTATTTTTTGCACCACCACAACTATTGATAACTGCCTCCAAAACATGTTGACCTAGTCTTTAGGAGGCAACTGCCATTATTTGAGGAAGACCAAAGACATTTCATTTTTCTAAGGGTGCGTTTGGTTTGTAGAGGGGTTTCAGATTCGGATTAGGATTTGGATTTGGATTTGATGTAGGATAGAGAAAAAAATATTTAATAGTAATAATTATTTTATATAATAATTTTGTAATAAAAAATATTATTATCTAAAAGAAATTTATAAAAGGATGAGATGAGAGTAGTTGGTGGGGCTCACTAAAATTTTTTAATACTTACCAAAACCCTCCAAATTACTTATCAATCAATCTTTCATTCCTCAATCCATTTCTCTTTTAAAATTTACAACCAAACAAAATTTTAATGTCACATCAAACAAAAACCCATACCAAACCCCTATACCAAACACAACCTAAGTCTATATAATGTTGATTTATCACATAAAATAACATCAATACAAATATATACATCATACATTATGAGAGAAAATATTTGTTTTTAGACAAAAATACACAATTGGTCCCTAAACTTTCCCAAAAACATCACAGGAGCCCCAAACTGAGCAATTTCATCGCCGTGCGTCCATTTTTCAAGTTTTTGAGGCCGATTGAGTCTCTTGACCCGTTTTCCGTTGGTCAACGCCCCTTTATTTCTCATCAAATCCCATTATTCCTGATAAATGACTATTTTGCCCTTATATAATCTCATTCATCACCCTTTCCTTCATTTCATCCCAAAAAAAAAAAACCCATCTCAAAAACCCGAAAATCCTGATCCAAATTCAAATCCCCCAAATAAAAATCAAATCTTTTTAATGGGTGTTCATTATTTCTTAACAATCTTGTGAAAATTTGATTAAAGTTTGAATCTTTTTTATAAAAGAATAAAGAAAGATTAGAGCAATGGAGACCCGGATCCGATCTGGGTTTTGGGTAATGTTCTTGATGGTGATTATTTGTGGGTGTTTGTGTAGTGCTGAGATACAAAGACCCAAAAATGTGCAAGTTGCTTTAAGGGCTAAGTGGCCTGGTATTTCATTACTTCTTGAAGCTAGGTATGTTTTTTTTTTTTTTTTAATATATAAAAAAGTTGGATTTTGCTGTTGTTAATGTTGTTTGTGATCATTAAAGTTAGTGTTTAGGATATTGATTTGTTTGATGAATGTTAGTTAAAGGTTGGTAATTTAGGTATGTGGCCGTGTGGGTGTTTGCGATTGCTTGTTTAATTTGCTTATAAGCAGAAGCGGATAATAAAAAACCAATGCAGAAAATATTCTGTATAACAATGTGATAATTATAAAACCAGATTTTTTTTCCTTTTCTTTTTTCTGAAAATAGCTTATTCTTTTTATAATAAGCAAGTAAAATAAGAAACTTCGAGGCTAAAATAAGCAGATAAGAATTAGTTGTTTCTGCATCCAGACACTAAAAAGGGTTTATTAGCTATTTAAGGTAAACACAATAAGCAGATAAGCTGAAGAAAGTGCTATTTCTTCACACTGCTCACATGTGTTGTCTTGCTTCTCTTAAATTGAAACTACAGAAGAGGTGACTGGACCTTATTTCTTTTAGTGTTTCCTTTTTTTCTTGGTACTTGAGTTATGACATAGTGAGGGGACCCAGCATACAGAGTCCACAGAAAGTTTTGTATTGATTCTCATTGTCAATTCTGTTTTCAGATTGAAGAATTCAAAAAGTTTGCATCAGAAGGCAATGTGTATGAAAATATATGCTCCAAGATTGCTCCATTTATTTTTGGCCATGAGAATGTCAAAAAAGCAGTGCCTTGTCTCCTATTTGGAGGATTGAGAAAGGTATAATGTCAACCTCATTTTAATACATTATTGCGGTGCACTTAATCATTTGGTAGCTCATGTTCTCTATTTGTACAGACTTTTCCTGATGGTGTCAGATTGAGAGGTGACATTAATGTTTTGCTCTTAGGTGACCCATCCACTGCAAAATCACAGGTCAGTTTACTCTTTTATTCTGGGAAGATAATCTTAAATAGCTACTCTTTCTTTGGTAACGCTTTAATTTAATGAACTAATGCAAATGACATTTTGTGCAGTTTCTTAAATTTGTTGAGAAGACAGCTCCTGTAGCTGTATATACTTCAGGTAAAGGTTCATCTGCTGCTGGGCTTACAGCGTCTGTCATTCGCGATAACAACACTGTAAGTATATTTTTTCCTTGGAAATATTTTTGAACAGATCAGGTCACTTTTTGAACAGATCCGATGTAAACCGGGTTTTTGTAGCGGTTTAAACCGGATTGAACTGCTGGGTTTTGGTCGACCCAGGTCGAACCACCGGACTGGAAACCGAACGGTTCAATATATATGAAAGAAAAAGAACAAGAACAATGTAACTAGATGATGTAATAGTACATGTTGGCTATGTAACTGAACCATACGCATTACGAATCTTATTAAAGATCAATCGACTATGGCACCAGTTTCTTGTACGTCGGCATACATAATATGTTTAGTTGTGGTTATTGAAAATGGTGATAGGGTGTGTGTGTGTGAAAGTGTTTGGGTTTTGTGATTTACTTTTTTTGGGTAAAGGGGGATAATCCTGCACCCTGGTAAATATATTAACCAAAAAAACATTTAAGTACAAAGGATATGGGTGAATCCATATCTCAACCGTTACATAGGCGAAAAGCTTACATAAATATTTGAAGCTTGGTTTGTGGGTGAAAATGGTGATTGATGATGTAATAGTACATGTCAAGTGGTGATATGATATGATCATTTATGTAGAAAATACAGAGTATAAACTCAAAGGTGTAGTAAATGTTTGTCTTTTTGATTTGATGTTGGAAGCTCTATCATGCTATAATGCTTGACCCTATCATTTAAATATGGAGCAGAAGATAAAAACGATGAAGAGACGACCAGAAAAAGCAAACTTCTAGCGAAAGCGAGAGAACCGAAACAAGCTCACCTGAACGAAAAAATGCTAGGCGGAGCAGGGATCCAGAGCGAGACCATAAAACGTGAAAAGGAACACGAATTGGAAAGGTACGAAAGAGAAAGGGAACAAGACCGAGTTAAGAGAGAAGGAACGAGAATACAAAATACGTGAAGATGAACGGCGATATCGGGGTCGTCTAAAGGAGTGGGAAAATCGGTAAAAGGAAAAAGAGCGTGCCCGCAAACAAGAGAGGGAAAGGGAAAAGGATAGAGAACAGGACAGGAAATATGAGATATTAGAACAAGAGAATGATGATGGCTATAGCAAAAAGAGAAAATATAGAAGTAGTGGGGAGGAAAGAGAAGAAAGAAAACGAAGGTTAAGGGAAAAGGAAGAAGATATAGAAGACAAGATTAAAGAGGAAGAAGAGATTGCTGAGGCGAAGAAGAAAGCCGAAGAGGAAAGGGAGCAGCAGAAAGAACAACAAAAACATGCCTTGGAGCTTTTATCTAGTACTACAACTAATGGAACTGATAGTGCTATGTTAATTGATGGAAGCTTGGCGGAAATCAGAAATAAGGCGTCTGACCACCCGACCACTGATATTGAAATGGCAGATGCAGAAGAAAACGGTAAGTTTTTCAATTCAACTAGATTTTTTTCTTTACGTTTCTCTTTATGTATGAAGGTCTGACCTAGTCAACCAGTTAAAACCAGTTCTGGTCCTAGATCTTTTTACTTTCTGTTTTTTACTTTTAGTTAGAATGACATATCACATGTTATTAAATATTGGGTTATAAATTATAATCGCAATTAATAATTAAGTTAAAACAAGATTTACTAAATTTTTGAAAAATGAGCATTTACCATTTCTAATCCTTTGAAGAATGAAAATACCCTGTTTTCGAAAAACACCTTAGATCATTCTTTTGAAGCATTAAAATATACACGCTTACGTTGTATATTAATAGTATAATCAGAAAACTACGTTTAATTATATGGAAAACACCAAAGGCCTTTGGTATGTGATTGGCCCATCAACCAAAAGGTGGGTTGATGCATAATATGTGAGTGAGTTTTTGCCTTTCATAAGAAATATCACATGGAAAAACAGTTTTACGTTCTGTGCATAAGTGAACGGACTTTAGGACCAAATATTCGGGCTTAATCGGTCCTAGGGATAGTCTCATGTTTGGGCTTGTTTGTTCATCTGTATTATTAACCACCATCGGGGTTCCGTATAACAGGTAACAGGAGTACACAAAATGGGACTGGTGACGACTCAGTCATGGAGTCTGCGACTGCTTCACAGACAGGACAAAACAACACCGTTGGAACCAAAAAGTTAGGATTTGGTCTTGTGGGTTCGGGAGAAAAAGAACTACAGTCCCTTCTCTATTCCACGAAGAGGAAGATGAGGATGCACAAAAGGATAAAAAGATGCGACCTTTGGTTCCTATAGATTATTCAACCGAAGAATTGCAGGCTGTGAGAGAAACTACTCCGCTTGCACCATCTTCTAATTTGGCTGCAGCTGCTGAATTTGCAAAACGAATTGGACATGCAAATACAAAAGAAGAGAGACCTGATTCAGAAAGGGAACGCAGTAGACGGTCCCATGATAAATCAAGCCATCGAGATAGGGACCGGGAGGAGACTAACCGATCCAGAGATGAAACAAGAGAGAAAGAGAATGTGAAGACACCAGATAATAAGAAGCTTTTGGATGCAAAACAATTAATTGACACCATTCCAAAAACCAAGGACGAGCTGTTTTCGTATCCAATAAATTGGGCAACTTATGACAAGGTTAGTATAGAATTCTTGCTTTATTTTACTTATAAATCGATTGATTTGATTATGTCTGATCCCAAATTGGTAAAGCTGAAAGGATTGAGCAAAAAGATGAAATGGGATAGAAGCCATCCTAAGCTTATTAAAATGCATAAAAACCTTCTAAATCTCTATGTAAATTGAAGTTGAATTATTTTGTTAGTAATATAGGTTTTTGTACTCATATTTACCACACTAGCAACATATAAAATTGAAATTTGTTTTATAAAAGGAGTGTTTGTGGGTCCCCTACTTGATCTAACACACACAAAAAAGCTACCTGTTTGACTTGTTTCCAAATTCCTACTCGCCCATTTTCCACTCTTGCTTGCTTAATTGCCAAGTCTTTTTCTATGTATTATAATTGAATGTTGAATATTTTGTAAAACGGCGAACCTAGCTGTACGCATTTAGACATACAAACAGAATTTTATGTTTCTATTACATTAATGGTATTCTTAAACTTGTCCTTTTTTGCTTAGGGGGAGATAGTTTAACCGCTAAATACCTTTAGTTAAATATGGCATCTTTTGATTAGATTGGATACTTACACGAGTAATAGCCACTAGGCGTTCTATTTTGAATAAGGTCATATCAATGTGAACTATTTTTCTCCCGATAAAAGAAAGAAGCAAAAACTAGCCAACTAGGTATGACCGTATGACTCCCTCCCCTGTATTTTGCCTAGAGTTCTTTCTTGTTGAGATATGTGTGACATTGCAAAACAATTGTTTCTTTGTGGGTTCGGATAGGTATTTTGTTCGATTAATACAGTATTATTTAACGATCAGATATGTTTATAACAAGGTAAGGATTTCGTATGGGAATATTCAATGACCTTAGGTAGTGTCCATATATTAGATCAGTTTTAGTAGTGTGTCTTTTTTTGTTTTCAGTATAACATTATTTCATGACATTATACAGAATGGATTGCATGAACGGATGAGACCATGGATCTCCAAGAAAATAACCGAGTTTTTGGGTGAGGAAGAGACAACATTAGTAGATTATATTGTGTCAAGCACTCAAGAACACGTGACAGCAAATGAGATGTTAGAGCGGCTTCAGTCTATTTTGGACGATGAAGCTGAAATGTTTGTGTTAAAGATGTGGAGAATGCTCATTTTTGAAGTCAAGAAAGTGGAGACTGGTCTTGCAGGAAGAGCCAAGGCTTAAATGGTATTATTGTCTTTTGTTATAGCATTAGTACATTTCTTTTCAGTAACATTTTTTTAGACAAGTTTGATAAAAAGTCAAATCTAAAGATCAATTTAGCTGACATATCGCCAACATCGCCTTCTGAATAATTTGTTCTAAGATCTTTGAGCGAGTGTCATGTATCCGCAGAAACTATTTCGCTCATCCTGTAGTCCCAAGTTTCATCTTTTTAAATCAAGTGAAGTTTTGTCTCTAATTCTATATCTGTTCATAATTTACTGGCTCGGGGTTGCTTGGAAGTAATTGCCTATTCCCATATGGTAGTGCGAATATGCAATAACTTCTAAGTGGTAGATTGCAGTAAGCTTAATGAGATAATTAGCTTGTTATGGAACGAGTTGCATGTTTTTGCTGATTTGAGGATGTGCTAAATATTTGTAGAGGTTTTGCCAAGGCGCCCTTAATGGACGTGCTGAGGCGTAGTTTGCAAAGATACAATTTAATACGCAAGTATGGCACTTGTAATTACATGATTAATGGGAGTTCGATTCTGCCTCAAGCATCTTTCATCAAACATTTTGCTCGTACCTAGGGGTGCAAACGAGCCGAGCCCGAGCTTTACTATACTCGAGCTCTGCTCGTCAAGTTTTTTTCGAGCTCGAGCTCGAGCTCGAGCTCGGCTTGATCCGAGCCTTTATTTTCGAGCTCGAGCTCGGCTCGTAAACTTTTCACAAAGCTCGAGCTCGAGTAAATAAAAAAGATGATTTTCACGAGCCTACTCGACAAAGCTCGAAAAAGCTCGGCTTAATAATCTAAATATATGAACAAATATGCAAAAATCTAAGGCACGAAGATTATAACGTAAGGCTCGATAAGGCTCGACGAGCCTACTCGAGCTCGATAAGTAAACGAGTTGATTTTCAAGCTCGAGCTCGGCTCGAGCTTGACAAGGGTCGCCTCGTTTCGAGCTTTTTATCGAGTCGAGCTCGAGTAGCTCGGCTCGTTTGTACCCCTACTCCTACCCCATTTCATGATAAATATTAAATTAATGTATATGTACGAAATTATAAATATAAAAATGAAAACATGAAAATGCTGTGACATTTAAATGAATACACGAGATTGTACATATAAACGACTCATGTTTCTCTTTATGAGAGTGTGTAGGATATCCAAAAAAGTTTTTTTTTTATGCGTTCAATAAAGAGTCATGTTATTCCTCTTTACAAGTTTAACACGCGCCGTACACGGGTTTAAAAATTAAATATGGCTATAATTAATATCAACAAGAATATTAATATCAAAATGAAGGCACAAACTTATAAGTTACTATAATGTGAAAATTTAATATATATGATATTGTACATATAACAACGCCACATAGTTTTTCAATGGTCATTATACGCTATTAAACGCGCATAATGTTTAGAATATGATATCGATATTTAAATTTAAATAACATCAACCTTAACATCATGTCAGTTAAACAACATCAAATTATACGTTCAACAAAAATCTATGTAAAATATTAATTGATATGAATAAATAATAAAAAGTTTATGTAAAAAAACCGGACCATGCATGGGTATTAGAATTATATAAGTATAAAGATTTTATATAATTTTATAAAATATTTTATTTAACAATCCCACATATGCACAATTTTAAAAGCTAGTTCAAAGTAACAAGAAATTTCTTATCTCCTAAAAAAAAATCACAAGATAGAAAATGATATCTAATAAATACAAGTTCGTAAGAGTTTCCTAACGTCTATTTGAGACCATTAACTTTAGTCTTCATCATATTTTTCATAAAATAGGACAAAATTATTTTGCATACTTTTGAAAAAAAAAAAAAAGATAGGAAATCAATTTAGGGCCATCCACTTTAAATTGTTGGACATAATCACTTAATTTCTATGGCTTTTTCAAATATTGAAAATTTGTAGTAGCAACTAACTAAGCTATGGCTTTTTCAAATGTAGAGACTTTTTCGTAGCAATTAGTCAAACTTCAAAGCATGAATAGTTAAAAAAAAGAAAAGCAATAAGATATTTCCAAACTCATCAATAAATATCACGAAATAGAAAAAGATGTCTAATAAATACAAGTTTTTAGGAGTTACGAGTATCCTAACGTTAATTTGGGAGCTTTAACTTCAATTCTTTATACTTTACACATAATAATATGACATTTTAACTTCACAATCTCTCACCGCAAGCCCACGACCACAAAAATAATCATCAATCACACTGAAAAACGCAATCCACAAAAAGATAAAAAGAATTGCCCTAGCTAAAGGTATTACTCGTCCCCGCTGCTTTACACGTAATGTGCTAGTACTTATTAACAACATACTTATTAGAAGGTATCAATTAATATGACCTTAACAATCCTAAAAATTATAACAACGCTCACCACAAAATATAAACAACTATGCGTCAACAAATACGCGCTACAATTTTCTTCAACTCACCGTTTCAGTATTATTTCAATTAACATCATTAACATCCTTTATTCATTATAAAATATAAGTTCAATTCCTAATAGTACCTTTTTGTTGCCTTATAATTATATTATTATACAACTTAGCCAAAAAAATATATCTTTTACTCATGAATCTCCGCCTACTAGATTGATTAACAGTCATTTTTTGGTATATTTTCGATTAGTTAAATTGATTTTCCTTTTTATCCTATGATGTTCACGAGTCAGTAAGCTAGTAATTTGTATATTAGTGAGAATTTATTTTGAATTTACTTAAGTTTTTTTTTTTTTTTTTTTTTTTTTTTTTTTTGCCATTTTTATCGAGACTCCTATATGTGTATGAATTATTCTTTAAAGTTTACTGAATCAACATAGCTGAAAACTTTAGAATTTGTTGAGTTAATTTGTAGATGGATCAATATATCATTCTCGGAACTATATGTATTTTATATAGGTGTCCTTTATATCACGTTATCTAGCTTGTTACCTTATGAGTGGGTTACTTTATTTGGGTCCATTTATTTGGTTAGCATTTAGAGAGCAGGTTGCATTGGTTATAGCATCCCGCGTTATATAGCTTTTTAGTTTCCTATAGCGGTGCCATGTGCGTTTAGCGCCATCGGTCCCCTTGCGTTATAGCTCCATCGCCATGTATAGAACGGAAGTTATCGGGGTTTTTCCCTTCTTTTTTGAACGTAAAAGTGGAGTGAGTGATGCCTTTGGTTGTGCGTTATAGGAATTATTAGAGAAAGTGCCTTTTTGGTTGTATGTTATAGAATAAAAGTTGATGCGACGGTGTGTATAACATACTTATAACATTGTATTGCACCTAGCTCTCTTATATTTATATTTATGTCACATAACAATTCGAGGACCAAAAGATATCACATGTTGGATGAATGGATGCACATGCAATAAGTACAAATTGCAGAGACTTTAGAGTCTTTAGACGTATAGTTTGGGACTTCAATTTTTTTCCATGAATATCTGCACCACAAAAATATTATCACCTAACAGTTGGTGGACCAAAAGATAACACGTAGGATGAACATGCAATAAGTACAAATTGCAAAGACTTCCGAGAGTCTTTAGACGTATAGTTTGGGACTTCAATTTTTTTCCATGAATATCTGCACCACAAAAATATTATCACCTAACAGTTGGTGGACACCAAAAGATAACACGTTGCATGAACATGCAATAAGTACAAATTGCAAAAGACTTGAGAGTCTTTAGACGTCTAGTTTGGGACTTCAATATTTATTTCCATGAATTTCTACACCACACAAATTTATATCCGTTCTCATTCAATTATTCTTTTTCTAAGTCTATATAAAGCTGCATAGAGGCATATATGTTGATTTATCAGATTAAATAACATCAATACAAATTATTTACAACATACATTATGAGAGAAAATATTTGCTTTTACTTTATGCAAACTCATGTTTTGTTTACTTTGTCACTTGTTCTACTATGGTTTAATACCACAACAACCACTTCCCTTGGCGACAAACTGGTTGTAGCCACAGGAGGAACTACTAATACGTGCATCGATAATGAGAGAGAAGCTCTTCTTGGTTTCAAAGCTCGCCTTCTAGACCCTGATGACCTGCTCTCTACATGGAGACATGAAGAAATAGATGATTGTTGTAAATGGAGAGGAGTCACTTGCGACAACCAAACAGGTCATGTCACAATGCTTGACATGATGTGCGACTATTATACAGGTCGTGTTGGAGGTGAGATTAGCTTTTCATTGCTTAACTTAACCTACTTGAACCATCTAAATCTGTCCGACTGTTCTTTCCATGGAACAATCCCCCCATTCATTGGCTCCATGACTCATTTAACTTATCTTGACCTTTTTAGTAATGAGTTTACTGGCACCATTCCCGAGTCCATTGGCTCCATGACTCATTTAACTTATCTTGACCTTTCAAGTAATCAGTTTATTGGAACCATTCCCATGTCCATTGGTAACATGACCCAGTTAATTTCTCTTGACCTTTATGCAAATGAATTTACTGGCACCATTCCCATGTCCATTGGTTCCTTGACCGGTTTAACTTTTCTTAACCTTGGAGTGAATCAATTGGTTGGAACCATTCCCTTGTCTATTGGTTATTTGACAAATTTAAGAGGGCTTCACCTAGGTGGCAATAGTTTTAGTGGAACCATTCCCGAGTCCATTGGTAACATGACCAATTTAACAACCATTGACCTTAGTAGGAATAAATTCAGTGGAATCATTCCCAGATCCATTGGTTATTTGACAAATTTAAGAGAGCTTAGCCTAGCTGGCAATAACTTTAGTGGAACCATTCCCGAGTCCATTGGTAACATGACCAATTTAACAACCATTGACCTTAGTAGGAATAATTTCAGTGGAATCATTCCGAGATCCATTGGAAACTTCACCAATTTGGTAGCTCTAGGTCTAAATTCCATCGGTAGTTGTGCAGTTGAAAACTTAGATTGGTTGTCTTCTCTATCTTCTTTAAGTGGCCTTGATATGGATGGAACTTCTCTGGCCAAAACAAATAACTGGGTAAATGTAATTATAGGTCTCCAAAACCTAGAATTGTTAAGTTTAAGACGATGTGACCTCTCAAAAGTCATGCATCCATATTCTTCAGTTGTCAACTCTTCTTCATCTATTGGTCACCTTTATCTCGATAACAACAATCTCAACTCATCCATGTATCGTTGGTTGTGTCCATTAGTTGGCAATAGGCTTAAGGATTTTTCTGTTTCTGGGAACTCACTTGATGGGAAACTTTTAGATTTTCTGAACAACTTGTCTCAATGCACATCCCCAAATATGTTATCTTGGTTGGATGCTTCAAATAACCAATTAACAGGGTCATTGTCTGATGAGATTCAAAACTTTTCATCCCTAGAAACGTTGTACCTAGATTCCAATCAGTTAAATGGAACAATAAGTGACAAATTGTGGCAACTACCCACACTTCAAACACTGACCCTATCTTCCAATTCTCTTACAAATTGTGAAAACATTGGAAAATCAAATCTTGGGTATGTAGATCTTTCATACAACTCACTCGAAGGAGCTCTTTTTACTGATGATGTGTCAAACCTTTCTATGAGTGTAGATTATATTGATTTCAGCTCCAACAAGCTAGGACCTCGTTTCCCCAAATCGATACAAAAAATGAAAAACCTTACGTATCTTGATCTTTCCAACAATAGCATTTCAGAGACATTTCCTACTGAGTACTGGATCCCTTCTCAATTGAGGTATTTGAATCTCTCTCTCAACAACATCAGTGGGCCATTACCAGAATCATTATCAAGTCTTAAACTTGAAAAAGTAGATTTGAGTTCCAACAACTTTTATGGTCCAATACCTACTTTTCCGGCACGTATAAGTTTTTTAGATCTGTCAAATAACTCGTTGACCGGGAAACTTCCGGACAGCTTGAAGAATTTGACGTATCTAGAAGTTCTTAATTTAGACCACAACATGCTATCAGGATATATTCCTCCCTATGTAGGATGTTTGGGTCAACTCGAGACGTTATCTTTATACAACAACAGCTTCTCTGGAGAATTGCCATTGTCTTTGAAGAATTGCACCAAGTTAAGCTTTTTGGACTTCGGGGCCAACAAATTAACTGGTAATATTCCTGTTTGGATTGGTGAAAACTTGTCAAGGTTGTATGCGCTTAGCCTAAGAGCAAACAACTTTTCTGGAGTCATCCCTTCACAAATATGTCAATTAGTAAGTCTACAAATCTTAGACTTGTCATTTAACAATCTCCAAGGAACGATCCCATCGTGTGTGAATAATCTTACTTCCATGGTTCAAAAAGGATTATTTACAGAACAGAATCTACATCATTATACTGGTATTATAAATGCTATACACGGGCCTTATTATGTTGACGATAGCTATGACCATCTGTTGATTCAATGGCAAGGAAAGGTAAATGAGTTTGGTAGAAATCTGAGATTGGTGAAGACAATTGATTTATCAACCAACAGTCTCACAGGAGAAATCCCATACGAGATTACCAATCTGCAGGGATTAGTAGTACTAAACTTGTCACACAACGCTCTACTTGGAGAGATTCCGAAAGACATTGGGCAAATGAAAGAACTTCTGACTTTGGATTTATCCAAAAACAAGTTCTCAGGAGGGTTGCCATCAAGCATGTCTCAGATGAATTTTTTAAATTATCTTGACGTGTCGCATAACAACTTGTCTGGGAGGATTCCGTCTAGTACTCAACTCCAGTCCTTTGAAAAATCAACGTACATTGGAAATGCTGGACTATGTGGACCTCCCCTGACCAAGTATTGTCCCGGAGATAAAGAACTTGAAGTAACACCTGTAGTTGGTGAAAGTAAGACTGATGGCGAAGCCATAGATGAACTAATGAGATGGTTTTATATTGGTGGGGCATCTGGTTTTGTTACTGCATTTTGGATAGTATTTGGCACTTTACTTCTTAACCGCCGTGCGAGACATGCTTTTTTTCAGTGTCAAGATAGCTTGAAAGATTGGGTGTATGTTAAGGTGATGGTGTTCATGGCAAAATGGCGAAGGGTTGAACGTATGTAGTTGTATATGTTTTTTATGTGTTTTTTTTTCATCTGCTTAGTATTGTAATTTCATGCTTCACTTGTATTTTGGAATGGTTTTTAGTACCAGTTATTAATAAAGTTGCCACTAACACCATGGGTGGCCATTTCCCCACGCTGTGCTATATACGGCATCTCCATACGTTCATATATTATAAATTATATAATAATATGATGCACGGAACATGTTTACTAAAATGCTTTACATAGGATTGCAACATACTTGATGATGTTAAGGTATCATGGCTTGCTAAAGTGAACAAACATTAACCTTAGCTTTACGATAAGAGATCTAAGTGTTGGGAGTGTAATACAGGCCAATGTTGGCTATATATTACGTTTGAAATCTAAGTGTGGTGTGAAGACTATATATTACGATAAGAGATCAAAAAGATGTAACATACATAAAATGTATTGTACTCAGTTTCGTGGTCTGTTACACACACTCGATAGTAGAGACTCGATCTAATTTTGCTTACAGTTTTATAAATATACCAATAAAGTCTTAGCATTTTAATGTCCAGATGTTATAAATGGAGGGGCAGAATAGTAAAATCCAAGCCATCCATCCGATCTTATCTAATGGCTAAGATTAAAAGATATGATGCATTTTAAACACATAACTCACGTGTCTGGCACATTACCACTTCTCATTTACTATTATTACTATCCGAGTCCTTGTAAGAATCTAATTCAGCATCTAAGTAACAAAACGCCTCAATCAATTTACTATTATTCTTATAATTTCATAATTTGTGTGTTTTAGTGATTTCATTCAATTAAGTATATTATGAAGAATTATGAGCTGAAATGATGTCTGCGTTGGACGAATGATATGCGCGATTTGCGGAATTGAACTAAGTGTATGAATGAATGATGTGGGAAATACTGCGTTGGACGAATAATATGTGCGATTTTCGGAATTGAACTAAGTTGTTACGATTATTATGTGATTATTAGATTAAGAAACTGAACTGAAGTGATGTCGGCGTTGGACGATTGATATGCGCGATTTGCGGAATTGAACTAAGTTATGATTAGGTATATGAATGAATTGAAATGTTGCCGGCGTTAGGCGAATAATATGCGCGATTTGCGGAATTGAACTAAGTTACGATTATTATGTGATTAGGTATATGAATGTAAAATTCTCTTAGTTGCGTGATATTAGATTAGGAAGTTTGTATGTATAATGTTGATGATGATTGAACTGAACTGTAATGATGACGGATACGTAGTGCGTTAGACGAACGAGGAGTTCGATTTATGGAATTCTCGTCGATATTGACCTAATTCTGTATATTTGTTATAATCTGTGTGTTTTAGTGATTTGATTGAATTGTAGTTGATGAAGTTGTTGTGATTATTAAATTAGGATGTTTGTATGTAAAATGTTGATGATGAGTGAAATGAAGTGCGTTAGACGAATGAGAGGCGCGATTTACGGAACTGTAGTTGATGAAGTTGTTACGATCAAGTATTTGTATGAAGAATTATGAGATTAGGATTTCTTTATTTAAAATGCTGATGATGAGTAAAACGTAACGCGTTAGACGAATGAGAAGTGCGATTTACGGAATTGAACTAAATTATGATATAGTTAATAATGTGTTGACGGAATTGTAGCTGATGAAGTTGTTAGGAACTTTGTATGTGAACTGTGATAATGATGAATGAACTGAAATGATGACCTGAACGTGGAGTTATATGTTTATTAGAGTTGTGCTGCAATTTCGAGATCCAAATGTTCGGAAGAAAGTACGTAACTGAAATATCTATTATATTACATTTTCGAAGGTTTTTTTTTTTTTTTTTTTTTTTTTTTTTTTTTTTTTTTTTCGGGATTATCTTGTTTGCAATCATGCTGCTGTATTTCTAGTTGTTTGAATATTATTTTCTTAGTCACATCACAGGTCATAGTATCCCACTCCATTGCTAAAGACTTGCACCATTTCTAGTTGTTTGAATATTATTTTGTACAGCCTTATGGACCAATTTTAAAGTCACAAAAACCAAGTGATGATTACTGATTGGTGAAATAGTAAATTTGGCCTGAGCACTTACCAAAGTAGGGAACACTTCGAGACAATTCAAAAAACAAGATGTTGCGATTGTTTTGGAAAAAGAGAGTAGATGAAATTGATCAACTAGTAAGTTTAGATTAATGATGAATACCCCCCCTTATGTAGTCAATTTCAGGTTAGATGTGACACCTTTTGCCTTTAAATACTCGAATAAAAGTACTTGCCATTTTGCTAACCACATAGTCATATCATACTTTCACGATCATATTAGTTATCTCTTTTGTCCTGTATAAGTCAAATTAGCTAAGATGAATGACCATTATTGTTGATACATAATCTGGCGCGGACTGATTCAACGACTCTCCTGGGCCGTTAGTCGTCTTCTCGAGCCCTATTAGACCTGTCAACAAAGAACCCGTTAGGAGTGGACCCGAGGCCGTAGCCCCGGGATCCACCTCCGACGGTCAAGTTAGTATAGATGCGTAGTGCATGCGAGAGTTCTTAGGTTTAGGGTAACCTGTTATAATCTGATGAAGAAGGGGATCCATGCCATGTATTTATAGGCATGGATTAGGGTTAGGCGTAGAGTGGGCCGCTGTCACCCGGGCCTGGCCCATTCCTGGCCCAGTCCGGACCATACGTCCACAAGCCCCCCAAGTTTAGTATGACATAGTGCGTGGCTATGTTATGCTAGACTTAAGTTCTGTTCCTGGCCGCGTAGGCCCAATCAACCAAATGCGACAGTGCGCACTGAACCCATGGCTCATGTGTGCGCAACTAAGGTGTGCGCGCAACCCCACTGTGACAGTGCGTGGTGACCATGTTCCATAACACCCGTTCATGACGGGGAGGGATGCGCATATGTTAGGTTTCCCGCCACAGTGTGACGGTAAAGACCCCGTAAGAAGAACACGTAGTTCTATAGTTGGGGTAACACTGACATTGCGATTGTGAGAGTCTCACAATGGTGAAGGTGGATTCCGTATGCTGCATCCTGGGTAAGGGCGTACCTTTTGTACCAGTAGCGGTGCAGCATGGTGCGACAGAAGACGTGCTTCTGTGGCAGAAGTGCGCGCTGTGCGCGACAAAGATGTGCGCTGTGCGCAGACAAGGTGCGAACATTACATCCGTCTTTACAACCAACAGAGGACGTCTCCCCTGCGGCAATAGGGTGCGAATATTTAAATCCGTCTTTGTACCGGGCTTGCAATACCTCTTACGTACGATCTGCTTCCAAATATACCTGCGTGATGCGTACTCACACAGTGCGTATCCTGGTAGCCCCCCAAGTTTGATGGTGCTACTCGTGTAGGAGCATTAAACTTAATTATTCAAATCCTGAAAAAATACTCAATGCAAATATTAGAAGTATATGCTGCGCATCGCAACATATAAAACCTTAATAAAATAAAAAATTAGCGCATAGCATATATATAGCACATAGCATAAGAAATATAGCAATGCGAATGACACCTATCGTGAGGTTGTACAAACTACATAAAAAAAGTGGCACGTAGCTAATCTACGAAGATGTCCGAACGCAGTGCGCTCATGACCGTTTTCTTTTTTATTATAAAAACAATGGCGCGGATGGACGTACCGTGACCGCGACTAATAGTTTCAATTGCACGCACAGACGCAGATGGATGTATCGTGACCGCATAGACTCTAACGTTTGTGGATGATCGCAGATGACCACGGCTTTTGTCCAGTGTGCTCATGGCGATTGACTAGCATCGTGGTGCCTGTACGTGACAGTGCGCTCATGGCGCCAGTCTGCGAAGATCTCTATACGCACGGCCTAACGCGGGTAGATTTATCGTGACTGCGCTGTTCGCGGCTAAAAGATAAGGTAGGTCCGATCGTGCGGACTTAATGCGTTATAGGTAAAATCGTGTTTACCAATTTAAAAGATTTACGTAAAATCTTTTATTTATTTAAAAAGATAACATATCTTATTACCAAATTAAAGAGATGCACAAAAAATATTGATTTACAATTAATCTTTATCGATCTAGATGATAACATGCAATAGGGTGTACGTGACACTAGCAGAAAAATAACAAGTCGACACAGTAGCAGAAAACAACTTGTTGATTTATATTATAATTAAATCGCATGCACGATAATACACAATAAGATACCTTTTCCAGTAAGTATACAAATCGCATGTCTAATTAATAATGTCGCATGTTTAATTGCAGTGGTGTCCACCCATTATAAATATTGAGATATCTTTTGCAAAAGTTGATTTATCAAAACTTTAATTGCAGTACGGAATCAAATCAAATCGTGATGAGTTTTAACCAATCAAATCGTGTTGACCAGTAATAAACAAATCGATTTATTAATTGCAAGTACGAGGTATATCTTTTTATTGCGTACTAATTTAAAAAGATTAAGAATACCGGATTTTGAACTCGTGGTCGTTTTCCAGTGATTGTGAGAACACGAAACGTGTCGGGTCCCACGGATGGCGCCAACTTGTTGATACATAATCTGGCGCGGACTGATTCAACGACTCTCCTGGGCCGTTAGTCGTCTTCTCGAGCCCTATTAGACCTGTCAACAAAGAGAACCCGTTAGGAGTGGACCCGAGGCCGTAGCCCCGGGATCCACCTCCGACGGTCAAGTTAGTATAGATGCGTAGTGCATGCGAGAGTTCTTAGGTTTAGGGTAACCTGTTATAATCTGATGAAGAAGGGGATCCATGCCATGTATTTATAAGCATGGATTAGGGTTTAGGTGTAGGATGGGCCGCTGTCACCCGGGCCTGGCCCATTCCTGGCCCAGTCCGGACCATACGTCCACAATTATGAGACAATTAATTTGTTTCTTTGTTACCCTTCTTGTTTTAGAATTCCAGTCTATAGATGTTGCTCTAGTATACTGTTTTTTAATCAAAAATAGGGGAATATTCTGAGAAGCAATTAAAATATTGTAATGTAGAATGCTTGGACTTTGATTAAGGCATTTAATCTACAGTTCTGTTCACGTTCTGTTCGTTATGTTTAACATATTTCAGTTTCTTTTAATATAAATAACTCAAATAATGTTAAGTACTTATTAAGTTCTTACAATGTACAGGCAGCATTATGCTCCATAAGGATTATAAAGAAAGTTCCCGACATCGCAGAGAATTTTCAATTTTGTGAACCCTGTTGCTTCCTTACTTAAAGAAAAGCATCATGGGGTCCTTTGAACTGCGACCCAGCTTTGTGCAGATCTTTATATAGTCAGTGAAGAGGCCCTTGAATATTTCAGGAAGGTATATTGACCTTGTATGTTCTAATATTTTTACCAGTGTGTGTGGAAGAAAATAGCTCTATACAAATTTAACTCTTCATTCGGTGTACCATAATGAACAAAGAGAACTTTGATGTAGCCTACCTCATATACTAAGAGAAACATCACTGATGTTTATTCTTAATGCTCCTGGAACATGTTCTGTTATGACCTCCAAAATACGATTTATATTCACTTTATATGATGCACTATAGGCTATTATGTACACATACCGTCTCTATTATATGGCCGTTAGACCTACAATGTTAAGTGCATGTTAAGATTACTGGTATCCCATTTATTAGATATGGGTTTGAACTTTGACGTAAGTGTGCAAGACCCAAGGATAGCTCCACTATGTCCTTTGCTACCAGTTGGTTACAAGATGAAAACATTAAAAGAAAATCACAATAGCTATGTGATAAATGTATGTTTGAAACGTTTGTAATTAATTGTGTTAAAGTTAATCATGGGCATGTTAGTACTGACTGTCTTTCTTTCTTCTACCAGACTGATTGCTCTAACTTTTTAAACTTAAATGAATTAGTAGTTATTTTGATGCGGGATGCTCTTTTTTAGCCTATTCTTATTTCTTATGTACTTTCCTTTGTTTATTAATGTACATCTTTTTAGCGCAGAGTAATTTGCACGTCTTTTTAAAGTGCCATCCACCATTGATATCTTTTCTTTATATTTTCTCTTTCCATTCAGAAATGCACAGAGGGCTTGGTAAAAGTTTTGAAGGATGCCGTCAACAGTCCATATGCTCCTGAATATGACATTGCCGGCATTGCAGACCCTTTTCTCCAAATAAGATTGCTGCGTATTTTACGAATCTTGGGCCATGGAGATGCTGATGCTAGTGATTTCATGAATGATGTCCTTGCTCAGGTCAGCTTCCATCTTTTATGTGATATCTTGATTAGCTTTCATGATGTCTGATATAGTATACAGTCATTTAATTGTAAGTCTAGCTCGACTGTTTACTTTTCTCTTTGCTAGAGGAACTTGTGCTTGTATTTCAGCGTCAGCTAGTGGTATTATGGATTGAAGCTTATTCTTATATTATTAGTCATTAGGGTTTGATAGATTCGTGTTTTAACTGATATAACTTACAACCACCTACTTTTAAAAGTGTACTGACGGTTCTGAATTGAAGTCTGCTTACACTGCTTTTCCTGCTTAAATTCTCTTTTCTAGGTTGCAGCAAAAACCGAGTCAAACAAGAATGCAGGAAATGCCATCCTGTTCGATCCTCAGTCCCTACAAAAGGCCGGGGGTCCTTTTCTACCTTTGGTAGAACCGGAAGCAGCTTCTCTACCTTAGGTAGGGGTAAGGCTGTCTACGTCTCAACCTCCCCCATACACCGTCTTTGACGGTATTGGGACCCATAACCCGTGGAAGATGGTATTGGGAGTTACTTTACTTTACTTTTTTTATTGAAGATAGTGGTGGCTTGCGCGTTCTTGCGATCAATATATTGGGGCGGTTCTTGTCAAACCGTGACAACAATATCAGGTGAAGTGTCTTCTCTTCCATGGTATCAAATACTAAATGAAGTTGGAACATGAATTACTTTTGAGTTATCGTTTAGTCTTTATTGAGGCCATATAGCACGATGACATTCATGTTTACTTTTAATCGTGAGGCGTTTCATGTAAATAATCACTCATTTGGATCCAAATTTAAATATTAATATCAACAGATGGTCAAGCCGTGCAGAGACATCGTGCAACAATCTTAGAATGTGTGAAGGTAACCATATCATGCATTAATTAGTACATTTATAAGACTAATGAGCCCTGAATGCTGCACAAAAGATAAAGTTTAACTTTTTGGACACTGAAAAACTGTTTATTAGTCACTTCATTAGAGCTACATAATTGAGCATTTTTCAGAATATACAAACCTTATTACACGGTATCTCAGAAAGTGCACCCTCTTTTTATTCAGGATTCAGATGCTTCAATCCATAAAAGAGCCCTTGAACTTGTGTATCTTCTGGTAAACAAGACCAACGTCGAACCTTTGACCAAGGAATTAATTGATTATCTGGAAGTTAGTGACCAGGACTTTAAAGGAGATCTTACTGCCAAAATTTGCTCCATTGTTGAAAAGTAAGTGAAGGGATTTCCATTTTACTAAGTGTGGCTAATTGTCTTTTGATAATTACATAATTCTTGACACCACTGTCTACATGGTTTAAAGTAATATGATCATGTAAGCATACCTTCGAGTGTGGTGCATATAGAATTACTTTTGACCTGACTATGCGGAATAATTCTATGTTTTCACATGTGACTCTGTTCTTACTTCTTATAGACTTTCCCCGGATAAACTTTGGTACATTGATCAGATGTTCAAGGTTCTTTGTGAGGTATAACATTTTTTAATAGCTTCTCCATATCATAATTCCTTTGTCCCCAGTTAATGCTGAACAATATACATGCCAAGTGGTTACAAACAGTTATACTATATGCAACTGTGGCTCTTTCCCAGTAAATGGAATGAGTGATTTATAATTTTATCTCTTCTTTCTGTTTGTTTCCATTATTACAGGGGTATAACTGGGCTAGGTGGGTAACAGGCCAAAATGGGTAGTTTTTAGGTGGGGGTGAAAATGGATTGGGTTGGACCCGAAACATTATTGTGTCAGATATGATTACAAAGTTATATTATTCTATTAATAATCTAGTTTTTTAAAATGAAATAAATTTAAGAGGTTTTATAATTAATAAATGTACTTTTGGTTGATGATTACCCACCCGTTTACATATTTTCTTAATATTTGAACTGAAAGAACCCGAATGGATGTGTCTATCAAGTATATATATTATATAGTTCGTTATATTCTCTCAACTTTAGAGTTTTTTTTAAACTGTTTTATTTCTTTTTGGTAAATATGCTCCGCGAGTCCTGCACAATGTATTTCACCTTTTTGGATTTCTCTTTGATCTTTAATATATGCTTATTTTGAAACTAAATTTGTATCTTCTTAATGAAATACTAAACTCTTATGCTAATGCTCAATAGGCTGGAAATTATGTAAAAGATGAAGTATGGCATGCTCTAGTTGTTGTGATAACAAATGCATCTAACCTCCATGGATATACAGTAAGATCGCTATACAGAGCTATCCAAACATCTGTTGACCAGGTACCACAAATTTCTTCTTAATGAGCCAAAAATTATCTGGTCAAATTTCGACTTTAATTTTAAGTTTTGTTCCCTATATCCACATGTTATCTATGTATAATGTTTTAACTGTTTTCAAACAGGAAGCAGTTGTTAGGGTAGGAGTATGGTGCATTGGAGAATATGGTGACTTGTTGGTAAACAATATTGGTATGCTTGATATCGAGGAACCTTTAAGTGTGAGTTTTCTTCTTCATAGTTAATATACTTCATTTTTTTAGATCTGGCTTGTTCCATACTTACATTTTCTCAAAAGTTAATTTTTTTTGACATACATGTTAATAGTGGTGGCTTTGGGCCAAATTTAGCATATCTTATATAATCTTTCGATGGATAAATATTTAGCATCCACAACCAAATCTGGCAAACTCATAGTTGGTCTCTTAAAACCAGTCACCACTCCATTTTTCTTAGAAAGTTCTTAAGTTTCATAGTACATGGTGAAAAATGATATGGAAAATTTGATTATATTGTCAAAGAGTACACTTAAGGTATCATTGTCAAGACATTAATGCGTTTCATTCAGAACTACCATGCAAAAGCATGCACTCGCTGTTTTATTTTAGACACTAGTGTAATAGATTAAGTTGATCGAATTATCAAGGAGAGACATACAACTATATATTGAAACTGCTAAGTACATTACTTCAGCCTAATTTTAGAGTTTATGATTACACAGTTTGTGTTTTCGCAAGCACAGGAATGAGTAAATTACTATTACTAATATAGTATAAAACCCGTGTACTGTTCACCATCTACAGTGCAAACCTTATATCTACAATACAGACTGTGTGTGTAGCTACAGAACCAGCCAACTATAAAAAGCACCGACTTAACAATAAATCCAAAACCCCTCCTTCTTTTAGCTAACCACCATCACCACCAACAAACAAAGAAAAAGGCCTCAAACAGCAGACCCCCAGGCCGAATCCGGACCCTATCCGATTTGAACCGACCCACCGCCCATGACTCCGGTAGCGACGCCGATGACGCCCCTCAGGAGTATTACACCGGTGGCGAAAAAAGGTATTTTTAATACTTGATATCATCTTTTATTTACAAGTTGCTGTAATTGATTTTAACTACAACTGAAATTTGAAGTTTCATTTTATGCGAGTTGAAGCTATACACTTTTTAGGTATTCATTTTTCATCCATAGGCCTTCAAATCTTATTCATGGTTAACGCTCCATGGCAAACATGTTGTACCCACTGATATTGCACATGAGTGAATGGATTGGTGCCTACCATGTGTTTGATGAAAGTCGTGCTGGCTACCATATGTTTTAGGAATATGAAAATGTTGTGGTTCATGGGTGATTGGATTGGTGACTACCATGTGTTTGACAAAAGTCCTCAAAGAATATGGTTTGTGGTAAGTTTATTTCTAGGGGTTGTTTGACTTACTTATTGAAACTACTTAATGTCCAATTTCGTAAATAAGAGTGCATACAGAGCATTATTCCTAATATGCAAAGCTTGGTGGATGTGTTAGGAATTGAGGATGATGTCATCCTTATTAGTCGTTAAAAGAAACAGTAGCATACTATTTCTTTTTTTCATTTGGTTATATGATTTAAAATTAAGTTTTCAACATTTGGATCTGTTGGCTTCACTAATCTTATTGAGTGTTTTGTGTTCTCTGGTGCAGGCGACATTCATCTCTTCACTGTACCCATGAAAACACAATTCGCTGAAAAGATCGAGTTGCAAGTAATCAAGATCAGGACCTGTAAGAGGGTAAAGAAATTGCGTTTGACTACAGCTAAAAAGCAGCTATGCATAGTGGAATTGATAAGCTTGCTGGTGCGGCTGGTCTTGCTTATGGCCCCTTAAGGTATTGCAAAAATATGCATTGTCAAAGAGATGCCGTTTGGGTTTTCGTAATAAGTTTGAACACTTTTGGATTTTATTTGTTTCAAAATTTTCAGAAACTAATTGTGTAAAACACTTTTGGATTTTATTTGTTTCAAAATTTTCAGAAACTAATTGTGTAAAACAAATATTTGCAAGAATTGTGAGTGAAGAGGCTACTGGAAATTAAGGTGAGCACACAAATTGACCAATTCCATTTTATGTAAAAGTAAGTGGCTTTAAAATCTTCTAAAGTGAGGTGCATTAGGCGCAGACTTAATATGTATATCAGCTTACTAATTAGATCAGAAAACTGCAAAATTTGGAGTTCTCTTTTTGTTTGAAGTTCATTTTTAGCAATACTTTAACATAAATCCTGCTTGAACAACATGGCTGCAAAAAACTGATGTCAATTCACCCGCCGCAACGCGCGGGACGCCCGACTCGTTAGACTCGTTTCTGATGAAAATGTGTGTGCATCTGTGTTTGCGAATGTGTTTTTGTGAATGACTACTTAAAGTCTTCATCTTTTAGTCTTGGTTTTGGTTGATCATTTGGGCCCATTAGCTTACTTTTGATTTATATGTATTGAGGAGGAAAGTATCACAAGATAGAAAAGATGTTTGATAACTACAAGTTTTAAAGACTTTTAAGTCTTCTAACTTCTAATGTGGGATTCTTAACTTTATTCATCATTTTCCACAAAACATGACAAATTTATTTTTTGGAATATTGAACCACGAAAAAATAAAAAAAATAATCTGGGACCATCTACTTCAAATTGACTAGATATATTGCATCAATGAGTTTCTATCAATTATTTGAAATACAATACTTTGAAGTAGCTTTATGCAAAGAGTGTTCTGATATGTATGTTCAACTAATTATTGCAATGAAAATAATATAATTAGATAATCATTATGTATTTAAACTAAAGTATAAAATAGTTGTTCAACGATTTAATTGCGCCAGACATAAAAGAAAATGTTATTGATGGTGAGATTTGTTTCCAGCTCTCATGAAATTCTTCATTAGTATTGGCTACAGTTCTTGTTTGATCCATTGCTATAACAAGGATGACATGTTCCTTGCACTAAACATGTACTCAGTTTCGTGTTATGTTACATACGCTTGATAGTAGTGACATGATCTAATTTTGCTTACAATTTTATAAATATACCACTAAAGTCTTAGCGATTAATATGCTCCATGGTAGCGTGAAAATGCTCTTACGGTATAATCGTTGTGGAAGTGGCCTAAATGACGTGGAGCATAACGGTATAATCGTGTGACGTGACATGTACATTTGATGGATGACGCATATTTTAGAGGTAAAAAAACGAGGTTTTGATGATATCAATACAAAACCAACAAAGTTTGATGGGTATTGTGGTAATTATCTATGTGAACAAGAGTCAATGATAAGGAAAGCTTTTTAGTTAGCTGTAACTTTTTAATGTTTAACTGATGATCTTTTTGCTACAATCTAACCACCAATCCAGTTCTTTTCTCTTATCTGACTCAAGTGTACCATTTTAACCAGATAATTAAGAAAAGCAAAGAAAAAGATCTAAAACAAAGCTCTATTCAAAGGTATTTCAAGATTATCTACTTCGATGTTTCCAAGACACATCTCAATGCATTTTCTGTAAGTTACCGAAAATCTAAGAGCACCCACAAAATAAGCATGCTAACCAACAAGTCTTAAAATCATAACAAACTCAAACATATATCATTAAAAAAAATGATAAAAATAAAATAAATAAATAAATAAAATTAGAATTTGCAAATGAAGTCTTTTTTTGGACACTTTTGAAGTCAACAAACTCATACTCTTATTAACAGCTCCAAAGTCAACCAAGACTCTTTGTGTACAAAAAAGCCACTTGCGTGGGAGTGGAATCTTACCTTATATAATTTAAACAGGGAAATCGCGGCCGAAAAACATCATACCCGATTTATCTTGGGACGGAAGGAGTAATATATTACCGTGTCTTGTATAAAAGTTGCAAAAAATTGCAAACACGTGATTTATCCACCCATTTTGAAAATGCTTATAATTATCTTTCCTACAAATATTATATTTGACAATTACTTTTCTCTTTTTCTTTTTTATGCAGCTTCTCAATTTATAATGTAATTAATTTAGGTGATAACCCGGTAAAAATAGTTTTACTAGAATTTTAATTTTGTAAACAATATACTTCTTCATTAAAAAAAGAAATAAAGATTATAGTCGTATATATATTTGGCATTTATAAAAAATGGTGCTAAAAAGATTTATGTTTAAAAACCGCCGCAAACATATTCACAGAAAAAAAAAAAAAAGAAAAAAAAAAAAAAAACTTATCTAAATTCTCGCGTAAAAATTGTAAATAGCATATATTCTAGCCCAAGCGACGTGTTTTGGCATTCTTATAGGCATTTTTTTCCTTATGGCAAGACATATTGTACCGGCCCGAATGTCATAGCTATGTTATAGGGACATTTATGATTGGGTTGGTGAGCGTTATATGTGTATATTTTTTTATTGTTATTTTTTTGTGATTGAGTAAGGTATTTTTGGTGTTATGTTATGTAACTCATTTGTGCCTATAACATTTAGAGCAGGGCCGGTCCTGAGCTTTTTGCTACCCTGGGCGAGACAGTTTTTTATGCCCCAAATGAGACGACCGAATATCTCCGACTTTACTTTTATATAAACTCAAATGTGTGCCCTCGAGGCTCATTTTAAAAAATTCCCTATAAATATATTACGCGCAAACCAACATGAGTTAACAAGTTATCACATGCTTATATGTCAAAGGGAGATGATGTACGAGCATTTGGATTTGATTTGCACACTCCAATTTACAACTAGTTAAAGCAGAATTTTTAAATTGTACAACTGTTTAATGCACAGGTTAAAAAGTGGAGTGTGTGAATCAAAAAGTTGAGTGTGCAAATCATTACCCTATGTCAAATGGTTTTATAAACCTAAAACAAAACTTCAAGAATTTCACATGTAGATAATTAAACTGAAATCAAGAATACGAAACTAAAAATAAAAAAAATTTGAAAATGAAGGCAAAGTTGAAAAGCTACTGTGAACTAAGTGATCGTAACTTATGACTTATTTTCTTGGGACTGTTTATCTTACACTGTTATTTAGTTGCAAGAATTATATTCCTTTCAAAATATTACTTTAAGAGAATTGAAATAAAAGAAAATTTTAAAAACAAATGTTAAAACAATACGTTAGAACCTTTATTAAAAGACGGATAGAAATATAATCATATTAATATAGAACTAAAAATTAAGATAACCGACAGATATTTTGGAAATAATGATGACTATAAAGTACTAAAGACTTTTATGCATTTGTTTTCTCTCTATTGGTCTTCCTCTCCACTTCATTTTCATCCATGGATGAAAATCAGACGCTGAATCAAGAGAATATCAAATAAAGCCTATTCCCACCACCATAAAAATGATGCCCCTTACTCGTTTGATGCCCTAGGTTGTCGCCCGCACTGCCCATAGCCAGGGCCGGCGCTGATTTAGAGCACACGGTACTTTATGGTGTCGTGGGTTGGTGTTATAGTAAAAGTTTGCCAGCTCAGCATTTTTTTTAGAACACCAGAATTTATAACTCAGCACAAAATAACACCCCTTTTAACAAAAGTGGTTACATGAGTAAAAGTTATGCCATGAGGCCAAACATAACTCAATAAAAAAAAAAAAAAATAAAAAAAAATAAAAAAAAAAAAAATCCAACGCGTGGGCCAATGCGTACGTCGCGAGAGCCGAAGACACGAGGTATGGTATGCATCTGACGCCATGGTACCGAGGCTAACAACCAAAGGTGTAACACCCCCAAAATTTGGTACAGCGGAAGACTAATCAAGCTTTCAGGGTGCTATGGGGATTGGTACACAACACAGGCATAAGAAAACGGAAATACGTTATCCGTTCAAATAAAAACATTTCAAGCCAAATATTTAGTGTTTACATTTATTTAAAAGTGCGGAAGTAAGCCCAACAACATAAAGATAGGTCCCAATTAAATTATCAGAGTCTGAAATTGATCCATAAACCGTGCCACTTGTCGAGCACCTCCAAAAGTCAACAACAACCAGAGGAATCACACACCTGAGAAATACATGCTAAAAATGTCAACACAAAGGTTGGTGAGTTCATAGTTTTAGTGTAAAAGTAAAAATGGACACCATTTTTCAAGTAAAACATCATGACACGTATATGCTAACCTAATCCTGTTACAAGTCCCGCTCACACAAAACTTGTAACATCTTAGGTCCACATATAAGTTCATACTGAGACGTATTTATGTAATAGTCAAGTGTGGAACACAAGTAAAATATTTGTTTTGACCGTTACAGCACAACAGCCAAGGGTAGTATAGCACAACGGCAACTATGACAACGCGGCACAACAGACTCGGCACAACCGAATAATATAAATCTGGTCTTAACGTATATCCCAAAAAGCGTAAACGTTTCCAAAAGTTAACTATTCTCATTCCCAAATATTATTCCAGTTTCACTTCCAAAATATTCTTATTATATCCGTTTACTAGTGTTTGGTATCATCATTCGTGTAGTGGTGAAAAGACGCTGACTCAAGTGTACACACGCCAAAACAAGTGACGATAACAGAATCGTCACGGAAAACATGACAAAAATCAGGGAGTGACGACGGAAATGACTCACAAGGATCACACATAGCAAACACACCAAGTATTATCCGTTTCAAGTCACATTTCATTATTAATACCCTCGGGTTGATAGTAATGAACCCGATCCCAAGTCATTCCAAACAATTCGAATATGTTATCCTAGGATAAATGTGCCTCGGTACACCTAATAACCTCGTGTGTTTCCATTTTTATCCAAATTAATTACTCACGATTTTTATACTTCCGTTTTTGTTATAATATATTAAGTAACAGGTTAAATTTCTAGTTAATATATTTAACGTCTATTTTAAACAGTTATAGGCAGACCAAGGTCACACGAGACCACGATGTCTCGGCTAACACTTGTCGCGGCCAAAACATCATAATATCACTTCCAACCATAACCACAAAAACTTCACAGTATCAACATTACTCTGGACGGAATCTGTGCCTATGGCTCGAGTTCCAAAGTCTCATTAAACAAAATAATCACCAAATTCATCATAACCATTCGGACCAAACATTATTACCTCGCCAAGACCAAAGAGTCTCGGCTGTGAATCCAAGCCGCGTACCAAACTAACCAAACGGACTAAACAAATCAACAAAAAAAATAATAAAATCAAAAGAAGCTCACAAGCCAAGAAAATAAGCTTATACGTGAGCTACAACTCACGGTATGCCAAAACCCAACACAAAGTTGCACTCAAATGATGATACCACATTTTTATACTAGTTGGTTGTTAACAAAACTTCGTTTCCCGTTGGTTTTACCACAAGCCGATTCACACCGAAACGTGAATCAGTATACTAATCTCATTTTTAGTTTTCAAACCTTACCAACAAGAAAAATAAAGAAAAAGCGAGGTGATGGTGGCGGTGATGACTCAAAACGCAACAAAAGGCAATCGATCTATCTTGTATTTCTTTGATCTAACCGGATATAGGTAGATGAGTGTTGGTTGTGTTGATTTGAGGTGGTGGTGATGTGGTGGCGTGGTGGTGGCGCGTGAGATGCTCGAATTTACGCGCGTGCACCACGGATTTACCTTCCAAGGGATGAAATAAGGGTGGTTTAGAGGTGGGTTTCTGCCAATTCGTATAACTTGGAGGGCGTGGACGTAACTGACGCAAAGAGGGGACAAAAGTGGCAGTTCTTATTAAACTTTTGTATATCGTGTTTCGGGCTCATTTAATACAGTAAAAATTCTCGTGGGCCGTTTTAACTTGCGCCAATATTTGCAAAATTGTTTTTCCATTAAAAATGACAATAAACTTGTCTATATTCGTTCAACGCGTATAAATAAAGCATTAATCGTATTATTAGGTCTAAACTGTGCCGACTCGCGTTGTGCTAAAACTCAAGGTTTACGGGGAAACTTCATATATCACGTAACATTATTCCAATAAAATTCCATATATTCCAAAACAAATCCCCAAAATTTACCGGTTGTCACAAAAGGTACCGTGCAATCTTATCTTGGAATGATGTTTTAGTTATAATAATGTTATAGAGTTTGTATTAAGATGACAACCCTATAACATGTTACAGCGTTGCAATGCACCCACTTTTAGCATTTTCTTATATTTGTTTCTTTTTATTTTCTTTCTTTTTCGTTATTACAGTGAAATACAATAATGGTTTTTGGGTTTATGTAGCGTGCAATGTAAGGTCGATATCATGATAACGAGGACACACAACTGAGATCAAACATATCGTGTCTTATCAGCTTTACCATACTTTTTTACCCTCTTTATTTGTGTACTTTTCTTATTAGAGCACTTAGTATGATGACATTGAGTTATGCCATAACTCAGCGCCACGTCAGCGCCACATCAGCTTTAATATTTCAACCTTAACACTCAAAAAACACCCCTTATCATAACTCAACCATAAAACCACATTTTGGGCCCCACTTTTTAAAAAAAAATATAAAATTTACAAATTCAACCCCTAAACTAATACTAAAAACTTAAACATTACAATACGAATTACAAAAGGAAAAAAAAAAAAAAAAAAAAAAAAAAAAAAAAACTTACAACTTAAAAAAATACGAAAAAAAAAACACAACATAAAGGAAACTACAACATAAAGAAATTACGAAATACAAATAAATCTACTGGTGTGGTTCCAAATTATATTTTTTGATGATTCTATCTTTTTCCGAGTCGATCCAATACGTCGTTTTTGCATCCAAGTTGGAAGTGTCAATCATCAGAAATTTCATCTCTTCCAACTTTTGAATCGTTTGATCTTTTTCTTTAGCCGCCGATACGCCTCTTGGGCCGCTTCCCATTTGACACGATACTCAGATGCCATAATGTCCCCGAATTGGCTTGACGAGCTCATTCCCCCGGTACTCGTTCCATCGGTACTCGTGGTGGTCTCGAATTTAGCTTTCATAAAAGCACATTTTTTGCCCATCGGACGTGGTTGAGCATCATGACTGAATAACGCCTCGTTTGTTTGGCGTGGGACATCTCCAGTTAAATCAACCGGTTCCGGCACGTCCATTTTTTATGGCTACGCAAAACTTCCCACGCTTCCTCGTGAGGAAACGGCGCTCCTTTATGCTCGTTACGGTATGTTTCTCTAGCCGGTCTCATGTTATCCATCTCATTTTCCCCACTTTTTTCCAAACATTTTTCCCGTTTGTAGACTGCGTTGAACTTTTGGCAATCACGGTTCAACGTTTTCCACTTGCTTCTTAGCTGATGAACTCAAATAAGTACATTTTATTACTATCATTTATCCTATTAATTTGACTTGTTTTACTATATTATGTATGAGGATTGATACTTAATCGTTTACTTTTGTAATTCTCAGGTAAAAACAAGCATTTGGTGAAACTTGGCGATTTTGGACTAATAATGGAGCAAAACGTGCATAAAGTGAAGAGTCTACTGAAATGAAGAAGATCAAGACTAATCTGCTCCAGATGCGCCGCATCTCACTATCAACATGCGCCGCATCTCTATCAAGATATCACCAGATACGATCCAAGATACAAGAGGACATGCGCCGCATCTAATAAAGAGTTACGCCGCATCTTCTGGCGGTGTACGAATATTCCTGAATATTATAATCTTGGACCCCACGCGAAGTTAAGTACATGCGCCGCATCTACTTAAGTAGATGCGCCGCATCTTCCCTCAGACACAAACTATAAATACCCCGTAGACCAGACACATTGAGAGATACACAGAGTTCGAAACCCTAACCGAAGTTCGGACAACAGAAGAGAAGGACGAATTCAGTCAAGAGGCAGCACAAGACACACCCAAATCGAAGATACAAGAGCTGTAAGAAGGTGCTGCATGTGTTTAATTCATTAAGTAGTTTTGTTTTATTGTTTTAGCAAACTTTAATTCATCAGGATTGGTGGCTTGTGTAATGTGACAACGGAAAGATTGCACTCCCTTTAATACTTGCTTTCCCATCAATTAAAGTTTATATGTTGATGTCTTTGGTTACTACTTATTAGTGCATTGACCACCTCTGTGTTTATTAGTGGCTTGCGGGCACCCGACTGCGGGACAAGGTGTGGCTCCCACGGTTGTTTCTAAATTGATCACTTAGGAATAACTTTTAGACATAAGTCGTCATTAAGGGTTTACTCGCCGATGAGAATAGGACCAACGAGAAAGGGTTAATTACATACACTTCATATAAAGCTATCAATAAAACAAGTGACAAACTACTTAATCATAAGGACAGCCCTCTTATTGTCTCAAGTATCTATCTGTGTACGTGTGTGCTACTTGCTGATTCGTGCCTATTTGTTTATTTTATTATTTAATTGCAAACAAAACTGTGCCAGTCTCTCAGGCTGAAACCCCCTTGCGTTAGGATATTAAAATACTGATTAGATTAACGAGATTATACGTTCCACTCTTAGTGATCGACACTCTACTTACCATTATCTTCATACTGACCGGGTACACTGCTCGTTAAGTGTGTGTGTTATTGATAAGTCGGCTAAATATAAATTTAAAACTTGAGTAGGCATTAAAACTGCTAAACCGCAACGACACATCACGCGCATCAAGTTTTTGGCGCCGCTGCCGGGGAGTGAATTGTTATTTTCTGTTAATTTGATTAGTATTTTAATTAGGTTATTTTTCTTTTTATTAGATTAATTGCATCATTGTACTATTTTGCATATTTGTTGTATTGTGTGTTATTTGTTTGCTTTTGTTTTTATTTTTGTGTGTTTTATTTTTTTTGTTTTGTGTGTTTTATTTTTTTGTTTTTATTTTTCGTATTTTTCTGTTCTGCTATCGTTGTACTGTGCTAAATCAAACGATACGGCGCATCTGATCTCTCAGATACGGCGTATTGCGTTTAATTTTTTTTTAATACAACGCGTTTAATTAATTCGATACGACGCATCTTTTCCCCAAGATACGGCGTATCTGTGTTTAACAAGAAAATTTTTCTAAGCGATAAAGTAATACGACGCATCTGCTTTTGTAGATACGGCGTATCTGTTTTGATAAAAACTTTTCTAAAACGTTAACGCCATACGACGCATCTGCTTTCGCAGATACGGCGTATCTATTATTTTAATTAAAAACAGTTTGCGAATTATTAAACAAATACGGCGTATCGATTTCCATCGATACGGCGCATCTTACTGAATCAAAAATCTTTTATTTTTAAACGTAACGAAAATACGGCGCATTAACTTTCGTTGATACGACGCATTTAATTTTAATTAGATAAATTGATTTTTGATTGATTAATTCGATACGGCGCATTCATAAATTCTAAGCGGCGTATCTATTTTCTGAATAAAGTCTGATTTAATTTTAACGATTATAAGATACGGCGTATCCAACTCTTTGGATACGGCGCATCATCTGCAGATATCAGCAACTTTTATTCTTTTCTAAATTCCGAACGGGAAATATTCTGACTTACCCTTATACTTGGAAGCTTTTACTTTGAAATATTCTTGTTGATAATTTTCAGGATCAATGTTCGATATTTTCCCAAACTGGTTCGGAAGACCCCAAAGAAACCTTACTATGGAAGAGTTTGCATTACTAATCGCTCAAGCCAATGAACAAGAACATCATGAGGCAAGGAACTTTATCACCGAATTCAAAGGCAGTCATGAGCTATTACTAAAGGAACAAAACAATTTGATCAATGGTTTGGCAATTGAAGTGCACCAATTGTCAACAGTGCTTAACAAGGTTCTTTTGGTAAGGCACGATCTGAAAGGAATTACAACTAGAGGCGGAAGGTCAACCTTTCAAATCGGAGAAACACCCGAGGATGACAGTACAAACGTAATTTCCCCTGAATCTTTACCACCCGAGCAAGAGCAACAAAAAGAGACTGATCCAGAACCTGTACTTAGAAGAGAACCTTCTGTTGAACCTAAACGATCAACACCACCTTTCCCACATCGGGTGAGGAAAGAGAAAGAAGATGCCTATCAAAAGAAATTCCTGGAGAATCTCAAGCAGCTGCAGCTAAGCATACCGTTTATGGAAGCCCTAGTGCAAATGCCGAAATATGCTAAATATCTGAAAAGCTTGCTTACAAACAAGTCTAAACTCGAAGAGGCTTGCACCATAACAATGGGGAAAAGAAGCTCAGCAGCATTGCTCAACAAACTTCCATCTAAAGAAAAAGATCCAGGGAGTTTCACTATTCCTTGTCAAATTAAAAATTTGCATATTGAAAATGCCTTAGCCGACCTAGGAGCTAGTATAAGTCTTATGCCTTCTTCTATGTATGATAAATTAGGTCTTGGTGAACCAAAACCTACTAGGATGTGCTTAGAACTAGCTGATAGGTCCATACAATACCCATTAGGAATAGCGGAAAATATATTAATAAAAGTTGATAAATTTGAATTACCTATCGACTTTGTTATCCTTGACATGCCTGAAAATTCTAGAACTCCTATAATATTAGGAAGACCATTTTTAGCCACTGCTAGGGCGATGATTGATGTTTTTAATAAAAAAATAACTCTTACCATAGGAAAAGATGAGGTTGAGTTTAACATGGAACAATCTATGAGTAAAGATAATTCCGATGATGATGAATGCTATAACATCGATGTTTCTGATGACACGATTAATCAATTTACTCAGAGATTGTTAAAAAATAATTTGCTTGATTCTTTTCTGCTTAAAAATTTAGAAAACACAATTGCTATAGAAGATCAAGTTGATGAGAATACTATTGATTATAATTTTGCTGCTGATTCTGCTGTATGTAACGCAATGCGGCGCATCGAAAATCTCGATGCGGCGCATCTATCTGATGACAGCAGCGATGTAATTAAAGAACAGGTTTATTCCGCTAGTGCTACTGAAATTGATAATGTTAAACCTGTGCTTAAGGATCTTCCTTCTACTTTAGAATATGCTTACTTAAACGGAAATACTAATTCACCCGTTATTATTGCATCTGACTTAACGCCAAAAGAAAAAGAGTCTCTTCTGCAGGTATTATATAAACGAAGAGGAGCATTAGCGTGGAGTATGTCTGATATTAAGGGAATTAGCCCGTCATTTTGTACACATAAAATCCTTATGGAGGATGAATTCAAACCAACTATCCAACCTCGAAGGCGTTTGAATCCAAAAGTCCAAGATGTGGTGAAAAATGAAATCGTAAAGTTACTTGACTCCGGACTTATCTACCCAATTTCCGACAGCTCATGGGTCAGTCCTATCCACGTTGTACCGAAAAAAGGAGGAATGACGGTAGTACTCAATGACGACAATGAGCTAATCCCTTCAAGAACCGTTACCGGATGGAGAGTTTGCATTGACTACCGCAAACTCAATGATGCTACGCGAAAAGATCACTTCCCTCTTCCATTTATTGATCAAATGTTAGAAAGACTATCAGGATATGATTATTATTGTTTTTTGGATGGTTTTTCAGGTTTCTTCCAAATACCCATTGCCCCCGAGGATCAAGAGAAGACGACTTTCACCTGCCCTTATGGAACCTTCGCCTATAGGAGAATGCCGTTCGGACTATGCAACGCCCCTGCTACCTTCCAACGTTGTATGACGGCTATCTTCCATGATATGGTAGAAGACTTTATGGAAGTCTTCATGGACGACTTTTCGGTGTTCGGTAACTCATTTAATGATTGTCTCTTTAAACTTGATAAAATGCTTGCTAGGTGTGAAGAAACTAATCTTGTTCTTAATTGGGAAAAATGTCATTTTATGGTTAGAGAGGGGATTGTGTTAGGACATAAGATTTCTGGGAAAGGTATAGAAGTAGATAAAGCTAAAATTGATGTAATTGCTAAACTACCTTACCCCACTAATGTTAAAGGCGTTAGAAGTTTTTTAGGGCACGCTGGATTTTATCGTAGATTCATAAAGGATTTTTCAAAAATATCTAGGCCTATGACCCAATTATTGCTAAAGGATGCAAAGTTTGATTTTTCTGATGATTGCAAAAAGGCATTTAATATACTTAAAGAAAAACTAACTTCTGCACCCATTATAATTTCGCCGGATTGGAATCTGCCTTTTGAACTAATGTGTGATGCTAGTGATTATGCTGTTGGAGCCGTACTTGGCCAAAGGATAGATAAGAAATTTAAGCCAATTTATTATGCTAGCAAAACATTGAATAATGCCCAAGAACACTACACCACCACGGAAAAAGAACTTTTAGCAGTAGTTTTTGCATTCGATAAATTTAGATCATATCTTATATTGTCAAAAACTATGGTTTACACTGACCATTCTGCTTTGAAGTATTTGTTCAATAAACAGGATGCCAAGCCTAGGCTTATTAGGTGGGTTTTATTGCTCCAAGGATTCGATATTGAAATTAAAGATAAAAAGGGTGCCGAGAATCTAGCTGCTGACCACTTATCTAGACTTGAAGACCCTGATATGGAGGTGCTTGACGAAAGGGAAATAGCTGATGACTTTCCTGATGAACACCTTATGATGGTAGGAATTAAGAGTAATAATAATGGGCCATGGTATGCCGACTTTATAAACTTTATTGTTGCAAATGAAATTCCTGATGGGCTAACATCCGATGAGAAAAGAAGGTTTATAACTCGCGCTAACGAATATATTTGGGATGAACCTTATGCCTTTAAATTATGTCCTGACAATATTATACGAAGATGCGTAGACGGTGATGACATAGCTGCAATATTGGCACATTGCCATTCAGGGCCAACAGGGGGGCATCACGGCGCAGTCGTCACAAGAAGAAAAATCCTTGACGCAGGATTTTATTGGCCCACTATGTTGGAGGATGCGAAAGATTATATAAAAGGATGTGATGCGTGTCAACGATCCGGAAATATTACATCAAGAAACGAAATGCCGCAAAACTATATCCAGGTATGTGAAGTTTTCGACATATGGGGATTAGACTTCATGGGACCGTTTCCTGAATCTAAAGGTAATAAATATATTTTGGTTGCTGTTGATTACGTATCAAAATGGGTCGAGGCACAAGCATCTCCAACAAACGACAGCAAGGTAGTTCTTAAATTTTTACAAGGTTTGTTCTCTAGGTTTGGAATTCCTAAGGCATTGATTAGTGATAGGGGAACACACTTTTGTAATCACCATCTTGGAAGAGCCTTGCAAAAATATGGAGTGTATCATAGAGTTTCCACCGCATACCATCCTCAATCAAATGGTCAAACTGAAGTAACCAATAGAGCTATAAAACGAATTCTTGAAAAAACGACTGGTTATAATCCTAAAGGATGGTCTGACAGGTTGAATGATGCTTTATGGGCATTCCGTACTGCCTATAAGACACCAACGGGATGCACTCCATTCCGTCTTGTATACGGAAAAGCATGCCACCTGCCGGTCGAAATTGAACAAAGTGCATATTGGGCTTTAACGAATTGTAATATGGATATGGAAGCTGCAACGAAAAACCGTTTCATGGAACTTAATGAACTCTATGAACTAAGAGATGAGGCCTACAAGAATACTAAGATCTACAAAGAAAGAACTAAAAGATGGCATGACTCGAGGTTACGTGGGGATAAAACGTTTGCTATCGGAGAGAGAGTGCTACTATTTAATTCTAGATTAAAGATGTATCCTGGTAAACTTAAATCAAGATGGACGGGTCCGTTCGTTGTCAAGAAAGTGTATCCATACGGAACAATTGAAATATGCGATAAAAATGGTTATATATTCAAAGTAAACGGGCAACGTGTGAAGAAATACTTTGATAATAAAATTGAGGATAATGAAAGCGAGGTGGTGGAGTTTGAACCCGACGTAATGAATTAAAGAGCTGAACGTGAGTCTAACTTGAAGACTCTGGAATAAAGACAAGTGCTGACCGGGAGACAACCCGGATTTATCATTTATTATTCTGTTTTCTGTGTCGAGTCAGTCCAGGCCGCACGTAGATACGGCGCATCTCAGTCCTGAGATGCGACGCATCCTCTGCAATGGTCATATCTTATTTTATTTTTTCTGCATTTTTATTTTCGACTTTAAAACTTTTATCAGTTTATTTTAATGCGGCGCATCCCTGGTTAAGGATGCGGCGCATCTTTATTCTGATCCGTATTTATTCCAGGCTCGATACGGCGTATCTTCTTCAATAAGATACGGCGCATCGACTGACCTGATGATTTCCAGTTTTGATTTTTAAGTTTTATTTTTTTTCCTAACTACTAATGTATTATGCAAGTTGAACCTTTCTTATCTTAGGTGTGTTTTAAAGTGTTGGTGGTATTATAGTTTTCTGGATTTTCTGTGGATACATCAAGCATGAAGCTTTAACGTTCTAATCCACAAGAAGTTGATTTTTGCTCATATACTAATGGAGGATCATACCGAGCAAATCTCAGGGGAGTTTTTCAGTTCTAATTCTTTTATTTCCAGTTTTTAACCTTTTATACAAACAACGAGGACGTTGTTTAACTTAAGTGGGGGGATAGGAGAATTAGAACACTTAACAATTACTTGTCCTAAACTTTTTCAAAAATTATGCTTAAAATGTGCTTAATATATTAAATTTAAAAATTTTTAGCATGTTTTTGTTTAAGATCTAAGTTACATAACTGCACACATGACGTTATTTTCAAAAATTGTGATTTTTCCAAAATTCACAAATCTATGAGTGTGCCGGTGACTTGTAAACTTTAGAACTTGGCTTGTATACTATTCGAGACCACCATAATGAGTATTATTTATTTAATTGGAATGACTTGTCTAACTTGGTAAAATTCTAGGATTACACCCAAAAAGCCTTTATATGTTATGTGTTATTAACTAACTACACTGGTTAGTTAACCCCCGTATAAACCCTTTTGTTACTCTCATTTTAAGAGTAAGATACCCCTAGAAAAACACTCAGAGCCATTCCTTTCGTTTCTTACACCTATGTTTATAATGTTTCGTTACACCTTAAACCTTAGCCTACCCTGTAGATTAGAATCCGTGGTTGGTTAATTGCTATAGGCAGAGTGTGTTTCCTTACATTACCTGTGTTCGCGTGCGTAATTCATTATCTATGATTAGGTCGGGAAATTGCACAATGCAATTGGAGTGAAAGTAAATATTGTATATTTTAGAGTTTATTTTTCGTGTGTTTACTACTTTCACTATTACCATTATTTCTGAAGTTATGAAAAGTACGAAAAAAATTATCCGGAAAGAAAGTTGTAGTGATGTGGTGAAATTTTACACATCTATCTTTATGTTATAAAAAAAAAAAAAAAAAAAAAAAAAAAAAAAAAAAAAAAAAAAAAAAAAAAATCGAAAAAAAAGAGAAAAGAAAAAGAAAGAAAAAAGAGTTGGATGTTTATTTTAAAGCCAACGATGTAAAGTTATGTAAGTGGTCGATATCACCACTGTTTGTTGTACTATATCTATGGATTGAATGGGAATTGGCAGTTATGGGAATGCCAATTAAGGATTATTCTTTGATTAAGATTTTGTTGAGTATAATTCGTGTCTACCTAAAGCGTGTGTTTCAAGTGTTAAAGCGTGAGTTATTCAATGATATGAGTCTTATTCATGGGATGGTTGGGATAGTGATTAACCACACTTAGGATTTTAATTTATTTGTTTTGTTTATTTTTTATTTTACACCAATTTATATCCCAAATGTTATCCATACCCTGTATTATTCTTTATCCAACCAAACCTTTGATTTATTGAGATTAGGGATTTGAGCAATCTTAAGTATCGTAGTCGTGGATTCGGCTATGTATTTATGATTTTGTCGCCCTTTTTGATATATTATTATTGGTGAAGTTTGGACCTATCTTTAGCCTATTCGAGTTAAGGATTTGAGCAATTGCAAGTATCGTGTTCGTGGATTCGATCATGTATTTGTGATTTTGTCGCCTTTTCTGGAATTTGAGATCGATAGTGTAAATAAGAATAATTAACCCTTAAGCCTAAAAACCCTTTTTACCGCTTTAGACTTGTTATTCCTTAGCTTTAGTGGTGGAGATGTGTATACTTGCCAAGCTTATGATAGAATATTCGTCGCGACTGGACAGTTAAACGATTAGATTTGCTTTTATCGACTTATTTTATTTTACTTCTAATTCGTTAAGTGTTTAGTTGTGTGATTACGAAATAAACGAATACATGCTTAAATATAAAAATAAATCCTAACATCTTTTAGGATACATTTTCATAAGTTTTAATCTAAGGTTTACTTGGGGACAAGTAAAGTTCAAGTGGGGGGATATTTGATGAACTCAAATAAGTACATTTTATTACTATCATTTATCCTATTAATTTGACTTGTTTTACTATATTATGTATGAGGATTGATACTTAATCGTTTACTTTTGTAATTCTCAGGTAAAAACAAGCATTTGGTGAAACTTGGCGATTTTGGACTAATAATGGAGCAAAACGTGCATAAAGTGAAGAGTCTACTGAAATGAAGAAGATCAAGACTAATCTGCTCCAGATGCGCCGCATCTCACTATCAACATGCGCCGCATCTCTATCAAGATATCACCAGATACGATCCAAGATACAAGAGGACATGCGCCGCATCTAATAAAGAGTTACGCCGCATCTTCTGGCGGTGTACGAATATTCCTGAATATTATAATCTTGGACCCCACGCGAAGTTAAGTACATGCGCCGCATCTACTTAAGTAGATGCGCCGCATCTTCCCTCAGACACAAACTATAAATACCCCGTAGACCAGACACATTGAGAGATACACAGAGTTCGAAACCCTAACCGAAGTTCGGACAACAGAAGAGAAGGACGAATTCAGTCAAGAGGCAGCACAAGACACACCCAAATCGAAGATACAAGAGCTGTAAGAAGGTGCTGCATGTGTTTAATTCATTAAGTAGTTTTGTTTTATTGTTTTAGCAAACTTTAATTCATCAGGATTGGTGGCTTGTGTAATGTGACAACGGAAAGATTGCACTCCCTTTAATACTTGCTTTCCCATCAATTAAAGTTTATATGTTGATGTCTTTGGTTACTACTTATTAGTGCATTGACCACCTCTGTGTTTATTAGTGGCTTGCGGGCACCCGACTGCGGGACAAGGTGTGGCTCCCACGGTTGTTTCTAAATTGATCACTTAGGAATAACTTTTAGACATAAGTCGTCATTAAGGGTTTACTCGCCGATGAGAATAGGACCAACGAGAAAGGGTTAATTACATACACTTCATATAAAGCTATCAATAAAACAAGTGACAAACTACTTAATCATAAGGACAGCCCTCTTATTGTCTCAAGTATCTATCTGTGTACGTGTGTGCTACTTGCTGATTCGTGCCTATTTGTTTATTTTATTATTTAATTGCAAACAAAACTGTGCCAGTCTCTCAGGCTGAAACCCCCTTGCGTTAGGATATTAAAATACTGATTAGATTAACGAGATTATACGTTCCACTCTTAGTGATCGACACTCTACTTACCATTATCTTCATACTGACCGGGTACACTGCTCGTTAAGTGTGTGTGTTATTGATAAGTCGGCTAAATATAAATTTAAAACTTGAGTAGGCATTAAAACTGCTAAACCGCAACGACACATCACGCGCATCATTAGCATATCCTTGTTGCGTACTTGAAAATTGTGTTTATTGAACTCGTTCTTAATCCGTTTCCAAAACGTGTCGCCCAGTTGTGAACGGCCAACTTTTGGGTCCTCGGTAACGGCAACGTAACATGATGCAATTAGTTTTTCCTCACTTCCTTGCCAACGTAAGGTAGTATCGATCACGTCAGGATTTTGTTCGGAAATTGGTTCGGGTGCTTTGGTTTTTTTTGCCTTACGTTTACCACGACTTATGGGTTTTTGTGGAGACGTAGGTTCTTCGTATACATCATTTGTATCGATTTGTGTATGTGAAGATTGAGGTGGCGGTTGAGATGGTGGTTGAGATCGTTGTTCGAATTGTAGAATTTGGAAATTGGTATTTAGCATTTGTTGGTTTCGTTGCCATAATAGAAATTGTTGATGTTGTTGTAAAAGTTCCTCGACCGGCAAGCCGAGTGGGTTAGGCAAAGGGATTTGTGTTGAAGAAGAACCCACGTTCGGGTTTGTGGAAAACTAGAAGGGGGGTTGAATAGTTTTACGTCTTTTTATTTTATTATGAAAACCTTGTTTTATACTTTTTAAAAAACTTTAGATTCTAGTTTGTTATGAAAAATAAAACTTAAATCTTATTATTAGTTATATATGTATTCTTTTAAATTGATTGTAAAAGTTTTGGTTTCTTGAATGGATTTTCAATTTGATCTTTATGTGAAGTCGACCTCTAATTAATACTAGCAATTATATAAGCCTATGTGTATGAAAGTAATGACGATGCAAGTAAAGAAATAAATAAGGTATGGAAAGATCAAACCGAGACACGAGAGATTTATAGTGGTTCGGCTACAAGGACACCTTCCTTGCCCTACTCCACTCCCCGAGCACACCTTGCTCGAGAGTTTTCTTCACAACTTCAATAAGCTCCCTTATGGCGGAGAAAACCATACACAACTTTGGCTTACACGGGTTTAACGACACAAAGCTAATTGTCGAGTTCTAATCGTAGCTAGAACCAATCTCACAACTTCACAACACAACTTCTTCACAACTTATTCACGACTACTTCACAACGGCTTCACGACTGCTTCACGACTTCTTCACGACTTCAACACGACTGCTACACAACCTCTATGATGCGGCTTCACGACTTCAACACTATGTCTTCATGACTAAGACTTCACGACTTCAACGTGACCGCTACACAACCTCTATGCTACGACTTCACGACTTCAACACTAGGACTTCATGACTAGGACTTCACGGCTTCAACACGACCGCTACACAACTTCTATGCTACGGCTTCACGACTTCAACACTAGGACTTCACGACTAGGACTTCACAACTTTAACACGACCGCTTCACAGCTTCTATGCTACGGCTTCACGACTTCAACATAAGGACTTCATGTCTTCTAAGCTACGGCTTCACAACTTCTACACCACGGCTTCACGACTTCTACACAAGGACTTCATGTCTTCTAAGCTACGGCTTCACAACTTCTACACCACGGCTTCACGACTTCTACACTTTGACCTCACAACTTCTATACCACAACTACTTATACAACATCTTCACTACTTACACACAACACTAATCTACAACACACACCTTACATACAAATGAATGAATGATTTACAAACTTTGTTAAACACACAACTTAAGTAACAAAATGATACTAAGTTGTAATACTTCTAATCTTGATTGATAGAAGTATTCTTCTTTTGCACTTGGATGGTGGAAGCTTGGATCACTTGGAAACCAATGCTTAAGATTACATAATCAAAGGTTTATTTAAGATATGAAATGAGATCTACAACAGAAAGTTTTAGTGCAAAAGGGTGAGTAAAAATCCAGGGGAATGCTGGTATTTATAGGGGAAAATCTGGACAGCTGGAGCCTACTGGAGCGGGGGCGGTCCCCTTAAATAGGGGGCGGTCCCCTTAATTATTAAGGGGGCCGCCTAGTAAAATTAAGGGGGCCGCCCCTACTGAACGTTGGCCAATTTTGTCCTTTTGTGGGGAAGGTTTTTCTGGAACATTTTAACTGATTTTGGTTAAAAAATTGAATTCATATTTTTATAAAAGATTAAACATTTTTATTTAATGCCAAAAATGTTTTTCAAAAATATATAAAATGTTTTTGATGTTTTATAAAAAATCTAGTTATTAAGAAAATGTTCCTTTGATCATATAATGCATTAAGCATTAGTTCATTCATACCTTAAGTGATTTTAGTTGTAGAAGTGAATATTTACAACTAAGTACTTGTTTAACTTATAAGTTTATGTTTTAATGAGTTTACATTTTGTGATCATCAAAACATAGAGATATGAATAAATATTGATAATGTTTTTAGGCATTTATTTATGTCAACAGGGTTTGAAGATGACGACCCCGCGTTTGGGTTATTCCACCCTATGAGATTCAAGAAACTTTCGTCGTTTTTAAAACCCGACATTTTTTTTAGCAAATAGAAGTTTGTGCATATGATTTAGAGTTGTGAAAGTGTGAAAATAAAGTGGTGTATTAGTTGTTATTTATAGTGGTGAAAAAAAGGTTTTGATTTTTTTAAATTTTTTATAAATATAGCCGTTTATAATCATTAAGGGGCTAAAACTGTAATTTTTTTTGAACATATGAATAATATAGCCGTTAGAGGGACCACATGTGTAATTTTTTTTATTCTTGCCTGCTACTAACGTAGCGAAACGCCACCCCTTAACGCAAACGAACGGTGTAATAACTCAGCCATAACGCACGTTAAGGCCACTCCACGTAAGCCATAACGCACCCTCAATGTCATCATACCGAGAGCTCTTAATGTTATATTCAGGTACATCACCTATTCTTACCAAAAAATTGACAACATTTGATAAAACCTAATCATTTTTTTTTATCTATTCATCTCTTTTATTTTATTTTCAATCACAATAAATTCTATGCTATGATTAGGATGAATCATTTGGATGTATAATTAATTTATTTGAGAGATTCTCAATGTTTTAAAACCCAGTTCGACCTCGCTAGTTGAACCGCAAATCAAAGTGTTGACCGATCCGTTGTAAGCCGGGTTTTTGTTGCGGTTTAAACCGGATTGAATCGTCGGGTTTTGGTCGACCCAGGTCGAACCACCGGACCGGAAATCGAACGATTCAATATATATGAAAGAAAAAGAACAAGAACAATGTAACTAGATGATGTAATAGTACATGTTGGCTATGTAACTGAACCATACGCATTACTAATCTTATTAAAGATAGATCGACTATGGCAACAGTTTCTTGTACGTCGGCATACAAAATATGTTTCAGTGGTGGTGATTGAAAATGGTGATAGGGGTGTGTGTGTGTGAAAGTGTTTGGGTTTTGTGACATTTTCTTTGGTTACAACAATTGAGGAATGAGAAAAATAAATATTTGAAGCTTGGTTTGTGGGTGAAAATGGTGATTGATGATGTAATAGTACATGTCAAGTGGTGATATGATATGATCATTTAAGTAGAAAATACAGAGTATAAACTCTTAAGGAATGCTAGAGCCACAAACAAACTTTCACAAAATCAACCACAAAATGACGTGTAAAGAGGATGATTGGTGTATTTTGTGACAATTTATCTCCTCTATATGATTAAACCAATCATGCTCTCACACATCATTTTGTGGTTGATTTTGTGGAAGTTTATTTGTGGCTCTAGCATTCTTCTAAACTCTTTGATATAGTGTGCTAACAGGAGTGATTCTTATATAAATTGCCCCTTTTCTACAAATATACATGTAATTTACATGATTGTCATTGTCGGATGTCAATGCCCTATTAGTATTGGCTTGATACTATATTTTCTTATCTTATAAACTAAAGGTGCATATCATTTTTCTTTTTATACATTTTGAATAAATGTACTTCTCTCTTTGGCATAAAACCGGTTAGACCCGGTGGTCTAACCGGTTGAACCGGCCACTCGACATGATCAACTAAAAACTCGGGTTTTAAAACATTGGAGATTCTATAATAAGGCTCAACTCGGTTCACTTGGTTTCTATCAGACTTTGTACCAAACACAATAATGTTTTTGCTAACGGCATCGTCTTCCTTCTCTTGAGAAAGATTCGACCTCTAGTCTTGTTTAATCTTTATTTTCCATTCACTAGTATAATGTGATTTCATACATCATCCTTCCCAACATTATTAAGTGACGGTGAAAAAAGAAATATTTTACTAAGAAAAAAAATATAATATTTTAAATCATACATGTGTCAATAAACATTAAGGCTGAGTTGATGCGAGTTTTGCAAGACACAAAAAGTTTTACTTCTCAAGGGATCTTGATAAGCTTGCAATCCTCCAAGCAGTGTACCTGATCGTTGTAGTGTAGTATAGGTATGTCAGGGGGATTGATCGTTCTCTAGGGGAATAGTGTCGTTAGGTCAAGATGTATGACGAGATAAGTCTAGAGGTGAGGGATGATTCTTTTTGTAATTTTATATTTTTTAGAAAGCAAATAAATCTCGGTTTTTGAAGGAGTGGGCGGAATTAGTTGTTAATCAACTAACCCAAAATCTAATTATAAAACTAAAATTAAACTAAAAACAAGAAAAAGTAAATTGGTGAACTTCTTATGATAGGAAAAACGTGTTTACTTAGATTTAATTACTCCATAGTTATCTCCTATTGATTCGTTGAATTGTCACGTCCTTGTTTTAGTTGAAGCATCGTATTCCTTATTATTGGTCGTGGGGAGGTGCCGAAGTCCCCAACTCTATGAACATTAGTCTCCCCTAAATCCCTTAACATCCATTAAGTTTTCTAGGATCTACAAGCCGCAATTCACGCAATAAATACAACGAACAAAACCAATAGTGCACTCTACGGTTGCGTTTTTAAGACGTTCAAGCTAGTTACATATAAGAGGTCAACCAGTTTTCTTAACCTAACGCGATAACAATCAACTAAACAAGAGACAACAAATCAATATTCAATAACTAGGTTTCATTAGATCTAAGCAAACACAAATAAACTTAAGCTAGCATGTTAGATAGAAGAAAAGATAAACAAAAAATCAAACAACACATAGACATATTGAATGATTAAACGAATAACTTATCTTCAATTGAACATGGATGAAAAAGGCTAAAAAAGCCTTACAAGATCTCTGAAAATCGTCTAGGGTTTATTACCAAAAGATGTCACACTTAATAATAAAAACATTCGAAAATATATATAGTATTACAACTCTGACGGCGTCAGCTTATGGATCCTGACGCCGTCAGCTCGCCGCCATTAGGGTTTCGTCTTGTGCAAGTTGCCGTTCTGACGGCGTCACCTTGTATCTCTGACGCCGTCACCTTCAGTATTTGACTGTTACACTCGTATCCCGACAAGGTACTAATTATGTAAATAATAAGTTATGTAGAATATAAGTTATGTGTTCTAGATTAGGTAATAACTTAATGTGTGGTCAAAATAGGAAGAATGGGACTAGAAGGACTAAAATTGCCAAGAGACCAAACTTGTAACTAACATGGATAAATATCTAGCTAGTGGAAATTTCTGGAAATGGTTAGAGGCTTCTTGGGTGAGTCGACACTTAGCAAAGAAAGAGAGGGAAAGCCAAAAATCATCATCTAGCTCATTCTAGCCATCAAGAGGTGATCAAGAATCATTAGAGATACCTTAATTGTTATCTCTTCAACAAGTAAGTACTTTCCCCAATTTGTAGAAATTAGGGTTCATGTGGTGGATTTGAGTATTATGGATAAAGGTTGTAAATGATGATCTCCTTAGTTAATTAGTTGCTAATTATAGTTAATTTTATAATAGGAAGCTTTATAGAAGCCCAAATCAAAGCCAAGTAGGAAGCTAGTAGGAATCAAGGTAAGTATATGAGTATAATCCTTGTTAATGTTATGATGTTAATGTTATGTTTGTGTTAATGTGATTTGCTATGGAGCTTGTAAATGTATGTTAGCTTGGATCCAATGCTAAATGTGTAATGCTATATAAATTACTTGCTTGGTCAAGGTGAGTAATAAACCTATTGAATGCTCCTTGTTAATGTTATGATTGGTGTTAATCACCAATCTTATGTAAATGTAATATTGGTTATATCTTATATACTTACTAAGCATTTTCGCTTACGGTTTAGATGATGATGGTTTTGTAGGTTCTAGCGGAGGAAGCAAGCGTAAGGATCTTGTGTAGCTTGTAGTCATGGAATGAAGCGTAGTGTAGTTAGAAGGTAGATTAGAAGACCATAACCCATGGACCAAGCGTATTGAAGTTGGAAGCCCGAAGTGCCCTTTTGTGCTTTGGTATATTTTAACTCGTGTGGTCGTTTTGTTATTTATGGTCTCGTTGTCAAACAAGTCCTTTTGATCATGTAAACGTCATGGGTTTAATCGGTGTATGTGTCATGAGTCGTCTTGGTTCATAGATATGAATGTGGTATGTAGTTATGGATGGTTTTAGTGTTATTAGGGTGTTTGGCGTGAAGCCTTTCTCACCCATTTTGATGTATATATGGGTGGATTTGTTGTGGAACAAGTTTGAAATGATAAGTTATTGTAGTTGGTCAAGTTTGACGTAAAACGGAGGTCGTATGGGTTGTTTGTAGTGAAAATGGGTCAAAACGGGTTATTTGCATAACCCGTCTAATTAGTAAATTACCCTTTCGGAGAGTCGTTCGGTAAATGTTTTTGTATGAAAATGAGCCCATTGATATACTAAGTAAATCTGGAAGGTTTGGTTAGCTAACGAGTTCGGGAGGTCGGGTTTTCATTCGCGGGGTTTGAAAACTCATCCGGGCCACCAGAAGGTTTGAACCGCCCCGGTTGAGGTTTGAACCGGCGGTTCAGACCCATTTTGGACCCCAAACCGGCGGCTGGAATTTCCCAGCCGGCGGTTCAACATATTTTTCAGATTTTGGCGATTTTCGAAAAATCATATCTTTTAAACCGTAAGTCGTCACGGGTCGTGCTACCCGTCGTTTTGAAGGTAATTGAGTCTACTTTCATTTAAAATTAGTGTCAAGTCCTGAATGTGTATAGATTTTTGTCAATTGTCAAAAGAGTGACAGTATGTCCGTAAAAGTCAAGCGTTTCCGCGTCAAAGTTCAAAATTTTTGGTCTAAGCGGGCACGGGGCGTTACATTGACGCCGCCGGCTTATAAAAAGTTCTGAGCCGTCTCTTGTCTTCATAAAACGTAACTCTCTCCTCCAAAATACACCTGACGGCGTCAGGTTGTAAATTCTTCAAATTCTCTGAAGCGTCACTTGGTGATTTTTCACCCAAAATCCAGCTCAAATAATAAGTGATGGCGTCACGTTGTAGCTAGTGACGCTGTCAGCCTTCCTTTTCTGACGGGTTTTCGCGACTTCGTCGTTGTCTTCTCTTTTTCGTCCAAATATGCTCCAAAAGTGCCGATTTCCAGAATTCTCGTCCCAAGTACCTGAAATGCAAAAAGAAACGATTTGAGGAAATATTTAATCACATTTATACGATTTTTGGCTTAAATGACCCCTTAAAAAGGTACCAAATAAATCCTTATCATGAGCAAACCACCCGAACGGACCGGACCGACCGAGACCGGACCAGACCGACCACATTTGGTCCGGTCCTTAGTCTCGAATTTTGGGCTAATTCGGTCTCGGTCTTGGTCGGTCCAGTCCGGACCACAAACCGACTATTTTGCCTTGTTGGACCGGACCGACCGACGGATCGACCGAGACCGGACCGGACCGACCACATTCGGTCTGGTCCTCGGTCTCGGCTTTTGGGCTAATTCGGTCTCGGTCTTGTTCGGTCCGGTCCGGGACCGATGCTCAGCCCTAATAAACATACAGTTGACATAAATAAATGCCTAAAAACATTATCAATATTTATTCATATCTCTATGTTTTGATGATCACAAAATGTAAACTCATTAAAACATAAACTTATAAATTAAACAAGTACTTAGTTGTAAATATTCACTTCTACAACTAAAATCACTTAAGGTATGAATGAACTAATGCTTAATGCATTATATGATCAAAGGAACATTTTCTTAATAACTAGATTTTTTATAAAACATCAAAAACATTTTATATATTTTTGAAAAACATTTTTGGTATTAATTAAAAATGTTTAATCTTTTATAAAAATATGAATTCAAATTTTTAACCAAAATCAGTTAAAATGTTCCAGAAAAACCTTCCCCACAAAAGGACAAAACTGGCCAACGTTCAGCATGGGCGGCCCCCTTAATTTTACTAGGCGGCCCCCTTAAAATTAAGGGGACCGCCCCCCTATTTAAGGGGGCCGGCCACGCTCCAGTAGGCTCCAGCTGTCCAGATTTTTCCCTATAAATACCAGCCTTCCCCTGGATTTTTACTCACCCTTTTGCACTAAAACTTTCTGTTGTAGATCTCATTTCATATCTAACAAAAACCTTTGATCATGAAATCTTAAGCATTGGTTTCCAAGTGATCCAAGCTTCCACCATCCAAGTGCAAAAGAAGAATACTTCTATCAATCAAGATTAGAAGTATTACAACTTAGTATCATTTTGTTACTTAAGTTGTGTGTTTAACAAAGTTTGTAAATCATTCATTCATTTGTATATAAGGTGTGTGTTGTAGATTAGTGTTGTGTGTAAGTAGTGAAGATGTTGTATAAGTAGTTGTGGTATAGAAGTTGTGAGGTCAAAATGTAGAAGTCGTGAAGCCGTGGTGTAGAAGTTGTGAAGCCGTAGCTTAGAAGACATGAAGTCCTTGTGTTGAAGTCGTGAAGCCGTAGCATAGAAGTTGTGTAGCGGTCATGTTGAAGCCGTGAAGTCCTAGTCGTGAAGTCCTAGTATTGAAGTCGTGAAGCCGTAGCATAGAAGTTGTGTAGCGGTCGTGTTGAAGCCGTGAAGTCCTAGTCGTGAAGTCCTAGTGTTGAAGTCGTGAAGCCGTAGCATAGAGGTTCTGTAGCGGTCATGTTGAAGTCGTGAAGTCTTAAGTCATGAAGACATAGTGTTGAAGTCGTGAAGCCACATCATAGAGGTTGTGTAGCGGTCGTGTTGAAGTCGTGAAGAAGTCGTGAAGCCGTTGTGAAGAAGTCGTGAAGAAGTCGTGATTAAGTCGTGTAGAAGTTGTGTTGGTCCACAAATTGTATATGGATCACTAAGTAGTCTTGAATACCTAGTAGATGGTTAGGATAAATCCGAACCAATCTAAGTGAGAAACCCTAGGTGATTGTTATTGTTAATGCGGAATCTTAACAAGAACAATTAAGAACACAAGCAGGGATATCACTAACTTCGTATATTGATATTCACTATAATGAATTCGTACAACTCACACACGAACTAACAATCTTTAGGGATCCTTTTATAACACAAGGAAACCCTAGCCGACTCAGAAGATATACACAAATCTTCTATAAAGATACATACACGCATTGTATCTTTTCCTAACATAACTCTAACAGACTTTCCTAACTTCACGACCAGACTTAACTTTACAAGTCAACCAGACTTAAACATGCTACCAGACTTAACATTACATTACCAGACCTAATAACACAAACAGACCTAACTTAGATAAACTACCAGACCTAAGTTGTCTGCTCTTGATTCGTATCATAATTCCCAACAATCCTCCCCTAACTTGATCTTGATGCTCCATGAACTTCAAGTTCTTCCGATTAAGCCTTCTGAGGATTGAATCTTGAACACTTTGAACTGTATTTAGGTCTTGTTCCTTTCTAGCAGCTTGAATCTTGATAAGCTCTTCTGATATGGTCTTTGCAGCAACATTGACTATATGTACATCAATTCATATTAAGTTTCATATCTATTCTCATCACTTCCAGGTGTGTTAACTCCTGTGAGAGGTGAATCATTGAAATTTAATGGATTTGATGTCTCTTTACCAATAGCCATCACTACTGGAGTAGCCAAATGTTTTGGTGTGTAAGACCATGGTACACTGATAACCATATGATTTTTAGCAAATCATCAGCTTATCAACGGATTTGTTAAGTCTTTACCAAAAGCCGTTTGCTTCTGGACTAGTCAATTCTTTGATGGAAAAGCACCTCATCATGGTGAATTGATTACCATTTATGGTTTTCCACAGCCTTTACCACAAGCCATAACCTTGTGGGCTAGCCAACTCTTCACTTATCTTAGATATGGTGAGTTGAATACCATACAATTTTTGGCAAATTGTCAGCCATAAACGGATTTGAGTAATCTTTACCTGTTAGCCGTTTGCTCAGGATTAGCCAGTCCTTGTGTTGATTAGACAAGGTGGACTGATAACCTTTTGATGTGTTAGTGCAAAGCACCTCCACCAAGTGAGAAGTTCCAATAGTCTCACTCAACAACTTGTGAAAATTCTTTCAAACACCCTTAGACTACATCCTTCAAAGACTGCTTCTTAATCAAATCCAATAACATCTCATATCCTTCATCCCTTTTACTAGCATACAACTTTTTGCTCATCATTTCCTTGCAAACACTTGATGATAAAGGATATTCCACCTCTGCAAGCATATAAATATCAACATTCTTTAATGAAACACAATGTACCTTGCAGGTATGAAAATATCTCCAGCTGACAATGTTTTGCTCTTCAGGAAGTTTCCACACTATATCAGACTCAGTTGGTGGCTCAAACATCACCTTCAAATTTCCCCAAAAGACTCTTTCAAATTCATCTTCAGGTGGATGATCTCCATATTTAATGTTCACCAACTGATAAAGTTCTTGAAGATCCTCCCTATTCACATCAATTAAAATTCCAGCAAAATTCATATAAACAATGTCAGAATTATCTTCCCTTATTATTTGATATGCAGCCCTCTCACCAGTCATGATAAGTTGATACTTGACAACCTTAGTAGGTTCCTTAGTGCTTTCAATAGTCCCCATTGTGGCTCCTTCAGATGAAGGTTCTTCATCTAATTCCTCTTCAACAACTACTTTCTTGGATTTACTCTTCCTTTCCAAACCTTTTCTTCTTTGAAACACAATAGGCTTAATTACTTCATCTTGCACTTCTTCTGTTGACTTACCAGCTTCAGGTTGTATATCAATCACTTTATCAGGTTCAATGACTAGTTCAGTCTCTTTAGCCTTTCTACCTTGAAAGCAATATTTCTGCACATCATCATAATCAGTAGCTTTGTAACCTTGATCTCTCTCAAATGCCTTGAGATATGCTACTTGTATTTCTTCATATGACTTCCTTTTCATCTGTTCCAAAGAAAGATGCATTTGATTCTTAAGATACATCTTCATATCATACTTCTTTTCTGCCATAGACATCTTCTTGGGAATCTTTGATTTCTTCTGAAGCTTGAACTTTTCTAAGAATCCACCCAATGTATCATCATTACTTCTTGCATTTATGAAGTCAGCTAACTGTTTGGCTCGTTCATCAGCAGTTAAACCTTCAATAGTTAGCAGCTCTTCATACTTTGCTCTCACTTCATCATCAACATTGAGCAGCTTTGTAAACTCATCAGATTCTTCAGCCAATTGTCTTGCATAAACTGCATCTAGCATCTTTTGTCTTTCTTCTTCAGCAATATCTTGTGCCTTAATCCTCTCAATTGCAGCCTCAGATGCAAGTTCTTCTCTTGTTTTTCTTTTAGACTTCTTTGGCAATGAAGTTTCCTCCACGACCTGCTTTCCCTTTCTTAGTGCAGATTGTTGTTCTTCATTACCAGAACTAAGTTCATTACCAGACTTTTCTTCACCAGACTTTTCATCAGATATAGTCCCAAACTTTTCAACCTCTTCCTCAACAGACAAAATTAACCTTCTTCTTTTCCTATCCTGTTTAATTTTGCCCATTGATTGAGCCAAAGTCTCTGCAACTTCCAGTGTCTCTGGACTAATTGTGGTGACATTATCTTGAACAAGTGGTTCTTGAACTGGTGTTTGAAGAATATTTTCCTGTTCTTGCTTCAAATTCCTCCCCTGTTTGGAAGAATTTTCAGCTTCATCTTCCTCATCATCAAAAGAAACACCCTTTTTCTTCATTGCTACTCCCATTTTCTTTACTTTCTTCACCAAAGTCACATAAGCTTTTCTGAGTGCCTCATTAGACTTTTCCAAAATACCAATCTTCTTTTGTAGTTGAGGAACAATGATAAGAAGATTTTCCACAGTTATGGGATCATGTTCCTTCTCCCTTTCAGGACTTGGAACATTTGGTTGTGGAGGTGAAGATTGTTGGATAGGTGTAGATGATCTTTCAACAGATGGTGAGGGACCTGGTTGGGGTGATGGAATTGGAGAAGACCTAGGTGTAGCAGACCTAGATGATGCTTGGTCTTGTGCTTCATCAGGGTCCACTTGTGCAGCTCCAGAAGTACCTGCATTGTTAGTACCAAGCATAGCAGCAAGCAAAGGTTTGTCTGTCCCTTGAAAACTCCTTTTTAAATTTGCAAAAAGTTTGGGAGTAAAGGCCACACTGATGTAAGGCACTTTATCCTTAGTTTCAAAATTTAAGATCATTTGCAAAAATCTTGGATACATCAAAAATTTTGGGTCCTTAGTATTTTTCACCATTCCTTCAAAAATTAATTTTGAAAAGTTAAATTTCCTTCCAAATGATAAACAGACCAATGCAGAAGCAATTCTGCTTCCAAATTGATCCCATCCACCACTCTTGGGACTTAAGCTCTGAAGTAAATGATGTACTAAAAACCTCCACTGAGGTGAAAAATGACTTTTCCAAAAGGTAAAACTTCCATCTGTGGGGTACCCAATGCTATTCAAACCCTCCAAAATATCCTCACTAGACAAATCAAATTCTCCTAAAGCATCATCCAATTGGAGACTATCCCTAATCGAGGCTTCAGTAATGGTAAAACCATTTTTATCTATGATTGCCCTTAAACATGGTGTCCCATCATCAAGAGTCTCAGAGGTAACCGACCTCCAGAACTGCTTTACAAGGGACTGATAAATAGTAGGATTATGAGTTAATGAATAACAAATGTAAGAACCTTTTAGGAAATCCACAATCTGCTCGAAACCTGCACTTTGATCTGGCTTCTTCAAGAAACCAACTTGATTATGCTTGTCCACAAACTTGAGATTAGCCATGGATGAGTTAATGATTTAGGTCTGGTTGACAAGAAAGGTAGGGTTTTGAAAAATATTTGCGTAGAGAAACAGAGTCGTGAGAAATAAAGATGATTTAAATTTGGAAGCAAATAAAGAATAAAAGAAGATAAATAATATCAAATTTTAATCTTATATACTTCATAAATATCTTGTTTTACCGAAAATAGTGCAACGGTAATATATTAGTAAAATCTTTATTTACTCTGACCAGATCTAACGGTCATAAAATTAACACTACCCGACCTAAAAGGTCAACCAGGCCGAATCATAAACTTACCAGACCTAACCAAGAGAGTGGACTTACACACTGACTATAGCGAATGCAAGGCTTTGCATCACCTCATTCCAATCTTTTCTGCAAGAATTAGTTGAAACAACAAGAAAGAGGAGACAAAAACCAATTTTTGCAAGACACATGAGCTACCAGATTTAACACTTAAGGTTACCCGATTTAAAAACATGTAAAACTTGTACATTTGCCTCCCCTTAAATGTACATTACCTCCCCTTAAGTGTAAATCTCCCTTCTTTTTTTTTTTTAATCACTAATAAATACTTAACCAAAATAAAGACGAAGGTCAACTTTCCAAAAAATACAATTAATAACTCTTTCCCTGCAAGTATTAACTCATACACCAACCAAGCATTAAAAGACATTAAACCTTGATTTTCCCTATAAAACCACCCATTGTTTTATCATAAAAACCATCACAAACCAAAAGAAAACCTTATAAGCATAATGGATCCATCCAACTTAGAAACCATAGAGATTTCATCCGATTCTTCTTGGGATCCAAATGGCTCATCTTCTGATTCATCATCAGGAGGATGGGGTGGATACTTCCCACCAGGGTATTCATCAATCACAAGGAACAAGACATTGAGAGAATCAACTCTGAAACAATGGCTAGCTGCTTATGACCTTTCTGAAAAGGAACCAGACAATGAAGCACCAAAAACTTCAAGACCAATTCCTCCTTCTAAAGTAGATGATAAAAGTGCTGAAGGAGAAGACCCCTCCAAAGATGATGAAGAGACTTTTCCTTCGAAGATTGTGCCTTCCCTGAGAAGTGGTTCTATGCCACGTCCCCCACCAAGCAACGTGATTCTTGCACTTCCATGCCCAAAAGCATGGAATCAGTTTGGTGGCAGAGGAGCCAAGAAGACCATTCCTGACTTCATGGGTAAAGGGAAACAGAAAGTGTAGGTAGTGATGTTTAGCTGGTTTGTGTTAAAGCTTTTGTCTTATGAAGCATTGTAACTTGCATCCTAGAATGCAATATCTTGTTAATAAATAAAAAGCTCTTTGGTTATGATGTTTTAATTTTCCACATATGAATTACTTGCAATAGAAAAGAGCTAACAACTGCAAAACAAAGTTAAGCACAAAATACCAAAAACACACATACTATAGAAAGCAGAAAACAAATTAACTACTGAAAATAAGAATAACCAAGAAGAGTAGCAAGATAAAGAACAAACAAATATACAAACTATACAAAGTTAAGAAAGAAGATCAGTTTTTCTTAACAACCCAGGCCTGAGTGGGCTTGAGTCCTTTCTGTGGAGCAACATACTTATAGGTCTTGTATGAACTTGCTCCAGTGAAACCATGTTTGGACTTATAGGTAAATTCATTTTTAAATGGATTCCAAGCCCAGCACTCAGAGAAATTATCAGCAGAACCCCTACTTGAATTTGTTTGTCTCCTTACAGGTGAATGAGCCTTATAAAAATTATTTCTTTGAAAATTTGCATTCACCTGAGGTTTTTGAAAAGGTTGCTTGGGTCTTACAAAACCAGTGTTCACATTAGGTCTCACAGAATTAACATAACCAGTATTCACTTTAGGCCTCATAAAGTTAACATTTTGCCTATTCACATTAAAATTTCTGTAGCCAGACCCAAAATTTGGTCTACCAGAATTAACAAAAGAGTTAGGTCTGGTAGTGTTATTTAGTTGTACAGGTCTGGGAACAAACTGGTTAGCATGATTAACTCTACTAGCATTATTCCAAACTGGTTTATTTGAACCATGAACCTTATTAACATTCATTCTCTTTTGCTCAGCCTCTCTTTTCATTCTCTTTTCATGGAAGTCACAATCTCTTATTAAATGACTCAAACTTCCACACACAAAGCATCTTTTAGGAGCATAAGTATAACTACTCCTACTTTCTCTGTGAACACTATTGCTTCTAGGTGACTCATTCAATTTAACAGATTCCCTAAGAGTTTTTATGTGATTGACACAACTAGGTTTAACTGTCTCAGCCTTTTGTTCAGTCACTACAGGTTTAGCAACAACAGGTTCACACTTCTCAACAACCTTAGGTTCAGGATTCTCTTTTTCCTCATTGTTTGACTCAGAATTAGAGTGATTAGAGGAACCATCAATAGATCCTTCAGAGTCATTGGATTGACAAGAAGAATATCTACTGGATTTGTCCTCTGAGGTAGTTGGTTCAGGCACTTGAGGACCTTTCTTACCATACACAAAGAGTGAATCATCCAACTCTTCCTTTTCAAGAGGAGTATAGTCATCACTCAAAGGTGGTGGTACTCCCTTAAAGTCACCAGTCTTAACAAACCTATTATACAAAGGCTTATCAGCATAGTCCTCTTCTCTATTCTTAAATATAGCCCTATTCTCATTTTCCTCATATCCTAAGCCACATTTTTTATTTGACTTAATTTGAGAATCCCAACACTTAAACAGGTTATTGTTTGAACTGTTCCATTGATCTACCCTTTTTCTCAGCTCATCCCTTTCCTTCTGAATTTTAAGCCCTAATTGTCTATACCTTTTAAGCTTTTCATCTTGTTCGTATATCTTATTAGCTTGAAAGTATAGTTTTTCATTTAAAGCAGCATGTTGGTTTTGAAGGGTGACCTTTTGTGCCTCTAAAGTTTTTACAGCATTTTTATGTGCTAATAAATTTACTTCTAGATCACCTATTTGTTCTTGCTGCTCATCACACAAAGCCTTAACATGATTATATGAGTCAGTACATAATTTAGAGCATAATGATACCTCATTACCAATGGCCATGAGAGCATGATCAGACTCCTCATTTACTCTTGGATGCTCACCCCAATTGACTCCTCCAGCTTCCATTGTCAGCAGGCTCATCTGATTCTTTTCCATCTTCCCATCATCATCTCTTTTCTCATCAGCAGACTTCTTCTCTGGACAATCTCTTGAAAAATGTCCATGCTTGTGACAGTTGTAGCATTCAACAGTCCTCTTTGTGTATCCCACTGGTGATTTGTTGTTGAAGTTGATAGTCCTACCATATTGCTTCTGAAATCGTTTGACCCTTAAAGCAACCATGGCAATGTGCCATTTTATGTCCATCTCCTCAACTTCAGCATCATTAATCTGTTCAAGGTCTTCACTAATAAAGCTTTCATCTTCCGTTTGATTGGCAAAGAAGGAATGTATCACCTCATCAGTAAAACTTGAAGCAGACCTTTCACTTGAAGGAGTTTCATAGTTACCAGACCTAACACCACCAGATCTAACCTTGTAAGTACTGCTTTTGTTTTGAGACACAAAAGCAACATTTGATGAACTGGTTGAAGCCTGAGTGTTGTTACTGATGTCCCTTTCAAACATCCTGAGATTATTGTATAGGTCATCAGGTGTCATAGAATCTACTTCCTCCTTAATCCTCATCGCCACAGATACATTGCCCCATTCTGATGGTAAAGATCTAAGGAATTTGTGATTTGCATCCTGATTTGAGACTGCTGCACCATGAACTTCCAGTTGTGTTAACAGATGTTGAAATCTGTCATAGCCCTTCTCCAAACCTTCAGTCTTTGAAACATTGAATGTTTCAAATTGCTGTTTAAGAACAGCCTTTTGCATCTTCTTGGAGTTAGCATTACCTCCAAATCGTTTCTTGATAGCTTCCCACATCTCCTTAGCATCAAGAATGCCATGAAACCTTTGTAGATGCTCCTTAGGAATAGCCATAAGAAGCAAGGTTCTGGCCTTCTTTTCCTTCTCCACAGCCCTAATCTCCTCAGCAGATACTGGTGGCATTATTCTGAGCTGCCCATCATTCCCTTGTGAAATTCTCTTCTTAGAATTTCCCTTTTGAATCACCTTCCATACATCGCTATCAATGTATTCCAGATAATGTTCCATCTCCATGGCCCATATATCATACTCTTCTCTCTTCAGTAATGGAAGTTTTATGTTTGAGATTGTGGTTGTGGAAGGGATGGGTTGTTGTTGTGATTGGGAGTTACTGGTATCGGTTTTTCCTTCATCTTCATGGTTTGATTTCTCATCCTCACTGTTATGGATTGAGAAAGTTTCAGTGAAAACAGGCTTATCGAATTCAGACATTTTGTAGGGTGATTTGAGTGAGAATAAGGTTTTTGAGATTTAGTGTTCTTCGAATTCAGAGTCTCCCCCGGCTTTGATACCACTTGTTGGTCCACAAATTGTATATGGATCACTAAGTAGTCTTGAATACCTAGTAGATGGTTAGGATAAATCCGAACCAATCTAAGTGAGAAACCCTAGGTGATTGTTATTGTTAATGCGGAATCTTAACAAGAACAATTAAGAACACAAGCAGGGATATCACTAACTTCGTATATTGATATTCACTATAATGAATTCGTACAACTCACACACGAACTAACAATCTTTAGGGATCCTTTTATAACACAAGGAAACCCTAGCCGACTCAGAAGATATACACAAATCTTCTATAAAGATACATACACACATTGTATCTTTTCCTAACATAACTCTAACAGACTTTCCTAACTTCACGACCAGACTTAACTTTACAAGTCAACCAGACTTAAACATGCTACCAGACTTAACATTACATTACCAGACCTAATAATACAAACAGACCTAACTTAGATAAACTACCAGACCTAAGTTGTCTGCTCTTGATTCGTATCATAATTCCCAACAAGTTGTGTTGTGAAGTTGTGAGATTGGTTCTAGCTACGATTAGAACTCGACATTTAGCTTTGTGTCGTTAAACCTGTGTAAGCCAAAGTTGTGTACGGTTTTCTCCGCCATAAGGGAGCTTATTGAAGTTGTGAAGAAAACTCTCGAGCAAGGTGTGCTCGGGGAGTGGAGTAGGGCAAGGAAGGTGTCCTTGTAGCCGAACCACTATAAATCTCTCGTGTCTCGGTTAGATCTTTCCATACCTTATTTATTTCTTTACTTGCATCATCATTACTTTCATACACATAGGCTTATATAATTGCTAGTATTAATTAGAGGTCAACTTCATATAAAGATCAAATTGAAAATCCATTCAAGAAACCAAAACTTTTACAATCAATTTAAAAGAATACATATATAACTAATAATAAGATTTATGTTTTATTTTTCATAACAAACTAGAATCTAAAGTTTTTTAAAAGTATAAAACAAAGGCTTCATAATAAAATTAAAAAGATGTAAAACTATTCAACCCCCCCTTCTAGTTTTTCACAATTGGTATCAAGAGCCACGTCAATCAAGATCTTTAAAATATACTGTATTTTAAAACTTGAATCGATCTATGGAATTCGAAAAATATCTAGAAGGGGAATCTTTGCTAAAACCACCACTATTTGAAAACTATACTTTTCTTGAATGGAAAAATAAATTTGAAACTTATGTGAAATCAATTGATCTAGATCTTTGGCATGTCATTTCGATTGGTGATTTTCAACCAACAAAAACGGATTTTGAAAGTCAAACAAAAACATATTTTGAAAGTTAAACAAAAACATATTTTGTAAGTTAAACAAAAACTGATTTTGAAAATCAAACAAAAACGGATTTTGAAAGTCAAATTGATTATTTGAAAACGAAGAATGAAATAAATAATAAAGCTAAAATAATTATTTATAAAACCTTGCCGAAAGTTGAATATGAAAGAATATTCTTCTGTAAAACGGAAAATGATATTTGGAAAAATTTCTTAAACTTTCATCAAGAAAAATGCCAAGCCAAAGATGAGGATTTTGATCTTGTACATGAATTAGTTATCTTAGAAAATTTAATAGATAAACATTTAGATAAAATAGATACATGTGCTACTAGTTCAAATGTTGTTAATGAAGGTGTTAGCGACGAAGACTACATGAATCAACTCAAAAGTGAACTCAGTCCAAGATCATGGAGTGACACAGACGAAGGAGAAGATCATCATCCGACTCACCTATCATTCACTCATCGATCATCATCTGAGACATTACGAAGAAAAGCTAGGACGTGAGGTAAGTTCTCTTTTTAAATTTCATAAGTAATTACTTCATGTTTATAATCTTATTAATGCCTTAGGATACGCTTAGTCTGATAGGTTGCTTTGCCTTTACACTTTAGTTATATGCGTTCTGTGGCTTAATGAACTAGAAATTCTTTAGTTAGCCCCCATAAGTATTAGTAAACCAAGCAATCTTCATATTTGGTACTCTTCGATAGGTAAATTTAGGAACTTAATTTCTTCTAAAAAGAGAATGACTACTGGAGAATCTATTGACTAGAAACTCAATTTGACCTAACGGTTGAATTGCTTCTATGTGAGAAGTTGGGTGTGTGTAACCCGTAAAAACGGTCGTGTTTAGCCTGAATTGAGCACCACTAGTAATAGTCTCATACTCATTCTCCAACTTGAATACATTATTCTTCCTAAATATACCTAACGATAGTTTACTGTTATGAACTTTGCTTTTCACTAGAGCTTTTCATTCCTAGATGTATGTCATCCTGCATATATAAAATTTCTAGATGTTTACTTGCTCCTATGTGATTTGACTGCATGCCTTCGTAATTATTTGTTTAGTTGAATGCATTGTCATTATAATAGCTTTTGTTTTTCTCTAACTACTCTGACATGATGTATTTTTGTATTTAGTCATAATACATGCGTAAATGTCATAGGATATGTAGAAAGAGGTAGCATGTGACAATAGACTTGAGCATGAGATCTTTTATAAACCATTATTTTTTTTAAATCTATAATTAATGGGACTTATTTTTAAATTTGCAAAAACTTCACATTTTGAAAAAATAATTTTTCAAAAGATTATGACACATTTCTATTTTACATGTTTCACCATCCTACCTTTCTTTCAAACTTGTGTCCATAATTACGTGTTTATCAAAAACCAAAGATTGGAAAAATATGTTTTCTTTCCTCATAAAAACATTTTGAAACAAAGCCAAAACTATTTCATTAATATACTTTTCACATCCACATAAAACCTACTTTCAAGCATTGTTGAATAATGCCAAAAACATTTCTTTAAATCATGCTTGGTGATCTCATATATGTCATATATACTTGTGTATATGACACTTATAAGTGAACTAAATCAATAATGAAAAATCATGGTTTACTTATTAAAGATCTCACTTGGTACAAGTCTAGAAGTCCATGCTATCACAACTCCACATTCCCTTGTACATAGATAATCATTAGGATTAATTAACTAGCCTTTTAATCTTCCTAAGTATGATACTATGAATTACATGGTGCTATGTATTATCTTCTTGTCTAATATATGTATATACATGTTGTATGCTTAATGAGTAGTTTGCATGTTAGATAAAGTTGCTTAAAGAAATATGCTTAGCATATATGAGTAATTAAATCCTAAATTGCCTTGAAAGAAGTTGGACTTGCTTGAAACTAAACCCAAAAACACAACCTTTTCTACAAATTTATGCCAAAAACCCATTTCCAGTCATCTGGAAGTCTGCAGATGGGCGGCCCCCTTAAATACCCAGGCGGCCCCCTTAAAATAAAGGGACCGGCCCCTATTTAAGGGGACCGGCCATCTGGAGTAACGGATTACTGATTTCCTTTTCAATTCCCAACTCATTTTATCCTATACTTCCCAAAATTCACAAACACATTTTGTCACAAACCACCCTCCAAAATTTACCTTCCACAATCACATCATCACTACACCATAAATACCCATTTGGAGGAGGAAGCTTGACATTTGCCATAACCCAACAAATGATGTTGTTCAAACTCAACGAACACCTAAACCTCATCCTAATGAACCCTTTCACACACATAACCAATCATCCATATGTCCACCTTCATTCACTCATAACTACCCAAGTTCACAAATGTCTCCACCACCAAAAGTGTCACCACCACTTCCACCAAATAACAACCACTCTCCATCATCATCACCTTTCACTCAACACTTGAAGTTCATTGAAGAACTCAAGGAAGCCCATGAGCTTAATGCTCTCCTTGCTTTGCACCTTGCTCAAAGCAACTTAAACCCATCACCACCCATATCACCATCATTACCATCATCACCACATCACTTGAGTCAAATTGAGAAACATGTCAACAATTGTCCTTGTTGCATCTTTCTCCAAAATCAAACCATCATTACCATCATCATCATCCATTTCACCATCATTACCATCATTACCACATCACTTGAGTCAAATTGAGAAACATGTCAACAATTGTCCTTGTTGCATCTTTCTCCAAAGTCAAACCATCGCCTTAAATGAGCGTCTCACTTGGATTGAGTATCTTCTCACTAGATCTAATCCAACACCACCACTTGAACAACATCAAAACCCTTATTCAACATGGTCAAGTCCAAGCTCTCCACCTCCAATTCCTCCATCAACACTTTCTCCAACATCCATACACCCAAACTTACAACCCCATTAATCCAATATTTTTTACCCCCTCTTTACCATCATCCATCCAAAATAATTCAAGCTTTTCATGTCTCAAGCAAGTCAAATGGATCTCTTAGGCAATTTAAAATTTTCTACTTATTGCATGCTATAAGCAAAATATGTGTTGTATCAATAATTATGTTTTTAACATAATTATTTTCAACTAGTGAATGCTTTATTTCTTGTCTGTAATATATGATTGTTATGCTTATTGCTTGTATACATGATATCATGATATATATACATGCTTGATGATTAACAACATGCTTATTCCATAATATGTTTTAAATGTATGCATGCGTATTTAACTTGTTTATGCCACTATTTAATCATTCTTGATGTACATGATTCAAATGGAGCTTGCTGCAAAAACACCCTAAAAATGATCCTTTTCTGGAAATTTTTCAAATTTGGTCGCCTGGGAAAACACCAGATAGGCGGCCCCCTTAATTCCCTAGGCGGTCCCCTTAATTTTAAGGGGGCCGACCTACAATTAAGGGGACCGGCCATCTGGGCAGTAAAATTTACTATTTTCTTTTGCATCTTGCGACCCCTTTTATCTAGCCCAAACCTTACCTAAATCAACCATCACCTCCATCAAACACCCATTTTCATTCACCATGCTATCACCAAAATCATCTCTAAGACACCAAAACTCTATCACCACCACCTCAATGTTAATCCCCAAGTGCACCAAATGCACCATCAAAAACACCCTTTCATCCATCAATAACTACATCAACTCACACCTTTCATAACCACCATCAAGAGCATCAACTCCACCTCCTACTCAAGAACCTCCATTCACCCAACTTGTCATTTCCATATCACCAATAACACCTCTTGATGCTCATTTCTCATCATCACCAATACCACCACACCCACAACCGAACCATCATCTTTGGTCTTAGAGATGAGATACACTACATGTTTTCATCCCTTGAACACATGCTTAACAACCAACCTCCACCACAACCTCCATCATTTTCACCCACTACACTACCACCACCTTCATTCTCACCAAATTAAGCATATGCAATGCTTAATCAAAAATAATTTTTCAAACCATTTTGTGTGCAAGCCCCATGGAAGATCATGTACTCCAAGAATGATTATGTAGATTGCATTACTTACTAGCTAATGTAGGATTGAATATAATCTTGGATGGTTGTGTATTGATACACAACATTTTTAATGAATGACTTTATATGCATGCTTATTTTTGCTATATATATGCTTGTGCTTCTAATATTTTTCTTGCAAGTATTCCATATATCGATTCCTTGGTGCCCCCAAACGAGGGGGAGTACACATCAAGGGGGAGTTTTCGTCCCGACAAATTTCACGTTTGAATTTTGTCGGCTTAACCTTTTTGATTCTACAAAAAGGGGGAGAAGTGAATGTAAACTCACTAAATACTTGTCCAAAAATAAACTTTTTGGTTTAATGAGTTTAGGTTTTGTAATCATCAAAAAGGGGGAGATTGTTGACATAAATAAATGCCTAAAAACATTATCAATATTTATTCATATCTCTATGTTTTGATGATCACAAAATGTAAACTCATTAAAACATAAACTTATAAATTAAACAAGTACTTAGTTGTAAATATTCACTTCTACAACTAAAATCACTTAAGGTATGAATGAACTAATGCTTAATGCATTATATGATCAAAGGAACATTTTCTTAATAACTAGATTTTTTATAAAACATCAAAAACATTTTATATATTTTTGAAAAACATTTTTGGTATTAATTAAAAATGTTTAATCTTTTATAAAAATATGAATTCAAATTTTTAACCAAAATCAGTTAAAATGTTCCAGAAAAACCTTCCCCACAAAAGGACAAAACTGGCCAACGTTCAGCATGGGCGGCCCCCTTAATTTTACTAGGCGGCCCCCTTAAAATTAAGGGGACCGCCCCCCTATTTAAGGGGGCCGGCCACGCTCCAGTAGGCTCCAGCTGTCCAGATTTTTCCCTATAAATACCAGCCTTCCCCTGGATTTTTACTCACCCTTTTGCACTAAAACTTTCTGTTGTAGATCTCATTTCATATCTAACAAAAACCTTTGATCATGTAATCTTAAGCATTGGTTTCCAAGTGATCCAAGCTTCCACCATCCAAGTGCAAAAGAAGAATACTTCTATCAATCAAGATTAGAAGTATTACAACTTAGTATCATTTTGTTACTTAAGTTGTGTGTTTAACAAAGTTTGTAAATCATTCATTCATTTGTATGTAAGGTGTGTGTTGTAGATTAGTGTTGTGTGTAAGTAGTGAAGATGTTGTATAAGTAGTTGTGGTATAGAAGTTGTGAGGTCAAAATGTAGAAGTCGTGAAGCCGTGGTGTAGAAGTTGTGAAGCCGTAGCTTAGAAGACATGAAGTCCTTGTGTTGAAGTCGTGAAGCCGTAGCATAGAAGTTGTGTAGCGGTCGTGTTGAAGCCGTGAAGTCCTAGTCGTGAAGTCCTAGTGTTGAAGTCGTGAAGCCGTAGCATAGAGGTTGTGTAGCGGTCATGTTGAAGTCGTGAAGTCCTAGTCGTGAAGTCCTAGTGTTGAAGTCGTGAAGCCGTAGCATAGAGGTTGTGTAGCGGTCATGTTGAAGTTGTGAAGTCTTAAGTCATGAAGACATAGTGTTGAAGTCGTGAAGCCGCATCATAGAGGTTGTGTAGCGGTCGTGTTGAAGTCGTGAAGAAGTCGTGAAGCCGTTGTGAAGAAGTCGTGAAGAAGTCGTGATTAAGTCGTGTAGAAGTTGTGTTGTGAAGTTGTGAGATTGGTTCTAGCTACGATTAGAACTCGACATTTAGCTTTGTGTCGTTAAACCTGTGTAAGCCAAAGTTGTGTACGGTTTTCTCCGCCATAAGGGAGCTTATTGAAGTTGTGAAGAAAACTCTCGAGCAAGGTGTGCTCGGGGAGTGGAGTAGGGCAAGGAAGGTGTCCTTGTAGCCGAACCACTATAAATCTCTCGTGTCTCGGTTAGATCTTTCCATACCTTATTTATTTCTTTACTTGTATCGTCATTACTTTCATACACATAGGCTTATATAATTGCTAGTATTAATTAGAGGTCAACTTCACATAAAGATCAAATTGAAAATCCATTCAAGAAACCATAACTTTTACAATCAATTTAAAAGAATACATATATAACTAATAATAAGATTTATGTTTTATTTTTCATAACAAACTAGAATCTAAAGTTTTTTAAAAGTATAAAACAAATGTTTCATAATAAAATTAAAAGGACGTAAAACTATTCAACCCCCCCTTCTAGTTTTTCACACATACTTTTTTGGGTGAAAAAGGTGAACATATATTAACTTCCAAACTCTTACAACAAATAGAGATACATGGCATAGGGCAAGTCCCAAATACCATTCATATGACTACTATTCAACTGCTATAACATACAACTAAAAAATAACCTACATTTGTTACAACATTTTCCTCTGACGATACATCATTCCTCTGATGATATAACAAAGATATCTCAGACAACAGATATCTGCCAACAATACCATACTTGCCTTTCCAATGTTCACCTAAATCACCCGTCATAACCCCATGATTACATTTCCATACCAACAGATCTACATAAAACATTCAACCATAATCCATGATGTTCTAAGAGATTGGTATGTGCTTAAACACATACCTTTATTTGACCAAAACCGGACCCAAATAGACAAAAAACTAACCAATTATGCCAAATATCTCGTGTTTTTGTGTTTATGATTGTGCAGGGATGGATATTATAAAAATGGACAAATATCGAGATAAAAAGACAAACCGAGCACGGGATTTGTGAAGAGGATTAAAAAGCCGGGACCCGGGAAGAAATTCACGAGTTTGGTTCGAGATATTGCTCAAAAATCCCAAAGTGCCCTTGGATTATTTTCATTTGGCAAAATTGGCCCTTGTATTAAATTTGAAGAAATGGCAGAAATGGTCCTTGAAGCTTACATGTTTACACCTTTGGTCCTTGGTTTAAACCTCATTTTATCCTATACACTAATTACTACACATCCGGATCCAAAATAAATACCAACCCACCACACTTAAACCCATAAACCTAGCCCAACCCCATCTTATACCTACAGCCCACTAAAACTAAGTCCAACCCATCTATTTCCCAAACCCGACCCAAACCCACCTCCTAATAATAACAACCGGGGTCAAACCCCCTTTCCAATTGGTCAAAATCCCTAATATCTAAATACTGTTTATCTTCTTAAAACAGCTCTTGCCCGCCATTAACCTTCTGCTAATCCCACCAGTCACCATCACTCTCACCACCTCACCACTACCAGCCAAGACACCCACATGGGGTTGTCTTTGGTCCCCCCCCCTCCACCTCAGCGATCCTAGGGCAGAAAGTATAATCAACGGCCAAGGTTTGAAGATGTGGGCAGCAAGTTTTAATCCAAGGGTTCCAAGAGAAGCACAAGCAGCTCAAGAGGAACACACTCACAGAGAAAGCACAAGAAAACCCTAGTTGAGGGCCTATATATAGCAGATTCTTCTCAAAATAATTTTTTTGTCCCACTTTTCATGTATTTAGAAAAGTTTTGACCATTTTATTTACTGTCTAATTTAGTGTTTCCTTAGTGTAATGTTTAAATTTTGATTGTAATTTCTCTCAGTTAATGCAAATTTAATTGTTCTTGTTTTTATATTTTAGTCAACCTTGGTCAAACTGCTTATTGCTTACTTTATGCTTTTTATTTGCTTTATTTTGTGCTCATTAGATCTGTTGAATGCCAATGTAGGTTAGTTTAATAGCCTCAGTAGCTTAGTCTTGGTTTTGCCTATTAGGAAGCTCAACTGCTCATATAAGTTTATTATGAGCTGAGCTTATTTTAGACCCCTTAGGTTGCTTTCATTGCTTGAAATTAGTTCACAATAGGTTGTAGGAGGTAGTCAATATCTGGTATCATAGGTGTTAAGGTCAAATTTCCATTTTTTACCCATTTTCAAAAAGTCTGCTGCATCAGTCTAAATTTCCCATTTTGCAGCAGATTTCTATGATTTTTAATTCAGTCAATTTTAGTTGTTTTAAGCTGTAGTTTTTTTTAGATAAAGTTGGCCAGCTTATCTTGTTGGTAATATTTTTTTTAGAATTTTTAGAATTTTATTTGATTACTTTTTCATGGCTTGAAAAAGCCAAAAAAAAACTGCCCTGCTCATCATTTGTACCAGCAGATCAGTAGGCTTCTTGGTGTGGCTTTTGGCTTATTTTGAGCTTGTCAAAGCTTATTTCTGGTTTTCTTGGCTTAATGTGATTTGAATTTTAGTTATGAATTGGACTTTAGCATTTTCCCTTTTCATTAGCTTATTTCCATGTTTATTAGCTTATTAGTAGTTTATTTGCATTTTTGAGCCTTTTTTCCTATTTTTTTCAAACTGATCAAACAGATAAGCAGTTTCTGGGCTTATCTTTGAGTTTCAAAAAAAATTTCAGTTTTATAAATTGCTTCTTATCATTTGCTTTTTGAGTTTTAAAAAGAAAAACAAAAAAAAAAAAAAAAAAAAAAAAAAAAAAAAAAAAGAAAAAAAAAAAGCCATAACTGTGAATCGAACCAGGGTCTTTTAACTCACAACACCACACACTCACCAAATGCCCTAGGGTCTTTTATCAGTTATGGTTTGTTTTATCTATTACTTAACTAGTTTAGTCCCTTTTTAGCTTATTTGAATTCGTGGCTTATTTGTAGCTTATTACAATAAGCTGACTTTTCCATTTTATTTTTCCCTTGTTTAGAATATTGTTTAAGACTTTTCTGTAATTTTCCAGATTTTTCCATTTTCATTTAGTATTTTTAATTTATTTGTCTTTTTAAAATAGTTTTTAATTCGTAATTAATTATTAAAAAGTCAAAAAATTATAATTCTTTTTTTCAAAATTTTATTTTGTCATTTAGAATGTAGGAAAATTATTTTCATGCCCGTAGGATTAGTAGTGCTTCAAATTCACCTTTTATTTTGCGCTCGTACGTAGTTTTTGATTTATTCGCGTGTTTTTAGAATTTCCCTTTCGTTTGCCTTAGAATAGAATTTTCCCTTGCCTTATTTACTGTTTTTAGTTTATGTTTCATCATTTTAGTTTAAAAATCATTATCACTCACTTTTATTCACCATTCACTGCACGTTTCACGATCCCGAATCACAATTCCATTCAATCTTCGTCGGGACAACGAACTTCGGGTTTTCACATTATTTACCTTTTGTGATTTCTCCCTTGATCTATAATTGACACATCAATTTTTGGCGCCGCTGCCGGGGAAGGTTGAAGTGAGTTCGTGATTCCGTGTTTTGATTCGTGTTTTGAAGACCCTTCCTCGTGGAGTTATCGTTTTCATTTGTAAATATATATATATATATATATATATATATATATATTTTTTATAAAAACCCAAAAAGATTTTCTCTTCAAAATTTATTTTCCTTTTTCTTTTGTGATTTTCAATGTTTCTAAAATTTAAAAACCCAAAAATAATCTTCGTCTCCTCTTATATGTTTAATTCTTATCTCTTTACCCTCTCATACCGTTTAATTCTTATCTTCTTATCCTCTTAACCGTTTAATTCTATCTCTTTATCCCTCTATCCGTTTAATTCTAATGTCGTCATTGGGCTATCACTGTTTTGATTGTAAAAGCCCGTTGATTGACAGTCTTCAGTGTTCAAAGTGTAAGTGTGAGCGGTGTGGAAATCACAACCCACGAGGATCTTGTTATTGGTGTGAAGTAGCCCTCAAAAGAGAGCTTAATTCCATTGATAATTCTCAAAGTTTTTCCGAACACCCTCCACAACCCCAGCCATCTTCACTCCCTCAGTATAATTGCTTTATATGTGGAGATCCGTTGGGGGACAATTCACTTTGTGACCAATGTTTTTGCAACGAATGTGGATTGAGTCGTGGACTTTGTATGTGTTATTCTTCGAAAGCTGAAACTTCATTCGTTTATGATTCTAATCCAAATTCTTGCAATGAACCGCCAAATTTCTCCGACTACCCACCACAGCCCGATTTATCTTCGTTCGATGAACGTTATTGCGATGAGTGTGGAAACTCGTTAGATCTGACATCGACTTATTGTCATCGGTGTACTTGCGAGAGGTGTGCGAGAAATATTGTCAATGGATTTTGTTCGTTTTGTGCTTCATACAATTATGATTTTAATCCGAACATTTTCAACTATCCTCAAAACAATTTCACTCACCCTCCTCAAAACTATTATGAGCAAGAACCGTATTTCAATAATACATCATTCCACACTACATCAAATTTTGAAAATTGTGGGGGATTATTTGAAAATGTTTATTATGAGCCAAATATGTGTTACAATTCTCATGGTTTTAACCAACCCCCACAAAATCCCGTCAATTATCCAAATCAAGATGGAATGCGCGAAATTGAAAAACTTGTGGTTCGAAATCGAGAACAAGCGGCTAATCTTAATACTTATACTCCCGGGAAGTCCATGGAAGAATTACTTGCCGAGGAAAGAGCAGCTAAATTTCGAGAGAGCTTAATTTACTATGACGATGATTCCGATGATGACGAGGATTCTATGGGGATAGATTATAAGGAGTCATCAATTGCAATCACAACCGTCTTACCAACCAAAGAACCCGAGGACTTTCTAAAAATGGGGGACGAGCATCTAAACACTATTCCGGCAACGGAATCAGACAATGTTGAGAACCTCGCCCCAATCCCAAGTGAGTCTGAGGAAATATTTGACGGTGATTATGATTTGCAATCTTGTGGAGATTCTCTTGACGTTTCCAAGGTTACTTCTGGAATTTTCTCTAACCCCCTTTTTGAATATAGTGACGAGTACACTTTTTGTGCCGTTAATCCTCTTTTTGATGGGGTGTTAGAGAACGTCGAGGGCGAGGACTCTATTGATTCTAATCTTGATGAGACCGTGACTGAACCGGGACTCACAGATTCTCCTCGTATGCTTGAATCTCTTCATGAGGAGTTCTCCGGTGAACTCACTCATATCATACCTCCTCCGAAGTATGATTACTTTGCTTTTGAGAAAGATCATGACCCGGGGGGAGATGTACTCTATCCTAAGAGTTTTATTATCCCGACCCTCCCTCCCAAGGTTTTTGAGAGCTTTAATGATGAAGAATGGATTCCCATTCTGATAAGGATCTTTCTTTCTTTCTTCACCTATCCAGTGACTTCTCTTCTCCTTCACTCCTTCGGGAGTGAAGACACCATCTTTGATCCCGGCATCTCTCATTCTTTTTAGCCGTGGGTATCTCATCGGAGTGGAACTTTCATATGCTCCAATGTTTATTCAAACATCTTGAATGAAAGTCCGATTGAGATTATCTCTTCCACTTGCTCCCCCAAGGACAATTAAATTTGGGGCGAGTCTAAGCTTTCCGACTCGATACTAAACAAGCGCTTCGTGGGAGGCACCCCATGCTTATCCTTCTATCTTCTTTTCTATTCTCTAATAAGTGACGTGAGGAGGGCTTCTTCTTCCATATCTTGTGTTTCGTGTTTTTTGTGTATGTCCAGGATTTGCCCGAATAATGAAGACTCTCGTGCTCGTGGTCTGCTTCTCTCCACTCGAGTTTCATCATTCGTTGCTCACCCGATATCCTAAATCTTATCATTTTACATCTATCTTTTGGCATAATTAATAAACGGCCTTAGATTTATGTAGGAGAACCCTTAACTTTAAGACATTGAGGACAATGTCTCGTTTTAGTCTGGGGGGGGGGGGAATCTTTCGATTTGATTTTTGCCTTGCATTTTTTGCCGTTTACTCATGCAACCCCGTTTTCCCTCAAAAAAAAATGAAAAAATCCAAAAAATGAGAAAATTTTAAAATTTTTTTGCAAAAATATAATAAATTTTGACATTTTTGTTGACTTTCCGCTGGTGAGAGTAGGAATAAAATTCTGACTTGATCGGGCGTGTTGAGCCCTAGCTTGTCCACTTAACCATTTATAATCTATAAGCTCGTGCTAGTCTGTGGAAAACTAGAAGGGGGGGTTGAATAGTTTTATGTCCTTTTAAATTTTATTTTGAAAACTTTGTTTACTTTTTAAAACTTAGATTCGAATTTATGTGATCTCAACTCCTTGAACAATATGAACAATATGTATATAAGTAAATATAAATAAGTAATGCAAGTAAGGAAATAAAATGAAATGAAAGCTAGAGATGGAAAGATCTAACCGAGAGACAAGAGATTTATAGTGGTTCGGCTACAAGGACACCTTCCTTGCCCTACTCCACTCCCCGAGAACCTAACTCGAGAGTTTTCTTCACTATGTCAACAAGCTCCCTTATGGCGGAGAAAACCTTACACAACTTTAGCTTACACCGGCTTAACGACACAAAGCTAGATGTTGAGTTCTAATCGTAGCTAGAACCAATCTCACAACTTAAACACGACTTAATCACACCTTCTTCTTCACGACTACTTCACGACTTCTTCATAACTTCTTCACGACTTCTTCACGACTTCTTCACAACTTCTTCACGACTTCTTCACGACTTCTTCACTACTTCTTCACGACACTTCACAACTAAGCACAACCTATGTACACTTCTACTTTTTCACACCTTCACTACTTACACACCTTAACAACACAACTTCTCTACTTACACACTAACCTATCCCAAACAATTATACACACAACTATCTAACAACAATACACAACTTATAAACAAATGTATGATGTGTAACACCCCAACCCGACAAGGGTAAAGATATCACAACAATGGATCCATATCAGATCAAAACAAAGCATACTAATACAGTAATACAAAATTCAAGGATTACAAATGAAATATTGAATCTAAATGGTTACAATTAAAACTTCCAAAACTAATTCTAAAACATAATGTCTTCAATCCAACTCTAACTCGGCATAACTTATCCAATCTTCTAAGTCCAAGATACACTCGTCACTCATTCCCAGCTTCCTACTAATACCTGCCGCGTGAAAAAGAAAACGCGGCTGAGCTATGAGAGCTCAGTGAACAGATATATAGATAACAAGAAACGATAATGTATAGTAGTACAAGGGAAATCAGGAATGCAGATCATACCGATACGAAATCAAAATGAAAGGAATGAGAAATGGATCATGAATAAAAGAAAAGAACAAATGAACAAGATTTTAGGAAAACAGGAACATAGGAATCTATCACGAGCCCAGACGACGTACAATACCATAGCATTACTAATAAAATAAAACAAACCTGTGTAGAGTGATCAACTCTCAGACAAAGTGAAAGACGTGTATCGCACACACAATCAGTCACCAGATATAATAATCATAATCATACAACATATACAGATAACAGGTCAAATCTAGAGTGCACCCATACGCCCCACAGATAATTCAATAATCATAATTATAATGGCCATAGCAAATAATAAATAAGGGACGGAACAGGTCATCACTCTCCTGCCCTAGAGTCATGTCAGAGGTGCGTCAATGACATGGACATGAAACCCTCATGCATAGTGATTGGCTCGTAATAACAAACTGTAGGTCAAAGGTCAAACATACTATCAAATAATCAAAAGTCATATCCTAAGGGTACATGGCAAAGGTTCATGTCAAACAGTTCAGAATTAAATATCAAATGTTCAAGTTAGAATTTAACAGGTTAAGTTTTATATCAAAGTGTAAGTTCAGATTAAAAGGACTATATCGAATGGTTCAAAAGAGTATAACAAAAGTTTATAATCAAAGTTTCATATCAACAGTTTATCTAAAAAGGTTTCTATTTAAAAGTCCATTTAAACAATCCTTCAAAAATGGTTTTCATAACAACAGATCTTACAAAATAGTTTTCTTCAAAATAGTCTTCCAAAACTTTTAATAACTTTCATTAAAAGTGGTTTCGTTTCTTTTTAAAATAACTTTTCCCAAACAGTTTCATATATGGCTTAATAATAGTTCAAAATCATTTAGGTTCAAATAAGGATTTAACAGATTAAAGTTTATATCAAAATAAATCAAGTATATCGGGTTTCGGTTCAAAACAAGTTTCACAGGTCAGGGTTCAGGACAAGCGATCAAAACAAACAGTTCATGAAAGGCTCACAAAACAAAAGATCACATGAAAGGTTCACAAACAGGAGGGAACATAGCAATGGTATAGGGAATCCTAAACGAATCAAAATACGAAATCAAAAGGAAACGAAGGCACCTTACTAGAGAAGGGCAGAATATCTGTACCTTGTTATGAATGCAAGAACACAGAGATAAACGCTGATAGAGATTAGATTACTCCTTCCTCGAACCTAAGGGAGTAGAAGACAAAATGACAAGTGGGTTTTAGTTATCTTTTCCTTTTAAGTAACTTTCTATTTTTAGCAGGTTTCCCGAATTAACAGCTTTTCACATTTAGCAAGATATTAATATCTCAGATTAAGTTAAGTCCTTATTTAAGGCTTATTATGGTATTAATGTATCTTTTAGCAGGTTACAAAAGTTTAGGGTTTATTATGACAGATTTTCGTAGTTCAGGGTTTTAATTGTAAATTCATCTAACTCAAAGGCATAAAGTGAAAATACTTTAAGTTACTGACTTAAATACTTATTTTATTCTGCATGACATCTTAATCCTTTTAGTTTCACAATTTTTACAGGTTAAACCCCTTTAGTGATATAGTTTACAAAACAAACCCTACATTTACATAATTCATGTGTTAATCCCTATATTGTTCATATTTTCCAAACAAGTACCTCATTTTACATAATTACAAAATGTAACATCAGAATTAAGTATTTTACAAATTAGATCCCTCAGAATTTATAAATTACACCTTTGGTCCCTTAACTTTACAAAACTTATAAATTAAATCATAATTTCATAACAATTACATATTAAGCCCATAAATCCTCAAAATTACACATTACGATTTTAATATCAGTATTTACTCAAAATAACATCAAGATTTCAGAATTTACACTTTTAGTCCCTCTATTTTAATTAATTACAAAACAACCCTTATAGTTACACTTAATTCATTATCTTGCAATATTTACACTTAGGACCCTAAAATTATATTTTTCCCACATTCCTACAGATGTATATGACATTACAAAAATACCCCAGAAGTTTCAAAGTTGTCAAAACAGGTCCTTTTACTTTTATTTTCAATCGGATTTTACTTTTTAAAAAAAATTACAAACCCTACTAGTAACCAATCATTGCACCATCATTACTATAACCTTAAATCACCATTAATGATCAGATTTTGTACCCAAAAGACCTAACCCTAGAAATCACAATTTGATTTATTTGTTTACTTTGTTTTTATAAAACCTGGTTTTAACAAAAATTCACCACGCTTAATCTAAGCTTCCAAAAATCGAACTCATATTTTTCCCAGCTTATGTGACATATAAAGAACTCATGAAAAATATATAACACGCCCAGAAAAATCATGTAGCATATATTAGATTTTTACGTACGTTTTTGATATCAACATTACCACGACATGATCTAGGCTTCCATAATTCGTTCCTACATTTTTCCCATATCTATTACTTCATATGAGGTCTAAATAAAATACTTATCACACCCAGAAGTTCAGATTACATATATTTGTATTTTACGTGTGTTATGTTCATATATTTTTCATACGCATGGTTTCTCTTGCGTGATTCGATTTACATAATTTATAGGAGTTATATAGGATGTAAAGATCACATGAAAATTTCTATATCGATTTTAGAACATATAATTTAGGCGCATGAATTTTGTACCTTGCGTATGGCAAAAATCGACAAGAAAAGGTCTTACGAACGAATCAGCGAATCCACAAACCAACCCTTATTTTTCCTAGCTTGATTGCACCTCCAAGAACCCTAGAAAAATGCTTGATCACGTCCAGAAGTGGTGTGTGAATTTTCGTCGAATTGTTGGGCGATTTAGGTTTATGCGATTAGGGTTTTATGCGATTAAAGGTTTTATAAAATAATAAGGTTTGTATATATAATAGACAACCGACATAGGGGAGGGCTGAGATCAGAATTTTCGGTATTAGAATCACATAATAATTAGGATTGTATTTTGCTAATATTTTCTTAATTTATTTTTACATATTACTTAATTAAAAGATTTAGTAATTATATTTACTTTAATATAATTATTTCGGATTTTATAAATAATTGTGTATGTGTATAATAATTTTTGGACATTCGAAATGATGTAATGTTGTCCCAGAGATTAATTCGTTTCATATATAGTTCGTTTTCAGAAGTTTTGGAATCGTTTCAGAATTTTATAAGTTATTTAATTAGGTTTTATGGTTTCAGGGGTAATTTGGTCATTTACATGCTTTCTGAATTTCAGGTATTACAACTTCTTCCCCACTAACAAAAAATTTCGTCCTCGAAATTTGCAGGAAGCAGAAAGAAAAGAGAACGGAACACAAAACAATGGCATACCAGACCTAATAGATGATGATCGGATTCTCTCGGAAGAGACGTAAGAATTACACAGGATTTTGACTTGACAAGTCAGATTAGAACGCACAGGAATAGATTATCGATAACATCAATTGGCCGGAGTTCTATAACAGGACCTAAGATTATTATCGAAAGTTCGGGGGTCAGCAGAGTGCGTGACGAGAATCCAGACGTATCAATTCGCATAACGGTGAAAGCTGATTACGCGTATAGGTAGAATGAACTTAAAGTCTCACTAACGCAGATGATCTCAAACATTTATCAGAATTTCGAAAGCTCTAAGGCACTTCTCGAAATATCCGATGCCCACAACAAGTGCACGTTATATGATGTAAGTATTATCACGTTGGCCAGACGTCATAATACTGGCATCATATAAATATGCCCTCATGATGGTCATACTTGAATTCGAGTCGTGAACAAACTAACTTATCTTATCCACCTAGTCTTCCTACGGTCTCAGAGGTCACAAAAATCAAATACCTTAACTAAGAGGAGAACGAATCACTCGAAGGAGTTAACGGAACCGATCTAGAATGTTTATCAGAATTTGGGCACATCATCAAAAGCATCAGGTCATCCATCATTCGTCAAATTTGACATATCAAAGCCATCGTCCTACATACGCGGAATGAACACAAAGCGGAATTACTAATAGAGAACCTAAACCATTCAAAGGATTTTATCATCAGGTAACATGAATCTCTGACCTAGTCGCTGTGTATTACCCATTCACGAGCCTGCTTCTACTCTCAATTCATCTTAGTACAACTAAAATGAATAGAGAAGTAAGGCTGTGTGTCTTTGACAGGTCTCCTAGCACAAATCGAAATTCGCCAACTCTGATTGCTGTCGTCACCGGATGCCTGGTAGTATTGTCTGCTACAATCTCTGAAAGCCAAGCAAATTTACTCGTCCAGAACAAAGGGTCATTCCTTAATACGAAAATGGTCTACATGATTCCTCGTTCGTCTCAGAGCACAAACATGTTGTCATACTATGACAATTGTCCAATTACTCGTGCAAACATGATTCTTATTAACCAATACTATTGGCATTATTTAAGACTCACAATGGTCACAGTGAGTACGAAAACAGTTTTCATGAATCGTTTCAGGGAAAACTTCATATCTAATTCACATCACCCATCTTAACTAATAAAACTGGAGTTCTCGTGATTGCTTCTTCAGTCCTTCAAACATTAAATGAGGTTGTATCGGCTTCTTAAATCTCTCAATTCCAACAGTATCATGGTTCGTCGGTTGATATCGGTTCAAAGCCAATTTTACTTCTCAATCAGGAGAGATACCCAAAAGTTTCATCAGAAGCACCAGAAAATTTGTACACTAATAGGTGTCAGGAGAATTTGACGATCAAATGAGATCAGGGTAAGTATTTCCATAGCAGTTTTAAGCTTAACATATCTGAGCGGTTAAAGGTTATCATAGCAAAAGTAGGGTGGAGCAGATTTAAGGATCACATTTCAATTACGGTAGTCTTATGGTAGCTCTTACGAAGAGCCAGCCAATCAATAATCAAAAGATCTCCAAAATCAGGTATATCAATAGTAAACAGATACGCAGGACGAATATGGTTATTAAACCAGACGGATAGTTCATATGTCAAAGTCGAGTACATGGTTCAGTATAGTGTGGAGATTTATAGGCGAATAATTTAAGGTGTTGAAACCTTATTAGCTATTTAGCACAAATGGCAGGTAGGTTGCGAATAATCGGTAATACGAACATCGTATACTGTCAAAGTGAGACGTATAGAAATATCAGTTATCAGCATCATCATGCTCTTTTAACAATTTCCTACGGAGATAGTATTTGCATCAAATCCTTCCAAAGGAAAACTGATTGGCAATAAGATTCGTCATTCAAGGAATAAACTTCCTAAATTCATGGTTAATATTCATTTGAGTTCTTATAGGAGTAGTGTGGAATTTGCAAGACAGAATAGTATCGGATGATACATTTATATCCAGCATGGAAAATGATTTATAGAAGGTGTCAACCACATTAGGGTTAAACGGCCCTCAGAATGGTCGAAAAAATATTAACTGTTTATCAAACGGATTGGAAGTGAAAGTCAAAATCAGGTAGCGGTAGCAAGATTTAACAATCGGTAATCATGGTAGGGGTTTCAAAATTGTTTTAAACGCCAAAGGTGAGACATAAGAGGATAGTCGTCAGTATTAGATGATCAGTCAATAAATCCTTATAAGAACACTAGACTTCTTATGGAAACAGGGATGGTTAAGACGAAATTAAATAGTGTCAAAAGTTTCATAGATGATCATCGGAAGCAAGAAACAACTGACGGAATGTATCAAGTACATCATTGTCAAGGGAATTCTCAGAATGCCCGAAGAGGCATCAGGATGATTAACAAAAGGTTCGGAGGTTGGAGTCGGAATCTGAAAGCAAAGATCAAATAGTGTCGGATGACTACTATGCAATTTTCAATGTTTCAGGTTTTATTTAGGTTCAATTCTTAGGTGGTGCAAGGCATAAGCTCTAAATCTCCAAGTGTGATTACAATAGGCTTTAACCAAAAGCAAGGCACGAATCAGAGTGATGCGGAAGCAATACTACTTAAACAAAATGCCTTATAATCTATTCATTCCTCACTGGTCAGGATTTAAGTTCCTATAGGGAAATCCTAAAGCAAATTCTCAAAGGTTGTCCTACGAGCGCCTACAGTGGAAACTTAGTGGTCCAGGAATCACAGGTCAAGGGTAAATGTATTACGAGTCGCAGCCTGTTCTCTCTGATACCATAAATTGTAACACCCCAACCTGACAAGGGTAAAGATATCACAACAATGGATCCATATCAGATCAAAACAAAGCATACTAATACAGTAATACAAAATTCAAGGATTACAAATGAAATATTGAATCTAAATGGTTACAATTAAAACTTCCAAAACTAATTCTAAAACATAATGTCTTCAATCCAACTCTAACTCGGCATAGCTTATCCAATCTTCTAAGTCCAAGGTATACTCTTCACTCATTCCCAGCTTCCTACTAATACCTGCCGCGTGAAAAAGAAAACGCGGCTGAGCTACGAGAGCTCAGTGAACAGATATATAGATAACAAGAAACGATAATGTATAGTAGTACAAGGGAAATCAGGAATGCAGATCATACCGATACGAAATCAAAATGAAAGGAATGAGAAATGGATCATGAATAAAAGAAAAGAACAAATGAACAAGATTTTAGGAAAACAGGAACACAGGAATCTATCACGAGCCTAGACGACGTACAATACCATAGCATTACTAATAAAATAAAACAAACCTGTGTAGAGTGATCAACTCTCAGACAAAGTGAAAGACGTGTATCGCACACACAATCAGTCACCAGATATAATAATCATAATCATACAACATATACAGATAACAGGTCAAATCTAGAGTGCACCCATACGCCCCACAGACAATTCAATAATCATAATTATAATGGCCATAGCAAATAATAAATAAGGGACGGAACAGGTCATCACTCTCCTGCCCTAGAGTCATGTCAGAGGTGCGTCAATGACATGGACATGAAACCCTCATGCCTAGTGATTGGCTCGTAATATCAAACTGTAGGTCAAAGGTCAAACATACTATCAAATAATCAAAAGTCATATCCTAAGGGTACATGGCAAAGGTTCATGTCAAACAGTTCAGAATTAAATATCAAATGTTCAAGTTAGAATTTAACAGGTTAAGTTTTATATCAAAGTGTAAGTTCAGATTAAAAGGACTATATCGAATGGTTCAAAAGAGTATAACAAAAGTTTATAATCAAAGTTTCATATCAACAGTTTATCTAAAAAGGTTTCTATTTAAAAGTCCATTTAAACAATCCTTCAAAAATGGTTTTCATAACAACTGATCTTACAAAATAGTTTTCTTCAAAATAGTCTTCCAAAACTTTTAATAACTTTCATTAAAAGTGGTTTCATTTCTTTTTAAAATAACTTTTCCCAAACAGTTTCATATATGGCTTAATAATAGTTCAAAATCATTTAGGTTCAAATAAGGATTTAACAGATTAAAGTTTATATCAAAATAAATCAAGTATATCGGATTTCGGTTCAAAACAAGTTTCACAGGTCAGGGTTCAGGACAAGCGATCAAAACAAACAGTTCATGAAAGGCTCACAAAACAAAAGATCACATGAAAGGTTCACAAACAGGAGGGAACATAGCAATGGTATAGGGAATCCTAAACGAATCAAAATACGAAATCAAAAGGAAACGAAGGCACCTTACTAGAGAAGGGCAGAATATCTGTACCTTGTTATGAATGCAAGAACACAGAGATAAACGCTGATAGAGATTAGATTACTCCTTCCTCGAACCTAAGGGAGTAGAAGACAAAATGACAAGTGGGTTTTAGTTATCTTTTCCTTTTAAGTAACTTTCTATTTTTAGCAGGTTTCCCGAATTAACAGCTTTTCACATTTAGCAAGATATTAATATCTCAGATTAAGTTAAGTCCTTATTTAAGGCTTATTATGGTATTAAGGTATCTTTTAGCAGGTTACAAAAGTTTAGGGTTTATTATGACAGATTTTCGTAGTTCAGGGTTTTAATTGTAAATTCATCTAACTCAAAGGCATAAAGTGAAAATACTTTAAGTTACTGACTTAAATACTTATTTTATTCAGAATGACATCTTAATCCTTTTAGTTTCACAATTTTTACAGGTTAAACCCCTTTAGTGATATAGTTTACAAAACAAACCCTACATTTACATAATTCATGTTTTAATCCCTATATTGTTCATATTTTCCAAACAAGTACCTCATTTTACATAATTACAAAATGTAACATCAGAATTAAGTATTTTACAAATTAGATCCCTCAGAATTTATAAATTACACCTTTGGTCCCTTAACTTTACAAAACTTATAAATTAAATCATAATTTCATAACAATTACATATTAAGCCCATAAATCCTCAAAATTACGTATTACGATTTTAATATCAGTATTTACTCAAAATAACATCAAGATTTCAGAATTTACACTTTTAGTCCCTCTATTTTAATTAATTACAAAACAACCCTTATAGTTACACTTAATTCATTATCTTGCAATATTTACACTTAGGACCCTAAAGTTATATTTTTCCCACATTCCTACAGATGTATATGACATTACAAAAATACCCCAGAAGTTTCAAAGTTGTCAAAACAGGTCCTTTTACTTTTATTTTCAATCGGATTTTACTTTTTAAAAACAATTACAAACCCTACTAGTAACCAATCATTGCACCATCATTACTATAACCTTAAATCACCATTAATGATCAGATTTTGTACCCAAAAGACCTAACCCTAGAAATCACGATTTGATTTATTTGTTTACTTTGTTTTTATAAAACCCGGTTTTAACAAAAATTCACTACGCTTAATCTAAGCTTCCAAAACTCGAACTCATATTAGATTTTTACGTACGTTTTTGATATCAAAATTACCACGACATGATCTAGGCTTCCATAATTCGTTCCTACATTTTTCCCAGATCTATTACTTCATATGAGGTCTAAATAAAATACTTATCACACCCAGAAGTTCGGATTACATATATTTGTAATTTACGTGTGTTATGTTCATATATTTTTCATACGCATGGTTTCTCTTGCATGATTCGATTTACATAATTTATATGAGTTATATAGGATGTAAAGATCACAGGAAAATTGCTATATCGATTTTAGAACATATAATTTAGGCGCATGAATTTTGTACCTTGCGTATGGCAAAAATCGACAAGAAAAGGTCTTACGAACGAATCAGCGAATCCACAAACCAACCCTTATTTTTCCTAGCTTGCTTGCACCTCCAAGAACCCTAGAAAAATGCTTGATCACGTCCAGAAGTGGTGTGTGAATTTTCGTCGAATTGTTGGGCAATTTAGGTTTATGCGATTAGGGTTTTATGCGATTAAAGGTTTTATAAAATAATAAGGTTTGTATATATAATAGACAACCGACATAGGGGAGGGCTGAGATCAGAATTTTTGATATTAGAATCACATAATAATTAGGATTGTATTTTGCTAATATTTTCTTAATTTATTTTTACATATTACTTAATTAAAAGATTTAGTAATTATATTTACTTTAATATAATTATTTCGGATTTTATAAATAATTGTGTATGTGTATACTAATTTTTGGACATTCGAAATGATGTAATGTTGTCCCAGAGATTAATTCGTTTCATATATAGTTCGTTTTCAGAAGTTTTGGAATCGTTTCAGAATTTTATAATTTATTTAATTAGGTTTTATGGTTTCAAGGGTAATTTGGTCATTTACATGCTTTCTAAATTTCATGTATTACATGATGACACAAACAACTTAGGTATCTAAGTTGCAATACTTCTTCTCTAGTTGTTGAAGGAGTATTCTTCTTTTGCACTTGAATGGAGGAAGCTTGGATCACTTAGAAACCAAAGCTTAAGATTATATGATCAAAGGGTTTTTGAAGATATGAAATGTGATTTAAAACAGAAAGTTTCAGTGTGCAAAAGGTGAGTAAAAATCTAGGAGAAGGCTGATATTTATAGGAGAAAAACTGGACAGCTGGAGACCTACTGGAGCGTGGCCGGCCCCCTTAAATAGGGGGCGGTCCCCTTAATTTTAAGGGGGCCGCCTAGTAAAATTAAGGGGGCCGCCCAAGGTGTCCGTTGCCCAGATTTGTCCTTTTGTGGGGAAGGTTTTTCTGGAACATTTTAACTGATTTTGGTTAAAAATTTGAATTCATATTTTTATAAAAGATTAAACATTTTTATTTAATACCAAAAATGTTTTTCAAAAATATATAAAATGTTTTTGATGTTTTATAAAAAACTAGTTATTAAGAAAATATTCCTTTGATCATATAATGCATTAAGCACTTTTTTATTCATACCTTAAGTGATTAAGTTGTAGAAATGAATATTTACAACTAAATACTTGTTTATTTGATAAGTTTATGTTTAATGAGTTTATATTTTGTGATCATTAAAACATAGAGATATGAATAATGTTTTTAGGCATTATTTATGTCAACAATCTCCCCCTTTTTGATGATTACAAAACTTAAACTTATTAAATCCAAAAATTTATTTTTTGACAAGTATTTAGTGAGTTTACATTCACTTCTCCCCCTTTTTGTAGAATCAAAAAGGTTATGCCGACAAGTTTTAGAAACTAAATTTGTCGGGACGAGAACTCCCCCTTGATGTTTACTCACCCTCGTTCGAGGGCACCAAGGAGACGAGCTATGGAAATCTTGGCTGCAAAAACAAGTTAGGAGGCACAAGATACATATACATAGCAAAAATATTTAGAACAACCAACTAATTTATTTATGCATTCAAGATGATCATATATAACATATGAATCATCATTACATAAAATACTTGAAACAAAATGATTACAACATAACTAGAAATACTAATGGTCCTCATATTGCCAAAGAGAGCGATTGGACTTGCTTGCGACACAAAAGGGTGAGGGATTTTATTTTGAGGCGGAAAGCATGTGGATGGGTTTTAGTTATGTGATGGTGAGGGAAATGGAGCGGATCCATTGATGTTATATCGTTGTAGTAGAGGAATGGGATGAGGACGAGTGAGTAGATATTCGATCCAAGAAATATCTTCACTTAAGTGGAGGATTTGTTTTTGAAGGAAGATGCAACAAGGGCAATAGTGGGTGTGGTTTGTAACTTGATCCAAGTTAAGAGAGTGTGGTAGGCAATTTGAGTAAGGTGAGGATGAAGGTTGTCCCTTGTTGCGTTGTGTGAGGTGCATAGCAAGGAGATCACTAAGATCATGGATTTGGTTAATCTCTTCATGAAGCTTTTGCCTTTCATGAATGGGGATTTGGTTATTTGGTGGAAATGGATGGTATTGGGGTGAAAGGTTTGATGTTTGACCAAGGTGATGAGGGTTTTCAAGGATTCCATTGAAGTTGGTTTGATGTTTAGGGGAGTAGTTTGGAATGAATGTGGATGTTTGGCCAAAATGGTAGGGTTTGTGAAATGGTTCAATGAAATGAGGTTGTGATCTTGGAGAGTAGTTGGGGATGAATGATGATGGAGGTGTTGGTTGTCTAGTTGTGATGGGCTTGTGGTGAGGGTGAGGTTTTCTTTTCCACCCGGGTTTTAAGGTCATCCTTGCTAGCTTTGAGGTTTTTGGTTTTGGGTTGATAGGAGAAGACATGATGGGATAATTGAATGTGGTGAGATATGGGGTTATTTATAGTGGAGGATTTGTGTTGTTTAGGAATGGATAGGCTTGTTGGGTGATTAGGACAAAATGTGTTTGTGAATTTGGGGAAGTATAGGATCAAATGGGCTAAAAAGCAGAAAAAGATTATGTGAACCCGTCCAGCAGATGGCCGGTCCCCTTAATTATGGGCGGTCCCCTTAATAATTAAGGGGGCCGCCTTATGAATTAAGGGGGCCGCCCATCTGGTACTTTTCTGGGTTCCAGAAATGGGTTTTTCTGCAGAAATAGGTGAGGATGGCTATGTTTTGAGCTTCTGGTTTTAGGCAAGTCCCACTCTTTGAGGCAATAGAGAAACATATTAAGCATGCATGGCATATAAGATAAATAAATAAGCAAGCAATAATTAATATCTAGCAATTTAGAGAATTAAGGAACCTAATCATCTAAGGCAAGGGTAATGAAGCAAAGGCACTAGAAACTAATGGGGAATAGGTGATGGAACAATTGTTAGGATGTGATTAATAAGCTTGTTCTAGTGTGTGCCTATATGCAACAAATGTGGAGATTTGATTGTTTCGACTCCTAAATGCAAAAATTTCCTAAGAAACAATCCAAGGTCTCCTTGATTTGATTTTGCTCAATATATGAATATCAAAGATGTATATATTAGATTATATACTTTGACAATTCATGTGAGATCTTTATGCATGAAAAAAAAAGTTTTTAGCATTATTCAACAATGTAAGAAAAATGGTTTTCATGTGTTTTCCTAGATGTGAGAATGATTTGTAGAAAATAGATTGGGTTTTGTTTATAAATATGTTTATGCAAAGAAATATCCCAATCTTTTATTTTATGCAAAACAGATTCCTAGACTCAGATGGGAGGAAACAAAAAAAAATTTAGACAAATGGCCGGTCCCCTTAATGACAAGCCGGTCCCCTTAATAATTAAGGGGACCGCCTTTATAACATTAAGGGGTCCGCCCATCTGGAAAAAAAATGTACCAAAGATGCAAAAAATTCAGTCAATTTGTTCCATCATTCCTAGGCCTAAACGTAAGTGGTTAAAGAGTTCACGCTTAAGGGGCTTAGTGAATATGTCTGCTAAGTTATCTTCCGATGCAACCTTTTCTATAGATATGTTTCCTTTTTGAACGTTATCGCGGAGGAAGTGGTGGCGTATTTCTATATGTTTAGTCCTAGAGTGTTGAACGGGATTCTTACTTAAATCTATAGCACCTTTGTTATCACACATAATTGGGACATCATCTAACTTAATGGCATAATCTACGAGAGCTTGTTTCATCCATAGTGCTTGTTGACATGCCTTTCCAGTGCTTACATATTCGGCTTCTGTGGTAGAAATAGCAAGAGTGGTTTGCTTCTTTGAGAACCAAGATGTTAGACAACATCCCATTAACGTGCAAATTCCGCTAGTGCTTTTTCTATCCACGTAGTCTCCTGCATGATCCGAATCCGCATAGACGATGGTTTCTATGCCCGATCCCTTAGGATACCATAATCCTAAGTGTATAGTGCCTTTAATGTATCGGAAGATACGCTTAACCGCTTCTAGGTGAGAGGTTTTGGGATCCTCTTGGAAGCGAGCACAAAGGCAGACACTAAACATGATATCCGGTCTACTTGCCGTTAAGTATAGTAAACTACCTATCATTCCTCTATACTTAGTGTTTTCTACGGACTCACCCTCTTCATCTCTTGTGAGTTTTACTTCCGTATACATCGGTGTCTTCATGGGCTTAGCGTCTTCTAATCCAAATTTCTTTAGCATTTCCTTAATATACTTAGATTGATTAAAAAATATTCCATCTTCTAATTGTTTTATTTGTAATCCTAGGAAGAAATTAAGTTCACCCATCATACTCATCTCAAACTCATCATGCATGATTTTGGCGAATTCATCACACATATCCTGACAAGTCGATCCGAATATAATGTCATCGACATATATTTGGACAATGATGAGATTTGGACTTTTCTTTTTCGTGAAAAGAGTGTTATCTACCATTCCCATGGAATAATCATGTTTAATAAGAAATGCTTTTAATCGATCATACCAAGCCTGAGGAGCTTGTTTGAGTCTATATAAAGCTTTCTTGAGTTTATAAACATAATCAGGTTTTGCGAAGTCAATGAATCCTGGAGGTTGTGCCACGTATACCTCCTCATTGATAAAACCATTAAGGAATGCACTTTTCACGTCCATTTGAAATAACTTAAAATATAGGGCGCATGCATAGGCTAGTAGTATTCTTATAGATTCTAATCTAGCTACGGGGGCATAAGTTTCGTCATAATCTATTCCTTCTTGTTGATTATATCCTTGGGCAACTAACCTAGCTTTGTTCCTAGTAACTATTCCATTTTTGTCTAACTTATTTCTATAAACCCACTTAGTTCCTATGATAGTCATGTTCATGGGATTTGGGACTAGTTACCAAACATCATTAATCTTAAATTGATTTAGTTCTTCTTGCATAGCCATAACCCAACTTTCATCTTTTAATGCCTCATTTATATTTTTAGGTTCTATAGTTGATAGGAAACAAAAGAAGTTATTTTTATCTTGAGCTTGTGATCTAAGGGTTCTTTGATTTAAGTTTCCTATTATATTATCTAACGGGTGTGATTTAGATTCCTTAACATTTACTGTTTCGTTTTCACCCAATATTATATCTTCATTATCATCGCCTAAGGGTTTAATTTTACTAACCTCAATAGCTTCTTCTTCAACTAGGTCATCATCTTCTAGGGGCAATGTCTTAGGTGGTGGTGGAATTTCATCAAATGTTACATTTAAGGACTCTTCTACTTTCATAGTGTGTTTATTAAGTATTATGTATGCTTTACTATTTTGTGAATACCCTAGAAAGATTCCTTCGTACGACTTAGGATCAAACTTAGTAAGGTAATCTTTTGTATTGAGAACAAAACATTTGCTCTCGAATACCCTAAAGTAATTTAGATTAGGTTTTCTACCTCTTAATAACTCATATGGGGGTTTTCCTAAGATTCTCCTAATTGAGACTCTATTTATTATATATGTTGATGTATCTACGGCATGGCACCAAAATTTTTGTGGGATAGATTGTTCATTTAGAATTGTTCTACTCATTTCTTGTAAGGTTCGATTCTTTCTTTCTACTACCCCATTTGATTGTGGAGTGCGAGGAGCGGAGAAATTGTGAGATATCCCATTTAAATCACAATATTTTCCGAATTGCACTTCGTTATCAAATTCCCGACCATGGTCCGTCCTAATTGATACTATAGAACATCCTAATTTATTTTGAATCATTTTACTAAATATTTCAAATTTATTAAAGGCTTCGGTTTTATCACTTAAAAAACTAGTCCACGTGTATCGTGAATAGTCATCTACAATTACTAAGGTATAACGATTACCTCCGTAACTCCGCACAGCGGTTGGACCAAAAAGGTCCATGTGTAATAATTCTAGGCATCTAGTAGTGGAGACTATATTCTTAGCTTTGTGACTAGCATGTGCTTGCTTTCCTATTTTACATGCATCGCAAAAGTGTTGGTCATATCTTAGGTTAGGCAAGTTTCTAACTAATTCTTTAAAGGCTAGGGATTGTATTTGTTGCATATTTGCGTGACCTAATCTTCTATGCCACAATGTAGAGTTTTCATCTAAGGTTGCTAAACATATTTTATCTTCCGGTTTATTTCCTAGTTTCATAACATATACGCCACCTTTCCTAACTCCTCTACCTATGACCTTTCCGTCCTTAACTATTTCGCTATCTTTACTTGTAAAAGTAACCCTACACTTATTATCGCATATTTGTCCTATACTAAGCAAGTTATATGTTAAGTTATCTACATGCTCAACATTTTCAATAGTTAGGGAGTCTTGAGAGATCGTACCTTTACCAATGATTTTTCCACGAAAATCACTACCGAAAATAACATTACCTCCGTTGTATGCCTTGTAGGAGGAGAATAGCTTCCGGTTTCCCGTCATGTGCTTCGAGCATCCGCTATCCTTAATCCATTCGTCGGGCTCCAAATTTATCCCTAGACATATTTCATCGGTGGCTTGAGCTACAAGGCACTTTTCGTCTTTTGCTTTGTCCGCTTCATCTTTGTCGCTATCGCTCCATGTTCCACTAACAAATGCGCTTTCGTAATCATAACCCGGTGGCTTTGGACATTCGCCAATGAGATGGTTTTGGCTTCCACATATAAAGCACTTTCTTTTCCCGTAGTTATCATTTCTATTTCTTTGTAGCGATCTTCTTTCATCTCGTGGTTGTCTCGTGAATCTTCCTCGTCTCTTGAAGAATTTCTTGAATTCTCTAACGGCCATTGCATATTCTTCGTCTTCACTATTGTCACTTGAATCATCGTCATCACTAAGTTCCTTTTTGGCTTTTAGTGCGAGAGACTTGATTTGATCTTTCTTGCTCTTGACCATTTCCGAGTCCCTCTTTATAATTTCTTCATGAACCTTCAAGTTGCCAATAAGCTCATCAAGTGATAACGTCATCAAGTTCTTTGACTCTTCAATCGCCGTGACCTTCGCGCGCCATTTCGGATGTAATGCCCTAAGAAATTTCCTTACACAATTTTTGCTAGAAAAAGTATCATCAAGTGCTTTTAAACTTGTGATGATTGTGTTAAATTTAGCAAATGCATTATCAATAGATTCCTCTTCAGGAATTGTAAATTGTTCATATTGTTGCACAAGAAGATCTATTTTATTATCTTTGACTTGACTATTACCTTGGTGAGTGATTAGTAAAGAATCCCAAATCTCTTTTGCGATTTGACACATAAAAATTCTTTCATATTCTTTGCGTGGTAACACATTATAAATAACCATTTTAGCTTCATTATTTTTTGCTAGTTTCTTTTTTAAATCATCATTTTGTTTTTCAAAAGGTACAATTTCATCTATTTTAGTTAGGATATTAAATTGAATAGGGGGAAAATCACCATAGGTAATAACATGCCAAAGATCAAGATCCTTTGATTTCACATAAGTTTCGAATCTATTTTTCCAATAAAGAAAACCATCACTTTCAAATAGTGGTGGTCTTTGCATAGATTGCCCTTCTAAATATTTTAAAGATTCCATAGATCGTTTCAAGTTTTAAAATACAGTTAATTTTAAAAATCTTGTTTGTTGTGGCTCTTGATACCAATTGTGGAAAACTAGAAGGGGGGGGGGGAGGTTGAATAGTTTTATGTCCTTTTAAATTTTATTTTGAAAACTTTGTTTACTTTTTAAAACTTAGATTCGAATTTATGTGATCTCAACTCCTTGAACAATATGAACAATATGTATATAAGTAAATATAAATAAGTAATGCAAGTAAGGTAATAAAATGAAATGAAAGCTAGAGATGGAAAGATCTAACCGAGAGACAAGAGATTTATAGTGGTTCGGCTACAAGGACACCTTCCTTGCCCTACTCCACTCCCCGAGCACCTAACTCGAGAGTTTTCTTCACTATGTCAACAAGCTCCCTTATGGCGGAGAAAACCTTACACAACTTTAGCTTACACCGGCTTAACGACACAAAGCTAGATGTCGAGCTCTAATCGTAGCTAGAACCAATCTCACAACTTAAACACGACTTAATCACACCTTCTTCTTCACGACTACTTCACGACTTCTTCACAACTTCTTCACCACTTCTTCACGACTTCTTCACAACTTCTTCACGACTTCTTCACGACTTCTTCACTACTTCTTCACGACACTTCACAACTAAGCACAACCTATGTACACTTCTACTTTTTCACACCTTCACTACTTACACACCTTAACAACACAACTTCTCTACTTACACACTAACCTATCCCAAACAATTATACACACAACTATCTAACAACAATACACAACTTATAAACAAATGTATGATGACACAAACAACTTAGGTATCTAAGTTGCAATACTTCTTCTCTAGTTGTTGAAGGAGTATTCTTCTTTTGCACTTGAATGGAGGAAGCTTGGATCACTTAGAAATCAAAGCTTAAGATTATATGATCAAAGGGTTTTTGAAGATATGAAATGTGATTTAAAACAGAAAGTTTCAGTGTGCAAAAGGTGAGTAAAAATCCAGGAGAAGGCTGGTATTTATAGGAGAAAAACTGGACAGCTGGAGACCTACTGGAGCGTGGCCGGCCCCCTTAATTTTAAGGGGGCCGCCTAGTAAAATTAAGGGGGCCGCCCAAGGTGTCCGTTGCCCAGATTTGTCCTTTTGTGGGGAAGGTTTTTCTGGAACATTTTAATTGATTTTGGTTAAAAATTTGAATTCATATTTTTATAAAAGATTAAACATTTTTATTTAATACCAAAAATGTTTTCCAAAAATATATAAAATGTTTTTGATGTTTTATAAAAAATTTAGTTATTAAGAAAATGTTCCTTTGATCATATAATGCATTAAGCACTTGTTTATTCATACCTTAAGTGATTAAGTTGTAGAAATGAATATTTACAACTAAATACTTGTTTATTTGATAAGTTTATGTTTAATGAGTTTATATTTTGTGATCATTAAAACATAGAGATATGAATAATGTTTTTAGGCGTTATTTATGTCAACATAGTCTTTTACACAAGGAGCTATAAAATGTGAATTCTTTTCAAGAGTTTGCAAGTTCCCGTATCGACTTTATATATGCATGGCTTGATTATAAGGCTAAGCATTCGCGGATCTTATTATTTAAGATTTTAAATTTGCGAAGAACGAGAAATGATAGTGTAACACCCCGACCCGACAAGGGTAGAAATGTCACAATGATGGTTTCATATCAGAACAACACAAGCACATGACATAAATAATACAATTGAATTTTAATGGTTACAATGAAAAATCTGAAACTACAAGGTTATAATACAATAATTTCTAAGTCTATTATAAACTCTTCTAGTCATCTTCAATTGCTAGTAAGGTCTTCTAAGTCCAAGTACTCTCCACTCATACCCAGCTTCCAAACTAAAACCTGCCGCAGGAAAAGAAATGCGGCTGAGCTACGAAAGCTCAGTGAACAGATATAACGATAACAAAAGCAGTAACGGATAAAGTACCAAGTAGTTCAGAATTTAAGATCATGCAGATGTAATCAGAGTTAAGAAGTAATTAAGGAATAAGGATAAAGGATAAAGAAAAGAGAAGTAAAGGTAAAGGTAAAGGACAGTAATCCACCACGAGCCCAGAGACAGATAATATCATGTAATCATAATCACACAGAGGGGATACCTCTCAGGCAACCAGATAATATGAGGGGTGACCTCATGTATCAAATATATATGGAGTAGCTAGCTCCCAGAGGTTGTGAAAGGCGTGTATTGCACACAAGCACCAGTCACCAGAGATATAATAAATCAGATAACAGATAATCCACTAAACAGAAACAGATCTATGATGCATCCATACGCCCCCCAGAACAATATATAGGCCATAATAACAGTAGTGTGCACATAATAATCAGAGATTGGGGACGGTGTGTAACATCACTAGAACACACTGGAGTCATGCCAGTGGTGCATCACAGACATGGCCATGTTACCTTCATGGCTAGGAAACGAACTTTGGCTCGGGTATCAAACTGAAAGGTCACAGGTCAAAGGTCCAAACTATAGCAAAGGTTCCAATAGACTAAGTCCAAATATCTAAGGTTCATGGCAAAGGGTTCATGTCAAACAGTTCAGAAATAAATATCAAAGGTTTTAAAATCAATTAGTTTCATATCAGAGTTTATCAAATTAAGGTTTATATGAAAGTTTATCGGATCAAAGTTCAAAACAAGTATATCAGATCAAAGTTTACAATAAGGTTCAATTCAAGGTTCAGAATCAAATAGGTTCATATTAAATTGCTTCAAAGGTTCATAACAAAAGTTCAATTTAAAGATTTATATTAAAAGTTCATATCATAGAGTTAAAAAGTAATCCTTTAATAGTGGCTATCGTAAAAATAGTTTCCATAAAAATGGTCGTTCAAAAAGGTTTTCATAAAGATAGTCTTAAAAATAGCTTCCTTAAAACATTTTCATAACTAATTAAAAAGGTTTTCTCATTCAGTTATAATATCAAGTGTATCAAGTTCAGGTTTCATATTAAGTGGTACAGGTCAAGTTTCATTTCAAGTAGGTCATATCCAGATTTATATCAGGGTTTATATTAAAAGATTCATATCAGATGGTTCAATATCAGAAGGGTCAATATCAGAAAGGTTCAGATCAGATAGTTGACATCTAAGGTTCACAATATCAAGAGAAAAACAAGGCAAGGTTCACAGAACAAGGGAACATAGCAGTGACTTAGGGAATCCTATCACGAATCAGAAATCAGAATGTAATGAGAACGAAGGTACCTTACTGAAGAAGGGCAGAATATCTGTACCTTATTACGAATGCAAACACGAACAAGAAATAGAAAGCACAGAAACGGATCAAGACCTCTCCTTCGTCACACCTAAAGGAGTAGAAGACGGAATTACAAAAGATTCTTAATTACTTACTCTAGCTTGCCTTTCCATTTTTAAGTACTTTCCATTATTAGCAACTTTCCAGATTTAGCAGATTTCTATATTAAGCAAGATTTAAGTATTTTAACTTAGGTTAAATCATAATTAAACATATTATGGACATAGGGTACATTTTAAATGTCATTATACCAAAGTTAAAGGTTTTAATTGAAACTATCACAAGTTACTTATTTTAAATACATAAGTTATTCAGAATGACACCTTTTTCCCTTAAGTTTCAATATTTACAATATTAGTCCCTTAACTTTATAAAACTTATAATTCAAACCATAATTTACTTATAATTACATATCAAGCCCATAAATACTAAAAATTACCCGTTACACTCTTAATATTATTATTTACACAGAACAACTTCAAGTTTCCAGAATTTACACTTTTAGTCCCTCTATTTTAATTAATTTCAATTCGAAACCCTAATTACCCATTAAACCCTTTTCTTGCAAACTTTACACTTAGGACCCTCATGTTATATTTTTTATACAATACCTCAGACCTAAATAACATTACAAAAATATCCCACAAGTTTCAAAGTTGGCAAAACACACCCTTCTTATTTTAAAACCTAATCGGTTTACACTTTTAAATTACCAAAACTTAACCCTAATTCTTCCAATCATGGTACAATCATTACACAACCATTATTATGCATTAAATGTCAGATTCACACTAGAAAATCCTAACCCTAATCGTTATTTAGGGTTTTTCTTTATTTTCCTTAATTTTCTTTAAATCCGATTATACCAATAATTCAAAAATAATTAATTTTAGCTCAACAATCAAAAGGCTTATTTTTCCAGACTTATATGATCATCATAGAACTCAGAAAAATTAATCACAAGCCTCAGAAAATTCGTATGTTCGTATTTGGAATTTAAGTGTGTTTTAGCTCTCAAAAATTCGTACGATTATTCTATATTGCATGATTCATTTTTATCAATTTATATGAGTTTTATACGACCTAAATAACATCAAAAAAATACTAACTCGAATTTAGAACGCAAGGATTAGTCGTGGGAAATTGTTACCTCTCGGATGGAATAATCGACCAAAAAAAAAGGACCTACGTTCGAATCAAGCTTTCCACAACCCAACTCTTATTTTTTCTAGCTTCTTTGGATGATGAAGGACACCAGAAAAATACTCACTTGTTTCCAGAAAGTTGAATGAAGGAGCAAGGGATTTTAGTTTGTCGATATTTAGGGTTTTTAGGGTTCGGTTCTTATTTTTAGGAGAAAATAATTAGAATTTGGTTAAATAAATATTATGGACGACTTAGGAGGGGGAATATGGGCTGGAGATTCGGTTCTAATCAATATAAAATCAAGAGTTTGATTTTTGTACACCTTTTCCTAATTTATCTTGTATAATATAACTTTATAATTATAATTAAATAACTTAATTAATTTTTGTGCATAATAATAATATTTTGGGTGTAATAATAATTTTTGGACATGTACAAATGTTGAAAGGTTGCCTCAGAATTATTTTACTTCATATGTAGTTCGTTACCAGAGATTCGGAATTTATTTTGTGCTTTATAAGTGTTTTAATTAACTTTTAAGGTTTCAGGGGTAATTTGGTCATTTTACACACTTTCTAAATTTCAGGTATTACAACTTCTTCCCCCCTAAAAGAAAATTTTCGTCCTCGAAATTTGCAAGGAAGCGGAAAGGCAACAGAACGGAACTCATACGGAATGCGAACAAGATTTCAAATCCATTTAACTGTATCAACAGTAGAGAGCTCTACAAGAGTTCAAGATTTATAACTGAAATCAACAGAACGTATAACGAGAGTCTAAACTTGTCCAGATATCTATTGAACGAAGGCAGAGTGTACGCATCTTGGAATGAACCTAAAGTCTCACTAATCACGGATAATCCAACGGAGATCAAATTCTAAACTTCTTAGGTACTTCCCAAGATATCCTATGGCCACAATGAGGGCACGTTATATGGTGTAAGTATTATCACGTTGATCAGGCGTCATAATACTAGCACCACATAAATATGCCTTCATGATGATCATACTTTATCTCGAGTCGTAGGCAAACAACCTATCTTAATCCACCTAGTACTTCTACGGTCTCAGAGGTCAACAAGATCAAATGCCATGGTCAAGAGGGAAAACAAAACTACTCAACAGGCTCTAACAAGACACGAATCAGAGTGATGCGGAAGCAATAATACTTAAACAATTACCTTATAGTCTACCCATTCCTCACTGGTCAAAACTTAAGTTCATATCAAGAAATCCTAAAGCAAGTTCTCAAGGTATTCTCCTATGTTCTTACAGTGGAAGCCTAATGGTCCAAAACGCACAGGTCAAGGGTAAATGTATTACAAGTCGCAGCCTGGCTCTGATACCATAAATTGTAACACCCCGACCCGAAAAGGGTAGAAATGTCACAATGATGGTTTCATATCAGAACAACACAAGCACATGACATAAATAATACAATTGAATTTCAATGGTTACAATGAAAAATCTGAAACTACAAGGTTATAATACAATAATTTCTAAGTCTATTATAAACTCTTCTAGTCATCTTCAATTGCTAGTAAGGTCTTCTAAGTCCAAGTACTCTCCACTCATACCCAGCTTCCAAACTAAAACCTGCCGCAGGAAAAGAAATGCAGCTGAGCTACGAAAGCTCAATGAACAGATATAACTATAACAAAAGCAGTAACGGATAAAGTACCAAGTAGTTCAGAATTTAAGATCATGCAGATGTAATCAGAGTTAAGAAGTAATTAAGGAATAAGGATAAAGGATAAAGAAAAGAGAAGTAAAGGTAAAGGTAAAGGACAGTAATCTACCACGAGCCCAGAGACAGATAATATCATGTAATCATAATCACACAGAGGGGATACCTCTCAGGCAACCAGATAATATGAGGGGTGACCTCATGTATCAAATATATATGGAGTAGCTAGCTCCCAGAGGTTGTGAAAGGCGTGTATTGCACACAAGCACCAGTCACCAGAGATATAATAAATCAGATAACAGATAATCCACTAAACAGAAACAGATCTATGATGCATCCATACGCCCCCCAGAACAATATATAGGCCATAATAACAGTAGTGTGCACATAATAATTAGAGATTGGGGACGGTGTGTAACATCACTCGAACACACTGGAGTCATGCCATTGGTGCATCAATGACACGACCATGTTACCTTCATGGCTAGGAAACGAACTTTGGCTCGGGTATCAAACTGAAAGGTCACAGGTCAAAGGTCCAAACTATAGCAAAGGTTCCAATAGACTAAGTCCAAATATCTAAGGTTCATGGCAAAGGGTTCATATCAAATATTTTAGGATTAAATACCAAAGGTTTTAAAATCAATTAGTTTCATATCAGAGTTTATCAAATTAAGGTTTATATGAAAGTTTATCGGATCAAAGTTCAAAACAAGTATATCAGATCAAAGTTTACAATAAGGTTCAATTCAAGGTTCAGAATCAAATAGGTTCATATCAAATTGCTTCAAAGGTTCATAACAAAAGTTCAATTTAAAGATTTATATTAAAAGTTCATATCATAGAGTTAAAAAGTAATCCTTTAATAGTGGCTTTCGTAAAAATAGTTTCCATAAAAATGGTCTTTCAAAAAGGTTTTCATAAAGATAGTCTTAAAAATAGCTTCCTTAAAACATTTTCATAACTAATTAAAAAGGTTTTCTCATTCAGTTATAATATCAAGTGTATCAAGTTCAGGTTTCATATTAAGTGGTACAGGTCAAGTTTCATTTCAAGTAGGTCATATCCAGATTTATATCAGGGTTTATATTAAAAGATTCATATCAGATGGTTCAATATCAGAAGGGTCAATATCAGAAAGGTTCAGATCAGATAGTTTACATCTAAGGTTCACAATATCAAGAGAAAAACAAGGCAAGGTTCACAGAACAAGGGAACATAGCAGTGGCTTAGGGAATCCTATCACGAATCAGAAATCAGAATGTAATGAGAACGAAGGCACCTTACTGAAAAGGGCAGAATATCTGTACCTTATTACGAATGCAAACACGAACAAGAAATAGAAAGCACAGAAACGGATCAAGACCTCTCCTTCGTCACACCTAAAGGAGTAGAAGAGAATTACAATTGATTCTTAATTACTTACTCTAGCTTGCCTTTCCTTTTTTAAGTACTTTCCATTATTAGCAACTTTCCATATTTAGCAAATTTCCATAATTAGAAAGATTTAAGTATTTTAACTTAGGTTAAATCATAATTAAACATATTATGGACATAGGGTACATTTTAGCAAGTTTTGATAGTTTAGGGTTATTTATGACAACTTTCCATATTTTAGGGTTTTAAATGTCATTATACCAAAGTTAAAGGTTTTAATTGAAACTATCACAAGTTACTTATTTTAAATACATAAGTTATTCAGAATGACACCTTTTTACCTTAAGTTTCAATATTTACAATATTAGTCCCTTAACTTTATGAAACTTATTATTCAAACCATAATTTACTTATAATTACATATCAAGCCCATAAATACTAAAAATTACCCGTTACACTCTTAATATTATTATTTACACAGAACAACTTCAAGTTTCTAGAATTTACACTTTTAGTCCCTCTATTTTAATTAATTGCAACTCGAAACCCTAATTACCCATTAAACCCTTTTCTTGCAAACTTTACACTTAGGACCCTCATGTTATATTTTTTATACAATACCTCAGACCTAAATAACATTACAAAAATATCCTACAAGTTTCAAAGTTGGCAAAACACACCCTTCTTATTTTAAAACCTAATCGGTTTACACTTTTAAATTACCAAAACTTAACCCTAATTCTTCCAATCATGGTACAATCATTACACAACCATTATTATGCATTAAATGTCAGATTCACACTAGAAAACCCTAACCCTAATCGTTATTTAGGGTTTTTCTTTATTTTCCTTAATTTTCTTTAAATCCGATTATACCAATAATTCGAAAATAATTAATTTAAGCTCAACAATCAAAAGGCTTATTTTTCCAGACTTATATGATCATCATAGAACTCAGAAAAATTAATCACAAGCCTCAGAAAATTCGTATGTTTGTATTTGGAATTTAAGTGTGTTTTAGCTCTAAAAAATTCGTACGATTATTCTATATTGCATGATTCGTTTTTATCAATTTATATGAGTTATATGCGACCTAAATAACATCAGAAAAATACTAACTCGAATTTAGAACGCAAGGATTAGTCGTGGGAAATTGTTACCTCTCGGATGGAATAATCGACCAAAAAAAAAGGACCTACGTTCGAATCAAGCTTTCCACAACCCAACTCTTATTTTTCCTAGCTTCTTTGGATGATGAAGGACACCAAAAAAATACTCACTTGTTTCCATAAAGTCGAATGAAGGAGCAAGGGATTTTAGTTTGTCGATATTTAGGGTTTTTAGGGTTCGGTTCTTATTTTTAGGAGAAAATAATTAGAATTTGGTTAAATAAATATTATGGCCGACTTAGGAGGGGGAATATGGGCTGGAGATTCAGTTCTAATCAATATAAAATCAAGAGTTTGATTTTTGTACACCTTTTCCTAATTTATCTTGTATAATATAACTTTATAATTATAATTAAATAACTTAATTAATTTTTGTGCATAATAATAATATTTTGTGTGTAATAATAATTTTTGGACATGTACAAATGTTGAAAGGTTGCCTCAGAATTATTTTACTTCATATGTAGTTCGTTACCAGAGATTCGGAATTTAATTTGTGCTTTATAAGTGTTTTAATTAACTTTTAAGGTTTCAGGGGTAATTTGGTCATTTTACACACTTTCTAAATTTCAGATATTACAGATAGAGTTTATTTAGAAGTTAGATTGCTAAACGTGGAGTAGTTGGTTCTCTTTAGAGCTCATCGAAGTTACTTATGGCCTTTTGCTCCAGCAAAATTGTTTCACCATATATATAGTTGTAAGCAAAATTAAAGATGTTATGTTTTGCCGATGATTAGTTCTTGGTCTTCTTAAAAGAATCCTTGTTTTGAAAATTGGGTACACATCAAGGTTCCTGATGAACTCAAATAAGTACATTTTATTACCATCATTTATCCTATTTATTTGACTTGTTTTATTATATTATCTGTGAGAATTGATACGTTAATGTTTACTTTTGTAATTCTCAGGTAAAAACAAGCATTTGGTGAAACTTGGCGATTTTGGACTAATTATGGAGCAAAACAAGCAAGAAGATAAGAGTCTACTGAAATGTACAAGATCAACACTATTCTGCTCCAGATACGCCGCATCTTGCTTATTACATACGGCGCATCACTATCAAGATTTCACAAGATACGATCCAAGATACAAGAGGACATGCGCCGCATCTAAGACTGAAGATACGCCGCATCTTCTGGCGGTGTACGAATATTCCTGAATATATTAATCTTGGACCCCACGCGAAGTTAAGTCAATGCGCCGCATCTACTTATTAGATGCGCCGCATCTTACCCTCAGACAGAAACTATAAATACCCCAAAGTCAGACGAGAGAAAGAGTTCGACAGTTTTAGAAGACCGAAGTACAGAAACCCTAGGACGAATTCAGTCGAAGTAGCAGCACAAGACACACCTTGAACGAAGATACGAGAGCTGTAAGAAGGTCCTGCATGTATTTAATTCATTAAGTAGTTTTGTTTTATTGTGTTAGTAAACTTTAATTCATCAGGATTGGTGGCTTGTGTAATGTGACAACGGAAAGGTTGCACTCCCTTAAAACTGCTTTCCCATTAATTAAAGTTTATATGTTGATGTCTTTGGTGACTTTTATTAGTGCATTGATAACCTCTGTGTCTAGCTGAGCGTTGATCGGGTCGCCATGCCTCTGCCCTCGCCTATTTATTAGATCGCCTATGCATTCTATCGTCTGTAGAAAAGTAGGAAGAAAGATAAATAGGATAGTCATAAGTAATCATTAAGGGTTTACTCGCCGATAAGATTAGAACCAACGAGAAAGGACTTAATCTCGGTGCGTTGCATCGAACTATACACTTCATATAAAACTAGCAATAAAACAAGTTACAAGCTACTTATCTATCAGGACAGGCCTTCTTATTGTCTCGAGTATTTATCTGTGTACGTGTGTGCTATTCGCTGATTCGTGCCTATTGGTTTAGTTTATTATTTAATTGCAACCAAACCGTGCCAGTCACTCAGGCTGAACCCCCTTGCGTTAGATTAGGTTGTATAGCTAACTTAAGTTATTAAAATACTGATTAGGATAACTAGATAATACGTTCCACTCTTAGTGATCGACACTCTACTTACCATTATATTCATACTGACCGGGTACACTGCTCGTTAAAGTGTGTGTGTTATTGATAAGTCGGCTAAATATAAATTTAAAACTTGAATACTGCTAAAACCACAACGACATACCGTGGGTATAAATTAGAGCATACGCACACGACACATCAAGTTTTTGGCGCCGCTGCCGGGGAGTGAATTGTTATTATCTGTTAATTTGATTAGTATTTTAATTAGGTTTTTAATTTTTAATCTAACCGCTAACTTTGTTGTATATTAGGTTAATTTGCATTCATTGTATTATTTTGCATATTTTCTGTTTTTGTGTGTTATTTGTTTTCTTTTATTTTTGTTTATTTTCGTTTGTTTTTATTTGTTTTTATTTTTCGTATTTTCTGTGTTCTGCTATCGTTGTACTGAGCTTATTCAAACGATACGGCGCATCTATTTTCATAGATACGGCGTATTGCGTTTAATTTTTATAAAATACAACGCGTTTAATTAATTCGATACGACGCATCTTTCCCCAAGATACGGCGTATCTGTTTTTAATAAGAAATTTTTTCTAAACGATAACGCCATACGACGCATCTGCTTTAGCAGATACGGCGCATCTATTATTTTAATTAAAAACAGTTTTCGAATTATTAAACAGATACGACGCATCGATCTTTATCGATACGGCGTATCTTCTGAATCAAAAATCTTGTATTTTGAAACGTAACGAAAATACGGCGCATTAACTTTTGTTAATACGACGAATATAATTTGATAAATATAACTGATTTTTGATATTTACCTTGATCGGTCCGCTACTCTCGTGCACAAGTTGTTTATTTTCAGGATAAATGATGACTCAAGCATCACCACGAAAGATTACATTCTGAACCAAACCGAGAGACGCTAGCTGGAGTGATCGAACCTAAGACAACTAGAGTGGGGAAAACTCAGTACTGGTAACATTGAACGTCTTAAATTCTTGAAATAGAATTCCAGGTAACCTCAACGATAATTCAACCAGCCTAAAGGAAAGTTCTATACAATATAATCTCAATTCTATTATCCATATAATACATCTTATTCAAATTGTAATCTTAATTTTGTAAGTTAAAACACGATATTTGTTCCTAACCCCGGGACAAATCATTATCTACTAAACGATAAGATTATAATTACTAATAAAACGTTTATGCCTATTGCTCTTATTTTGAATTCATTTATATCATATGGTATGCCGTTTAACCCTAATTTGATGTATAAGGAATTGTGTTGCGGAGGCCAAGGTACGTTCCTTATTTAAATTTCGTTCACTAACATAGCGATACGGCGGATCTAAATATCCCAAGCGCCGTATCTCTGACCAACTAGGACTCATTGACTAGTCAACGAGATTAAATAGATACGGCGCATTCCAATTTTTCAATACGGCGCATCGTTTTGCCCTATAAATACGACGGGAATGCGCCGGATCTAAATTTTTTACCCCAAATCCTCACACAGTTAAGAACATACACGCAGTAAAATTAAACTCTAAATCCGAGCATTTTTCTCAAATCAACCCTCTAATCCGATCTCTTAACCTACTCCTAATCATATAATTAAGGTAATTATTCTATTTCGATTTAATTTTGTTTAATATAAAAATTAGGGTTTATGTGATTAATTCGATTAGGGTTTAAATGATATAGAGATATGATTAGGACTTGCATTAGATAATTTCCCCCGTATTTAATTTGCATAAATCATTGGATTTCTGGCCTAGTTTGATTTGAATGAAAATTTGGGTTTTGAATTCGATTTTGAATTTTAGTGGGAAAATGGATTAGTAGTGGTGTAATGAGCTTTTAGAACTTTTATAATGGTAAATGGAACTGTGATGTTAAGTGGGAGTTTACGTCACGGACACGGATTCTTGGAAAGCATGCCTGACCCCCTTTATTTTATACTGATATGCTTTTAGATGCGGCGCATCTAGGTTAATTGATGCGGCGTAACGACCTATTTCCAAATTAATAAAATTCTAGATACGCCGTATTACTTAATCTAGATACGACGCATCTCCATACGCCGTATCTCATTTCTTGCTCCGCATCTCTTATATTTTGTGAAGATACGCCGCACTGATTAAATCAGATGCGCCGTATCTACCTAATTTGCAGACTGTTTACTAACTTTGAAAATTTATTTCAGATGGCATTACCAGAGGCTGCACACAGACATCAGTGGCTACGTTTCGAGAATATGGGACTGACTCCTGGCACTTTGGATGATTACTTGCGGAGACTAGACTCGATTTACTTTAAGAGAATATTTAGGGTCCAGGTTTTGGATATTGCTGATGTTGGATTGATTGGAGCGGGGCATGCTGCTGATAGTTTGCATCGTAGGTTGGAGATGGTGGTTAGTGATGATGATGATGAGGTGGTGTTTAGATCTTTTGCTTGGGAGAGGTTGTTTGGGGTCGATGAGCCTCTTATCAGGGAGCTTATGTTGGAGTTCTTCAGTACTATCCATTACAGGGAGACTGATACAGAGTTGGACACCGCCGATACTTTGGTTTTTAGGTTGGGGGGAGAGCATAGGCAGATGTCTATGCGACAGTTTATTCTGGTTATGGGGTTACACACTGCTGAGGAGCTTGATTCTGATGGATTTACCAGGTACTGGGCTGACAGCTTGAGGGCAGTTCCTGATAGGGCATTGCTAGGAGATTACTGGGATATGATCTCATCAGGGGGTGATATCACTACTTCCACCCCTTCTTACACACTGATCAGGGAGCCCATGAGGAGGTTGTGCCACCGCATGATAGCCTTGACCATTGCTGGGAGAGGTCAGTCACCCGAGAAGGTGACTACTCTTGACCTCTTCCTTCTCAGGAGCATGGACGAGGGATTGTCAGTGAACATCCCCCACTTTCTGGCACATTACCTCCACCGTACAGCTGCAGGAAGAGATAGGAGGAGTCATATGACTGGCGGGCATTTTGTATCTAGGCTGGCCCGCCATTTTGGAGTGATTGGAGAGGAGATTCCAGCAGGGCTGGAGGTTGTGGTGATGATGAAGCGAAAAGTGTACCGCTTTTAGGGGGTCATTTAAGCCCTAAATCGTATTTATTTGATCAAATATTGCCCTAAATCGTTCCTTTTGTCATTTTAGGTACTTTGGAGAAGAAATCTGGAAAAGGAAGCATTTTGGACGTTTTTGGAGCATAAAAGTGAAGAAAACGACAAAGTCTTCAAAATCGGCTGGAAAGTACCTTTGACGGCGTCAAGCTCTATTGTGACGTCGTCAGCCCTTGATAAGCCAGAGAAATTTTGGAAGAATAAAAGGGGACGACGTCAAGAAGGTCGTCAAGCCTTGATAGGCCAGAGCGGATTTTGGAGGATTAAAGAGGGACGGCGTCAGGAAGACCATCCGGGAACCCTAGACACGGCGAGGTGACGGCGTCAAGATCTACAACGTGACGCCGTCAGCCACTAAGTTCTATATATAGTTTTGCAATTTTTTGTCATTAGTGTGCAACTTTGTGAGGAGAAACCCTAAGATGAATTTCTGCCATTTTTAAGGGTTTTCATACCCTTGGATCTCCCATGTTTAATTGAAGATAAGTAATCACTTAATCAATCAATATGTCTATGTGTTGTTTGATTATATCTTGTTCTTGTCTTTTGATTAACATGCTAGGCTAGATTTATCTTGTGTTTGCTTAGATCTAATGAAACCTAACTATTGATTATTGGTTATTAGTGTGTTATTAATTATATTGGATGATTGTTTATCGATGTTAGGCTTAAGAAAACTGGCTAACCTCCTATACGGTAACTTGCTTGAACGTCTTAAGAAACATGAACCAATGCGTACTAGGTTTATATGGTTGTATTTAATGCATGAGCGAATTCTAGTGATCCCATGTTAGGAGCTTCTTAGCCGGCTCGACATAGGAGTGAAGTAGGAGCTTGTAGAGTTGGGGAAGTACGTACGCCACCCCACGATTGGTATTAAGGAATACACCCGTCATCCACGCAATTAATACGCACTAATCAACCGGTAAAAGATAGTTAGGGAGTAAGGAAATCTAAGTAAACACATTTCTCCCCATATAAGTTTCACAACCTTTTTATTTTCAGTCATTTTATTTTATTTGCATTTGTAGTTATTTGGGTTAGTTGACTAGCAACTAATTCCGCCCACTCCTTCAAACCCGAGATTTTACTTGCTTTTATAAAAAATATAAAAATACAAAAAGAATCTTCCCTCACCCTTAGACCTATTAGAGTAGTTTTTCAATCCTAACGACACTATTCCCCTAGAGAACGATCAATCCCTCGGTACTTGCCACTTCACTATACTACATCGGTCAGGTACACTGCCTGGTGGGGATTGCAAGCCTCTTGAGATCCCTCAAGAGGTAAAACCTGTTGTAAGGTCGCAAAACCAGGCATCAAGTTTTTGGCGCCGCTGCCGGGGAATAGTTATTGTTTAGGTTGAATTTTTATTTTACTAGGTCTACTCACTAGATTCCTTTCTAGTGAGATTTTTATTTTATTTTTCTAGGTTTTTCTTTAGTCTATCTATTTTCTTCGTGCTTTTGTTCGTATAAGATTTTCATTGACTATTCAGTTTGCCATTATAGAAAACGCGAATCCACCCCTTACGCCTGACGAAGTGGCTTTGTTGCGTAGCCAAATTGAGGATGAGATTAGCGAGCTCAGAGAGCTCAATAGAATGATTGATATAGAGCTTGATTATGCCTTGAACAACTTAGAGACCGCCATATACTCAGATAATTACTTAGAACGTAATAATCTTACGGTTGAGGAGTTGATTGAGAAAATTGATGAAGTGAAGGTAGATCCTAGGTTGGATGATTATTTCAATGAATACCCAACTAAGGAGGAGATTGCTTACTATAACAACCTAGTTGATAAACCTCGACCACCTTTTGTTAGAATTGACCCAAAGATTAAGAGGGGAGATCCCGGGAATGTGAAGATACCATGTATGATTGGGTACCAATACGTTGAGCATGCTTACATTGACTGTGAATCCCCAACCAACGTGATGTCCTCAGGCCTTTATAGCCAGATCATAAACACACCACTTGAGCCTAGGAAAGACCCCAAGTGCCCCGGCGGAGTTTGCAACTTCGTTGGAAGGGTTAAGGACATGCATATCCTTGTTGGGAATTTTACCTTTGTCACCGACTTCATGATCTTAGAAAATTTGGCAAGTGTTGTTGACTGCCGCCTATCTCACGTGGTGTTAGGTAAGCCGTTTATTGAAGCATCCAATTTAAAGTATGATCGTTTAAGAGGCACGGTTCAGTTTTCTAATCACATAGATAGGATCACATATAGGATGCCTTATCGGGTAAATGAATTTCGTTTTGTGCCTCGATTTGACAAGGACAACATTGGAGCGATTGAGGACATAAATGATGAGGATAAAGAGAAAGGCATGGACTATGTTTGGAATAAGAGAAGCCTTTATTATAAAGATTGCTTGAACCTAGGACCTAAATACAAAGTTGATATGGAGGTTGTTAGGATGATTAGAGGGGCAATTGAGAAGCAAAACGGAAAAAACGTAGAACCCGTGACTTTGAGTCTAGCTACAAGACTCGTTAATAAAGAAAAGCGCTTCTTGGGAGGCAACCCAAGCTTTATTTGCTTTGTGTGTTTATTTATTTGTTTGTTTGATTTTATTTGCTTCCGTATGTGTGTTTAATTTTTATTATTATTGATTCATGTTCAAAACTAAATTGTGAAAATGCTTTATCTTGTTTTTAACTTCGTCTTAACTACATATAAAGGTATTTTGCAAAAGTTAAGTGTAAGGGAAATCCAAATCGGTTTATTAGAACAAATGAACATGAATCATAACAATATTAAATTAACATACATATTAGTAATTGTTTGAGTCAAATGCTTGTATCGAGTCATAATGATGTTTTGCAGGAATTCCAGGAAGTAACTTAACATGAGAATTCTGTCAGATCATTTCTGACGGCGTCAGGCATTACAACCTGACGGCGTCAGGTTTTAATTTTCTGAAATTTTTGAAAGTTTTGTTTTCATAAAAAGTTTTTATTAAATCTCTAACTTATAAACTCCAGGAATCTGCAAAATTATCATTCCACAAGCATTATATCCTTATATAGAATTTATCCCGCCGATGTTATGCAGGTTTTCGTGTTTGTTTTCTCAGGTTTAACAGGTTATTTTGGACAAGGAGATGTATGTGGAATCAAGCTTTTGGCGATGCTTTAGTCTTGAAGCTTCTACATTCTCTTGGAAGAAGATCTAACCATGTTACCTCTTTATCCACCAAACGAATCAGGGGAGTATTTGATTTCATTCTTTTACCTTATTTACTTTTACATCTTGTTATTTGAACATTGGGGACAATGTTCATCTTAAGTGTAAGGGAGGGTAAAGTACGATACTTTAGAGAATGCTATTACGCTTGATTTTTCGTTTGTTTAATGGTAGATGTGTAATAAAACTGAGATAAATACTTGTTAGGGCAATTTTAGTGCCAAATTTAAAATTTTTTACAACATATAGGAGTGAAACTTTGATCTTAATGAGCGTCTCATGGATAGGAGTTATATGACTAGCACAAAACCGTACCACTAAAAAATTTTTCCACCCCCAAATATGTGAGGTTCGCCCCTAGAATTGGTAGGAAAAACATTTATGCTATGATGTGTGTACCGGTAGCACTTAGATTCTAGAACTTGCGTTAGGACCATTCTGAGGCCACAAGTGAGACTACATTCGTGTAGTTAGATTTACTACATGATAAGAGGCATTAGGATTAACCCATTGTTTTACACCTGTGTTTTTGTTATAATTACGTTGGCTACATTGGTCAAGTAATTCTCCCACACCCTTTGCGTTGTACTCATTTTTAGTACACGATACCCCTAGTACACCCCTCAGAGCCTATCTTTTCATTTCGACCTTTAAGCATTTTACTTAAAGGAAGAATTTGTTACACCCCACTTAAATGTACACCCAAATCGCCTTAGCCTACCTTGTATGCACTCATTTTTAGTGCATTATTGTGACAACATTTGTTTAAACCCCAAGTTAATTATCTAATTGATTACATGGTTGCTAAGTCGAGTCATATCCTTGTACATATTATTTTGGGACGATTGGGACTCATGGGTAAAGTACTAGTGTAATGGAGTAATGGGGAAGAACAACATTATTACCCCCATATGTGCTAAATATTTTAAAAGTACTCCAAGTTTTTCGATTATCTTAATTCGAGTCATTAGAATAGTTATTTGTAAAGTTATGTAAAAGTTCAAGTGTAAGGGGAATTCAACGCCCCTATGATGTATTATTTTGGATGGTAGGGCAAGAGTGTATGGAAAAAAAAAATCAAGAAAAATACAAAAAAAAGGAGAAAAAGAAAAGTAGAAAAAACATACGGACTACCATCCCGTTTCATTTTATGTTTATTTTATGTTTTTGTTATTTTGTTTTTAGCTTAAGTCGAGTCTAGTCTTGGCTTAGCAACGCCATATTGTACATGTAATTAATCAAGATCTTTAACTCGCCACCAGTAAAATATCCATTATCCAACAAATCCGTGTTTATCATATCCCTACACCTAACGTTATAACCCGTTTAAAAGCCCTCTTTGATAGTTTATCTTAGGTGCTTACGCCTAGTGGAGAAGGTTTTTGATCCTTTCCCAAGCCTATGGTAATCTATTTGCTATGACAGGTAGTGAGAGATATTATCCGTTTTCATTTATGAGATACACTTTTATGACACCTGAGAGATGTGAGTATCTAAACACTACTTGTGAGGTGCTAGTTTGTAATCTCCGTGCTTATTATGATTAAAGAGGAACGACTATTTGTTGTAATTACTTTTATATTAGCATTAAATGACCCTAACTTGTATTTTGATTAGAATAAAAGCGCATTTGCTTGAGGACAAGCAAATCTCAAGTGTAAGGGTATTTGATGAAGCGAAAAGTGTACCGCTTTTAGGGGGTCATTTAAGCCCTAAATCGTATTTATTTGATCAAATATTGCCCTAAATCGTTCCTTTTGTCATTTTAGGTACTTTGGAGAAGAAATCTGGAAAAGGAAGCATTTTGGACGTTTTTGGAGCATAAAAGTGAAGAAAACGACAAAGTCTTCAAAATATGCTGTAAAGTACATGTGACGGCGTCAAGCTCTATTGTGACGTCGTCAGCCCTTGATAAGCCAGAGAAATTTTGGAAGATTAAAGGGGGACGGCGTCAAGAAGGTCGTCAAGCCTTGATAAGCCAGAGCGGATTTTGGAGGATTAAAGAGGGACGGCGTCAGGAAGACCATCCGGGAACCCTAGCCACGGCGAGGTGACGGCGTCAAGATCTATAACGTGACGCCGTCAGCCACTAAGTTCTATATATAGTTTTGCAATTTTTTGTCATTAGTGTGCAACTTTGTGAGGAGAAACCCTAAGACGAATTTCTGCCATTTTTAAGGGTTTTCATACCCTTGGATCTCCCATGTTTAATTGAAGATAAGTAATCACTTAATCAATCAATATGTCTATGTGTTGTTTGATTATATCTTGTTCTTGTCTTTTGATTAACATGCTAGGCTAGATTTATCTTGTGTTTGCTTAGATCTAATGAAACCTAACTATTGATTATTGGTTATTAGTGTGTTATTAATTATATTGGATGATTGTTTATCGATGTTAGGCTTAAGAAAACTGGCTAACCTCCTATACGGTAACTTGCTTGAACGTCTTAAGAAACATGAACCAATGCGTACTAGGTTTATATGGTTGTATTTAATGCATGAGCGAATTCTAGTGATCCCATGTTAGGAGCTTCTTAGCCGGCTCGACATAGGAGTGAAGTAGGAGCTTGTAGAGTTGGGGAAGTATGTACGCCACCCCACGATTGGTATTAAGGAATACACCCGTCATCCACGCAATTAATACGCACTAATCAACCGGTAAAAGATAGTTAGTGAGTAAGGAAATCTAAGTAAACACATTTCTCCCCATATAAGTTTCACAACCTTTTTATTTTCAGTCATTTTATTTTATTTGCATTTGTAGTTATTTGGGTTAGTTGACTAGCAACTAATTCCGCCCACTCCATCAAACCCGAGATTTTACTTGCTTTTATAAAAAATATAAAAATACAAAAAGAATCTTCCCTCACCCTTAGACCTATTAGAGTAGTTTTTCAATCCTAACGACACTATTCCCCTAGAGAACGATCAATCCCCCGGTACTTGCCACTTCACTATACTACATCGGTCAGGTACACTGCCTGGTGGGGATTGCAAGCCTCTTGAGATCCCTCAAGAGGTAAAACCTGTTGTAAGGTCGCAAAACCACGCATCAGGTGACCCATCTCCCGGTTATTGACAGGGATTATTTGGTTAGACTTGGGATCTGTCAGTTGGCTATGGGGGATTACGTTTGGGTAGCATTGGGGCCCGCTAGAGCTGCAGGGCCAGAGGCGGAACAGAGAGGTCCCCAGGGAGCTCCGGCTGCTGCTCCAGCCCATCAGGAGGAGCCACAGGCACCAGTACCCCCACCAGCACCTGTACGCACGGTGAGTCAGAGAGTTGAGGCAGTTGAGGGAGAGCTGAGAGCCTTGAGAGGCGTTGTAGATGGTATGAGGAGGGACTCGGAGTGGCTCGTTACGAGTGTGAGCCGACTTTTGGAGTAGCAGGGTATTACCCACACTCATCCGGATGGTACTCATGTTACAGGAGTGACTCTTGCATACACTCGCAGAGTCCGGGCTAGGACAGACGATGCCAGTACTTTTGGGACCCACCCACACGACCACACTGACCCTTGATCTCTTGATTTTACGTGTTTATTGACATTGTTCCACGCTTATTATTATTATTTTTGGATTGTACTAATCGTTATTATCGTGTATACATTTGATGTTTCAGTTTATATTTCTTATTATGCTTGACAAAGACTGGCATTAAGTTCAGCATGAGAATACGAGAGGACGCGAGAGAAAACCGTGGAACGAGCCATTTTACAACAGATTGTTAACAGTCTGTCTGGTGAACACATGCGCCGCATCTGGTACAACAGATGCGCCGCATCCTATCTTTTATCTTATTTTATTTCAGGCTCGATACGGCGTATCTTCTTCCATAAGATACGGCGTATCGACTGACCTGATGAAGTTATGGAGCAATTGCCAAATGCACACACACTTGATGTGTATACCAACTGAAGTATCGATAATGAAGAGCTGAACGTGAGTCTAACTTGAAGACTCTGGAATAAAGACAAGTGCTGACCGGGAGACAACCCGGAAAATTTTTACTATTCTGTTCTGTGTCGAGTCAGTCAGGCCCGCAGAGGATACGGCGCATCTCAATCCTGAGATGCGACGCATCTCCTGCACTGGTCATATCTTACTTTATTTTTCTGCATTTTTATTTTTGACTTTAAAATTTTTTGTCAGTTTATTTTAATCCGGCGCATCCCTGGTTAAGGATGCGACGCATCTTCTATTCTGATCCGTATTTAATCCAGGCTCGATACGGCGTATCTTCTTCCATAAGATACGGCGCATCGACTAACCTGATGATTTTCATTTTAATTTTTATGTTTTATTTTTACTAACTACTAATGTATTATGCAAGTTTGAACCTTCTTAATTTAGGTGTGTTAAAGCTTTGGTGGTATTATAGATTCCTGCATTTCCTGTGGATACATCAATTATGAAGCTTAAACGTTCTCATCCACAAGAAATATGATTTTTGCTCTTATACTAATAATGGAGGATCATACCGAGCAAATCTCAGGGGAGTTTTTCTGTTCTAATTCTTTTATTTTCCAGTTTTTAATCTTTTATACAAACAACGAGGACGTTGTTTAACTTAAGTGGGGGGATTGGAGAATTAGAACACTTACTTGTCCTAAACTTTTCAAAATATGCTTAAAATGTGCTTAATATATCAAAATTTAAAATTTTTAGCATGTTTTTGTTTAAAGTCTAAGTTGCATAGCTGCACATATGACGTTATTTTCAAAAATTGTGATTTTTCAAAATTCACAAATCTATGAGTGTGCCGGTGACTTGTAAACTTTAGAACTTGGCTTGTATACTATTCAAGACCACCATAATAAGTATTATTTTATAATTGGAATGACTTGTCTAAATTGGTAAAATTTTAGGATTACACCCAAATAGCCTTTATATGTTATGTGTTATTAGCTAACTACACTGGTTAGTTAACCCCCGTATAAACCCTTTTGTTACTCTCATTTTTAGAGTAAGATACCCCTAGAAAAACACTCAGAGCCATTCCTTTCGTTTTTTTTACACCTTTGTTAAAATGTTTCGTTACACCCTTACACCTTAGCCTACCCTGTAGATTAAAATCCGTGGTTGGTTAATTGATTTAGGCAAAGTGTGTTTCCTTACATTACCTGTGTTCGCGTGCGTAATTCATTATCTTTGGTTAGGTCGGGAAATTGCACAATGCAATTGGAGTGAAAGTAAATATTGTATATCTTTGAGTTTATTTTTCGTGTGTTTACTACTTTCACTATTACTGTTATTTCTGAAGTTATGAAAAGTATGGAAAAATTATCCAGAGTTATCATTATAGTGATGTGGTGAAATTGTACACATCTATGTTTATGTTTCAAGTTAAAAAAAAAAAAAAAAAAAAAAAAAAAAAAAAAAAATCGAAAAAATAGAAAAGAAAAAGAAAAAGGAAAAGTTGGAAGTTTGTTTTTACCAACTTATGTAAAGTTTTGTATTAAGTGGTCGATATCACCACTATTTGTTGTATATTATATCTATGGATTGAATGGGAGTTGAACGTTATGGGAACGTCAACTAAAGGATATTCTTTGATTGAGATCTTGTTGTGTATAATTCGTGTCTACCTAAAGCGTGTGTTTTCAAGTGTTAAAGCGTGAGTTATTCTACGATATGAGTCTTATTCATGGGATGGTTGGGATAGTGATTAACCACACTTAGGATTTTAATTTATCTGTTTTGTTTATTTTTCAGTTTTACACCAATTTATATCCCAAATATTATCCATACCCTATATTATTCTTTATCCAAACCTTTGATTTATTGAGATTAGGGATTTGAGCAATCTTAAGTATCGTAGTCGTGGATTCGGCTATGTATTTATGATTTTGTCGCCCATTTTGATATAATATTATTGGTAAAGTTTGGACCTATCTTTAGCCTATTCGAGTTAAGGATTTGAGCAATTGCAAGTATCGTGTTCTTGGATTCGATCATGTATTTGTGATTTTGTCGCCTTTTCTGGAATTTGAGATCGATAGAGATTAAGGAGAATGATTTACCCTTAACCAACAAACCCTTATTACCGCTTTAGACTTGTTATTCCTTGGCTTTAGTGGAGGAGATGCGTATACTTGCCAAGCTTATGATAGAATATTCGTCACGACTGGACAGTTAAACGATTAGATTTGCTTTTATCGAATTATTTTATTTTACTTCTAATTCGTTAAGTGTTTGGTTGTGTGATTATGACAAAAATGAATACATGCTTAAATATAAAAATAAATCCTAACATCTTTTAGGATACATTTTCATAAGATTAATTCTAAGGTTTACTTGGGGACAAGTAAAGTTCAAGTGGGGGGATATTTGATGAACTCAAATAAGTACATTTTATTACCATCATTTATCCTATTTATTTGACTTGTTTTATTATATTATCTGTGAGAATTGATACGTTAATGTTTACTTTTGTAATTCTCAGGTAAAAACAAGCATTTGGTGAAACTTGGCGATTTTGGACTAATTATGGAGCAAAACAAGCAAGAAGTTAAGAGTCTACTGAAATGTACAAGATCAAGACATTCTGCTCCAGATACGCCGCATCTTGCTTATTACATACGGCGCATCACTATCAAGATTTCACAAGATACGATCCAAGATACAAGAGGACATGCGCCGCATCTAAGACTGAAGATACGCCGCATCTTCTGGCGGTGTACGAATATTCCTGAATATATTAATCTTGGACCCCACGCGAAGTTAAGTCAATGCGCCGCATCTTACCCTCAGACAGAAACTATAAATACCCCAAAGTCAGACGAGAGAAAGAGTTCGACAGTTTTAGAAGACCGAAGTACAGAAACCCTAGGACGAATTCAGTCGAAGTAGCAGCACAAGACACACCTTGAACGAAGATACGAGAGCTGTAAGAAGGTCCTGCATGTATTTAATTCATTAAGTAGTTTTGTTTTATTGTGTTAGTAAACTTTAATTCATCAGGATTGGTGGCTTGTGTAATGTGACAACGGAAAGGTTGCACTCCCTTAAAACTGCTTTCCCATTAATTAAAGTTTATATGTTGATGTCTTTGGTGACTTTTATTAGTGCATTGATAACCTCTGTGTCTAGCTGAGCGTTGATCGGGTCGCCATGCCTCTGCCCTCGCCTATTTATTAGATCGCCTATGCATTCTATCGTCTGTAGAAAAGTAGGAAGAAAGATAAATAGGATAGTCATAAGTAATCATTAAGGGTTTACTCGCCGATAAGATTAGAACCAACGAGAAAGGACTTAATCTCGGTGCGTTGCATCGAACTATACACTTCATATAAAACTAGCAATAAAACAAGTGACAAGCTACTTATCTATCAGGACAGGCCTTCTTATTGTCTCGAGTATTTATCTGTGTACGTGTGTGCTATTCGCTGATTCGTGCCTATTGGTTTAGTTTATTATTTAATTGCAACCAAACCGTGCCAGTCTCTCAGGCTGAACCCCCTTGCGTTAAATTAGGTTGTATAGCTAACTTAAGTTATTAAATACTGATTAGGATAACTAGATAATACGTTCCACTCTTAGTGATCGACACTCTACTTACCATTATATTCATACTGACCGGGTACACTGCTCGTTAAAGTGTGTGTGTTATTGATAAGTCGGCTAAATATAAATTTAAAACTTGAATACTGCTAAAACTACAACGACATACCGTGGGTATAAATTAGAGCATACGCACACGACACATCAGTTCCTTAATAAATAAGTTTAATAATAATAAGTTACGTGCTCTAAGCCACGGATTCGAGATCGGGCCTTGGATCCTTATTTACGGAAGGTGTTTAGGTCTTGGCTACCCTCTTGCACCGGCCCTTGGACCCTTAATTCTGAAAGGCGTTAAGGTCTTGGAACTCTCCGTTGTAACGACCCTTGGATCCTTTATGCCGGAAAGTGTAAGGTATTGGAATTAAACCGTGAAGTTCCGTCGTTTAGGGTACGCAAGTGAAAAGTTAGTGAGAAAAATAAATAAAAATGATGATGAAAATAAAAAAAAATAAAATAAATAAATAAATAATAATATTAATAAAAAGAAAATAAAAAAATAAAAAATATTGGTGATAAATGAAAAAAATAGATAAATGCAAAAATATAAATAAAAACCTTGATGTGGACCTCATTTTCAAAGCAACGGTTCTCGAGAGAAGATTAAGAACTACTTAGCGTCTTAATTTAGTATCTTTATCGGCATAAAAAATTATCGAAACGAGAAATATGAAGAAATTCATTTCTCACCAAAAATAAAATAAATAGATGAAATTAAGAAAAATGGGAGCAAGAGGTAATTACACAAGTAACTTTCATGGGTAGTGTTGGCATCTAACTTGTAAATAGACAATGATTTCGTTTTTAAGCTTAGTTTGGGGACTCGTGAAAAATCAGGAACGACGAATTTTATCCGTATGGTCACTTCCTTATGAGTCGTGTTTCCTACTCGATGACCCTAAAAGTTATTGAAAAATAATGATTGTCAACAAAGCCGTCACATGATTATGAGAAAAATACAAAAATAGAATAAAAGAAAAATCGGGGAGTTTTTAGAACTTAAAATTTCTTAATCTCTTTTGAAAATTTTGCTACTTCTCAAAGTTAGTAAAAAGAGGTTAGAAATTTTTTGTTTCAAAAACGTGTTTTATAACATTGCGTGAGGACACAGCAATATCTTAGTCTGGGGGAATTTTGGTATGTGCTTAAACACATACCTTTATTTGACCAAAACCGGACCCAAATAGACCAAAAACTAACCAATTATGCCAAATATCTCGTGTTTTTGTGTTTATGATTGTGCAGGGATGGATATTATAAAAATGGACAAATATCGAGATGAAAAGACAAACCGAGCACAAGATTTGTGAAGAGGATTAAAAAGCCGGGACCCGGGAAGAAATTCACGAGTTTGGTTCGAGATATTGCTCAAAAATCCCAAAGTGCCCTTGGATTATTTTCATTTGTCAAAATTGGCCCTTGTATTAAATTTGAAGAAATGGCAGAAATGGTCCTTGAAGCTTACATGTTTACACCTTTGGGTCTTGGTTTAAACCTCATTTTATCCTATACACTAATTACTACACATCCGGATCCAAAATAAATACCAACCCACCACACTTAAACCCATAAACCTAGCCCAATCCCATCTTATACCTACAACCCACTAAAACTAAGTCCAACCCATCTATTTCCCAAACCCGACCCAAACCCACCTCCTAATAATAACAACCGGGGTCAAACCCCCTTTCCAATTGGTCAAAATCCCTAATATCTAAATACTGTTTATCTTCTTAAAACAGCTATTGCCCGCCATTAACCTTCTGCTAATCCCACCAGTCACCATCACTCTCACCACCTCACCATTACTAGCCAAGACACCCACATGGGGTTGTCTTTGGTCCCCCCTCCACCTCAGCGATCCTAGGGCAGAAAGTATAATCAACGGCCAAGGTTTGAAGATGTGGGCAGCAAGTTTTAATCCAAGGGTTCCAAGAGAAGCACAAGCAGCTCAAGAGGAACACACTCACAGAGAAAGCACAAGAAAACCCTAGTTGAGGGCCTATATATAGCAGATTCTTCTCAAAATAATTTTTTGTCCCACTTTTCATGTATTTAGAAAAGTTTTGACCATTTTATTTACTGTCTAATTTAGTGTTTCCTTAGTGTAATGTTTAAATTTTGATTGTAATTTCTCTCAGTTAATGCAAATTTAATTGTTCTTGTTTTTATATTTTAGTCAACCTTGGTCAAACTGCTTATTGCTTACTTTATGCTTTTTATTTGCTTTATTTTGTGCTCATTAGATCTGTTGAATGCCAATGTAGGTTAGTTTAATAGCCTCAGTAGCTTAGTCTTGGTTTTGCCTATTAGGAAGCTCAACTGCTCATATAAGTTTATTATGAGCTGAGCTTATTTTAGACCCCTTAGGTTGCTTTCATTGCTTGAAATTAGTTCACAATAGGTTGTAGGAGGTAGTCAATATCTGGTATCATAGGTGTTAAGGTCAAATTTCCATTTTTTACCCATTTTCAAAAAGTCTGCTGCATCAGTCTAAATTTCCCATTTTGCAGCAGATTTCTATGATTTTTAATTCAGTCAATTTTAGTTATTTTAAGCTGTAGTTTTTTTTTAGATAGAGTTGGCCAGCTTATCTTGTTGGTAATATTTTTTTTAGAATTTTTAGAATTTTATTTGATTACTTTTTCATGGCTTGAAAAAGCCAAAAAAAACTGCCCTGCTCATCACTTGTACCAGCAGATCAGTAGGCTTCTTGGTGTGGCTTTTGGCTTATTTTGAGCTTGTCAAAGCTTATTTCTGGTTTTCTTGGCTTAATGTGATTTGAATTTTAGTTATTAATTGGACTTTAGCATTTTCCCTTTTCATTAGCTTATTTCCATGTTTATTAGCTTATTAGTAGTTTATTTGCATTTTTGAGCTTTTTTCCTATTTTTTTCAAACTGATCAAACAGATAAGCAGTTTCTGGGCTTATCTTTGAGTTTCAAAAAAAATTTCAGTTTTATAAATTGCTTCTTATCATTTGCTTTTTGAGTTTTAAAAAGAAAAACAAAAAAAAAAATAAAAAAAAAAAAAATGCCATAACTGGGAATCGAACCAGGGTCTTTTCACTCACAACACCACACACTCACCAAATGCCCTAGGGTCTTTTATCAGTTATGGTTTGTTTTATCTATTACTTAACTAGTTTAGTCCCTTTTTAGCTTATTTGAATTCGTGGCTTATTTGTAGCTTATTACAATAAGCTGACTTTTCCATTTTATTTTTCCCTTGTTTAGAATATTGTTTAAGACTTTTCTGTAATTTTCCAGATTTTTCCATTTTCATTTAGTATTTTTAATTTATTTGTCTTTTTAAAATAGTTTTTAATTCGTAATTAATTATTAAAAAGTCAAAAAATTATAATTCTTTTTTTCAAAATTTTATTTTGTCATTTAGAATGTAGGAAAATTATTTTCATGCCCGTAGGATTAGTAGTGCTTCAAATTCACCTTTTATTTTGCGCTCGTACGTAGTTTTTGATTTATTAGCGTGTTTTTAGAATTTCCCTTTCGTTTGCCTTAGAATAGAATTTTCCCTTGCCTTATTTACTGTTTTTAGTTTATGTTTCATCATTTTAGTTTAAAAATCATTATCACTCACTTTTATTCACCATTCACTGCACGTTTCACGATCCCGAATCACAATTCCATTCAATCTTCGTCGGGACAACGAACTTCGGGTTTTCACATTATTTACCTTTTGTGATTTCTCCCTTGATCTATAATTGACACATCCACGATGTTCTAAGAGATCACATCAGCAGGCATCATCATGAGAGTTATAGCACCGTAGCTCATCAAAGAGGGGCTATACCCAAACTCACTACATTTCCTGAGTTAGATAAAAGCTATAACCATACTATTATATTCCCATCACTAGCATCAATAAACATACTTATCAATGAGTAGTTTATCAATAAACATCTTAATGTCTTATAAACCACAAAGACATTTTTGGGCATTAAATGCCTTAAAATTCAGCATTAAAAATTTTATTACTAAATGTACAAGTAATTTAAACATAACTAGACATTAAATGCCTTAAAATTCAGCATTACAAATATTATTGCGAAAGGTACAAGTAATTTCAACAGATCTCCTAACATTAAATACATTAAATACGTATGATTAATACTCTTATTAAAACACCCTCTCAATCAAAAGTACAACTTTATTAATATATGGTACAATCAGCAAGATACTAATCTATTAGAGTAGTAGGTACCCAACGTTTTCGTTGGTGTTATCCCAGAAAACGCAACGGGACGGCGTAGCCACGGTACCGTGGCTTGCGTTTTCGCGTACTGAGCCATCGTGACCAGTCCACATCGTCCCGAAAAACGCAACCGGACGGCGCCACGTGGGTACCATGCCTCATGTTTTCCCTACTTTTTCTTTTTCGAATTCTATACAAGTTTATGGTTCGGGTGTAGCAGGAAGAAACCAAACAAGTGTTTGTGTGTAGTTCGTTTTGTGTTCAGGGAAGAAAGAATTTTGTGAAAGGATTTTGTTGGTAGATCAGTTTGGTTAGGGAAAGAAGGATGACTGCGTTTTTTGTCGAGTAAATTAAGTTAGGTTTGAGACAAATTAGGGTGAAGGGTGTTACGTATAAAACTAAGGTTTGGTTTGGGCTTTTATTAAATTTGGGCTAAAAACTTTTTCTATCTTTATTCTGACTGCACTGTACAAACAAGTTCATTGACATAATATGATTTTATTGTAATGTTTTTTTCATTGACATAATATGATTTTTTTCAGGTAAATGTTGGGCTAAACATTTCTTAAGGTCCAAAAATTTAAAAGTGATTGTGCTGAAGGAAAGAATCAAGATTTTTGTTTGTGGTAGCTTCGGTTAACAGGAGATGGAATTATACTACTGTCTTAACTAAAGCTATTGTTATTTGTAAATTAATTGTTAAAAAAAAGTATGACCACATAATATCACGTTGCCAGAAAATATAGTCACAAGGTACCCGCTGCTGCATCGCGCGGGTACCCTGCTAATATTTAATGATGTATGTTTGATTCAACTACTTTAAATACTAATCTTTGAAAAATCACAATTTTTATAACATGAACAAGAAAACAAGACACACTACAATAGATAAAGTAAATGACACATGTGACCCAAATGGTCTTTGCAAAGTTATGGCATCGTATCAAAATTCAGATAAAATGAATACTTCATATAAGAATCAGACGCAAAAAAGCAAATAAATCTCTTATCTATATCTATACTCCTTTATAAAGCATGGATATCCTACTCCTAACTCCGAACCTAAACATTAAGATTCAGACACTCTAAACCTACATCAAAGCCTAAATTTACACACACCAAACCAATATCCAATCCTAAAAAATTAGCAACCCAACAAAACCATATAAACCTACAATACAAACAAATACCCTACACATACTCATCCTCACATCCCATTTAATATAAAAAAAATACACACGCAAAATAGTCTCATCTCACACTACACAAACACAAAAAAAAAACATAAAAACACCCACTTAAACATTCACACAACCACTCTCTTAAAAAAAAAAAAAAAAAAAAAAAAAAAAAAAAAAAAAAAAAAAAAACCTCATTTCTTCCACTATCCCCACCACCACCCAAAACGCCATCACCACCCGACGCCGCCACCAACCTGACGCCACCACCACAGAAATCGACGCCACCACCGAAATCACCCTCCTCCGTGTTCTTCTGCCGCCCGAACCACCAAGACCCAAAGGGTTTTCAAGTTTCGCGTTTTTTTTTTTTTTTTTTAATTGTAGATCTATACTTTTTTTTTAGATCTATTGATTTTAGTTGTAGTTCTAAAGATTTTATTGTAGATTTTTTTTGTAGATCTATGTATATTAACATTATTGGTATTTTTTTGGTAGTGCCACCGATTTCCGCTGCTGTAGCCATCGTTAGCTCGCCGGGAAGAGTCGCCGCCGACGCCGCTGTTAGCCGAAAAGTTTCTGTCGACGCCGGAAATCATTGCTACCGCCCCGGAAATCGTTGCTACCGCCGGAAATAGTATGCTTTATTCTTAAAATTGTTGTTAATATTTGTTACAATGGTTATTGTATAAATTTTGTTATAAATTTTTTTATGTAAACATTGTTATAAAGTTTAGCGTAGATTTGTTATAAATTTTATAGTGTAAATTTTGATATAAATTTCTTTGTGTAATTTTGTTATTAAGCATGTTTATGTGATTTTTAAAAATATTTGGCACTTTTTGGTTGATTTAGATTGTGATTTAAACATGTATATTAACTATTTTTCAGGTGGTAGGTTGCATAGCGGCGACAACGTATATTGTAACTTCAATAGCGAATATTCCGTGCGTTTTTACATTTTTATGAATGGTTTGTTGAAACCTACATGTATATTATACAAGGTTCGGTTCGGTTCGGTTAACCGCGGATAACTGAAAGTAAAAAAAGAAACCGAATCGTGATAAGCGGGTTTTTCCGGTTTTGGTTTCTTCAGTTATCGGTTTTTTGCGGTTTTGGATTAAGCGGATCGGCTCGGTTCGTCGGTTTCTCAGATTTTTTGAACACCCCTAACATTTAACAACGTCGCATAGTTTTTCAAGGGTCATTACGTGCTATTAAACATGCATAGTGTCTAGAATATTGTTGGGAATTTCGGAAATAAGATATTTCTTGTTGCTGCCGATAGTGAAAGCTTGTTCCTGCCGATAGTTGTGGTTACTGCTGAAGCTCATTGCTGCTGATAGTTCTATCTTGTTTCTGCTGATAGTAGTGGTTACTGCGGGTTTTGTTAGTTGTTATCCCGTAAGTTTAGAATGTTTGTTAGATTTATTTAAGGAAGAGATTGATGTTTATCTCTTTACACGTTTTCTAGAATGCCGCTGTATTAGGGTTTCTGGTCTATATAAGAAACATACAGCCTTGATGATTGTAACAATTCAAGAAAAACATTTTTCAGTTATCAATAAAAGATCCATAGAGGATCAAAGCATTATTAGTTATTCTTCTTCTTCTTCTTCTTCTTATTTGTTCTTATTCAGAGATTCTCTTGTAGTGTGCTTGTGATTACATAGGCATCCTACCGATCCACATAGGCTCAAAGATCTAGCAGGTGTGTTAGATTCAACAAGTGGTATCAGAGCCTCGTGAGGATCTCTGTGAAAGAAGAGCAGTTTTAAAGAAGTCAGTAGCAGATCTGGGAATTTGTTTTTTTTTTTTGAGGTAATCATTAAAATTATTAAGGTATCGATTCTTGTTTTGGATTGTTGTTCACGTGGGCCTGATTATCAATCGGACGATTAAAACCTCGTACAGCTATTAAATTAGTGTTTTGATATTGCCGTTGCTATTGAATATCATAAATATAGCCTCGTATTATATTAATTCGGTCAGTAGCATCAAAGAATTAAATCGGTTTTGTGGTCAATACACTGATTTGTCATTTTTGATCGGCAATAAAGAATTTATGGGGCTGCTCTGTTTGTCGCTTATGTTATTAATTATCGATTGGTCAAGAAAGTCTTTCAAAGTCTGCTAATTGAATTGGTCGGTGATCAATTTATTATCCTCGTACTGATTGAATCGAATTATTGGTGGAGTGTTTGTCGTTAACTTTTAATTGTGCTGCTGCTTTTGTTGACTTTCGTGTTTGTCGATTTGTAATTTGTGAAAGATTGGGTTGTCAATTACTGGTGGGCCTCGTACGCGTTCTATTATTCGAATTGAATATTATTGATCAAAGATTGGAATATTAAATCACTACTGATATTGATTTAATTTTGGGGCACTGTTCGAAGAGTATTGGTGATTTGGGTTTCATCAGTCAGTGGGCATTAATTCGGGTCCGTGAGCAGTTTTGCTGTTAGTATCAAAGAAGCCTGTTCAAACCATTATCTTTAACCCTCATAAAATGACTTCATTCGGATCTGGTGATTCTCTTGAGACATTTGCCATGAAGGTTAGAGCTTTGCTACCTATTCGTTCTAGGGTAGACTTGTCACTAGATGAAGGAAAAGATGAGGAAAGATGTGCCACTCAAGTGAGGGAAATGGCTGCTGGACATGAGACAAAAGGTGAGGCAAATGTAACTAATGCTGGAGCTGCACAGGTCTATGGGATGATTGCTGGATATGGTACACAAGTGGCTGGAGACTTTGGTATGATGGGCCATCTAACTCAGGTACATAAGTGTCCTTTTGATTGTGAAATTAAATATACTAAATTGAAAAGGGAATGTGATATTAAATATAATGCATTGAAGAACGAATTTGATGAACTTGAGCCTGAATATAATAAACTGTTTATGTAGGATCGAGAACTTCGAGCTTGATTGAGCTTGGTATAAACAAGAACCTCTACAATACAAGTGTTTATGCGGAAACTAAACAGCAAGTATTATAAAGAAGAAAACTCTAAAAGAACAATGATCCTCTATGGATCAAACTATTGAACTAAGAATCGTTTATTGAATATTAAAAGATGTTCAAGGCGTACATAAACTCATAGACGGGTTTATCTTTTATACTAACAAGATCACCTAACCCTAACCCGTTCTACAAGAAAACGTGTAAAGAGATTAACAACAATCTCTTCTAAAAATAAATCATAACAAACATTCTAAATATACGGATAACAAATAATACTATCCGCAGCAACAATACTATCGGCAGGAACAAGATAACACTGTCGGCAGCAATGAGCTTTCAGCAGGAACCAAGCTATCGGCAGGAACCAACTTTACACTATCGGCAGCAACAATGAACTCTTATTTCCCAGAGATCCTAACAATCCTCCCCTAATCTTGAGGTTGACTAGGTTAACCTGCAAGATTCCCTTGTGATAAAGCTTTCATAAACTCAGGCTTGAGGACTGCGACTTAGCAGCAACAATAAGAAGTAACCAGCAACAACTTCAATAACTTCAAGATTCCAACTTCTATAGCATCCAGCAGCAACTTCAATAGAGCAGCAGGAACATGAAATCTTCTTCAAAATAGATTTACTGGTCACCATAACATCACTTGAACTTGACTGCTACGAATGACAAAATGTACATCAAATCTCTTTAAGTTTCATACTATTCTCATCACATCCAGGTGTGTTAACTCCTGTGAGAGGTGAATCATTGAAAATTAATGGATTTGATGTCTCTTTACCAATAGCCATCACTACTGGAGTAGCCAATGTTTAGGTGTGTGAGACCATGGTACACTGATAACCATCTGATTTATTAGCAAATCAGCAACTATAAACGGATTTGACTTGTCTTTACCTGTAGCCGTTTGCTCAGGACTAGCCAATTCTTTGGTTTCAACTGAACCTTGGTGAATTGAATACCAAATATGGATACCAAATGTCTTTACCACAAACCATACTTTTGTGGACTAGCCAATCCTTTGGATCCCATAAAGGGTTACATCATGGGTGAGTTGAAGTACCCTATAGCTTTGAGCAAGCTATTATAGCTATCAACGGATTTGATTATCACACCAGAGCCGTACCCTCATGGTGAGTCAACTCTTTCTTGTCTGCAAGACATGGTGAGTTGAGCACCATTTATTGTGCAGGTGTAAACACCAACACTGTACCTGCAAGGTGTTGCTCAAAACCACTTATTAGCACACAAAGTATACAAAATTTTTTTTTTTTTTTTTTTTTTTTTTTTTTTTTTTTTTTTTTTGAACTAAGAAAACAAATCAGAAACACACCAAAAGAAAAGAAAATAAGAAACAAAAGAAAGAAAGATAGAAACTTTACAACAACAACAAGAATAATCCTCCCCTTAAGCTTCATTCCTCCCCTTAAGCTGCAATCCTCCCCTTAAGCCCTGTAGCTAGGGATTGACCATCCCAATATGAACCACCAAATGCTTAAACCTTGGTCCATCAAAAGCCTTAGTAAGCAAATCAGCCACATTATCATCTGTGTGAATCTTTTCCACCTGAATAAGATGTTTCTCATAAGCATCTCTTATGAAATGGTGTCGAATTTCAATATGCTTTGTCCTTTGATGATAAACAGGATTCTTAACAATACACATAGTACTTTGATTATCAATAAAGATCTTAGTGTTCATGAAGTTGAATCCATAATCCAACAGCTGATTTTGCATCCAAAGAACCTGTCCACAGCAACTAGCAGCAGCAACATATTCTGCCTCAGTAGAAGATGTAGCCACTATAGTCTGCTTCTTGCACTGCCAAGAAACTAACCTTCTACCCAGAAACTGACAACCTCCAGTTGTAGACTTCCTATCAAAGTTAGCCCCAGCATAATCACTGTCACTATAGGCTTCTAACACAAAAGGAGAGTCTTTGGGATACCAAAGTCCCAATTTTGGCTGTCCTTTCAAATACTTAAAGATTCTCTTGACTGCATTAAGGTTAGAAGTCAATGGTGTAACCTGATGTCTAGCACATGCACCAACAGCAAACATGATATCAGGTCGTGAAGCTGTTAAATACATGAGGGAGCCAATCATGGATCGATATAAATGAACATTAACAGCAGCATCAGGTTCATTATTGGACTTAGGCTTTGGAGGTTCAAACGGAGTTACAGCAATCTTCCCATTCTCCATATCAAACTTTTTAAGCATGTCATAAACATACTTCTCCTGAGAAATAAAGATCCCATCTGATGTCTGCTTAACCTGAAGACCCAAGAAGAAAGTCATTTCACCCATAGCACTCATTTCAAATTCACTCTTCATCAATTCTTCAAACTCTCTGCACCAAGCTTCATTAGTGGAGCCAAAGATGATATCATCTACATATACTTGTACCAGAATGATATCTTTGAAGTCTTTTCTGATAAAAAGAGTTTTATCAATAGCCCCTCTTCTGTACCCATGTTTTAGCAAGAAGGCTGATAATCGTGCATACCAAGCCCTTGGTGCTTGATGAAGACCATAAAGTGCTTTAACCACTTTGTAAACCAAATTAGGATTCTGAGGATCTACAAATCCCTGTGGTTGAGTAACATAAACCTCTTCCTCAATCCTTCCATACAAAAATGCACTCTTCACATCCATTTGATAGACAACAAATCCCATAAATGAAGCAAAAGCCAAAAACAACCGAATGGCTTCAACTCTTGCCACAGGTGCAAACACCTCATCATAATCAATCCCCTCCTCTTGTCTATGACCTTGAGCAACCAGTCTAGCTTTATTTCGAACCACAATTCCCCTAGCATCTCTTTTATTCTTTAGAATCCATTTAGTTCCAATAGCATGTTTGCCAGCAGGCAAAGGTACCAACATCCATACTTTCTGATTCTGGAACTGCTGCATCTCTTCTTGCATAGCCTCAACCCAATCATCATTAGCAAGTGCCTGAGCTATGCTAGTTGGTTCAACTTGAGATAAGAAACAAGCATACAGACAATGTAAGTAATCAGTATGATTGCTCCTTAATTGATCCTGTATATAACTGAGAAAAGCAGATTCTCCAAATTTAGATGGATGCATTTTACTCCTTGTTTGAACAGGGGAATTAAGATCTCCAAGAATCAAAGACTGAGGATGAACTGTATTGATCCTCTTGGTAGCAATGGGATTAACATCAATGGAGGATGCCTGATTAGTAATTGAAGGGTTGAAGTCATCATCATATGAGGAAGAAGTGAAAATGCCAGATCTGGACTGATGATGAGGATCATTAAGCTTATCTCTTGAAGAGACCGAATTTCCAAGATCAGAAGGTATTGGAAATCTTTCAGGGGAGTTATCAATTCCCAACTTGTCAACAGATGGAGAAGACACAGGAACATCAGCAGAAACATTAGAAGGATCGGCAGGAACCGATCCACTATCAGCAGGAACAGCATCAGCAGGAACAGGAATACTACTAGTTGTATTGAGTTCCCTTCGAACTTCAGCTTCAGCCTTTCTCAGGATCTCCTCTGTCTCTTTAGAAAATCCAGAACCAAACATCTCAGCAGCTCTTTTGGCATTAAACTCTTGTCTTTGAAGCCTAGCAAGATCTTCTGCAAAACTAGAATCACTTCCAGCCATATCAGAAGAATCTTTGACCTTTGAACCTGAAATGTTGTTAGATGGAAAAGAAGGAACAACTATAGGTCGTTCATCACTCTCTGCATCAGAATCATCATCTGAGGTACCTGCATTGTTAGTTTGAGAAACATTTGTACCACCAGACAGATTTGATTTGAATCTAGTATACCCTAAGGTGTCAGATAGATAATCCAGATCAAAGTACCATTCTGGACCAGCACCCTGCAAATTAGGTTTATCTTCAAGATATCTTAAGTTGAGAGTCTCTTCTATTCTCTTAGAGGACAGATTATAAACCCTATAGGCTTTACCATGAGCAGAATATCCAACAATAAACCCTTCATCAGCCTTTCCATCAAACTTGCCTAGATAATCACTAGTATTCAAAATAGTGACCTGACATCCAAAAGGCTTAAGGTAACTAATGTTTGGAACCTTTCCAGACAAAAGTTCATAAGGTGTTTTATTATGAGGACTAGTAATAGATACCCTATTCAACACATAACAAGCAGTGCAAACTGCTTCAGTCCAAAACATAGTGGGCATCTTAGATTCAGCTAACATAGTCCTAGCTGCTTCTATCAAGGTCCTATTTTTCCTTTCTGCAACCCCATTTTGTTGTGGAGTTCTAGCATTACTATAGTCCCTTTTTATCCCCTTAGACCTACAGAGTTCAATAAGATTAAAATTCTTAAACTCTGTGCCATTATCACACCTTATAGACTTAACCTTTTTATTTAGCTGATTTTCTATTAAAGCAATAAAATCCCTAAGTACTGGATAAGTTTCATCTTTAGTACTCAAAAAGAAAGTCCAAGAAAACCTGCTAAAATCATCTGTAATCACCAGGCAATAATTCTTATGGTCAATACTTCTGATAGAAGTAGGACCAAAAAGATCCATATGAAGAAGCTGCAAAGGCTCAGAGATGGTGCTCACAGCAGTTATGGCCTTGTATGAAGCTTTGTGCTGCTTTCCTTTGTTGCAGGCAACACAATTGTGCTCATTAGAGAAGATCTTCAAAGGAAGCCCTTTCACCAGACCATTCTTAGCCAGCTTGTTAATGGTTTTGAAATTTACATGTGCCATTCTTCTGTGCCATTTATTGGATTCATCCACAGAAGCTTTTGCAACCAGACAAGCAAGTGACCCCTCAGGCTGAACATCACTAAGATTGAAGCTATAAAGATTGTAAGTCCTAGGAACTTTAAGTTCAACCTGACTTTCATCAGGCAACTTGAAGTCTTTGGACAACACAAAGCACTCATTCTCAGTGAATAGAACACTGTTCTTCTTGTCACAGATTTGAGAGACAGAGAACAAATTGAAGTCTTGGAGTTCCTTCACATACAGCACATCTTCAAAGTCTAGCTTGGCAGTCTTGATAGTTCCTTTCCCTGAGATCATTCCATCTCCTCCTCCAAATGTCACAGTACCTCCATTCAAAGGAATAAAATCATGTAATCTTTCCAAGTTCCCTGTCATACTCCTGGAACATCCACTGTCAACAATTCCAACATCTTTGCTTCTAAAAGGAAAATCCTGAGATAAAGAATACATATACAACATTAGATACAAGAGAGACTCAAGCCATTGCTGACTTGAGCCTGCCTAGTGGATCAATAAGAATTAAACCCTGGAGATTGATAAGATCCACCATTGATCTTGGATCCCATTTTCATATGTTGGTTATTGATTTTCCAAGACCAACCTGCTGAGGACTTAACAGCAGTGTTCCATCTTGCCCCTCCCTTGTGCATTGTGTCAAAACAAACAGGTCTCAAAGCATTTTGAAAGTAAGTACTAGTAGGTCTGAAAGATCTAATATTATTGTTTTTCCAACCAGCAGGATTGCTTCTGTCGGCAGGAACAGGATAAGCAGCAGGAATAGGCTTATCGGCAGGAATGAACTTTTCAGCAGCAACAGGCTTACCAGCAGAAACTGGTTTGCCATAAGCAACTGAAGTTCTCCTAGCTGCTTGAGGAATATAAGGGGGAATATCATTTACATTTTTCCATACAGACCTATTTTTACAAGCATGTAATCCCATCTGTTTTTCATAGTAGTCACAGTCTTTAATAAGATGATCATAACTACGACACACAAAGCAAGATTTCTTTCTAGGGGACTTTTTCTTAACAATAACATTCTCATTGCAAACAAAATTATTCAAACCAACACATGAAACAGAATTATCCTTAACAGAAACAAAACCACAACCAAAATTGTTTGAAACAAAACCACAACTAGAAACATTATTGTTCTTAAAATTATCAAAAGAAACATCTTCAAATGCAGCTTTCTTTGATTGAGATTCATCAGTAGCTGCTTCTGAGGAGAGGTCTTCTGACTTTATTGATGCTGACTTGTCACTTGATCCACATGTGGCATAGTCATCAGTCTTGATTTCTGAAGATTTGTCACTGTAAGAACAAGAGACAAATTCATTAGAGTCACAATCAAGATTAGGCAATTCATTTGCCTTTTTGCCATAGCACATTTGTGAATCATCAAAGTCAACAAAAGGATCAGCAGGTTTAAATGTTCCAGTTATGGGTGGAGGAACATCATTCATTCCTCCCTCCTTTACATACTTAACAGGTTTTCTATAATCTACAGGTTCCGGATTAAATACACTATACTCATTAGGGTCATAATACTGATTTGTCCCTATTAGGTTACTGAATCCTAAACCTCTTTTAGTTTTAGTAGACATAGAACTATCAATAAGCATGTTAAGATTTTTGGATGAGTCTTTCCACTTAGCAAATCTAGCCAATGAGTTATCTAGCTTAGACTGAAGATCCTGATTTTCCAATTCTACCTTAGCTTTTTCTCTTTCAGAATGTTTAAACTCATTAGTGGCATTTTTTAAATCTCTTTCCAAAACCTTTACTTTTACTTCATATGCAGACAGTTGTTGTTGATACCAGACCTTTTGTTGTTCTAATGTCTTAACAGCCTTTTTATGAGCCTTAAGTTGAATAAGGTTATCCTTATTTTCACTTTCAATATCATCAAATTCCTGTTTTAATTTAGCATATATAGATTCACAACCAAATGGACAGTTTTGTACCTGAGATGGATGACCCATCATTCCAAACTGACCAGCCACTTGTTTCTTTTCACCATATCCAGCTACCATCCCAAAGACTTTATCTGATCCACTCCCAGCAGCCTTCTCATGATGCTCCCAGTCCACCATCGAATCCACAGATACCAAAGCCTTGGGGTCGTCTGACTCCAACTCTTGAATTCTGAAAGCAGAATACCGTGCTTTATCATCCACCTTCTTGTCTGGGCATTCCCTGGCAAAATGTCCTGTTAGAGAACATTTATAGCACCTCACCTTCCTTCTGTCAAACCTAGCAGGCTCTTGTCCATCAAAATTGACCCTTCTTCCTGCCTTCTTTTCAAACCTATCCAACTTCAACGATATCATAGCCACCTGCCATCTTAAGTCAATCTCTTCCAGATCCAATTCATCAACCTGCTTAAAATCATCATACACAATCTTTTGCTGTGGTGTACTTTCAGCAACAAAAGAGTGAAGCACATCCACTACAAGATTATCAGATCTGGGCTGAGTTTTTGGTGTAGGAGATGAGTAGGAGATTGATGATGTTGATGGTGTTGGACTGTTTCCATATAATGCTTTGCTAGGACCAGAGTTACTAACAAAAGCAGTGTGGGTTGGAGTATGAGGTGAATAGGTGGAATACCCTTTGATATCAAGTTCAAGGGTTTTCAATTTGTTGTACAGATCATCAAAGCTCATAAAATCCAGTCCTCCTTTGGCCTTGAGGGTTATGGAAACCTGCGACCAGGATGGTGGCAAGGCCCTCAGGAACTTGGTATTACAATCCTCATCGTCCGGCCTAGCTTTCAACTGGTTAAGTTGGCTCAAGATCTTGTGGAATCTGTCATATCCTTTGTGAATTCCCTCAGCCTCAGAAATCTTGAATTCTTGAAACTCTTGCTTGAGCATAGACTTTCGCATCTTCCTGGATTCATCATTCCCTCCAAATCTGGTCTTTACAGCATGCCAGATCTTTCTAGCATCATCCAAGTGATGAAAATCACTCATATGATCTTCTGGAATAGCTTGAAGTAGAAGAGTTCTTGCCTTTGTTTCCCTTTGAACAGCAAGGTGTTCCTCTGCTGTAACAGGTGGCTCTATATAAATATTGCCATCATCATCCCTTCCAATATTCTTCTTGCTATTTCCCTTAAGAATCACATTCCACAGATTGTAATCAGTGTTTGTGATCCAATACTCCATTCTCATAGCCCAGACTTCATACTCATCTTTCTTCAGATACGGGAATTTAGCATTGTTGGTGGACATGGTGGTGACGATTTGTGTTTGGACTTGAGTGGTTTCTGGTTTGGGTTGTTGATCTTCCGGGTTAATGACATTGGTTTCAGGGTTATCGTCTGCCATTGAGAGAGGGTTAAGAGATATGAGATCGACCTTTTTCTTCTTTATCAGAGATCCTTACCAGGCTCTGATACCACTTGTAGGATCGAGAACTTCGAGCTTGATTGAGCTTGGTATAAACAAGAACCTCTGCAATACAAGTGTTTATGCGGAAACTAAACAGCAAGTATTATAAAGAAGAAAACTCTAAAAGAACAATGATCCTCTATGGATCAAACTATTGAACTAAGAATCGTTTATTGAATATTAAAAGATGTTCAAGGCGTACATAAACTCATAGACGGGTTTATCTTTTATAATAACAAGATCACCTAACCCTAACCCGTTCTACAAGAAAACGTGTAAAGAGATTAACAACAATCTCTTCTAAAAATAAATCATAACAAACATTCTAAATATACGGATAACAAATAATACTATCCGCAGCAACAATACTATCGGCAGGAACAAGATAACACTGTCGGCAGCAATGAGCTTTCAGCAGGAACCAAGCTATCGGCAGGAACCAACTTTACACTATCGGCAGCAACAATGAACTCTTATTTCCCAGAGATCCTAACAGTTTATTGAAGTTCAAGCCTATAAAAAGTCTCTTAAAACATTAGAAAAACAAAAGGTGTGGTACCAAAATAATCAGCTAGCTTATGAGGAAAAGGTTAGGGTTTTGCAAAGAGATTTAGAAAACACCACTAATGAGCTTAAATATTCTGAATCTCAAAATGCTAATGTCAAATTAGAGAAACAGGATTTGCAGACTAAGCTAGACAATACCTTGGCTAGGTTTGATAAATGGAAAGAAACATCTAAAAACCTAAACAAGTTAATTGATAGTTCTATGTCTGTTAGAACCAAACGTGGTTTAGGGTTTGGAGACTATATAGGGCCAGATCAAGTTTATGACCCTAATGAGTATAGTGTTTTTGACCCTGAACCTGTAGACTATCAAATTCCTGTTAAGTTTGTCAAGGAAGGAGAATTGCATGCTGTTCCTCCTCCTATAAGAGGAGTGTTTAAACCTGTGCCTATCCACTCAGACCTTGACATAGACTTAGATGAATCACATAGGTCCTATGGCAAAAAGTCCTTTGACTTGCCTACTTCAGACTGTGAAACTAAAGACTTTGTCTCTTGTTCTAACAGTGACAAATCCTCTCAACCCAAGTCTGATGACAATATCACATGTGATTCAAGTGATAAGTCTGCCACACACAGGCCTAATGACTTACCCACAAAAGTGACTGATGATGAATCCATTTCTCAAACAGCCTCTTTTGACAAAAGTTCTCTTAATACTGTTAAAATTAGTTCTCCTTCAAGTACTGGTAGTGAGACTTTTGTGTGTAATAAAACAAGACATGGAAAGAACAAAAAGATTAAAAAGAAATCATGTTTTGTTTGTAAAAGTTATTCTCATTTAATTAAGGATTGTGATTTTTATGAGAATAAATCGGGTATGTGTGCTGTGCAAACTAGACCTTTGTGGAACAATGTCGAGCATATTCCCCCATTTGTCCCTAGAGCAAATGCATTTCCTGCTGGTAATGCAAAACGACCAGCACCTGTTCCTGCTGGTAGGCCTTTTAGACCTGCACATGTTCCTTCTGGTAAGCCAGTTCCAGCTGGTCAAACCAAGTCTGCTGGTTGGAAAAGGAATGTTGCTCGACCATTTAACAGACCTACAAGTGCTTACTTTCAAAATTATTATAGGTTTCCTTACTATGATCCGATGTATATGGGGGTTAATAGATGGGAAACTGCCGATCAATACTCAGTAGGTTGTTCTTGGAGGCATAATGGTTGGTATTGAGGGGAGGCATAAGCCTAAGGGGAGGCTTATTGTTGTATATTTTGTGATATCTAACATTTTTTTTAGTTTGTTTTGTGTTCACTAACTAAAATAATGCAGCTGTTGAATTTGTTGCTTCCTATTATCGAGTGAGTGGTTACTGCTGTTGCATATATTGGTCTATTACTGATCTTTGTGGGAACTGATTGGGTTATATTATTTCAACCTCGATCTGATTGGCTGTCATTCTCAAGCAATATTGATAGCTGTTATCAATCACATATGGACATTAATGGCTAGTCATGTGAGCTCATACTAGTTGGCTTTTATTTTATTTTTGTGGTCAGACGTGGGTGATCAATGAAGTAAAGAAAATTGGTTTTAGTCAACTGGAATTATTCGATTGTGGGGTCAAGGGTATATTGATTGTATTATTATTCTTGGTGCACACGTGGGGTGATGAGTTAGTATCTGCTTCGTGGATTATTTATTCGGTTCATAATGATTCAATGAATGGGTTTATCGCATGATTGATCAATTTGATTTGTCGCTCATGGCTAATCTGTTTGTTGCTTTTGGATGGAATGTTACTGATATCGTGGGCACGCATCATTCATATTCGGTTGAGGCTTGATATTCTCTAATTGACCAATTGGTGGTCAACGTAATACAATTTGATATCACATGGGCTTCTTGGAGTGTGATTGGTCAAAGTTTGATGTTGGCGTATTCTTGGGAGATGTATATTGATTGTCATGTATTGGGTTATTTGGTACTGAATTTCAATAATGGATTGATATTGGATGGTTGATTGTCAGTCATCACATGTGTATTGGATGGCATGAGGGTTGTGTGAGTAGCAGCTTATGAAATGATGTAATATTGGTGGTATTTACTTCACATATCTTGTACTCATTAAATCGATTTATCGTCACAATTACTTAGAGTTGGAAGTAAATTGATTGTGGGGCCAGTTATTCTCATATTGGTATTCACATTGTCATTTGTTTCTGCTGATGAGTAAATTGGTGTGCACATGGGTACACTTTTGTTTCTGCTGTTACATCATTTGTCATGTACCGCATCAAGTAGATGGATTTAATTAGTCGGGGGTCAATGGTTGGTGTCAGTTATTGGATCGTATGGCTGCTGCTACTATTAATTCATTTTAAGTGATGTGGTGATTGGAGGACACATTTTATGATGCTGCTGTCTGAATTACCTCGTATATTAAATTGATCGAATATATTAAGGGGCAGATTTTGACCGTACCCTCCCTTAGGGAGGGTATGTTGACTTTGACAGCTGCCGCCACTTGTACTGTCTGCTTTGTCGGATTGTACATTCTCTCAAAGTAGGTGGACCCCTCCCCACTAGGGAGGGTATGGTTAGTATGACCCATATTAAGGATGGCCTCTTTTATTAAAACCCCCCTTAGGATGTCAAATCAAGGGGGGTATCCACTATTTGGGTCAAAGATCCTTTTTTGAGACAGTTGTTTCCAGTTTTTTGTCAGTTTCTGTTCCGTGTTTTTAGCAGTTTTATAGTTTTTGTCAGTTTCTGTTCCGTATTTCTGTTCCGCACTTTCAGGTTTATAGCTTTTTGATATAAATAAAATTATAAAAATAAAAAAAAAATAAAAAAAAAATAAAAAAAATGAAAAAAACAGGGGGGGTGGGGATTTCGAATTTGTGGGGGGGGGGGGGGGGAATAAGTCAGACCATTAAGGATTTGCTTACAAGTTGTTTGTCACTTGTGGTGTTTGGTCAAATTAATGGGGCTACTGCTGTTGACTCCTTTATATTATCAATTCAATTGTTAAAATAAATGGGGTCAGTGTGTGAGGATGATTGCTTTAATGGTGTTGGGGCTGATGACTGACTTGTTGCTTGTGGTTTATGTGAGTATATTAATTGACGTGGGAATAATAGTATACTGCAAATGGTTTTGATCAACGAGTGTGGAAGAATGGGTCATTCACATGGGGCTATACTGATTTCAGTTAGTGTGGTAATTTTTAAGGGGCGGGTTATAAGTACCGTGGCTATTTTTTTAAAGGAACCGGGTCTAGGACCTAGGCTATTTTTTTTTTTTTTTTTTTTTTTTTTTATTTTTTTTTTATTTTTATAATTTTGTTTATATCAAAAAGCTATAAACCTGAAAGTGCGGAACAGAAAATATAAAGTTTAATATGTCAAACTCTTAAAACTGTCAAAAATACGGAACAGAAACTGACAAAAACTGTGCAGTACAGGAAAAAAATGGGGGACAAAAAGTGGGGGACAAGCCCTGCCACCCTTGTCCCCGGTACCGTTAGTATGCCCCATTTTTAATTGTGTTTGTCGGCAAGTGGGATTGGGTCTTGATTTAATTCGCTCGATGCTGATGTATTATTTTACCTGGTATTGTCGGGTAGTGAATGTGGAGATGCACGTGGTAGGCTCATTGGTGGGCTTATTGATGGTGTAATACTGCATCAGAAGGGATTGAAACTGATTGGCTGTCAAAACCTCATACATGGTTATATTATAATAAGGGCACTGGCAACCCATGCGGTTTGGGCATGCGGTTTGCCATGCCGATCGGCATCAACGAAAACCACTCACTCGGTATGACAAATGCGACAAGGAAATCGGTAATACATACCGAATCGGCATGGCTTGTTCCCCAAAAAATTCGAACGTTGCATATTAAATGAATTAGCCGTTTGAGGCATTTTTCCAAAAAAATAAAATAAAAATCCCTTTAAATATTACTAATTATTCCACTAATCTCTTCACACATTCAATTAAAAATTGCTAATTATTCCACTAATCCTCTCTTCCAACTCTTTTTTTCATATAAAAAGAATGGACCCAAATCAATCAAAACGTGTTTCAAAATCATCCAAAGGTCGTGGACGGGGTTCACGATCACAACCCGTTCAATCACAACCCGTTTGGGGTAAAATTCTAGAGCAATCACGATAACCATGAGAGGTACTAATCGAACACACCATAGTTTGAACACAAAGTGGAAAAATATGAATACCGAAGTGAATACTTTTAACGGTCTATGGATCCAATCGGTATGTTTTTTCACCATAAGCTTTTTTATACTTTGTATTTGATATAGTGGTAGTAATTTATACTTGTTACTTTTATATTTGTAGAACCGTGTTCGTGATAGTGGTTGTGACGATCTTGACGTGATGAAAAATGCCATGGCCGATTATAAGAGGAAATCAAAAGGCAAGACTTTTACTCATACGGAAGCATGGGAGATCCTTAAGAAAGCAGACAAATGGTTACAACAACCATGTGTGGTTCAAACATCTTCGTCTGATTCCGATAAACGGAAAAAGTCGTCGGAATCTAGCAATGAAAATGAAAATGTTGAGACTATTCTTCCGGATTTGAATGACGACACAACTCCTACAAGGAAAAAAAGGGGCAAAAAGACCGTTAGCGAGTCATCGTCAAGGAATAGTGTGGCTACGACCTTAGAAAGTTATGCGGCAAAGAAATCACAATTAATGGATGAGGCGGTGGAGAAAAAACGTGCAAAGGATGAGTTGGCCGAAAAGTTGATGTCCGCACAACTCAAAGGTGTTGAAGAAAAGGCTTTTTTACGAGCGAAATGTGTTGTTGGCATTTGATTGGTTACATTTGCTTAAAGATGAATCATGGTGCATCACCATTGCCACCCCCTAAGGGTTTTTAAAATTCCACCATATCTATTATTACTGATCGAGCCTTGGATGGTTACGTGAATTGGGTCAAAGTGTGTATTGATTGGTCAATATGAATTGGTGGATTGGTTGTTTCTATATTAATTTACCTCGCATGGATCAAAATCAGTTTTATTGCTTGTGATGTAATTTTCACGTGACATTATTAATTAGAGTTAACTACATTTTTGATCCTCGTGGTTTACTGGGTATAACGGTTTTGGTCAAAAACTTTATTTTGTAACGGGTTTAGTCCATTTTGTCTGACCCGTAACGGGTTTAGTCCAAAATTCGTTGACTGAGTGTTTGACTAATTAAAAAATATTGATATGACTAGAATACCCTCGAAGTTAACCCCAGAAATTGCACCATTCGTCCCTAAGCTAACGGGCGTTAGTTCCATTAGTTATTATTTGACAACGTTAGTCCATTTAGCCAACGATTATTTGCAACGTTAGTCCTTTATACATTTTTGTCCGTTTTTCTTACATTTTCATACGGTTTTGTCCGTTTTTATACGTTTACGTCCATTTTTAGTCGTTTTCATCCATTCTTCTTACGTTTTCATACGGTTTTGTCCATTTTTTATGTTTTCGTCCGTTTTTCTTACGTTTCATACGGTTTTGTCCATTTTTTTTTTTACGTTTTCATCCGTTTTTCTTACGTTTCATACAGTTTTGTCCTTTTTTTTACGTTTTCGTCCGTTTTTCTTACGTTACATACGGTTTTGTCCCTTTTTTTTTACGTTTTCGTCCGTTTTTCTTACGTTTCATACAGTTTTGTCCCTTTTTTTTTACGTTTTCGTCCGTTTTTCTTACGTTTCATACGGTTTGTCCCCTTTTTTTACGTTTTCGTCCGTTTTTCTTACGTTTCATACGGTTTTGTCCATTTTTTTAACGTTTTCGTCCGTTTTTCTTACGTTTCATACGGTTTTGTCCCCTTTTTTTACGTTTTCGTCCGTTTTTCTTACGTTTCATATAGTTTTGTCCGTTTTTTTTACGTTTTCGTCCGTTTTTCTTACGTTACATACGGTTTTGTCCCTTTTTTTTACGTTTTCGTCCGTTTTTCTTACGTTTCATACGGTTTTGTCCCCTTTTTTTTTTTTTATGTTTTCGTCCGTTTTTTTTTTCGAAAATATTTTTTTTTCGGAAAAATTATAAAAAAATTCCGAAAATATTTTTTTTCGGGAAAATTAAAAAAAAAAATTTTCCGAAAATATTTTTTTTCGGAAAAAATAATTTTGGAAAAAAAATATTTTCGGAATTTTTTTTTTCAAAATTATTTTTTTTTCAAAATATTTTCGGAAATTTTTTTTGTTTTTTTCAAAATTATTTTTTTTTTCAAAATATTTTCGGAAAAAAAATATTTTAATTTTTCAAAATTATTTATTTTTAATTTTTTTTCGTACTTAAGAAAAACATCCGAAAAAAAAGGAATAAAAACGGACAAAACCGTAAGAAAATTGGACAAAAACGATAAAAACGGATAAAAACGGACGAAAACGTAGAAAAAAAAGGGACAAAACCGTATGTAACGTAAGAAAAACGGACGAAAACGTAAAAAAAAAGGGACAAAACCATATGAAACGTAAGAAAAACGGACGAAAACGTAAAAAAATGGGGCAAAACCGTATGAAACGTAAGAAAAACAGACGAAAACGTAAAAAAATGGGACAAAACCGTATGAAACGTAAGAAAAACGGACGAAAACGTAAAAAAAAGGGACAAAACTGTATGAAACGTAAGAAAAACGGACGAAAACGTAAAAAAAAACGGACAAAACCGTATGAAACGTAAGAAAAACGGACGAAAACGTAAAAAAAAAGGGACAAAACTGTATGAAACGTAAGAAAAACAGACGAAAACGTAAAAAAAAAGACAAAACCGTATGAAATATAAGAAAAACGGACGAAAACGTAAAAAAAAACGGACAAAACCGTATGTAACGTAAGAAAAACGGACGAAAACGTAAAAAAAATGACAAAACCGTATGAAACGTAAGAAGAACGGACGAAAACGTAAAAAAAAGGGACAAAACCGTATGAAACGTAAGAAAAACGGACGAAAACGTAAAAAAAATGGACAAACGGACGAAAACGTAAAAAAAATGGACAAAACCGTATGAAACGTAAGAAAAACGGACGAAAACGTAAAAAATGGACAAAACCGTATGAAAACGTAAGAAGAACGGATGAAAACGACTAAAAATGGACGTAAACGACTAAATGGACTAACGTTGTCAAATAATAACTAACGGAACTAACGCCCGTTAGCTTAGGGACGAATGGTGCAATTTCTGGGGTTAACTTCGAGGGTATTCTAGTCATATCAATATTTTTTAATTAGTCAAACACCCAGTCAACGAATTTTGGACTAAACCCGTTACGGGTCAGACAAAATGGACTAAACCCGTTACAAAATAAAGTTTTGGACCAAAACCGTTATACCCGGTAAACCACGAGGACCAAAAATGTAGTTAACTCTATTAATTATGTTTAAGTGGGGTCAGTAGATGAGTTAAGGATTTGAAGCATTGGTCTGCATTAATTTCATTGCTGCTGTTCTCACACGGATTCTGCTGATAGTGCTTCTGTTGCTGCTGATAATCCTGCTGGTAGCTCATTCATTCCTGCTGGTAACACCATTTCTGCTGGTAATATTGTTCCTGCTGTTCGGATTCTGCTGCTCGTAAAAATATATATATATATATATATATATATATATATATATATATATATATATATATATATAATATATATATATATATATATATATATATATATATATATATATATATATATTATTGTTGTACATTTTCTTTCATTTTCTTTCTTATTTGTTTTCTTTATGTTTGTTTTTTTTATTTTTAGTTCAAAAAATAAAAAAATAAAAAAAAAATAATAAAAAAAATAAATTTGTATATTTTGTGTGCTAATAAGTTGGTTTTGAGCAACACCTTGCAGGTACAGTGTTGGTGTTTACACCTACACAACAAATGGTACTCAAATCACCATGTCTCACAGACAAGAAAGAGTTGACTAACCATGAGGGTACGGCTCTGGTGTGATAATCAAATCCGTTGATAGCTGTAATAGCTTGCTCAAAGCTATAGGGTACTTCAACTCACCCATGGTTCATTCCTGAGAGTTGACATGGTTCTCAATTCACCATGGATGTAATCCTTTAAGGGATCCAAAGAATTGGCTAGTCCACAAAAGTATGGTTTGTGGTAAAGACAATTGGTATCCATATTTGGTATTCAATTCACCAAGGTTCAGTTGAAACCAAGAATTGGCTAGTCCTGAGCAAACGGCTACAGGTAAAGACAACTCAAATTCGTTTACAGTTGCTGGTTTACTCAAAATCAGATGGTTATCAATGTACCATGGTCTTACACACCTAAACATTGGCTACTCCAGTAGTGATGGCTATTGGTAAAGAGACATCAAATCCATTAATTTTCAATGATTCACCTCTCACAGGAGTTAACACACCTGGATGTGATGAGAATAGTCTGAAACTTAAGTGATTTGATGTACATATTGTCATAGTAGCAGTCCAGATCCAGAATGCCATGGTGATCAGCTTAAATTTTCTTTTGAAGATGATTTCCTATTGCTGCTGAACTATCGAAGTTGCTGCTGGAAGTTTCAAGTGTTACTGCTGGTTACTTACTGATGCTGCTGCTGGAATAATCCTCTCCCTATGGTCTTCAAGGTACTTTCAGAGATCAAAGAACACTTAGGGAATCTTGTCTCAAGATTAGGGGAGGATTGTTGGGAATTTCGGAAATAAGATATTTCTTGTTGCTGCCGATAGTGAAAGTTGGTTCCTGCCGATAGTTGTGGTTCCTGCTGAAGCTCATTGCTGCTGATAGTTCTATCTTGTTTCTGCTGATAGTAGTGGTTACTGCGGGTTTTGTTAGTTGTTATCCCGTAAGTTTAGTATGTTTGTTAGATTTATTTAAGGAAGAGATTGATGTTTATCTCTTTACACGTTTTCTAGAATGCTACTGTATTAGGGTTTCTGGTCTATATAAGAAACATACAGCCTTGATGATTGTAACAATTCAAGAAAAACATTTTTCAGTTATCAATAAAAGATCCATAGAGGATCAAAGCATTATTAGTTATTCTTCTTCTTCTTCTTATTTGTTCTTATTCAGAGATTCTCTTGTAGTGCGCTTGTGATTACATAGGCATCCTACCGATCCACTAAGGCTCAAAGGTCTAGCAGGTGTGTTAGATTCAACAAATATGATAACAATTCTTAAATTTAAACATCAAACTCAACATTATGACAGTTAAACAAAGTCAAATCGTACGTCCAACAAAAATCTATACAAACTATTAAGTGATATTAATACATAATGTAAAGTATACGTAAAAACTTGACCGTGCAAGGGTATTATAGCTATATATAAATACAAATACTTTATATAAATAAAAGATGTTTGATAAATATCAAAAGCAACAAGAAATTTCTTATCTCCTCAAAAAATATCACAATATAAATAAAAGATGTTTGATAAATACAAGTTCGTAAGACTCACGAGTTTCTTAATGTCTATTTTGCGATCATTGACTTCAGTCTTCGGTCATATTTTTCACAAAATAGGACAAATTTATTTTTGATACTTTTTTCCAAAGGCAAATGGCAAAAAAATGTATCAAACTTAGGGTCCATTTCCAATCAAGGTACTTTTCTTTTTTTCTTGCATAAAAAGGTACCCAACAATTTTTTTTGGCGGATTTGGGTTTTTTACTAACGTTCGTTAACTCAGTTCGTTAGTAAATTACATGTTTGGTCCTCGAATTCGTTAACTCAATTCATGCAACATCCAAAAACAATTTCGAATTTCTTTTTTAACATGTTTGGTCTTCGAATTCGTTAACTCAGTTCATGCAACATCCAAAAAAAAATTTCGAAAAATATTTAAAAAAAAATTTATCAAAAAAATATTTTCTTAAAATATGTATATATTACTTTTTAAATTAATTTTTTTTCGAAAAATATTTGAAAAAAAAATATTTCGAAAAAATTAAAAATATTTTCGAAAAAATATTTCGAAAAAATTAAAAATATTTTTCGAAAAAATTTTCGAAAAAAAATAAAAATTTTCGAAAAAAAAAATTTTGAAAAAATTTTCGAAAAATATTTTTTTTAAATAAAAAATTAAAAAAAAAAGTTTGAATTTTTTTTAAATTACTTTTTTTTTTTTCAAATTTTGAAAAAAAAAAGTCATAGAAAAAAATTTCAAATTTTTTTTTAAAATAAAAATAAAATTCTTTTCGAATTTTTTTTTTCAAAAACTTTATTTTAAAAAAAAAATTTGAAAATTTTTTTCTATGACTTTTTTTTTTCAAAATTTGAAAAAAAAGTAATTTAAAAAAAAAATTCGAAATTTTTTTTTAATTTTTTTTTCAAATATTTTTCGGAAATATTTTTTCGAAATTTTTTTCGAAATTTTTTTTTTCGAAATTTTTTTTCGAAAATATTTTTAATTTTTTCGAAAATTTTTTTTCGAAATATTTTTTCGAAAATATTTTTAATTTTTTCGAAATATTTTTTTTAAAATTTTTTTTTCAAATATTTTTCGAAAAAAAAGTAATTTAAAAAGTAATATATAAATATTTTGAGAAAATATTTTTTTGATAATTTTTTTTTAAATATTTTTCGAATTTTTTTTTGGATGTTGCATGAACTGAGTTAACGAATTCGAGGACCAAACATGTAAAAAAAGAAATTCGAAATTTTTTTTGGATGTTGCATGAACTGAGTTAACGAATTCGATGACCAAACATGTAATTTACTAACAAACTGAGTTAACGAACGTTAGTAAAAAACCCAAATCCGTCAAAAAAAATTGTTGGGTACCTTTTTATGCAAGAAAAAAAGAAAAGTACCTTGATTGGAAATGGACCCTAAGTTTGATACCTTTTTGTGCCATTTGCCCTTGGAAAAAAGAAAAGATAAGAAATCAATATGGGACCGTCCACTTTAAGTTGTCGGGCAAATAATCAAGCATCACTCTGTTTCTATGGCTTTTTCAAATATTGAGACTTGTAGTAGCAATTAGTCAAGCTATGGTTTTTTCAAATGTTGAGACTTTAGTCAAGCGTCAAAGTATGTATAATTTCTTTTAAAAAATCAAAGCAATAAGAGATTTCCAAATTTATCAATAAATTTCATAAAATAGAAAAGGATGTCTAGTAAATACAAGTTGATAAGATTTACGAGTATCCTAACGTCAAATTTGAGATCGTTAAATTTGATTTTTCATAAACTTTTTCACAAAATAAAACAAGTTTACTTTTTATCTCTACTACTTATAAGAGTGTATAAAGCTTTAAAAATTAATTATTTTATGCCACATCATATTTTATGAACCTTTTAGATTAATAAACTTATTTCCACTATATTACAAATATTTTAAAGCTTTGTAATTATTTCACATAACACATGAATTAAATATATTTAGACTATGAAGAGGTATAAGGTTTAGAACCTTTTGCATGCCACATAAAACTGAAATGATGATCTGCTATGGTTAAAATGAAACATAAACCATTTCAACAATTATAAACATATTCTTAAACCTCACATAGTAAATGCTCTAAGATTTTGAACAAAGTTACCTGATGAAGCGAAAAGTGTACCGCTTTTAGGGGGTCATTTAAGCCCTAAATCGTATTTATTTGATCAAATATTGCCCTAAATCGTTCCTTTTGTCATTTTAGGTACTTTTGAGAAGAAATCTGGAAAAGGAAGCATTTTGGACGTTTTTGGAGCATAAAAGTGAAGAAAACGACAAAGTCTCAAAATCGGCTAAAAAGTTACCTTTGACGGCGTCAGGATTTACTCCAGACGGCGTCATGGCTTGGCAAAAGTGGTGGATGTGAAAATTACTCATGATAAGCCAGAGAAATTTGCATGGGAATTCTGACGGCGTCACCCTTTGGAGTGATCAAGGTCGTCACGGCTTAATTTAAAGAGGGACGGCGTCATGCCTATATTCTGACGGCGTCAGCTTCTGATAGGCCAGAACGGATTTTGGAGGTTTAAAGGGAGACGGCGTCAAGAAGGCCATCACGTATTATCTAGTCACAACTTGCGCGCGCGGTAGCTGTTACTGTTTTGGCCATAAAATCCTCATACGAACTCGGATTTAGGTGATTCAAAAGGCCACGCGATCGGGACGAAAAGATCTACAATTTGGTGAAAAATTGGATGTGACGGCGTCACTTGTTAAGGCTGACGCCGTCAGAACCCCTCGGACAGCAAACTGCCTATAAATACAACATCATAACTTCATTATTTGTAAGCCCTAAACCCTAAGTCCGATTCTAGGGTTTAGGTAGGTGTTTTTCCAGCAACTTAGAGGGTCCTAATCATGCCATAAACATCTTGTAATGGTTTGTTTATCGATTCAATCTTATGTTATGTCTTCAATTATGATTATTGTTGATTGCTCTTCATTAATTATGCTTGGCTAAATCACCTTGTGTCTACTTATGATTGTATGAAACTTGTATATAATCAATTAGATCTTATTGATTTCTTGTTGATGTGTGTGTCCATCTCCATCAATTAGGGCGTGACAATTTCAATAGATCTAGTTGGTTTAGTTTATAATTCTTGCTTCCTATTGTTTCTTGTTTTGATTGGGTGATATCGATGTTAGGCTTAAGAAAACTGGCTAACCTCCTATACGGTAACTTGCTTGAACGTCTTAAGAAACATGAACCAATGCGTACTAGGTTTATTTGGTTGTATTTAATGCATGAGCGAATTCTAGTGATCCCATGTTAGGAGCTTCTTAGCCGGCTCGACATAGGAGTGAAGTAGGAGCTTATAGAGTTGGGGAAGTACGTACGCCACCCACGAATGGTATTAAGGAATACAACCCGTCAATTAAAACAAGGTGTGACAATTCAATAGGTGGAATTGGATAGCTAGCAAGGAGTAATACATCATAGGTAGATATGCTTCATTTCCCTTGTAGAACCCTAGTTTACTTTTCTTGCATATTAGTTTAATTAGTAGCTTTTGGGTTAGTTGATTAGCAACTAATTCCGCCCCTTCTTCCAAAACCAGAGATTTTTACTTGCTTTCCATAAAATATAAAAATACAAAAAGAATCATCCCTCACCTTTAGACCTAATTAGAGTAGTTTTTCACACCTAACGAACACTATTCCCTGTGGAGAACGATCAATCCCCCGTACTTACCACTACACTATACTACATCGGTCAGGTACACTGCCTGGTGGGGTTGTAAGCCTCTTGAGATCCCTTGAGAGGTAAAACCTGTTGTAAGGTTGCAAAACCACGCATCAAGTTTTTGGCGCCGCTGCCGGGGAATAGTTATTGTTTAGGTTGAATTTTTATTTCTATTAGGTCTACTCACTAGATTCCTTTCTAGTGAGATTTTTATTTTATTTTTCTAGGTTTTCTTTAGTCTATCTATTTTCTTCGTGTCTTTGTTCGTAACCATTACCGTCCGACATCATGGAAGATGGTAATATCCTTAACCCCCACAACCCACCACCACAACAACCACAACCACCTCCTAGAGCCCGTACTTTAGGAGAGTATTCCCGTCCTAGCCACCATGGCTATCGAAACACCATTGAGCTCACTCAAGGAGCCAATATCACACCCTTGCGATCCGACACCATCCGGTTGGTGCAAAGTGGATGCGCATTCCATGGACTTCGTTCTGAAGATCCTAATCAACATCTCAAGGACTTTCTTAAAATCGTTGATTCTATAGACCTTGATGTTGCCACTCGAGAGACGACCCGATTGCGTCTCTTCCAATTCTCTTTGCGGGACCAAGCTAGTCAGTGGCTAGAACGTCAACCCGCAGGATCCATTACCTCTTGGGATGATCTCACCACTCGTTTCCTTGCCCAGTTTTTCCCACCGGGAAGAACTACCAAGCTAAGGAATGATATCTTGATGTTCCAACAACGTCAAGGCGAAACTCTCTACGAGGCATGGACTCGATTCAAGGACTTACTCCAAAAAGTCCCTCACCATGGCATAGAACTTTGGCTCCAAGTCCAAATCTTCTATGACCATATCAATCTCTCCACGAGGCAAACCATTGACCAATCGGCCGGTGGCAAGCTACGTGATCTAAGTGCGGAACAATCATGGGCTCTCCTAGAGGATCTTGCTCTTTATGACAACGAAAGTTGGAGTGATCCCCGTGATTTGAATAAAACGGTCAAGGCAATATCTTTGCCTTCTAACAATTCAAGCACTTCCGACCGTAGGATCATAGAACTTGAAGACCAAGTCAAGTTCCTCATGAAATCCTACGAGGCTCCTAAACCTTCAAGCCAAGTGAACAAAATCACTTCTTCATGTGAATTATGTAGTGGTCCCCACGACACTCGTGATTGCATGGAACTCCCCGAACAAGCTTTTGTGGACTACGCATCCTCGCGTACCGACGGAGCGGGGGACAAGTGGTACACTTTCAAACCCGAGCCAAACCATTACGGTGATTCATACAACCCCTCATGGAAAAATCACCCGAACCTTAGGTGGAAACAAAACCAAAACTCGCAACAAACCAATTCTTCCAACCCACCTAATCGTTTCCAATCAAGCGGTTACAACTCGAACCGTACTTTCAACAACAATCCTTCCGGCAATGGTAGTACCAATAACTTTGAAGGATTGATGTCTCAATTTATGGCATCTCAAGAAGCTCGGATAGCTAGATTCGAGACCGAATTCAATCAACAACAAACTAAGATGACCAATAAAATTGACAACTTGTTGAAAGCTCTCCATAACCAAGTGTTATCACCTCCACATAAGGACGCTAGGAACACAAATAGCGGACCCCAAGTAAAAGACCCCTCTTCATCCAAACACGTCCACTTTGTCAACATTGTCACTATTAAACCAATTGATAGGAATGAGGATAATAGTGAACCTAAGGATGAGGATAGGAAAGTCGAGGTTGATAAGGAAGTTAGGACAAGTGAGATTGAAGAAGTAGATGATGATGAGGACTACTTCAATAGGCTACCCACTAAGGAAGAGCGTGCATATCATACAAACTTATTCGATGACCCCGAGACACCATACTTCCTAGGTAGACCAATCACAGAAATAGGCGACCCTTCTAATCTCAACATACCATGCAACATCGGACATCTACATGTGTGGAAAGCTTACATCGACCTTAGATCGCCCATAAACATCATGACTAGAGCCCACTACAACTTGATAATGAAAAATCAACTTGGGTATAGGATGCTCCCTGACAAGGGTTGGATGAGTAACTTCACGGGAAGAGTTAAGGGATTACCGGTTTATGTAGGAAACTTCACCTATGTCACCGACTTTGTAATTGTAGAAGATATCCGCCCAATAGTCGATGCATCCTTGACTCAAGTGGTTTTTGGAAAACCATTTGTTGAGGTCTCTAGAATGACTTATGAACCTTCCTTAGGGATAGTTAGATTTAAGGATGAGACCGATGAAGTAAGCTACCAAATGCCATATAAGATAGAACAATTCCAACACTTGTCAAATGTTGAGAAGGAGCTTAAACAAGCGGTCTACTATAGGAATGATAAGGATAGAAGTAAAGGAGTAGACTATGTTATGGAAAGGATATTCGGTTTCTACAAGGATTGTTTGAAATTAGGACCGGAATATAAAACCGGGAAGGAGAATGGCCTAGGAACCGTGACCGATGATGGAGTCACGTAATGTACGTGACTTTGAGTCTAGCTACAAGACTCGTTAATAAAGAAAAGCGCTTCTTGGGAGGCAACCCAAGCTTTATTTGTTTTATTTGCTTTGTGTGTTTATTTATTTGCTTGTTTGATTTTATTTTCCGTATGTGTGTTTAATTTTTATTATTATTGATTCATGTTAAAAACTAATTTGTGAAAATGCTTTATTTTGTTTTTAACTTTGTCTTAACTACATATAAAGGTATTTTGCAAAAGATAAGTGTAAGGGAAATCTAAATCGGTTTATTAGAACACAAATTAACATGAATCGTAATAATAATAAATTAGCATACATATTAGTGTTTGTTTGAGTCAAATGCTTGTATCGAGTCATAATGATGTTTTGCAGGATTTCCAGGAAGTAAGGTAAAGGTTTTTCCAGAAATTTTCCGGAAACTTAAAACGAAAATTTTTGTCAGGTCATTTCTGACGGCGTCAGGGGTTATAACCTGACGGCGTCAGATTTAATTTCCAGAAATTTTTGAAAGTTTTGTTTTCATAAAAAGTTTTTATTAAAATCTCCAACTTATAATCTCCAGGAATCTGCAAAATTTTCATTCCACAAGCATTATATCCTTATATATAGATTTTATCCCGCCGATGTTATGCAGGTTTTCGTGTTTGTTTTCTCAGGTTTAACAGGTTATTTTGGACAAGGAAATGTTTATGGAATCAAGCTTATGGCGATGCATTAGTCATGGAGCTTCAACATTCTCTTTGGAGGAAGATTTAACCGTGTAATTTCATTATCCACCGAGCGAATCAGGGGAGTATTTGATTTCATTCTTTTACTTTTTGCTTTTACATCTTATTATTTGAACATTGGGGACAATGTTCATCTTAAGTGTAAGGGGGGGTAAAAGTACGATTTTAGAGAATACAATTGCGCTTGATTTTTGTTTGTTTGATGGTAGATGTGTAATAAAACTGAGAGGAATACTTGTTAAGGTAATTTTAGTGCCAAATTTAAAATTTTTTACAACATATAGGAGTGAAACTTTGATCTAATGAGCGTCTCACGGATAGGAGTTATATAACTAGCACAAAAACCGTACCACTAAAAAAATTTTCCACCCCCAAATATGTGAGGTTCACCCCTAGAATTGGTAGGAAAAGCATTTATGCTATGATGTGTGTACCGGTAGCACTTAGATTCTAGAACTTGCGTTAGGACCATTCCGAGGCCACAAGTGAGACTACATTCGTGTAGTTAGATTTACTACATGATAAGAGGCATTAGGATTAACCCATTGTTTTACACCTGTGTTTTTGTTATAATTACTTTGGCTACATTGGTCAAGTAATTCTCCCACACCCTTTGCGTTGTACTCATTTTTAGTACACGATACCCCTAGTACACCCCTCAGAGCCTATCTTTTCGTTTCGACCTTTAAGCATTTTACTTAAAGGAAGAATTTGTTACACCCCACTTAAATGTACACCCAAATCGCCTTAGCCTACCTTGTATGCACTCATTTTTAGTGCATTATTGTGTCAACATTTGTTTAAACCCAAGTTAATTATCTAGTTGATTACATGGTTGCTAAGTCGAGTCATATCCTTGTACATATTGTTTTGGGACGATTGGGACTCATGGGTAAAGTACTAGTGTAATGGAGTAATGGGGAAGAACATCATTTATTACCCCCATATGTGCTAAATATTTTAAAAGTACTCCAAGTTTTTCAATTATCTTAATTCGAGTCATTAGATTAGTTAATTGTAAAGTTATGTAAAAGTTCAAGTGTAAGGGGAATGCAACGCCCCTATGATGTATTATTTTGGATGGTAGGGCAAGAGTGTATGAAAAAAAAAAAAAAAAAAAAAAAAATCGAAAAATCAAGAAAAATACAAAAAAAATGAGAAAAAGAAAAATAGAAAAAAACATACGGACTACCATCCCGTTTCATTTTATGTTTATCTTTATGTTTTTGTTATTTTGTTATTTTGTTTCTAGCTTAAAATTGAGTCGAGTCTTGGCGTAGCAACATTGTATAGTACATGTAATTAATCAAGATCTTTAACTCGCCACCAGTAAAATATCATTTATCCAACAAAACTGTGTTTTCCTTTTCCCTACACCTAACGTTATAACCCATGTAAAAGCCCTCTTTGATAGTTTATCTTAGGTGCTTACGCCTAGTGGAGGAGGTTTTCGATCCTTTCCCAAGCCTATGGTAATCTATTTGCTATGACAGGTAGTGAGAGATATTATCCGTTTTCATTTATGAGATTTATTTTGATGACACTTGAGAGATGTGAGTATCTAAACACTACTTGTGAGGTGCTAGTATGTAATCTCCGTGCTTATTATGATTAAAGTGGAACGACTGTTTGTTGTAATTACTTTTATATTAGCGTTAAATGACCCTAACTTGTATTTTAATTAGAATAAAAGCGCATTTGCTTGAGGACAAGCAAATCTCAAGTGTAAGGGTATTTGATGAAGCGAAAAGTGTACCGCTTTTAGGGGGTCATTTAAGCCCTAAATCGTATTTATTTGATCAAATATTGCCCTAAATCGTTCCTTTTGTCATTTTAGGTACTTTTGAGAAGAAATCTGGAAAAGGAAGCATTTTGGACGTTTTTGGAGCATAAAAGTGAAGAAAACGACAAAGTCTCAAAATCGGCTAAAAAGTTACCTTTGACGGCGTCAGGATTTACTCCAGACGGCGTCATGGCTTGGCAAAAGTGGTGGATGTGAAAATTACTCATGATAAGCCAGAGAAATTTGCATGGGAATTCTGACGGCGTCACCCTTTGGAGTGATCAAGGTCGTCACGGCTTAATTTAAAGAGGGACGGCGTCATGCCTATATTCTGACGGCGTCAGCTTCTGATAGGCCAGAACGGATTTTGGAGGTTTAAAGGGAGACGGCGTCAAGAAGGCCATCACGTATTATCTAGTCACAACTTGCGCGCGCGGTAGCTGTTACTGTTTTGGCCATAAAATCCTCATACGAACTCGGATTTAGGTGATTCAAAAGGCCACGCGATCGGGACGAAAAGATCTACAATTTGGTGAAAAATTGGATGTGACGGCGTCACTTGTTAAGGCTGACGCCGTCAGAACCCCTCGGACAGCAAACTGCCTATAAATACAACATCATAACTTCATTATTTGTAAGCCCTAAACCCTAAGTCCGATTCTAGGGTTTAGGTAGGTGTTTTTCCAGCAACTTAGAGGGTCCTAATCATGCCATAAACATCTTGTAATGGTTTGTTTATCGATTCAATCTTATGTTATGTCTTCAATTATGATTATTGTTGATTGCTCTTCATTAATTATGCTTGGCTAAATCACCTTGTGTCTACTTATGATTGTATGAAACTTGTATATAATCAATTAGATCTTATTGATTTCTTGTTGATGTGTGTGTCCATCTCCATCAATTAGGGCGTGACAATTTCAATAGATCTAGTTGGTTTAGTTTATAATTCTTGCTTCCTATTGTTTCTTGTTTTGATTGGGTGATATCGATGTTAGGCTTAAGAAAACTGGCTAACCTCCTATACGGTAACTTGCTTGAACGTCTTAAGAAACATGAACCAATGCGTACTAGGTTTATTTGGTTGTATTTAATGCATGAGCGAATTCTAGTGATCCCATGTTAGGAGCTTCTTAGCCGGCTCGACATAGGAGTGAAGTAGGAGCTTATAGAGTTGGGGAAGTACGTACGCCACCCCACGAATGGTATTAAGGAATACAACCCGTCAATTAAAACAAGGTGTGACAATTCAATAGGTGGAATTGGATAGCTAGCAAGGAGTAATACATCATAGGTAGATATGCTTCATTTCCCTTGTAGAACCCTAGTTTACTTTTCTTGCATATTAGTTTAATTAGTAGCTTTTGGGTTAGTTGATTAGCAACTAATTCCGCCCCTTCTTCCAAAACCAGAGATTTTTACTTGCTTTCCATAAAATATAAAAATACAAAAAGAATCATCCCTCACCTTTAGACCTAATTAGAGTAGTTTTTCACACCTAACGAACACTATTCCCTGTGGAGAACGATCAATCCCCCGTACTTACCACTACACTATACTACATCGGTCAGGTACACTGCCTGGTGGGGTTGTAAGCCTCTTGAGATCCCTTGAGAGGTAAAACCTGTTGTAAGGTTGCAAAACCACGCATCATTACCAACCACCAATAACAAGTCGATCATTAATATGAGCTTAGAATCCTTGTAGGAAAAAATCTTTTTTTTTGAACGGCGAATATTTATTAAAACTAGCAAGGAGCTAGATGAGGAAAAAAAATTACAAAGTAATCAATTGAGGATTCTTAAGCCACTCCTCCCAAGAGAAGGACCATTTACATCTATTTTTACACCATAGAAATGAAATCGACTTGATGTCTTCCATAATCGCCGATCGGAGAGGAGGCTTATCGTCATATAAGAGACGATTTCGAAAAGTCCAAATTGACCACCAGGCTACGCAAAACACACCCTCCAAAATAGACTTCAAATTTGACCCAATACTAATAGAATCGAACCATGAATTCCAGCTTGAAAAAGACGACCAAATATTCCAATCCAGCTCCCACCATCTGCATAAACCTCGGAGAACATCACGGGCCAAATCACATCGAAAAAAAATATGTTGAACGTCTTCTTCGCAATTACCACAAGTCGGGCAGTTAACCGTCTCCATAACGACACCTCTATGAGAAAGATTAAGTCTAGTCGGTAGACAGTCTCGACGCGCTCTCCACATAAAAATATTAATTTTAATAGGAACGGATTTCACCCATCTCGTCGACACGACCAACGAGGGAAGAAACATGTCGTCTATAAGATTCCGAATGATCTTGACACTAAAATTGCCATTACCAGCAACATTGCAAATCCATCTATCTGGACCGGATGATAGAGAAACCATACCTGTGAAAGAGATTAAGTCATTGAGCTGGGATAACTCAATACCTCCACGAGCAGGTCTCCGAAAAGAAGAGTCCATCTGCATCGCCATTTTACTAGCCACTGAAATATCCTTCACAGATTCAAGCGCGTATAAACGAGGAAACAACTCGCAAAATGCCGAATCTCCCTTCCAAATATCTAACCAGAAGTTTGTATTATTTCCATTCCCTATTCGTTTGGAACAAAAAGACATGAAATCAAGGCCTTTAACCTTTAAGGAGTTCATTTCCCGTAGAATAGAGCACCAATTCGAACTGTATCGAACCGGATGAGAATTAATCTTATCCCCATAAATTGCTTGAATAACATGATACCAAAGAGAGCCATCTTGCGACACAAACCTCCATACCCATTTAATGAGAAGGGCACGATTAAGGGCGTAAAAACTCGATACGCCTAAGCCTCCTTTTTCTTTAGAAGCTAAAACCTGATTCCATGCTACCCATGTAATTTTCTTCTCTGACGTATCAGCCCCTATGAAGAAATTGTTGCGAATGGACTCCATTTCTTTAAGAATACCTTTAGGAGTTTTAAAGATAGACATATAGAAAAGCGGGGAGGCACCAAGGACAGACTTCAATAAAGTGAGGCGTCCACCAACAGAGAGAGTTTTAGTCTTCCATTTGGAGAGACGGGATCTGAGTTTGAGAGTAACGTTCGACCAAGCCTTATGACGAGCCATATTTTCCCCAACCATGACGCCAAGATATCGAAATTGATTCTTCATGATCGAACACCCAATAGAAGCAGCTGCCAAACTAACATCAGAAGTGTGCACCCCCACACCTAAAAGCTGACTTTTGAGAAAATTAATTCGTAAACCCGATGCAAGATAAAAACAATGAAGAACATTTGTGAGACTGCGGAGGTTGTCATTTGACCAATCCCCTATAATCAAAGCGTCGTCCGCGTAGAATAAATGAGAAATGGATAGAGAATTGTTAAGCCGAATCCCCTTGAAAATACCGGCATCAACCACTCTAGTAAACGAAAGGTGGAGCGACTCCATCACAAGAATGAAAAGTAAAGGAGCCAAAGGATCTCCTTGCTTGAGACCACGATGAAATTGAAACTCTTTAGTGGGACTTCCATTAACCAAGATAGAGGCCTTAGCGAAGCAGAACGTACCTTGAATCCATTGGCACCACTTCGAACCAAAACCAAAGGCCTTAAGGACATCAATTAAATATTCCCAGCGTACTGAATCGTAAGCCTTGGCAAAGTCAACCTTAAAAAACATAACTTTTTTGCATCTCCTTTTGCACCAATCCAAAATCTCATTGATAATAAAGGGCCCGTCTAAAATTTGTCTACCAGCAATGAATGCCGACTGGGTGTTGGAGACAATATCCGAGATTACCATAGTTAAACGGCTAGCCAATATTTTCGTCACCACTTTATAAATACTTCCTATCAGACTAATCGGCCGATAATCAGATACGTGTTTGGCATCAGTAACCTTCGGAATTAATTAACTTTTTAATTATGCAAAGTGAAAAGTTATCGAACATTCAAACAACCGAAAGAAATAACGTCGAATATGTTTATACGTTGTTAAAGATTGTAGATCTCAGGTGTTTGATTAAATGTTTGAATTAGTGAATGAATGGATTTATACCAAACGGATTAATGAAAATCATGGTTTTTTCTCTTCTTTATATAATGTGATTTGGGTTAGAAATCTATATTTACATTTTATTTTTTAAATTGAAACTCTTGTAAAATGGTGATTGCATAAAGTAAAGTTGTAAGTGAAGGAAAAAAAAAGTGCATTCCAAGATCAAGTTGTTAGGTCCAAGGTTTTGATCAACCGCACCTGCCCCGCCTCCTAACCAAGAAACATATTCATTACCCCTTTGTTTTATCATAATGATAGCAAATTATGAAATGAAAGCTTTTTTGGGCCAATGTACGTGTATAGATCATCTTTTTGCCAAAGTGATTTGTTCTTTGTCAAAAAGTGATTTGTTTTTTAGTATGTAATTTAGTATGTAATTATCAAACTAAAAAAGTATCACTAATTCCTGAATTACAGCAATCAAAACTTTAGTAGTGCATTTAGACGTGGAATCATAATGAAAAGCTCTTTATTTTGCGATAAAGATCGAAAGCAGCTCTCTCGGAAGTAAGTTTCCCCGCTGGGACTAGTCTAAGAAACTTTCACTTGAATTGCCAAGCCTCTTGTGGTAACGCCCTTGACAAATTGCGTTCAACGTCCCTTTATGACTTTCCCGATCGGCGCCTCGGGTCGGTAGCCGGGCTCCGGGACATTACTACCACGGCGACTATCGACCCGAGCCCAAAGAAAACTATGGCTTTTTACTGTTGTTTTTCCCAACAATTCAGCTCATGGTTTCATTTTCTTTATTTTGTCATAATGATGGCAATGCAAATTATGAAACGAATCTTTTGCCCAATCCATTTTTGCCCAAAATCATATGTTACTATCAAACTAAATAAGGGAAATCTTATCTTCAAGACTGCAATTTAATAACATGTAAAAAAAGTGCATTTAATAGAAAAAGTCATATAAACTTTTACTTTTATCATAAGTAAGGAAAAACAATAGGCCGTCTTTTCTTTTCTTCCCCCATCAATTATGCCATAATTATCAAATTAAAGAGTAATCTAATCTTTAAGGCTAAACACAGTAAGGGGAGGGATTGACCCTCATTTTATCCGCCACGTCAGCTTTCTCTCTCCGGCGATTGGTTGCCACAGTAAGGCGACCTACACTACAAAAAACATACCCCAGAAAAATACCTTTTATATACACACACAAAACCAATCGATTCATGGTTGTGCAGACGACCCTCAATCGCCCAACTTGATGGATTGATCGATTCCCCACACTAATAAACAATCGATCCTTTGATGGATTGATCGATTCCCCTTGCCTTATTGTGTTTAGTCTAAGATTTCAAGCATTAAAAAGTGCATTTACACATGGGTTGTTTAAGAAAAACTCATAACTTTTCATTTGTCATAATTAGCGAAAAATAGTGCCTCTTTTCCCACCATGTTATTCTTTTTGCCGTCTAATCCACGGAATTTGAGCCCACCGTCACACACACTAAAACCGGGTAAAGCTCTTCCCATCGGGGAGGTTACTTTGGCGAAATTGCGTATTATTGTTGGTGTCCAAAATTTTGATCATGATTGAATTTAACTCGAGTTGTATTTTTTTTTTTTTTTTTTGTGAGTTTTGGGACATTTGCTCAAAAACTAATTATGTTTTGTTTAGAGTCTTCAAGATAGGGGTGTTCACAAATCGGGTCATATCCACAGGAACCGAAAACTGAAACCGAAAATCGAATCGAAAAAAACTGAACCGAATTGGTAACCGAACCGAATTTGTAAAACCGAACTAATTTTCGGTTCAGATATGGTTTTGGCAATATGAAAACTAAACCGTATTGAAAACCGAATTCATATAAATATAATTTTTCTTTATATATTTATATAAATAAAAAGACAATTATGTTTTTGCTAGTATAAATTAAAACACTTTTTATGCTTGACTTTTTTTTCCCTAAAAATCAATATAATTTAACTTTTTAGAAAATATAAATGATGTAATTAGGATTATTCAGGTCAATCCGAAAACCAAACCGAATTCAAATTCGGTTTTCGGTTCGGTTTTACCAAAAAAATTTAACCAAATTAATCGAACCGAACAACCTGATAACTGAATCGATGACCCGCTCCTTTGCCAAACGAACCGAACAACCTGATAACTGAATCGATGACAGCTCACAGCTTCTTAAAGAAGCATTGTAAAATGAGAATTCCTAAAAAATAGCAAAGCTCACCGCTCCGTTGCCAAACGAACAATAAAAATTAAAAAGCTCATTACTCACCGCTCATCACCCCAGAAAGCTCTAAAAAACTCCACGCCAAACATAGCCATAATATGTAAGAACCGGGCAAATCCAATTTTCAAGTCGAACAAAATGAACTAATAACTTGTATGCAAAGCTAAACCATGTCCAAAGCAAACACAAAGCATAATCATTTATCTTGAATCTAAACAACTTATATTGGCTTAAATAGTTAGAAATTCAAATGACCAATTAATTTACCTATGCAGATTACTCTTAGTATCACATTCTTTTTATGGAAAATGATAAATCTACCTAATCCATGTTCCTACAAATTCTCCTAACTCTATGATTATAACAAATGACCAATTAATTTACCTATAAATGAAAATGAAAGAACCATGTATGAATGAATTTATCCTTGAAGACATTACAATAAGCTCATAATTGGGTCAAGTGATATCAAGTATCATTGTATCAACAAAGTACTGTATTAAACTTTTGAGTTATCACACTCATCTCTATGTCTCTAAATCTTTTCTTTGGATTTAGTTACAAATCTAAATTTCTAATTGACCCATTCTATTTACCCACCAGACCATTCTTCTAATTAGGACATGTTTAAAAGGCAAACTCATCCCCATTTATTTTTATCAAAAACCCAAATAATATAAATTATCTAAATAATTTAAGAAAATCACCTAAAAATGTAGTAAACTTACGGATTTTTCTAGTTGTGTGTAACTATCTTTTTTTTTGTTATTAAATCATCAAACTTTTGAATTTTGACTTTTTTTTTGTATTTACGCATGTAAAATAACCATTTTATCCTTATACTTTTGTAACCACTTTATTGACAGAGAAAAGTAAAATGATAATTTTATATGTGTAAATGCACACAAAATTTGAAATCAAAAAGTTTACGGTATATTAAAAAAAAATGGCTACACACAACTAAAAAAATGAGTTTGATTATTATATTTTTAGGTGATTTTCCCAAATAATTAACCAATTCAACCTTTTCCTTTACATGTTTGGGTTAATTTCTTTGGATTTTCATTTGCATCATATCACACAATAACTACAAATTGCAAAAACTTGAGAGTCATTGATCGTCTAATGTGGCCCACAATAATTACAAATTGCAAAGACTTGAGAGTCAATGGTCGTCTAATGTGGGCCTACAAAATTTATTCTATGTTTACAAGTGTTGTCTGTTCCACACAAATTTTATCCATCTTGGTCACTTCTTTATTTTGGAAGTCTATATAAAGCTGCATAGATATGATTTATCCAGCAAAAAACAATCAAAACATTTTGATACAACAAAGATAATGAGAGAACATATTTACTTTTACTTTATGCATACTCATGTTTTGTTTATCTTTTCACTTGTTCTACTATGGTTTAATACCACGGCGGCCACTTCCCTTGGCCACAAACTGGTTGTAGCAGGAGGGGCTACTAGTACGTGCATCGATAATGAGAGACAAGCTCTTCTTGGTTTCAAAGCTCGCCTTCAAGACCCCGATGACCAGCTCTCTACATGGAGACCCGAAGAAGAAGAAGATTGTTGTCAATGGAGTGGAGTCACTTGCGACGACCAAACAGGTCGTGTCACAATGCTTGACCTGTCCGACTATTATACAGGTGGTGTTGGAGGTGAGATTAGCTTTTCATTGCTTAACTTAACCTACTTGAACCATCTTGATCTGTCCGGCTGTTCTTTCCAAACAATCCCCCCGTTCATTGGCTCCATGACTCATTTAACTTTTCTTGACCTTTCTCAAAATGAGTTTATTGGAACCATTCCCGAGTCCATTGGTTCCTTGACCGGTCTAACTTTTCTTCACCTTGATAGGAATAATTTCAGTGGAATCATTCCAAGATCCTTTGGTTCATTGACCAAATTAACAGAGCTTGACCTTAGTTGGAATAATTTCAGTGGAATCATTCCGAGATCCATTGGTTCATTGACCAGATTAGGATACCTTGGCCTTTCATACAACTCTTTCTCTGGAACCATTCCTCGAGAATTTGGAAACCTCACCAATTTAAGTTACCTAGATCTAAATTCCATCGGTAGTTGTGCAGTTGAAAACTTAGATTGGTTGTCTTCTCTATCTTCTTTAAGGTACCTTTATATGGATGGAACTTCTCTGGCCAAAGCAAATAACTGGGTAAATGCAATTATTGGTCTCCAAAACCTAGAAGAGTTAAGTTTAGGCGGATGTGACCTCTCAAAAGTCATGCATCCATATTCTTCAGTTGTCAACTCTTCTTCATCTATTGGTCACCTTTATCTCAATAACAACAATCTCACCTCATCAAGTTATCGCTGGTTGTGCCCATTAGTTGGCAAATGGCTTACGGATTTAAATGTTTCTTTTAACTCGTTTGATGGGAAACTTTCAGATTTTCTGAACAACTTGTCTCGATGCACATCCCCAAATATGTATTTATTTTGGTTGGATGCTTCACATAACCAATTAACAGGGTCATTGTCTGATGAGATTCAAAACTTTTCATCCCTAAATACGTTGTACCTATCTTCCAATCAGTTAAATGGAACAATAAGTGACAAACTGTGGCAACTACCCAGACTTCAAGAACTGCACCTATCTTCCAATTCTCTTAGAGGTGTTATCTCTGAAAACATTGGAAAATCAAATCTTAGGTATTTAGATCTTTCATACAACTCACTCGAAGGAGCTCTTTTCAATGCTGATGTGTCAAACCTTTCTGTGAGTGTAGAGTATATTGATTTCAGCTCCAACAAGCTAGGACCTCGTTTCCCCAAATCTATACAAAAAATGAAATTTCTTTTGCATCTTGATCTTTCCAACAATAGCATTTCAGACACAATTCCTACTGAGCACTGGAACCAATGGCAGCCTTCTCAATTGAGTTATTTGGATCTCTCTCTCAACAACATAAGTGGAACATTACCAGAATCATTATCAAGTCCTGATCTTGAAAAAGTAGATTTGAGTTCCAACAGCTTTCATGGTCCAATACCTACCTTTCCAGCACGTGTAAGTTTTTTAGATCTGTCACATAACTCATTTACCGGGAAACTTCCGGACAGCTTGAAGAATTTAACGTATCTAAGAGTTCTTAATTTAGGCCACAACACTCTATCAGGATATATTCCTCCATATGTAGGATGTTTGGGTCAACTCGAGACATTATCTTTATACAACAACAGCTTCTCTGGAGAACTGCCATTGTCTTTGAAGAATTGCACCAAGTTAAGCTTTTTGAACTTGGGGGCCAACAAATTATATGGTAATATTCCTGTCTGGATTGGTAAAAACTTGTCAAGGTTGTATGCTCTTAGCCTAAAATCAAACAACTTTTCCGGAGCCATCCCTTCAGAAATATGTCAATTAGTAAGTCTTCAAATCTTAGACTTGTCATTTAACAATCTCCATGGAACAATCCCATTGTGTGTGCATAATCTTACTTCCATGGTTCAAAAAGGATTGTTTACGGAACAGAATCTGCATCATTATATTAGTAATGTTACTTTGGCTCGCACGTCGTTTTACTCTTTTGAAATGAGCTATATTGACCAACTGTTGATTGAATGGCAAGGAAAGGTAAATGAGTTTAGTAGAAATCTGGGGTTGGTGAAGACAATTGATTTATCAACCAACAGTCTCACAGGACAAATCCCATACAAGATTACCAATCTGCAGGGATTAGTAGTACTAAACTTGTCACGCAACGCTCTACTTGGAGAGATTCCGAAAGACATTGGTCAAATGAAAGAACTTCAAACTTTGGATTTATCCAAAAACAGTTTCTCAGGAGGGTTGCCATCAAGCATGTCTCAGATGAATTTTTTAAATTATCTTGACGTGTCGCATAACAACTTGTCTGGAGGATTCCGTCTAGTACTCAACTCCAGTCCTTTGAACCATCAAGGTACATTGGAAATGCTGGACTATGCGGACCTCCCCTGACCAAGTATTGTCCCGGAGATAAAGATTTTGAAGTAACACCTGTAGTTGATGAAAGTAAGAGTGATGGCGAAGCCATAAATGAACTAATGAGATGGTTTTATATTGGTGGGGCATCTGGTTTTGTTACTGTATTTTGGATAGTATTTGGCACTTTACTTCTTAACCGTCGTGCGAGACATGCTTTTTTTCAGTGTCAAGATAGCTTGAAAGATTGGGTGTATGTTAAGGTGATGGTGTTCATGGCAAAACGGCGAAGGGTTGCACGTGCGTAGTTGTATATATATGTTTTTTGTGTGTTTTTTTCATCTGCTTAGTATTGTAATTTCATGCTTCACTTGTATTTGGCAATGGTTTTTAGTCCCAGTTATTAATAAAATTGCCACCAACACCATGGGTGGCCATTTCCCCACGCTGTGTGATATACGACATCTCCATATGTTCATATAGTATAAACTGTATAATGATATGATGCACGGAAGGAGTTTACTAAAATGCTTTACATAGGATTGCAACATACTAATGATGTTAAGGTATCATGGCTCGCTAAAGTGAACAAACATGAACCTTTACGATAAGATATCATGCTTCAAAAGCTACTGCTGTTGGGGGTGTAGTACAGGCCAATGTAGGCTATATATTACGTTTGAAATTCAAGTGTGGTGTGAAGACTGTAACGTTGATTACGAGGCACATGAAATAAGCCTTTAATGCAAACTAGAAATATGAATAATGATATCCTTTTTGTTAAAAAGCTTTTGTTTTGTTTTCTTAAGTCAGCACACTGTGGTTTCTACAATGGATTATTAGTCCCTGTTAGGATCATATAGTTCTTGTTCGATCCATTGCTATAACAAGGATCCACATGTTGCTTCCACTAAACATGTACTCAGTTTCGTGTTCTGTTACATAAACTCAATAGTAGTTACTCGATCTAATTTTGCTTACAGTTTTATAAATACACCACTAAAGTCTTAGCATACGATTAATATGCTCCATCTTAGTGTAAAAATGCTCTACTTTTAAAACTGATTAGTAATGAACAAGAAATAAGTATGTTGGTAACTGCTGGTTAATTTATGGTGCAAGCACGTACCTAATATCCAGATGTTATAAACTAATTATTAGATGGTCTTATGTTACAAACTACTACGTAATTATTAGATGGTCTTATGTTATAAACTAGCCTGGAATTAGTTACATAAGATTAAATGGCGTGAGAAAAGTTACAAAGATTAGATGGTCTTTGTCCCAGGTGTTTTAGTGTGACTGGTAACATAAGTTTTAGTGTTACGTCAGTCTGGTGCTACAAATTGTGTTTGATATGTCTCGGCCAATTTGGCTTCGAAAAATGGGTCAACAACAGCCCATGGCACATTATGTATCCCAACCAGTTGTGACCCAACCTACATCTTATTGGACCAGTCCACAGCAAGCGGCCCAACAGGCCTTAGGCCTTTGTCAGCCCACAGTTTAAGAAAACAAAATTTATCCTCTTTCAATATTAACAACCACTATCACGTATATATAAACAGTTTTAGTCTCTGTAATATTTCCTAGCTATTGATACATTTTGTTATTGGTTTGATGTCAGAACCAATTTTTACATCTGAAGTAAAATTGGTACCCACAAATGTCCAAATCAATGCCAAATTTTTTCTTGCAAATTGCAGCGCTTGAATTTTTTATTTTTTTATTATTTATTTTTATTTTTTGCATGAAACCCATAATGACGTTCGCCTTTTCTTTTACATATCTGTGGCATAAGTATATTAAAAATATATCCATGTAATGGTGTCCAACTAATGACCTAGATTTTGTCATTCGATTTCTACAAGTTTCTTGCTTGTCGTACAAGTCCAATACCTTTAGTTTTGAGCTTCATATAACTGCAAGAAAAAGTGAATTTAGTGACTAGAAATTTTTGTCATAAACAGTACCAATCTCGTCACTAAACGTGATTAGTGACCAAATTTAGGTTGTCACTTGTGGTCACTATAGGTCCGTCACTAATTACGAATTAGAGACCAAATACAGTTTCGTCAATAAATAGTGACCAAAACATCGTCGCTAATTGGATGGGTAGATACAAGTTCAAACCAATCGGTGACCAAATATCTGGTCACTAATCTGCCAAAGACGAAATGGTGGTCACTATTTTGGTTGGTTAGTGACCAAAAAGTGGTCACTATCCACAAGTTGCCGACAACCACAAAATGCTCAGTTTTGTCGTACCCTTTTACTTTTAGCAAAACAGAAAACTAAAATTCTTAGCTTCTTAGCATAACGCAAATTAATCCAAACAAAAATGAGAATATAATCAATACCCATAACATACCAACAATTGCATCCATTTGTCTACCATGTTATTAAAGAAATACAACATTGAACATGAATAAAGTCTAAAAACATGATTTTCAAGACAGCCTTCTTATAACACAGAATCTTTGAATCTGTTGTTACTGCCCGTAATGTACGATAGAAAAAATGACGCCCGCAAATTCTTTCCAGGCTGCAAATTCTTTCCTGCAAATCCTTCAATTCAGACTCCTCCCTGAATAAAGAGACATTTAGTAAAAATGAATAAGCAGCTCGTTATTTCTGTTACATGTCTAAAATATCCTTCAATGATGCCACGATAGAAGAATATATGCACACAGATCAGTACTATTAATTCCAACGAGTATATTATGATGCAATTTTACTTCTTGGGAGGGATTTGTAAATTTTAATAGGATCGTATATCAGAAATATATACTGACCTTAGTATAAGCATAGACTCCAGCCTCAGTAGGGGCAGCAGGACTTCCTCTTCTGATATATTTTCCCTCTTTAACAATGTAAAGCATAGGTATACCCGTTGATAGTTCCAAGCTTATAACCTAACAATATAACAAAATCAGACTAACAAAACAAAAGATACTAGAAAAAAAAACTTAATGTTTGTGTATGAGATCATACTTTCTTTACCTCTTGAGAAGTGAGTTTGTCGAGGTACATTATGATGGACCTCAAGGAATTTCCATGTGCAGCAATCATTACATTTTTTCCTGCTTGGAGTTGAGGTTCAATCTGAAAGAGAGACCCCAATGTTAGATTGTATTGATCAAAGGGCGGCTGAAACCAATGGTCTTCTTCTGGTCATAAAAGAGTAACTATAGTGGCTGCTCTAAGATTCCTCCCCACAATAATTGTTTTTATTAAAATCACGCTCTTTGGTTTCTAACTTTCTATTAGTTGTCTTTCTTTGACTTTGAATGTCAACCATGTGTTTAACAAAATAGTTATACCTGTCAAACACATGATTTACAGAATAGTTATACCTTTTATGCGATTACAATTTGCGATGACTCCGATATCACTTCTTTGAATATATGATAGTCAATGTACCTTGTGAAGTGATTCTTTTGCTTCAAAATTACGGATATTCCATTTCAAAATTATTATTTTGACAACTGATGCCAAAGCGTGACGACTAATAAAAAACGAATGAAATATAAATAAAATGTCGTTCTTACTTGTTCTTTGAAGTATGCAACAGCTCTTTCAGCACACATTTCCAAACTCTCCCCATTTGGTGGAGGTATATCATAACTACGTCGCCACTCGTGAACTTGTTCTTTTCCATATTTATCTGCAGTTTCCTGCTTATTGAGGCCTTGTAGTTCTCCATACCTGAATGAATAAAAAGAATGAAAGTCTAAGAAAAGCAGAAGGCCTAAATAGGAATTTGTACCCTATGGAGAATATAAACTAAGCATAAAAATAACCCGACAAACCAATTAAGAGATATAATACTAACATTCTTTCGTTTAGTTGCCAAGCTGTAACAACAGGTATACACTGCTTTTTTGTTTCTTCACTAAAAATTTGACTCCAAGCCTTTGCTTGTTCATTTTCGCCATGCATCACAATAGGCACCTACAAACCAGTTAACGAATTTATCAAACTACATGCAGAAAATGAGCATAGTGGTAACATTGTCAGGAAAATTAGAACATAGTGACTAAAACTGTAAAAAGCTATATATCGGTTTTCAGATTATTGATATCAGAAACATTTTGAGTACCTTATTTCTGCGATGTTGAGTCATGGCGAGCATAGCAGTCATCTGTGCACGAATCAAGGAGGATGTATATATCATGTCGATGGGTATATTGCTTATCCTTTTACCAGCTTCAACGGCTTCCTCCACACCCTTCTTGGTTAAAGGCACATCAACACAGCCCATGAACAAGTTCTTCTCGTTCCAAAGAGACTCACCATGCCTGATCAAAATCAAAGCAGCTTCACCTGATATATGAATCACATTTATGAATTACGCCACTAAAAATAAACAAATCATTTCGAAACATTATCATTTATACATACAAGGAGTGGTTGGATGTGCGTTAAAGCTATATTCAGGTAAACTGATTATAATTATTATCTTCTTATTTACTTTCAAAATAATTAGATTTGAATAATAAGGACTTGCTGTAAGAAAATTGATTATTGACATAAACGTAAATTCACCAAACCTATTCTGAACTTCGAATGTGAAAAGTGACTGTTAATATAAATATAAATTACCAAACTATCCTTTACTTTAGGTAACTAATAACCTGATTATTTGATTTTAATACCTCAATTCACCACTTTTAAAAGCACATTCAAATACCCTGTTATTTTGGAACTTAGGGACAGGTTATACAATGTTCGTGACAAAAACTGAGCATAGAAAATCGCCAAACAAGAAAATGTGACAATTTGCATATTGTTGTAAACAAATTCCTATCTTATCAAATGTGGAAAGTGATAGATATTCATACTTGGTTTCTTAGAAGGGTCCTTGTTGGTGCCATTTGACGGGATTGAGATTGGATTACTCTCTGAAGTTTGATAAGAAGAAGCTGATGCTTGAATTGATCCACTTCTTTTTCTAGAGCAATGACGTTCTCTTTGCGATGATCCAATCTCGAGTTTAACACCTCTTGTGATCAACTTCATAGAAATGTTTCCACATTCTTGGTGAAGGATGGAATTGCTAATATACCCATGGGATTGCAAAGTACTGATGGCTTGGTGAAATGCAGTCGCGGTCATTCTGTTAATCAACAATATATAAGGTTCAAGTATACATCAAAATTAACCACATTTATCAAGCAAACAGACCTTTACCACTGCAACAATTCAATTATATAAGATTCTCAATCAAGTTTGCATCGTTCTTAAAAAAGTGTTAAAATTATCTATTTCTAAACTCCCATGTGACATAGCCACATAGAAAGTTCTAATTTCCATTACAATACAACGCTCCTTCGTCCTAGGACTATATACCATACCATTCAACAGAGATTACACAGTCACCTCGCTCTTATGACCAGACTCCAGTTCCCTTTTTCATCAGGTGATAAAAGGTCAAGTAGACACCAAGAGACTAATGACTTATGGTGCCTAAGTTAGATGTCATATAACAAGCTACAGAAACTTAAGCACATCACTAACATACACTGTTAAGAGACAAAAATGTGTCCTGTGTCATTATGCACTTTAAGGTTCTTTGCTTAATCTAGTCCTAAACCCCTAGCCGTAATGCAGTATCTTCCACTCTTGATATGAGACTTGTGATGGTCTCTAAATTTAAACCCCAGAAAAAAGCCACCTCACTTACTCGTTTAAGTCAAGATCCATCTTCTTTTTCAACTGGGTAAAGGTTAAATGGAAACCTGCCTAGCCTAAATGCAAGCAAAATGAACTTCCCATTAATAGGGTACTGGGGTTTGACACTTTGACCTATTAAAGTATAAAAATGTGAGGTGGGTCAGCTTAAATTGAACCTTTTAAACAATTTTTCCATTTATAACAGATTAACAAACATCAAAAACCAACTGAGTGTGTAACTAAACTTACAGATAAAATGATCTTTCACGCGTCGTAAAGCCACCTTTTCCTCCCATCCAGGCTCTCTGATGCATTCCCTACATAGTGTACAAGCTCTTGGTCTAGTCACGGTGGCCCTTTGCTTACCACCAATATCTTCAATGTCAAATACAGAAAACAATGAGAAGTTAACAATGTATAAATTGCCAAATATGTATGTTAAAAGAACACAAATGGGTAACAATGTGGAAGATGATAATACCTGACATATAATCAAATAGCCTTGGGTCAACCTTTATTGGAAGGTGTCCTAATCGGTGGGCAAGTACTTCATATTGTACAACGGATGAACTGTATTGAATAAGAACCTTCTCAATGGTCATTGTAGGCACCTGCAGACACACGCTATCCCTTTAAACTCTAGCTATTGTACACATAATACATAGTCTAGACGCACTTTAATAGTATGCTATAAGTACATCCCTTAATTACCAGGGTACTTTATTCCCTGAAGTTCCCATCTGAAACTGCTTATATAGTTATATGCTGCAAATACAACTGTGTATTTCTAATTGCTGGTGTAGTCCAATATAAGCAGATTCCACCAAAACAATCAAAACTGCTTATTTGCTTTGATAAAACACAATAAGCATATAAACACTCGCAAATCCCAAAGTCCAAACACCCGTAAAATGATAAAGCCAAACAGCAATCCATATCAATATAATAAGCTATAAAAACATGTTGTATATGCAAAAGAAGTAAAAAGTACCTCGGATAACGATTACAGGACCTTGACAGGAAGAGAAAGAATTCCTATTTTATTCATTTTCCAACAAATTATAGCTTTTTTCTCTTTTGAATAGGTTGATGATGTAAAGGATCACTTCTGTTAAAAGATTTCTGTAGATCAGGTTCACGAGTACGTGCAACACCAGGCCAACGAGTACTTAGACCACCAGATCCACGAGTACCTGGACCACTAGCCTCACGAATACTTGGATCATTAGTACTCAGCAACATCATGACATTCAGCGTTCTCTCAGGTTGTCTATGCACACACAAACACAAAAAATATGATAACTCCTTGGCCGATTACAAATTCAGCATTCTCATGACATTCAGCATTCTCATCTCAAAGATTATGTTAACTCCTTGGTCAATTACAAACTCATTTTTCTGGATTTTTACATACTTTCGAGGCAAAAGCTAGAAACGTACTACCATACGTTCAAAACAAAGCTCCAAATCATATGGAGCAACGTTACCTTTGCACATTAATTATGTTAGACATTTCATCAAACACCTTTGGTGCAGCTAATTTTAACGTTGAGAATTGTTCAAAACCTAAATTATCACATAAGAAAATTGAATATAAAACTTTAGTTAGCTCAAATTGATAGATGACGACTGAAATTGACGTTGAGAATCGATTCAAAACCTACGTCAGGCTGTTATTTTGAATCGAAAAAACTACTGTATAAGTTTGATAATGCAACAAAACTGCGTTACTTACACAGTTCAACAAACTAAAATTAAAAATAAACAGACATATTACTCGGGTCGACCGGAAGATTGTTTGGAAATGGTATTTGGATTTTAAGGGGTATTTGGATTTAAGTATTTGGATCTAAAAAAAAATTATTAGGCCCAATCATTCTTGTTTAAAGCATACCGTGGACTTGTAACTGTTTAAAGTATAGGTACATTAGATATTTCAATTTGGCATTGTTATACCAATTCTTTTATTTTATTTTTACATCTATTTATACTTATCTTTCACCAATCATTCTTGCCATAATAAAATATTTCAAAATGTATTTAAATTCACTTTTACACAACTGATTTTAGTCGGTTATTATTATTATTATTATTATTAGTCGGTTATTATTATTATTATGTTAAATCAGTGGCTAATAATGGGTCAAGTGGATTGGCTTAGTTTAATTACTAATTACTGTATATTTTAAATATAGAGGAGGCAATTTCGACCCAGTTACTTATTAATGGGTCCATTCAGAAGATGTTTAACCTCTGATGAGGAAACAGATAAAAAAGTTGGGCAAAAAATGGTTAAAATTGATCAAACAAGTCGAAAGTTGCCAAAAGTGGATTTTGGAAGCTTGAAATCTCCTAAATAATGTAGTACAAAATACAGTAACTAATACAAAGTTTGTTCTCATTCTTAAAAACACTTATTACTTTGGATAAAAGTGTTTCGGGTGAGCACAACCTCATTGTGCCTAAGAATTACGAAATGAGTAGAAACTGTCAGATATAGTTACCATAAATGGGTGGATTTTTTTTTTCTTTCTCGGCATACCTCATGAACATCCTCAATAAAAGATTCATGTGAGCCACCGTAGAATCCTGCATCCAATATGAAGTCAATGGTCCTGAAATCTAAGGCTATGCATAGTCGTGACCAGGGTCATCCCCTACCACATCAGCTTTCTCTCTCCGATGACCAGACACGACCAAGTTGCCACAGATGACCTAGTTAAAAATAAATAAATAAATAAATAAAATGTAACATTATCGGTCGAAATCTAGACCGATTCTATGCCTTAGCCCATGCTCGACCGATCTTGACCGAACACCCACATTGGGCTCGACCGATGGTAATATCGGTCGACCCTTGCATGTGACCGATTAAATCCGGTCGACTGCATATAGCCTAACAAGCGTGAAAATTCATCGGGTTTCAACAAAGATTCCGCCACCAGACCAAAAACAATTTTGTTTTCATCTTGAGCAGCAACAGAGCGTAGCACCATACGACACCGTTTGTTGATATGTTTAGACGCATTAGATACGGCTTTAGCGCATTTATGTTACTTCTAGATCATTCTTATGTAACTTATATATTGTAATTCCTTTATTGAATATTACAAGGAAATTGCCAATCTAATATGGTAATCACAACAAAAACCCTATATATTATTTAGTCTTCCCGCTGCGTACGTTAATAGATAATCGGCAATCACGATTTTTTTTTTCCTTCTACTTCATCGATCTCAACATCCAATAACAAACACTTTTTTCATCTTTTTTGGTCCCAGGTGTTTTCACTAGTAGATTTATCATTAATTAATTATATAGTCACCACACAATTTTTAATTATTGTGACTGGTAACATATATAGTTTTAGTGTTACGTCAGTCTGGTGCTACAAATTGTGTTTGATATGTCTCGGCCAATTTGGCTTCGAAAAATGGGTCAACAACAGCCCATGGCATATTCTGCATCCTAACCGGTTGTGACCCAACCTACATCTTATTGGACCAGTCCACAGCAAGCTGCCCAACAGGCCTTTGTCAGCCCACAGTTTAAGAAAACAAAATTTATCCTCTTTCAATATTAATAACCACCATCACGTAAATATTTGGAATGATTTTCAAGATTAACATTTACTTCCCATTATCATTATAAAGTATAAACAGTTTTATTCTCTGTAATCTTTCCTAGCTATTGACACATTTTGTTATTAACTATTGTTTTAACTTTGATGTCAGAACAAATTTCTACATCTAACGTGATTTTTGTACCCACAAATGTTCATATCAAAACCAAATTCGTTTTCATAAATCACAGTGATTGAAAATATTTTTTTGGTAACTTACACCATTGGTCCCCATGGTTAGGGTGGGTTGCGGATACAGTCCTCAGATCTAGGGTTATGCGGCCATAGTCCCCAACGTCACGTTTTCACTCCCTCACAGTCCAAACCCTAATGCTCGTTAAAAACCTCGTTAGCTGCATTTTTTTTTTTTGGCCATTTCATGTCCAAACACCCCATTAAAAACACACCCACACACCCACACCCACACCCACTTTCACACATTAACCCAAACACATCTTCTTCAACCTCTTCACCACGACCACCACTATTCTTTTACAAATCCAACCCAAACCCCAATTTTTGTGTCCTGCATATAATCGTACAAGACGACTTTACAGTAGTAAAAAGCACAATATAAAAATTTATGTTCGTGTATATTATTAGCAAGTTTAGAGTATTAAATCTCAACTAGGCATTACAACGGTTGATTCACCATCATTATAGTGTCATATTAAACTGGTCTTTTTTCACTTACGTGATTTGCATCATTTGTTCATACGTCGAGTCAGATCTTACTATCTTGACAACTAAACATATTTGAGCAACAATAGCACAATACTGAACTAATTCACCCTAACAGAGGGCATGGTACAGAGGACCAACAACACGTTGCTGGTTTTTTTTCTTCACCATCAGCGGCGCCATAGTGTAGTGTGTGGTGCACTCCATTCATTCCTCTTTGGCTCACCAACACATGCCATTGGCAGGGACGGAACTAGGGGGTCCCGCGGGTTTCTGGGAATCCCATGGAATTTTTCGATATAGTGTTAATTTTTAAAAAAACATTGATTTTTTCTAAATGCATCATAAATGAACCAGGGGGTCCCGCGTGTTTCTGGTAAGAGCATCTTCAATGCATAAACCTACAATAGCTTTTTACTATTCTAACAAGTCATTTAAGAGAGTTTTTTAGCATTGCAATGAATGCTTTTCGAAAAGCTTTTAAGAAAGACTTGTTCAACTACAAGTCTTTCCTCAAAGTCTTATACATTAAGTTTGATATGCATTAAATGCAAAAAGTCATTAAAGACTTTTTCCATTGTGGATGCTCTAAGTGAGTGGGGTATTTTTGTGGGATCTACATGTACAAATAACACTTATTGTTTTATTGTTAGCGATGGGGTTTTAGTTATTGGTGTGTTATTGCAGAAGTAATGAGATGGCGCTGAAGTGGCACACCAACAAGTGTTATCGGGGCTTACTACACTTGGCATTCTAAGCATTTAATCTTGTAATCTATTAGTCAATACAACGCTGACTTTCCATTGGTCAAACGTTGGCTTCTTCCTAGATGGCTGACTTTCCATTGGTCAAACGGTGGCTTCTTCCCAGATTGTTGAATGGCATCAAAATATATTGATTGAGACATATCGTTTAATTATTCTTGTTTAATTGCTGCTAGAGAGAAAGCAAAAGAAGTGAATCCCTACTTTTTTGCATGTACTTAAAGCTGTAAAGTGTCAAGAATTTAGAGGGATAAAATGACAAAATTAACCCTCTAGCAAGATTATCTTAGCTTTAAAAGTTCATACAATTTACAAAACTGCCACAAAAAATTTGGTCCCTAGATGAAGTCAAAGTCAATGTATCCAAGGGCTGGTTTCAATGGGTCAGTTTTTAAGTGTGAGGATGATGGTGGTGGATATAAACTTAAATATAAATATAAGAGAGCTAGTCTTTAGGAGGCAGCTGCCATTATTTGACGAAGACCAAAGACATATTCCATTTTTCTAAGTCTATATATAATACGTTGATGTATCACATAAAATAACATCAATACAAATTATATACAACATACATTATGAGAGAAAATATTTGCTTTTACTTTATGCAAACTCATGTTTTGTTTATTTTGTCACTTGTTTTACTATGGTTTAATACCACGACAACCACTTCCCTTGGCCACAAACTGGTTGTAGCAGCCGGAGGGGCTACTAATACGTGCATCGATAATGAGAGACAAGCTCTGCTTGGTTTCAAAGCTCGCCTTCTAGACCCCGATGACCTGCTCTCTACATGGAGACCTGAAGAAGAAGATGATTGTTGTAAATGGAGTGGAGTCACGTGCAACAACCAAACAGGTCATGTCACAATGCTTGACATGTGCGACTATAATTATACAGGTGGCGTTGGAGGTGAGATTAGCCCTTCATTGCTTAACTTAACCTACTTGAATCATCTAGATATGTCCTATTGTTCTTTCCATGGAACAATCCCCCAGTTCATTGGCTCCATGACTCATTTAACTTCTCTTAACCTTGGATGGAATGAGTTTGTTGGAACCATTCCTAAGTCCATTGGGTATTTGAAAAAATTAACTGTGCTTCACCTAGCTGGCAATAATTTTAGTGGAACCATTCCTGAGTCGATTGGTTCCTTGACCAGTTTAACTTATCTTAATCTTGGATGGAATCAGTTTGTTGGAACCATTCCCATGTCCATTGGTTATTTAACAAATTTAACAGTGCTTTACCTAGATAACAATAGCTTTAGTGGAACCATTCCGAGATCCATTGGTTCATTGACCAAATTAGAGAGTCTTAACCTAGATGATAACTCTCTCCATGGAACCATTCCTCCAGAATTTGGAAACCTCACCAATTTGAGATCACTTTCCTTAAGAAATCTCAGAAGTTGTACAGTCGATAACATAGATTGGTTGTCTTCTCTATCTTCTTTAAGTTACCTTTATATGGATGGAACTTCTCTGGCCAAAGCAAATAATTGGGTAAATTTAATTATAGGTCTCCAAAACCTAAAAAAATTAGATTTAAGCAAATGTGACCTCTCAACAGTCATGCCTCCATATTCTTCCTTTGTCAACTCTTCTTCATCTATTATTGATTACCTTTATCTCAATAACAACAATCTCAACTCATCAAGTTATCACTGGTTGTGCCCATTAGTTGGTAATAGGCTTGAAGATTTTTCTGTTTCTGGGAACTCGCTTGATGGGAAACTTTCAGATTTTCTGAACAACTTGTCTCGATGCACATCCCCAAATATGTTAATTTCATTGGACGCTTCAAATAACCTATTAACAGGGTCATTGTCTGATGAGATTCAAAACTTTTCATCCCTAAGTATGTTGAACCTATCTTCCAATCAGTTAAATGGAACAATAAGTGAGAAATTGTGGCAACTACCCATACTTGAAATTCTGAGCCTATCTTCCAATTCTCTTAGAGGTGTTATCTCTGAAAACATTGGAAAAACAAATCTTATTTGGGTAGATCTTTCATACAACAAGCTAGGACCTCGTTTCCCCAAATCGATACAAAAAATGAAAAAGCTTATGCATCTTGATCTTTCCAACAATAGCATTTCAGACAAAATTCCAACAGAGTTCTGGAACCAATGGCGCCCTTCTCAATTATATTATTTGGATCTATCTGTCAACAACATAAGTGGGAAATTACCAGAATCATTATCAAGTCCTAACCTTAAAAAAGTAGATTTGAGTTCCAACAGCTTTTATGGTCAAATACCTACTTTTCCGCCACATATAAGTTTTTTAGATCTGTCCAGAAACAAATTCCAGGGAGGAATCTCTTTCTTGTGCCATATCTATGAAAACTTTGAATCTCTTGATCTCTCACGTAACTCATTGACCGGGCAACTTCCTGACTGCTTGAAGAATTTGACGTATCTAAAAGTTCTTAATTTGGGCCACAACACTCTATCAGGATATATTCCTCCCTATGTAGGATGTTTGGGTCAACTCGAGATGTTAAGTTTGTTAGTTTTTGTGTATAATGAAATTAATATTTGTATGTCCGGTTTCGAACCCGAGACTCGGGATTGTACACAATACGTGAGAGTTCCAATGGTTTGAATAGATTAAATATATTTTATATTTATATTTATTCATTTCACTTAAACAAACACTTAACGATAGTTAGTACTTAACGGGGTTAGAGATAACGACCGTTAAAGGACTAATTATGCAAAAAGGACCAAAGAAGAATCTAGAAACCCATGGTTGGGTTTGGGTCGGCCGAATGGCCTTATGGATGGGCTGGCCGGTTTTTTGAGATGGAGTAGGGAGCAAGTTTGGTGCCCTAGGGATTACCTATAAATACAATTCACTTTGTATTTGATTTTCACCTAATCTTGAATCCCTAGCAAGCCAAATTTCTCTTCTTCTTCCCTCTAAGCTACACCACCGATCGACCTATTTTAATTCCACTAGGAATTGTCGACTTCGGTCTTGCTTATTAAGTGTTTGGTTTGTTAGTGATCTTGAACCTAGCTTTCCCATTGGAACGCTACTATCGCGTGTGTACAAGAACGAGTGACAAGCTTATTTTAGCTTGTGATTCTTGGTGGTTTTACCTTGTTTGGTTCGACATATACATAACCCAAATTAGGGTTCTTGTTGTTCTTGATTGATTACGCGATTAAGGTACGTATTTATTTAAGTTAATTAATTACATGTTCTTTAGATCTTTCCGCTGCGTGCTTTGTGATGTTTTATGTGTTTATGATTTTAATAGTTCACATATTCCAACAGTGGCATCATGAGCCTCGTTTAGAACTTGTAATTAATTACTAAAACCTAAAAATTGGATCTTTATTAGATACATGCATTTAATTTTCTAGGGGTTTATTTTGAAACCCTAATTTTATATATGTGGATCGATCCACTATTAATGAGTTAGGGTTTATGTTAGTTTTCATTAAAACTTGTTAGAAACCCTAGATTATGCATGGAAAAATTTTTAGGGATTAATTTGTGAATACTATGTGATGTCACCAATTAATTAAATACGTACTAGATATTAACATATTAATATGGATTGCATGATTATGTGTTAATATGGTATCCATGACAAAATCTTGCATGTTTTGTCATGGTTTGATGTATGGGACGATTTGTATGAATTTATTTGCTACATGATTTAAATAAATCTAAAATTGGGGAAGACCTCAATATATTAATTAAAAGGTTATGTGCAATGTGGTATCTAACTAACTAAAACTTACGCGGCCAAATTTATTTGGTGCTGTGGACCATTGGGTACAATGAGCTCGAAAACCAATGAGAGTTTTGTTAGTTACATACATTCAAAATTACACATAGAATTAATAATAGGATTTATTGAAAAAGGTTTGCATGTGGCTATATGATATCGTGGATGATCATATATTTGTTATTATGTGTTTATTTATTTTATGAATTACTTGATCTTTTGTGTTGTAAATTATGATGGATTGTAAACTACAAAAGAGGGTAATTTTTCATAATAAAAATAAATAAGACTAATAACTATGAAACCTTTGTAGTAATTTTTAATTATTGCCAAGTCTTATGTGCCGACAGTGGTTCGCTTCGCACGGTAATTTGCTCCCAGGCGAGACTAGCAATAATAAATTTACTACATTAATTGTTTTAGCAAGAAAATTATATTCTTTTAGTTGATTGATTGCGACTGTATTAAGTGGTCGAAGCGGCGGACCTAAAATTGACAAACTAAAAAGTGGGTTCTAGTTGGTTCGCATTAAATTGTGACCTTAGAGGGGCACGGTTTTAACCAGCTTCGGCGGCTGTCGTCCCTACGCCCGCCTGTGCGTCAATTTTAGACTTACCAAGTACACCACAACTAATACGAAGCATCTTAAGGCAATGTTGTAATTTATTCAACGCCTCAATTAAAAGATTTGATAATTTGAGCTACAAATGTGTAAATGGTTTTGTTTTTGAAAACATATATGATACAAAGATGAATGCATGACATCTTTGTACATATTTTTTTGATTTAACACATCAAAATTTTATTACCCTATAAATTTAAGTTATATGTCACCCAACTACAAAAGAAACACCTAAGGTTTCATCCTACATCACTAGCAGCCAAAGCTGAATGTTGATGTTCAAAGGGTGGTCATCTAAGGGTAAAATTGAGTACTTTATTGCTAGCAGCCAAAGCTGAATGCAATAAACCGACGTCAATTTACAGTTTCTTAAGTTGGTTAACTTAATTGGGCACTTTCATTACTAGCAGCCAAAGCTGATGTAATGGAACGGCACCAAGGCATAAAGAATTGGGGATGAAACATGCTTACATTTTGCAACTGATGTTGGCAATATAAATGTAAGTCCCAAGATTTCTAGGAATTGCAATTTGACATTGGCAATTGGGTGATCCCGTACCTTATTGAGCACTTTTATTACTAGCAGCCAAAGCTGATGTAATGAAACGGCGTCAATTAGGATCCTAGTTTTCATAGAAAATTAAATGGTTTTTTAAACCAATGGGTGCTTAATTTTCTTGAAATGTTTATTATCGAAAGTACTAACTTTTGAACTTTTTCTGTAGAAATGGCCCAACCCGGAAACTCGTCAAACATGACTTCCTGTTTCAAGATGATGCTTGAAAAGGAAAAACTGACTGGGACTAAGAATTTTAACGCTTGGTATCGCAATCTAAGGCTTGTTCTTAGGATTGCCAAACGTTATGAATGTCTTACTGAGGTTCTTCAAGAAGCTCCTCCTGCAAACTCTTCTAATGAAATACTTAGAAAGTACAATGAAACCTATGACAGGCACAATGATGCGGCCTGTCTCATGCTATCGGGGATGGATGATCAACTGGTCAAACAGTTTGAGAATTATAGCCCGAAAAACATGATTGATGAACTGACACGTATGTTTCAGAAATCACCAATGGCTGAATTGTATGATATACTTGACAACTTGGGCAAGTGTAAGCAGGATGCCACAACACCCGTAAGTGATCATGCACTTAAAGTGAAAGGTTATCTAGACCAACTAGATGAACTTAATTGTGGGTTTGTGGAAGACGTTAAAGTTGGCCTCATCAACAAATCCCTCAATGAGGAATTATATGGTGATTTTGTGCGCAACTTTAACATGCATTGCAAGGGGAAGACATTTTCTGAATTGCATGCAATGCTTATTGAGCATGAGAAGTCCCTCACAAAGAAAGCTCCTACACCTGCTGTTATGGCAATAAGAGGTGGTAGAGTAGCTAAGCCCGGTAAACCGAAACATGTGAACAAGAAAGGAAAAGGCAAAGCTGACAAGGGCAAGCAGATTGTGACCTATCAGCAAAAGCCGAAGAAGCAGAATCCTCCTCCCAAGAAGGATTATCCCAAGAAGGATGCGGCTGCTTGTCACCACTGTAACACTCCTGGACACTGGAAGCGTGACTGTCCATTGTTGCTTGAAGAGTGTCGCAAAAATAAGAATGCCAAGGCTGGGCAGGGCGCCAGCACTTCAGGTATTTTTATGGTTGAATTATTTTCTTTTCCTCGTAAGCAAAATGCCTGGATATATGATACAGGATGTGGTACTCACATTTGTAATACATCGCAGGGGCTTAGAGGAGCAAAGAAGCTGAACTATGGGGAATGCTACTTGTACGTGGGAAATGGAATACGTGCAGCAGTAGAAGCCATAGGGACTTTTGAGCTAGTTTTACCATCTGGTTTAATTTTGGTTTTAGACAATTGTCATTACGCACCTTCTATTGTTAGAGGTGTCGTTTCAGTTTCTTTGTTATTGGATTTGGGTTTTAAGCATACTTTTAATGATAATGGAATTTCTGTTTCTCTAAATTCTGTTTTTTACTTTAATGCTATTTCATTAAATGGTGTGTTTGAAATTGACATGGATAACCATGTATCCAATAAAAATAATTCTATGTATAGCATCGGGAATAAGAGAGTCAAGTCTAACTTGGACTCGTCTTATTTATGGCACTGCCGTCTTGCCCACATAGGCAAGAATCGCATGGAAAAGCTGCAACACGATGGGCTTTTGAAAAATATCAATGATGATTCAGTTGATAAATGCGAATCTTGCATATCTGGAAAGATGACAAAGAAACCTTTCCATAGCAATATGGAGAAGGCTTCGGATCTACTTGGATTAATACACACGGATGTGTGTGGTCCACTTAGACATGTGTCTAAACGTGGTGTTGTCTACTTCTTAACCTTCACGGATGACTATAGTCGTTATGGTTATGTTTATTTACTTAAACATAAACATGAAGTCTTTGAAACATTCAAGGTCTTTAAAAATGAAGTAGAATTACAACTCGGAAAGAAGATTAAGGCACTTCGATCCGATCGTGGTGGTGAGTACTTAAGCCAAGAGTTTAAGGATTATCTGGGTGAGTGTGGCATTGTGCAACAACTCACTTCTCCTTATACGCCACAACAAAATGGTGTATCTGAAAGGAGAAATCGTACTTTGTTAGATATGGTACGATCCATGTTTAATCTTACAACTCTTCCCTTATCCTTTTGGGATTATGCTCTTGAAACGGCTGTTCACGTGTTGAATAGGATTCCAACTAAGAAGGTTGATAAGACTCCATATGAAGTATGGACTGGAAAAGCTCCCAACTTTTCTTACTTAAAGGTCTGGGGTTGTGAGGCGTTTGTTAAACGTGACTCACCTGATAAACTCCAACAAAGATCTGTTAAGTGTATCTTCGTAGGATACCCTAAGGAAACGAAGGGTTACTACTTTTACTTCCCACCTGAAAATAAGGTCATCGTGGCTAGGTACGGTGATTTTCTTGAAGATAATCTAATATCTCAAGAAATCAGTGGGAGGGCATATGATCTTGAAAATGATCATGAAGATACTTCACCTTCTGAAAGCACTAACACACTTCCTGTGGAACCAGAAAGTTTAGGTCCTCCACCTGAAGTTGAAGTGGTACCCGTCCGTAGATCTTCAAGATCTGCAAAGGCTCCTGAGCGTCTATGTTTGAACATAGATGATGAGGAAACTATACTATTGGATCAAACTGATGAGCCAACTAGCTATAGAGCTGCCATCATTAGTCCTGAAAAGGAAAAATGGCAGACTGCCATGGATGGGGAAATGCAATCCATGAAGGATAATCAAGTCTGGACTGAAGTAGACCTTCCACCCAATGCTAAGGTAGTTGGGTGTAAGTGGCTATTTAAGAAAAAGACTGACATGGATGGCAATGTACACACCTATAAGGCTCGTTTGGTAGCTAAAGGCTTTACCCAAACATACGGTGTTGACTATGAGGAGACCTTTTCTCCTGTGGCCGACATTAGAGCTATTAGGATTCTTATAGCCATAGCTGCCTACTATGACTATGAGATTTGGCAAATGGATGTCAAAACCGCCTTTCTGAATGGTCGCCTAGATGAAGATATCTACATGGCGCAACCTGAGGGGTTTGTGAATCCAGAATTTCCTGAGCGTGTATGCAAACTTCAAAGATCCATTTATGGATTGAAGCAAGCATCCAGGCAATGGAATAAGAAATTTGATGAGGAAATCAAGAAGTTTGGATTTACTCAGAATTTCGATGAGCCATGTGTATACCACAAAGTTAGTGGGAGTAATACTGTTTTCCTTGTTCTATATGTCGATGACATATTAATCATGGGAAGCGACATACCAAGCCTTAATGAAGTTAAGGAATATCTTGGTAGTTGTTTTTCCATGAAGGATTTAGGGGAAGCAGCGTATATCCTTGGAATCAAGATCTATAGAGACAGATCTAAACGGTTAATCGGTTTAAGTCAAAGTGCTTACATGGATAAAATATTGAAGAGATTCAATATGCAGAATTCCAAGAAAGGATATCTGCCCATGCAAGTGAAACATGAATTGAGCAGTGAAATGTGTGCTTCTACACCTGAAGAGGAAGCATACATGAAGAAAGTTCCATATGCTTCTGCAGTTGGTTCTATTATGTATGCTGTTAGATGCACAAGGCCAGATGTGGCATTTGCTCAAAACATGACCAGTCGATATCAGCAGAATCCAGGTGTAAAACACTGGAAAGCTGTAAAGGACATTCTTAAGTATCTACGGAATACTAAAGATATGTTTCTTGTTTTCGGGGGAAATCCAGACGCAGAACTGAATGTTACAGGTTTCTGCGATGCGTCCTTTCAGACTGATAAAGATGATACGAAGTCTCAGACGGGTTACGTTTTTGTCATAAATGGAGGAGCTGTGGACTGGAAGAGTAAGAAGCAGAGCATAACGGCCATGTCTGCTACAGAAGCTGAGTACATTGCTGCATCGGAAGCGGCACAAGAAGCTGTTTGGATAAGGAAATTCATTAAGGATCTTGGAGTGATGCCTTTAATAGAATTACCTATAAATGTATATTGCGATAACTCTGCTGCAATTACATTCGCCAATGAACCTGGAGTTATGAAAGGCGCCAGACACTTTAAAAGGAAACTTCACTATGTTCGAGAACAAGTCGATGATGGTGAAATAAAAGTACTCAAAGTTCACACAGATAACAATCTGGCTGATCCTTTCACGAAGGCATTACCTAAGGAGACATTTAATCGTCATGCTCAGGGTATTGGTCTTCGTTTAGCAGATAGTTTCATGTAAATCTGTTGGATTAGTATTTCGATAGGGACGTGTAAACAATTATTGTTTTAATGAAATAAAGTGCGGATAACGTTTATTATCATTATTAATATTTGTGTCCTATATTTGCATGTTTAAATCCGTGAATAATTTATTTATTCTAAATAGTCCGTTGTCAATTAATAATATGGGAATATTATTGAACTAAGACAAATGTGAAGATTGGTAGAATGTACTGTAAGGTTAAGACACCAATGTCACATGATATTCAATATTGGATAAATTGAATATAGGACTTATCCCAACAACATGATTATACTTTATGGATCATAGTCATTAAGTATATCATGAATATTTATCCTCTGACTTGAGATGACAGATAATTGCCGAGGATGTAGCTCATTTTCTGTGAGATAGTCTAACGCTATCCGTAAAAGGTAGTTATAAGGGCTATTTTCAGAAATGATGCGAAGTTCAAGGGTTATGCTCGCAGTCAATAAGGGATTTGTTCCTTCAACTTTGTGTTGAAGTTTAATACTGCTTGGCCACTCGTATGATTAACAAGATGTTTGCGTGCGCACGCCCAAAGTCTATCTGGAAGACGTTCAGATGTTTTGGTAATCTTGTTCAATTATGTATAAACGAGAAACTACTGTTAATTATGGAATGACAAGATCCATATCCAAATTAACGCGGTATTAGTAACAAAAGGATAAGTATGATGATTATATCATCAAGTGGTTTTTTCCAGGAGAACCACAACTCGGATCGAGCTGGGGGCATTGGGATCTGTTAAAGCTAGACTAGCCCATGTCATTACAATATTAATCATTATCCAAGTGGGAGCTGTTAGTTTTTGTGTATAATGAAATTAATATTTGTATGTCCGGTTTCGAACCCGAGACTCGGGATTGCACACAATACGTGAGAGTTCCAATGGTTTGAATAGATTAAATATATTTTATATTTATATTTATTCATTTCACTTAAACAAACACTTAACGATAGTTAGTACTTAACGGGGTTAGAGATAACGACCGTTAAAGGACTAATTATGCAAAAAGGACCAAAGAAGAATCTAGAAACCCATGGTTGGGTTTGGGTCGGCCGAATGGCCTTATGGATGGGCTGGCCGGTTTTTTGAGATGGAGTAGGGAGCAAGTTTGGTGCCCTAGGGATTACCTATAAATACAATTCACTTTGTATTTGATTTTCACCTAATCTTGAATCCCTAGCAAGCCAAATTTCTCTTCTTCTTCCCTCTAAGCTACACCACCGATCGACCTATTTTAATTCCACTAGGAATTGTCGACTTCGGTCTTGCTTATTAAGTGTTTGGTTTGTTAGTGATCTTGAACCTAGCTTTCCCATTGGAACGCTACTATCGCGTGTGTACAAGAACGAGTGACAAGCTTATTTTAGCTTGTGATTCTTGGTGGTTTTACCTTGTTTGGTTCGACATATACATAACCCAAATTAGGGTTCTTGTTGTTCTTGATTGATTACGCGATTAAGGTACGTATTTATTTAAGTTAATTAATTACATGTTCTTTAGATCTTTCCGCTGCGTGCTTTGTGATGTTTTATGTGTTTATGATTTTAATAGTTCACATATTCCAACAAAGTTTATACAACAACAGCTTCTCTGGAGAATTGCCATTGTCTTTGAAGAATTGCACCAAGTTAAGCCTTTTGGACTTGGGGGCCAACAAATTATATGGTAATATTCCTGTTTGGATTGGTACAAACTTGTCAAGATTGTATGCCCTTAGCCTAAAATCAAACAACTTTTCCGGAACCATCCCTTCACAAATATGTCAATTAGTAAGTCTTCAAATCATAGACTTGTCATTTAACAATCTCCATGGAACAATCCCATCGTGTGTGCATAATATTACTTCCATGGTACAAAAAGGATTGTCTACGGATCAGAATCTACGTCATTATCGTACTAGGTTTAATGGTATACTCGGGTCTTTCCCTGTTGACCATAGCTATATTGACCATCTGTTGATTCAATGGCATGGAAAGGTAAATGAGTTTAGTAGAAATCTGGGGTTGGTGAAGACAATTGATTTATCAACCAACAATCTCACAGGACAAATTCCATACGAGATTACCAATCTGAAGGGATTAGTAGTACTAAACTTGTCACACAACGCTCTACTTGGAGAGATTCCGAAAGACATTGGTCAAATGACAGAACTTCAAACTTTGGATTTATCCAAAAACAGTTTCTCAGGAGGTTTGCCATCAAGCATGTCTCAGATGAATTTTTTAAATTATATTGACGTGTCGTATAACAACTTGTCTGGGAGGATTCCGTCTAGTACTCAACTCCAGTCCTTTGAACCATCAAGGTACATTGGAAATGCAGGACTATGTGGACCTCCCCTGACCAAGTATTGTCCCGGAGATAAAGAACTTGAAGTAACACCTGTAGTTGATGAAAGTAAGGGTGATGGCGAAGCTATAGATGAACTTATGAGATGGTTTTATATTGGAGGGGCATCTGGTTTTGTTACTGCATTTTGGATAGTATTTGGCACTTTACTTCTTAACCGTCGTGCGAGACATGCTTTTTTTCAGTGTCAAGATAGCTTGAAAGATTGGGTGTATGTTAAGGTGATGGTGTTCATGGCAAAATGGCGAAGGGTTGAACGTGCGTAGTTGTATATGTTTTTTATGTGTTTTTTTTTCATCTGCTTAGTATTGTAATTTCATGCTTCACTTGTATTTTGGAATGGTTTTTAGTACCAGTTATTAATAAAATTACCAATAACACCATGGGTGGCCATTTCCCCACGCTGTGCTATATACGGCATCTCCATACGTTCATATATTATAAATTGTATAAGAATATGATGCACGGAACGTGTTTACTAAAATGCTTTACATAGGATTGCAACATACTTGATGATAAGGTATCATGGCTTACTAAAGTGAACAAACATGAACCTTAGCTTTACAATAAGAGATAATGCTTCAAAAGCAACTGTTGGGGGTGTAATACAGGCCAATGTAGGCTATATATTACGTTTGAAATCTAAGTGTGGTGTGAAGAGTGTAGCGCTGTTTGTCTTGATTAAGAGGCACAAGAAATAAGCTCTCAATGCACCTAAGAAATCTGAATAATGGAAATTAAGTCATTGGAAACAAAAATCATTGGAAATTAAGTCAGCACACTCTGGTTTCTACAATGGAAATTAAGTTAGAATGACATATCACATGTTATTAAATATTGGGTTTTAAATTATACACGCAATTAATAATTAAGTTAAAGCAAGATTTACTAGATTTTTGAAAATGAGCTAACATTTCCAATCCTTTGAAGAATGAAAATACCCTGTTTTCGAAAAACACCTTGGATCATTCTTTTGAAGCATTAAAATATACACGTTTACGTTGTATATGTAATGGTATAATTAAAAAAATATTTATACAAATATCAGAAAACTACGTTTTATATTATATGGAAAACACCAAAGGCCTTTGGTATCTGATTGGCCCATCAACCAAAAGGTGGGGTGATGCATAATATGTGAGTGAGTTTTTGCCTTTCATAAGAAATATCACACGGAAAAACAGTTTTACGTTCTGTGCATAAGTGAACAGACTTTAGGACTAAATATTCGGGAATAATCGGTCCTAGGGATAGTCTCATGTTTGGGCTTGTTTGTTCATCTGTATTATTAACCACCACCGGGGTTCCGTATAACAGGTAACAGGAGTACACAAAATGGGACTGGTGACGACTCAGTCATGGAGTCTGCGACTGCTTCACAGACAGGACAAAACAACACCGTTGGAACCAAAAAGTTAGTATTTGGTCTTGTGGGTTCAGGAAAAAGAACTACAGTCCCTTCTCTATTCCACGAAGAGGAAGATGAGGATGCACAAAAGGATAAAAAGATGCGACCTTTGGTTCCTAACTTCCTATAGATTATTCAACCGAAGAATTGCAGGCTGTGAGAGAAACTACTCCGCTTGCACCATCTTCTAGTTTGGCTGCAGCTGCTGAATTTGCAAAACGAATTGGACATGCAAATACAAAAGAAGAGAGACCTGATTCAGAAAGGGAACGCAGTAGACGATCCCATGATAAATCAAGCCATCGAGATAGGGACCGGGAGGAGACTAACCGATCCAGAGATGAAACAAGAAAGAAAGAGAATGTGAAGACACCAGATAATAAGAAGCTTTTGGATGCAAAACCATTAATTGACACCATTCCAAAAACCAAGGACGAGCTGTTTTCGTATCCAATAAATTGGGCAGCTTATGACAAGGTTAGTATAGAATTCTTGCTTTATAGTTTACTTATAAATCGATTGATTTGATTATGTCTGTTCCCAAATTGGTAAGCTGAAAGGATTGAGCAAAAAGATGAAATGGGTCAAATGGGATAGAAGCCATCATAAGCTTATTAAAATGCATAAAAACCTTCTAAATCTTATGTAAATTGAAGTTGAATTATTTTGTTAGTAATATAGGATTTTGTACTCATATTTAATTATTTACCACACTAGCAACATATAAAATTGAAATTTGTTTTATAAAAGAAGTGTTTGTGGGTCCCCTACTTGATCTAACACACACAAAAAAAGCAACCTGTTTGACTTGTTTCCAAATTCCTACTTGCCTATTTTCCACTCTTGCTTGCTTAATTGACAAGTCTTTTTCTATGTATTATAAATGAATGTTGAATATTTTGTAAAACGGCGAACCTAGCTGTATGCATTTTGACATACAAACACAGAGTTTTATGTTTCTATTACATATATATTATGATTGGTGAGAACTTTTGGTATTCTTAAACTTGGTCTTTGTTTCTTAGTTGGAGATGGTTTAACTGATACTTACACGAGTAATAGCCACTAGGCGTTCTATTTTGAATAAGGTCATATCAATGTGAACTATTTTTCTCCCCATAAAAGAAAGAAGCAAAAACTAGCCAACTAGGTATGACTCCCTCCCCTTTATTTTGCCTAGAGTTCTTTCTTGTTGAGATATGTGTAAAACAATTGTTTTTTTTTTTTTTTATGGATTTGGATAGGTTTTTTGTTCGATTAATACAGTATTATTTAACGATCAGATATGTTTATGAGAACAACAATGGAGAAAGGAAATAAAAATGGAGGGAAAAACAGTTTATTGAATTGTTAGTTACAAATGAGAGTGAAGAGAGTATTTGTAAAGGTGTTACAACATTTCAGCTTTTACAATAGTAATCCTTCTATTTACAATATAAGACCCCAATGTCTATGAGCTTTCACACTCCCCCTCAAGTGGAGAGTGGGAAGGAACTGACACTCCCAACTTGCTCAAAAGCTTGTTATGGTGGTCCACTGTGACAACTTTGGTGAACACATCAGCAACTTGAGACTTGGTGTTGACATAGGATGGATTGATCTTGCCTGCCTTCAATTGGTCTCTCACATAATGACAATCCACCTCTATATGCTTAGTTCTAGCATGAAAGACAGGGTTTGGTGCTATGTACAAGGTTGCTTGATATCACAAAACAAATCAACAGGATGTAGATCTTTGATGCCCAAGTCCTTAAACAAATTCACCAACCATGTAACTTCACAACAGGTAAGAGCCATTGCCCTGTACCCTGCTTCAGCAGATGACCTGGACAACACAGCTTGTTTTTTAGATTTCCAAGAGACTGGTGAGTCACCTAACAAGATACAGGAACGCGTAGTTGACCTCCTAGTCATGGGACAACTGGCCCAATCTGAATCACAATATGCCTTAAGCTCAACTGCAGAATCTTTGGCAAGAAGAATACCCTGACCTGGAGCTTGCAACAAGTACCTTAATAAGTGTTTTATAGCCTGCATATGTACAGAAGTTGGGCTCTGCATAAATTGACTTAGGAGTTGAACAGTGTAACAGATGTGATGTCAGGTCTTGTTACAGTCAAATATATGAGCTTACCTATAAACTTCAGGATCAGGTAAAGGTGAGCCAACATGAGCTTGAAGCTTCAAATTAGGATCCATAGGTAATTTATAAGGCTTACTATGCAGAACTCCACCTTCTTGAAGCAACTCCATTGCATACTTTTGCTGAGAAATGAAGATGCCTTGATCTAACTTAGAAACCTCAAGACCCAAAAAGTAACTTAGATCACCCAAATCTTTCATATGAAAAGTAGTACTTAGCTGTGTCTTGAGTGATTGAATTTCTGAGTCATCATTGCCAGTTATCAATAAGTCATCAACATAAACAAGAATTGTTGTGAACTTTTGACCATCCTTCTTTGTGAACAATGAATAGTCTATTTTAGATTGTATGAAACCAAAGGAAATCAAAGCAGAGGACAATTTAGAGAACCATTGCCTTGGTGCTTGTTTAAGCCCATTCAAGTACTTTTTGAGCTTGCAAACCAGCTGCTTATCAACTTGCTTATCAACTTGAGTAAAAGTCTGAATTGACTCCCCCTCACCAGCATAACCCAAAGGAACTCTCATATAAACTTCTTCCATCAAATCACCATGAAGAAAAGCATTAGACATATCCATTTGACAAGTTTGCCAGCCTTTCAGTGCTGCAACTGCCAACAAGGATCTCACAGTTATCATTTTGGCAACTGGAGCAAAAGTCTCCTTATAATCAACTCCAAACTGTTGTCAATTGCCATGTACAACCAATCTTGCCTTCTTTCTATCCTCAGTACCATCAGCCTTGAATTTTGTCTTAAACAGACAATGACACCCAATAGCAGTCTTTCCTTTTGGCAGAATTGTAAGTTCCCATGTGCCATTTTCCTCTAAAGCTCTCAATTCACAATCCATAGCTTTACACCAACCAGGATCCTTAACAGCTTCTTTAAAATTCACAGGGTCTTGCTGAGTTAAGAGTGCAACCAAAAATGCTTGAAACTCATGAACAAGGGGTGTTTGGGATACCAGGTTTGCCTTAGGTGTATGAGTTAAAACAAAATCTTTCAATTTAGAAGGTCTAACATTTTGTCTAGTAGATCTTCTAGGTGGTCGGGATGATGGTGGTACATGTTGAGAAGTAGAAGGAACTGATTCAGTTAACAGTTGTATCTCGTATAGCAGACTCAATGTTTGGCACAGTTGACTGAGTGTTTGGTACAGGGTTCAAAACAGGATTTTGAGTCAATTCTTCATCACAAAATGTATTAGAAAACTAACAAGGCAAAGTAGTTGGCATAGGAGACAAGAACTGATCAATGCCATCAGAAGAATAGGGAAACACATGCTCATAAAAGGTGGCATCTCTTGATTATACGTGTGGTATTGTTGGTTCATCTAATGGTCTAGTATGCGTACGTTTCAATACTGAACTTTTAGTCGTTAATCCATCAACTCACGAGCTTATAAAACTAAAAAGTCTCCCCAAATTCCCTTTCCATGTACCTTTTCCTTCCATGGGTTTTGGCTACGATTCATCCATAGATGATTACAAGGTTGTTATTGGGTTCATAAATACTGGTACTTATAAATATCGTTTTCTAGTCTTAACATTGAGATTAAACGTTTGAAAATCAGTTCCTGTAGAATTGGACTATGAGCTTATGTACAAGCATGGTTTCTTATGCGGCGATTCACTGGTTAGGGATTGAGGAAAACAACACCTACCACCCATTCATTGTTTCTTTTGATCTATCCAAGGAAGTTTTTAAGGAATTCCCAACCCCGTACCGTTAGATAATTTTCCTCCATACAACAGACTGGGGGCTATAAAAGACCGTTTATGCTTCTTTTGTGGTAATTCAATGTATAATTTTAAGTTATGGGTAATGAATAACTACAATGTACAAGAGTCAGAGTCGAGAGTCGATATGGGAACAAATGTTACCGCCACCGCCTTATGATGATTGTCCACACCAAACCAAGATGAATTACATTCCACCCAAGAGTTTATCTGGTCATATTCATATATGGATGTTAGAAGAATCTTAAAGTGCTCCTGTACTTGTGCATAAGAGTTAAATCTCCCTATGGTAACACTGATCATATCTGGTTATCCACAATTTCGGAATGTAATTATAAATATAATGAACATATATTTGTTGAGAGCCTTCTATCTCCCCGTGGTATGGGTAATGACAATGGTAATTGTAATGAGGGGAGAGTGACGATGGCAATGGGGGGAGACTCAAGCGAAAAAAAGGAACAGAACATCTATGGGTGAAAAAAGCAGACGCCAAAAACGATCTACAAAAGGTAGCTAGAACCAACAGATCGAGGTAATCGAGAGCTTTGCCAAATATACCGAGCAGTTATGATTTTATTTCATTACTTACTCTTTACTTGTAACATAATATTTGGCAATCACTCATAACATTCCATTTAGTCTATCAGTTAATCAACTTGGGTTCCTCGAGCGTGCATAGTTTGCAGCTTCTGTTAGGTATCTTTTGGGGAAGAAATTCAGTTAGTAACTTGTATTTGATGGTCTCTTACATGGCTGTAACATTTTATGTCTTAGTTAAAAATGGAATCGTTCAAATGGTTTGAAAGTCGCTGAGGCCTGTTATATGGATGTTCTTAACCTTCTAAATCAGTTAACTCATAAATTCTGATACTATTCTCATAATTTAGTTTCTGCAGCCATCTACTACATTAGTTATCAGTAAAATCAATTTACGAAAAATGGAGCAGCTCATGTCTAAATACAGTTTTGAGTTTTGACAAACATTAGAAAAAGAAACATCGCCCAACAGCTATTCACGACCTAGATAAATTAACAACATACGCACAGCCTAAAACGTACTTAGTGTGTTCATAAAAAGAGTAAATGAGCTTGCGATAGTAATTCAGGGACAAGACAGTGTATACAGATAAGAAAAACTGCACTAAAAAGATTCAGACATCTATCGTGCATATTATAAGAGCCAAAGCACAGATGCAGTACAGCAAAACATCATACTTGAAAAGAATAAAGACTCGCGCCAAATACATTACATAGAAACCAATCAAGATATCAAACGACTCATGCATTAACAGAAATACGCAATAATATTTACATACCATTTTGTCAGGTTATTCGTCACATCAACGCCAATTACACACTACTAACGTTTCATCACAGTTTTACCAGACACTAGACATAATAAAACCAAGCTTCCAACACCACCTAATGTTTCATATCCCATAATTCACCCGACGAAGTTGTCTTACTACCTTCCACAAAACTCGTAAAATTAGCACAAATCTGCTTATCGATATTGCCACTAGTTCCAAGAGAAAGGTCATTCTTTTCTTCAACTCTATGCACATTTTCTTGATCTAAAGATAAATTAGGATTGAGGGTGCAATCAAAAGTGATTAACTCCTTCAATTCATCAACTATTTTATGGGTTTTGCTCATCTCGTGGTTACTTAAATCATCATAATCTAAAAAAGACACAGGGTTCGTAGATGTAGGCGGTGGTAATACATCACAATCTAATAAAGACACGGGTTTTATAGGAGTGGGTCGAGGTCTAATAATGTTAAGGCCGAAAATTAGAGTGAGTTGGTTGAAAGATAAAGTAAGAAACTTCTTGAAAAGATGGTAGAGATTATTATGGCTAGCAAGTGCGCTTTTCGTGACGCAGTAGAAGGTCATTAGTTTCACCAGATTCATTAGGTAATGCTTCAATGTCATGTTGAGTTGCTGATGGCCTGAAGCGTCCTGTCTACAGAATTTGGTTAGATAAATATACAGGTCATACCTATAGCTACAAGTGGCAAATGGCCGGGTCGGACTGGTTTGTGGTTTGGTAATACTTTCTCTAAAAAGTTACTTTTTCAATTAGTGTGTCATTTATGATTATAAATTTCAAGAGTAATTAGGTTTTTTTTTTTTTTTTTTTTTTTTTTTAATTTTATTTTATTTTTTATAATTAAAATGCTTTGGGGTTTGGGGGGTTTTTTCATAAAAAAGTTTGGGAGACTTTAGACCCATATACCCGTTTCCTCTTAGTTAAATGTTTTAGTTTCCTCGACCCAATAAAAATAAATAACCCAAGTAAACCCATTCGTCGATATATGGGTAGTAACGGTCACCTCTATATTTATCACAGTAAAGTACACAAAGTGGGGTAAAAAAGTGTTTGTGGGTTGGCCAACCTCATCCTACCTGTTTTGACCCGTTACCCAACCTGCCACAACAGCCCAATTTGCCACCTCTACTGAGTAGTACAGCAAAGAACCACATAGTGATGAAACTATTAGAGAAGCTTACATATGGGAGGACATAAGGACGAATAACAAAACCGGCCATCAAGCCAATTAAACAAGCAACTCCCAGACCAATACCCCAAGCTGCAGTTGATCCAAGGACTGACAATGTAAATATCAAGAGGCGTGTTAAGTAGAATCTTGAAAAGTTATTATAAATATCGAAGCTAATCAACAAGTTTAAGGATATCCGTAAAACTTACCAGATCCGGAAGAATTATCAGCACAATCCTCAGCCTTCAGATTAAGCTGACGGACCAGTCTATTTCCATGATCCGCAATCAATAACGCACATCTTTGAGGATCAAAAGCCAGCTCAAAATCATCAGAGAATGAAGCATTCTGTGCGGGTCCATCTGCTTTGCCTGGCTTTTTAATATTTCCACCAGCAATTGTGGTCACACCTATTATGCCATCAATCCAAGATTAAAAAAAAATAGTTACAATAAAGATAAAAAATTGCCGTGACTAGAATTCTGGAACTTTTAATCAAATTTGGCAATAACATGTCAGCAGATTCATGTACAAATAGATCCTATGCCCTTTTGAACAATGTGATTGTAGATTACAGGACATTAAGTGTGGCAATTCCTGAACCAACACGAAAATAAATGGGTTAGGGTGTCTAAACTCTAAATGGTTCGGAATCATAAACAGATTGACCCACCAAACTTGTTTATAGTTAGTATTAAAAATACAAAACTGAATATTATAAACTCAACCTGAATACAACCCGTTTACCTGAACAACCCACCTAGCCCGCCCACCATTTAAATAAATTTGGTTCCATGGGTTATGTGTGTCAACGTTATAGTAGAAATGAGATCCCGATGATCTCATTATGACATCTAACATGTAACACGGACCTTTTTAAATACAAACAAGAACACGAAATGTTCAAACGTTAAGCATAGAAACTTGTGAATTACTTTGTTCATGTTAAAATATCGATATATACCTGATTTGCTTATTTTCCTTATGACGTGGTTGCTTTTGTCAGCAATGTAAATGTTGTTTTTCTTGTCAATAGCAAAACTTTTGGGCTTATTAAACTCGGCGGACCCCAAATCCCCGTCCTTGTACCCAGCTGCACCATTCGCATTACCAGAGAGCTTCTTGATCTCGCTCACTGCATAAAACGATATCATAATTCATATCCAGTATCTAATGAACTTTTCTTCCTTCATTTCACTTTACTTTTTACTTGCATAACTATTGTTCTAAATCGTTTGTTCTTGCATAAATTAAGTCGATTCTTGCACAACTTCCATGCTTTTCTTCAAGTGAAATAAACTTGAAACAAAAATGCTAAGTTTTTTTTTTCAAGATTGGGATCATCACAATTCACAAGTAAATAAGCTTAATGTTAAGTGCGGCTTCAAATTTTTGCGACCAGGGGCAGGGGAGGGTCCGGGCCCTCCCAAAACATTGGCCCAATGACCCTTAATGTTGGATGTCTTTCACCTTTTATGGTTAATTTCTATTTCTAATTACTTAGCCCTCCAAAAAAAATAGGCACTAAAAAAAAAACTTTTCACAAAAGTTTTAAACCCTAGTGTTCATGGCAGCAAGCTTTTGGGCGCATTTAAAGCAACTAACGTGTGGCGTTTTTTATACAACGCTTGTTTGGTACCATGCAATGCAACTCACCGTTTGCAATTTTTTTAAACGCTCCAAATTAAACCACTACTTCTAGTAGCATTTACAACCAACTGGCACTTACACACTTAACAAGGTGTTTCTTTAAGCTAATTTATGGGATTAGGAGCTTATCTATTTTCTGCTTATGTTTGATAAGCTCAATTTTTTGGCTTATTTTGGGACTCATGGGCTTATATAAGTTTGTTGTCATAGCAAACTTATATAAGTTTGTTGTCATAACAAACTTTTATAAACCCACAAGTTTCAAAATAAGCCGAAAAAACTGAGCTTATGAAATATAAGCCGAATTCAGATCAGCTCATTTCAGCTTATTTGTAGGCTTATTAGCTTATATGAATTCGGCTTATGTTTCACAAGCCTCATTTTTTTTGGGACTTATGGGCGTATATAAGTTTGTTGTCATAACAAACTTATATAAGCCCACAAGTTTCAAAATAAGCCGATCAAATTGAGCTTATGAAATATAAGCCAAGATCAGATGAAGCTTATTTATGGGCTTATTAGCTTATGTTTCATCAGCCCAATTTTCGGCTTATTTTGGGACTTATAGGCTTATATAAGTTTGTTATGACAAACAAACTTATATAAGCCCACAAGTTTCAAAATACTCCTCTTTTTTTTTTTTTTTTTTTGAACTTATGAAAATATAAGCCAAAAACATATAAGCTCATAAATAAACCCATAAATAATCTTAAACAAACACCTTATCAATAACTACACTTTACAAAGCTACGTTACCAAACACTTTTATAAAAACATTCAAAGTTGATCTTTATGGTATTATACCTTCACCGCCTTTAAACGACACCGTATAAACACTACTCTTAACAGAATCCAAAACGATGACGTCATCATTTAACGATCCAGTTAACACAGCGTTAGGATTAAGACTAAACTTATCACCGTCAATTAACGTCGTTACACCATAACCCTCCTCTAGCAACAACTCACTGTTAATACCTGAAACAAAAAATTTAATTGATTAGTAAAAAAAAAAAAAAAAAAAGGTGATAAATTATATAAATATGTTGAGAGGTAAGTAATTGGTTAACTTTTTTATTTTTACCGTGAGTTAAGGTTAGGAGGATTGGAAAGGCGATGATGATCGGAAATGAAGGCATTATTATTGGCATGTGTTGAGAGTGAGAGAGTAAAGTGAGAGTGGAAGTTTGAGGGGTGTAGCTTTATTTTGCAACTTGCGACATAATATGAGGTGATAAAAAATATATATATATATATATATATATATTTTCAACTATAAATACCAAGATCAATTCAAACACACACACACACACAAACAATTCAAAACTGCAAATGTCTTTCAAAAAAGATTTCTCCCAACAATTCCTCAGTCTTCCTCACCAAGATTTTTCCCAACAATTTCCAAATCCACCACATGAAGCAGTCAATACTCCACCGGAAGATATCTTTCCGGTTTTCCAACCAGAAAATGAACCGGTGAACACTCCACCGACCCAAATCCATTTGGTCCAACTGAAGATGAACTCAGACTACTGGATCAAGATGAGGAAGTCCGGCGAGAAATGGAAATACGTGAACTAGAAGAGGAAGTTGCTCGTTTGGAGCAGCAAGCCAGGGATGAAGAAGAACGAAGGAAGAACTGGAAAATGGGTTGGTTCTCACCTGATTCCTCTTCGAGTGAAGACGGTTGGGTCTCAGATGATACATTCCATTAATTTGTAGATTCATTTTAATTTCCGTATCGTAGTTTCATTTGTAGTTTCGTTTTAATTTCCGTATCGTAGTTTAATGTAATTTATATTTGACGTTTAATGTATTTCTATCTGCTCTTTCTTCCATTATTGTGTCTTCCGCCATTGTTATACTAAGAAGTTGGTTCGAGAAAATAAGTCTCCGACTCTTTGAATTTATCTTGTTATTAGTTTTAATGCAAGTTAAGGAGTAAAATGTTTGATTAAAAAAAAAAAAAAAAAAAAAAAAAAAAAAAAAGTCGGTCGCTTCTGGTTGCCGGAGAGAGAAAGCTGACGTGGCAGCCGGTGACCCAGGTCACTTGGGTCACCGACTGTGTCCAGCCTAAGCGATTTTTTTACAGCGACTTTTCATACCTTAAGCGGCCTTCTATTTTGTCTTTTTCCACCTAAAAAGTCAAACTTCCGAAAAATTTTATTTTATTCTTTTTGCCCCTTCCCAATGTTGAGCAACCTAATCGACTAACGGCTTGGTACTTTGAGGAACTTTTTTTACTTTTCACCTTTTTGTAACTGCGTCATTACTTTTGTACTTTTCACATTTTTGTACTTTTCACATTTTTGTATTATTTTTTAAATACCTTTTAAAATACTTTGTAAACGTTTTTTTATTTCAAAATCTTGAGCAAAGTAAAAAAAGATTTAAGCGACTATATTTTCTTTAAGCGACTTTTTTCGAGGCTAAAATTAAAATTTTAAAAAAAAGTAAAAAAAAAAAGAACGAAACAGGAAACAAAGGTTTTTCAGCAGATCCATTTCTTTTGTTTAAATATCTTATAAAAGAACCGATCTTTGATCTTTAAAAGGAAATAAAGATTCAATATCTTTTAAGATCACCTACCCGAGACCCATTTGGTAAAAGGATATTTGTGTTTCAGTTCACAACATAAAGATGGTTACAATGATACAAGATTTAAGAAGCATATGGTATGTTAATAAAGAATGAGTATGGCGAAAGGGGTGCTGCTGTGATGATGATGTTGTTGCTGCGAGAATGATGTTGGTTGTGTTGAAAGATATAAAGGGTATTTGGGGTGTGTTTGTGTCGTGGTTGTGGAAGCGGTGGGACGATGGTGAAGGCGGTGGGACGATGGTGGCCACCAGATCTGTGTCTGTGGTGGTGGATGGTGTGTCGGCGGATGTAGTGGTTGGAGGTTAAGAAACTTTTTTTTTGCTTTTAATGGTTATAAACTAAAAGATTTAGGGGTAAACTAAAAAAAGTCGCTTAAAGAAAATATAGTCGCTTAAATCTTTTTTTACGTCGCTCAAGATTTTGAAATAAAAAATTGTTTATAAAGTATTTTAAAAAGTATTTAAAAAATAATTTTAAAATGTGAAAAGTACAAAAAGGTGAAAAGTAAAAAAAGGTGAAAAGTACAAAAGTAATGACACAAGTACAAAAAGGTGAAAAGTAAAAAAAAGTCGCTCAAAGTACCAAGCCGTCAGTCGCTTAGGTTGCTCAACATTGGGAAGGGGCAAAAAGAATAAAATAAAAATTTTCAAAGTTTGACTTTTTTTTTGAAAAAGACAAAATAGAAGGTCGCTTAAGGTATGAAAAGTCGCTGTAAAAAAATCGCTTAGAAAGTACACATAGTGGGCTATGACACAAGTACCACTTTAATGATTGGGCGCGACTTTTTTGGGTGCCACATGTCACCTTCATATTAAGTCGCAAGTCGCTCGGACTATTTCAAGAAAGTCGCTAAAGTGAGTCATCAAAAGCTCAACACTTTGAGCGACTGGGCTAGTATCAGAATTGCCCCTAAGACTAATGCTAGTGGTGACCACTTTCTCACCCAAGCAACTCGCCACGTCAGCTTTCTCTATTCACAACTCCACCCTAACCATAACTAGCTAGTGGTGACTACAAAAGCAACCCCATAATTTATTATTATTATTATTATTATTATTGTTATTATTATTATTATTATTATTATTATTATTATTATTATTATTATTTTTACCATAAGCAGGCCACGTTGTCGAGAGACCAAAGTCAAATATCAACTTTCAATGTTCATGCAACACTTGGTATCAACGTGTTATCCATATAGATTGTTCCAACATGCAAAGATATCAACACCAACCAATTGGTATAAAAGGTCACGTTTTTAATTTGTTCCAACATGCAAAGATATCAACACCAACCAATTGGTATAAAAGGTCACGTTTGAAACAAACCCAACACATATAAACCATGCATGCTGACTACATTTTGTCTTCTCAACTCACAAGTCAAACCACTTCGAGATCATCTTCATGGTTCAAACACACACTCAAAACACACACACACACAAACAAAATCTGCAAACCACATTCATGGCAGATTCAACAAAATACACACCCATAAACACCAACAACCCAACAACAACACTTGTTTCAGACATAAAACTCAAAAACATATTCTCATTTAGAACCCAGAAAACCAAATCATTTGTCTATGCTTTCATTTCCATTTTTTTTCCACTGCAACGGTCACATTTGACCTTCATTTACTCCACAACGGTCGAAAATTAAAGGCAAGAGAGTGCAATTGTTTCGGTTGGTGATGCAACCGAGTTTTGGAAAATGTGACGACGCGTTGCTTTTGGGAGAGCTAGGGGGAGAGGCGCGTTGCATTGTGGGGTTGTGGTTGCCAAGCAACGCCCACTAGCATCAGTCTAACATTTACGAGTTCAGTTTGTAATCATTGCAGGAGAGCTATTGATAGATGTTGTTATCACTTATCATTTTTAATCAAAGGGTATTTTAGTAATTGAACTTTACTCATTTTTAAGTTTTTAAGTTTTAGGAGAATGGTTTTCTCTTTACTAGACGAGTACCCGTGCATAACAACGGGATTGTATAGCGGATTGTAGCGATAAAAAAAGTTTAAGGGTTATAAACGAAAAATAATAAAAGTTTGAGGATTTGGGGATTAACCATAATGTTTTGAAACCCGGTTCGACCTGGCCGGTTTCACCAGTTGAACCGATTCCAATAAAAAAAAGGGGTCAAATAAATCTGGGTTTTATATTTTCGAAACCCGGTTAGACCCGAAAATTGGTTTTGTATATTTTTTCCGAAAATTGTGGTGTAAGCTTAGACTAATTAGTATATACCTTAAATACATTTTAATTTAAAATTATTTCATAAGTTTCCTTAGATAGATGACTTGAATTTTTTAAGTTTGACCATGACTGAATTTTTTCACTTTTCAAGTTTGACCATTTTTGTTTTATAGATAGTATAGATATATAGTAGGTCCTTTAGGGTTGTGAGAACCCATAAAGGCAATCTGAGGGTTCACGTGGTGATCATCGAGAGAAGAAGTGAAGAGAGCACGTGGTGCTCGTCCTAACGGTCCTGGCAAGATTGTCAGACGTACCGTTCGCCTGGACACGTTTGTGAGGCAGGTTTTGTCTAGGTGTTGCCTATGTAAGTATTTCCCAGGCTTTTTGCCAGACTCCTACCTTGTCGGGCTTATGTTTTGGGCGATTTTAGAGTGTGTGGGCTTTAGCCGAGTGGGCTGAAGGTCCTATACGCTATCAAGTCCCCATTAAGGGGTGTTTGGCACAAGGCCAAATTAGTGTATAAGTTAGCCGTATTGATATAAGTCATGTGTTATAGTTGTCACAGCATATACATATGATATTAGAATGATATTCAAATGTTTAGGTGGTCTCGGAAGGTCAAGGAGTGCCCGACGAATGCCTAAGCCAAACCGAGGTGAATAACGGTTCACTAGTAGCTCGAGATGCGAGTATTTCATGTTTAGTGTTTATGTTAGCTTATGTTTAAGTTTTAGTAGATGTTTTAGACCATATACATGTTAAGTTCTAGTAGTTTAGTTCAGTTATAGTCCTCTATGGTGTTTCGGATAAGCGCAGAAAAGTGCAGAAACTGGTACAAGTCTGATATAGCCCAATTTTCGGCTTATTTTTGGACTTATAGGATTATATAAGTTTTTTATGACAAACAAACTTATATAAGCCCACAAGTTTCAAAATACAGCCAATTTTTTTTTTTTTTTTTTTTTTTTTTTTTTTTTTTTTTTTTTTTTTAACTTATAAAAATATAAGGCAAAAACATATAAGCTCATAAATAAACCCATAAATAATCTTAAACAAACACTTTACAAAGCTACGTTACCAGACACTTTTATAAAAATATTCAAAGTTGATCTTTATGGTATTATACCTTGGTCACCGCCTTTAAACGACACCGTATAAACACTACTCTTAACAGAATCCAAAACGATGACGTCATCATTTAACGATCCAGTTAACACAGCGTTAGGATTAAGACTAAACTTATCACCGTCAATTAACGTCGTTACAGTACTATACCCCTCTTCTAACAACAACTCACTGTTAATACCTGAAACAAAAAAATTAATTGATTAGTAAAAAAAAAAAAGGTGATAAATTATATAAATATGTTGAGAGGTAATTAATTGGTTAACTTTTTTTTATTTTTACCGTGAGTTAGGTTTAGGATGATTGGAAAGGCGATGATGATCGGAAATGAAGGCATTATTATTGGAATGTGGTGAGAGTGAGAGTAAAGTGAGAGTGGAAGTTTGAGGGGTGTAGCTTTATTTTTATACTGGAAATACCCGCGTAGAAATACCCAAAGCAACATCGATCTAGAGCAACAAAATAATTATCCTTGTAAACTTGTGTTTTGTCATGACTCTTGATATAACACTTACGCGATTAATTTATAATCATTATGAGAAAAAAGTTTGTTTGTTATAAATGAAAAATGATAGTTTGAAGATTAAACAATATTTAAACTGTGAATTTAGTGGTACATGTTGTTATCACTTCACTAGTACAGATTTGGCCTACGGTCACACATGTGGTATTTTGAACAGCCACACAATAACTTATTTGTGTGACTAAATGTACCAGAATAAAATAAACAGCCACACTTGATCCGACTTGTGTGACCATTTCGGAATTACATCTGAGGCTACATCCACACATTTGAATATTTTCATGACTATACGTATCTGGTAAAAAAATTTTGATTTTTTAGTCACTTATAATTTGGGACGTGTGACGGATACAAATAAGGTTGAAACATTAGTGACACTATATATATACATATGTGATAAATATATGTCACGCAATTGAAAAGTGTGACCAAAATCCATATATGGTCACACGAAGTAATTGTGTATGCGGCTAAATCATATACTCAAGTTTGTCACACATTATTTAAACGTGACTGCTAGTTTTTGTTGAAAATTTAGCCACATATGAATTTGAAATGTGTGACAACTGAAAAGTAAGTTTGAAGCATTAGTCACGATATGCATTTAAAAGTGACAAATATATGTCACACACTTGAACAGTGTGACCAAATGTCATATATGGTCACACTAAACCATAGGCATACATGATTAAGTGTAACCAAAATTCGATACAAATGGTCACGTAAGTTAATATGTGTGTCTAAAGTTAAGTGTGTGTTTGCCTGCAAATTCCTAATATGTATGGTTACATTTAATTGTAGCACAATCATGTGACTATAGGCTATACAATAGTCACACCATACCACAAATGTGCATCTAAATTATGTTTATGGCCACATTATAAGGGTATTATATGTGACCAATACATTCAAAATAGTCACACTGTGAAATATTCATGTGACTATAGTCAAAAATTTCAAAATCTCAATGTTTTGGCTCCATTGTAAGCATTTATGTTGTCTTTAATCCTATCTAGCTAGTTGTTCAACAACCACATTAATTGTACCGTATTATATCATTTTTTTTTCCTGCATTATATAATACCCCAGTTATCATCAACTCTTTATCATATCAATTGCTTTTCACCATGGATGCACAAAATGGTTGTCAAATGGTCTGCATTGACTGTTGGGTTGAAAGTGAAAACAAGGCTGGATTGACCTTTTTTGCACGGCGTCCCCCTTATACGGATTTTAGGTGGTATGTTTGTCCAGTGTGCCTTAAAAGAAGGGGAACCCCATCTTATACTGGTAGAGGTGGTGTTACAAGGGAAAACACAACTACAACAGATAGTAGTGGATATGTAATTGGCTTACATATTAATGCATCTACAAGAGTTGGTGCTTACTTGGGCAGTGGTGATGAAGAAACTGAACCAACTGCAACTCAAACAGCAAGTGGAGTATGCCCAAGTCAAGCACCAAGTGAGGAACCTGCAACTCAAAAACCAAGTGAAGAATCTGCAAGTCAAACACCTAATGAAGAACCTCCAACTCATAAACCAAGTGATTCACCTGCAAGAAATGCTATGTTGTCTTTCAGTGTAAATGTAATTTAACTGATATGTTGTATAATTAATGTGTTTTTCAACTATACATGTTTATCTCATAAGCAGTACTAACTATACATTCTAGCAGTCTTAACTCTAACTCTAGCAGTCTTAATTCTATTTCTTGTCCTTGGGTCCTAGATACTTTCCCATCTTCCTGAGCAGTTCTCTTTTCTACTCTTTCTGCTTCTTGAATCCCTCAGATTCCAATGGTTCTACAGTTCTCTTTTCTACTCTTATATCAAATGTACCACCTTTCAGATCCTTGGTAAGTCTGGCATGTGTCTTAGTGTAGATTTCTTCAATTTGTTCATAAGTCCTATACTTGAAGTATTTCTCTTTCCAATTATCCTGACCTTTCAAATAAGCTTTCATGTACTTCAGTCTCTCACTTCTTGAAGGAGGTTTATTGACATAAGGTTTCTTCTTACTCATTTTCTTTCTAATGTCACCCAATAAGTCATTAATTGCTGATTGTCGCTCTTCAGGAGTATACATTAATCTTTCAGTTGCTTGTAATTCTTCTGCATATTCCTTGTCTGAAAGAATCTGAGCAGCTTCTTGAGCATCAAGATCAGCTTGAAGTTGTCTTGCAAGTTCTTTGTTTGGAATTACCGATTTGATGATTACAAAACCACAAGCAAGAATGAAGAAAGAAGAAACAATATGGACCTAATATGTAATAGTTAGATAGCTTTCTTAGTAAGCTAGGGTTTTTGTAACCTCCCTCTATTATATAAAGAGGGTGGCGTCTAGGTTACACAGAACTCATTTTTCATAGATAGTTCGTCTCTCCAATGAGAGTCGATTGAAATGCATAGAGCGTTCGTTAGTAGTAGTTTGTAGTAGTTTTTATTTATGTTTAATAAAGAAAAACCTTGTTAGTAATGATGGTTGTTTTATGTTTATCCGCTATGTATGTAATCATTGTTACTAATCCTAGATGGGCTTGATTTCGGTCCGACAAGTGGTATCAGAGCCTGGTGAGGATCTCTTTCGAAGAAGAAAACTTTTCTAACAACTCTCTTAAACCTTTCACAATGGCTGACATCAATACTGATGAGTCTGTCATCAATGATGAAAAACCTGAAACTTCACAAGTCCAACAACAAATAGTTACAACCACTATGTCTAACAATAATGCTAAATTCCCATACTTCAAGAAAGATGAGTACAAGATTTGGGCTATGAAGATGGAGTACTGGATCTCAAACAGTGATCATAACCTATGGAATGTAATCCTGAATGGGAACAACAAGAAGAAAACTGGGAGAGATCAAAAGGGGAACATCATCATACTTCCACCTATATCAGTTGAGGAGAAAGTTGCTGTACAAAGGGAGACCAAGGCAAGAACTCTTTTTCTTCAGGCTCTCCCAGAAGATCCTATGGGTGACTTTCATCACCTGGATGATGCTAGGGAGATCTGGCTTGCTGTAAAAGCTAGATTTGGAGGGAATGATGAGTCCAAGAAGATGAGGAAGTCCATGCTCAAGCAGGAGTTCCAGGAGTTCAAGATCTCTGCGGCTGAAGGGATTCACAAAGGTTATGACAGGTTTCACAAGATCCTGAGCCAACTCAACCAGTTGCAGGCCAGGCCAGACAATGAAGACTGCAACACCAAGTTTTTGAGGGCTCTGCCTCCATCCTGGTCTCAGGTCTCCATCACCCTTAAAGCTAGAGGTGGGCTCGATTTCATGAGTTTTGATGATCTTTACAACAAGCTCAAGACCCTTGAAATTGACATCAAAGGGGTTTCAACCTACTCATCTCATACTCCAACTTATACTGCATTTGTTAGTGCTACCAGTACTAACAAGGTCTCATATGGTGATAGCCCAACCCCCTCTTCTGCATCAGTTTCCTTTTCCCCTGCAACACCTAGATTACACTCAAGGTCTGACAATGTGCTTGAGGAAGTTCTTCACTCGTTTGTTGCTGAAAGTGCTCCACAACAGCAAATTGCCTATGAAGACTTTAACCAGATTGATCAACTGGATCTGGAAGAGATGGACATCAAGTGGCAGATGGCTATGCTGTCATTGAAGGTTAACAGATTTGAGAAGAAGGCAGGGAGAATGATCAAATTCGATGGACAGGAAGGAGCAAGGTTTGACAAGAGGAAGGTGATGTGCTACAAATGCTCACAACCAGGTCACTTTGCTAGAGAATGCACAGATAAGAAGGTGGATGACAAAACAAGGTATTCTGCTTTCAAGATTCAAGAATTGGAGTCAGAAGAACCCAAAGCCTTGCTGTCTGTGGATTCCATGCTGGACTGGGAACAACATGAGGTAGCTGATGCAGTAAGAGGAGCTGCAAAGGTCTATGGGATGATTGCTGGATATGATGCTGAAGCACAAGTGGCTGGGGGATTTGGTTTGATGGGCTACCCATCTCAGGTACAAAATTGTCCCTTTGGTTGTGAAATTAAATATACTGAACTTAAGAAAGAGTTTGATGATATAGAGTCTCAGTATAATGACTACTATGTTCAGGTCCAAGCTTATAGTAGTTCACTTAAAACATTAGAGAAACAAAAGGTTTGGTATCAAACCCAACAGTTAGCATATGAGGAAAAGATAAGGGTTTTGGAGAGGGACTTAGAAAACACCACTAACTTGCTTAAATATTCTGAGTCTGAAAATGCTAAGGTAATTTCAGAAAAACAGGAAGTACAGACTAAGCTAGAAAATACCTTGGCTAGGTTTGATAAATGGAAAGAAACATCTAAAAACCTAAACAAGTTAATTGATAGTTCTATGTTTGTGAAAGCTAAACTTGGATTGGGGTATAAAGACTATATAGGGCCAGATCAAGTATATGACCCTAATGAGCCAAGCCATTTTGACCCTGAACCTGTAAATTATCAAAAATCTGTAAAGTTTGTAAAGAAGGAAGGAATGAATGTTGTTCCTCCACCAATAACTGGAACATTTAAGCCTACCTCTCCCCATAGTGACTTTGATGATTCACAAATGACTTACGGCAAGAAGGCAAATGATTTGCCTGATCTTGATTGTGACTCTAATGATTTTGTCTCTTGTTCTAACAGTGACAAATCTTCAGAAATCAAGACCAATGACTATGCCACATGTGATTCAAGTGACAAGTCTATCTCAACCAAGTCAGAAGATTTCTCCTCAGAAGATTCAAGTGACAAGTCTAACCCCTAAAACTTAATACCCTTAGATTTTATAAAAAAAAAAAACATATATGTTGTTTTTATTTATAATTATTATTATAATTACGAATTAAATTAATGTATATGTACGAAGTTATAAATATTAAAATGAAAACACGAGTTACTGTGATATGTAAATGAATGCACGAGAATGTACATATACGAATGACTCATTTTGTTCCTCTTTATGAGATTGTGTAAGGGTATCCATAAAGTATTTTACTATTTGCATTCAGTAACAACTCATGTTATTCCTCGTAATAACTAACGCGCGTACACGGGTTTAAAAATTAATTATGGCTAAAATTACTTTAATAGGAATATAAATATTAAAATAAAGACACGGCCCTACAAGTTACTCTAAGATTAAAAAATAACAATAATAAGTATATGATATTATACACAATGCCACATAGTTTTTTTAATGGTCATTACATGTTAGTTAAATAAAGTCAAATCTTACGTCCAGCAAAAATCTATATAAAATATAAATCAATATTAATAAATAATGAAAAAACCGGACCGGGGTATTATAACTATATAATATAAAGATTTTACATAGTGTTATAAAATAATCTTATTTAACAATCCCCTTATGCACTATGTTAAAAACTGGTTCAAAAACAACAAGAAATTTCCTATCTCCTCAAAAAATATCACAAGTTAGAAAATGATGTCTAATAAATGCAAGTTCGTAAGACTCACGAATTTCCTAACATCTATTTTGAGATAATCAACTTCAGTCTTCATCATATTTTCCACAAAATAGGACACATTTATTTTGCATACTTTTGAAAAAACAAAAAGATAAGAAATCAATTTAGGACTATCCACTTTAAATTTTTTTTGACATAGTCAAGCTTCAAAGCGTGTATAATTAAAATAAAAAAAATAAAATAAAAAATTCTAAGCTATTAGATTATTCCAGATTCATCAATAAGTATCACGAAATGGAGTATTTACAGTTGACTAATAACCATTTGTTATTAAAAGGAGATGATGTAATTATATCATTTTCTATAAATTTCTCAATAAATAATCACAACCACCCCCACAAATTCAAATCCCATTTTTTCTCATCACACTCTCCTTTCCACTCTTCACTATTTCACCATTTCTCTCTGCATCTTTGACTCAAGAAAACATTCCCCAATTCTTCACATCATATTCAGGTAAAAAAATTAAATTTTCTTCACATATTTCATTCTCTATAGATTAACACACTTAACTATCTTCACAAAAAACAAAGAAAGATAACCCAATATCATTTTGTGTGACATACACAATTCACAAACAACCGCAAAACCTTGTCCAAAAACCCCTTCCACGGATGGCTTCTCGACGTACGACGCCCAAGAATGACCATTTTGGTTTTATTTCATTTCAACGTCGTTACGTACCAAATTTTCAGATTAACATAGACGAATATTATCACATGATTTTGATGCATTTCTACATCGGCTCGACCTTTTACCATGAGTTTATTGAGAATTTTATAGGCCTATTCGATGCTGATTCTGACTCTCCTCATCGTTCATACATGCGACTATACATTCATGAGGAGGGTGAACGCTCATCTTCTTTAATTATTAGAATGTATAATGGTTATATAAGATATAACATGTTCCTTCACTCCTTATAATGTCAGCAAAGAAATGAAGATCGCAGCCATAAGATCTTTTTTCTTGAATACGTCTGCAACATGTCTGCAATCAATGATTAAAAGCTTAGCTAAATTTATGCTACTAATCTACCAATACCACCACCACGGTTGCTAATTCATCTGAACCAATCATCCCAATCTTCCACTATTTTTTATCACTCAAAACCTGAAGGGTTCAAAAGAAAAGGAGGAAACAACAAAGAAGAAACTAGAAACCACATCGATATCATTAAAAACAAGTACAAGTGACCATCTACAAATGATGGCACGTATGCTTGATATGTCATAAGCAAAACCATATATTAATTCAACCCCTTTGGGAAAATGACTCCTAGAATAATTTTCTAATTTTTTTTTCATGTTTAACAACAAAACCATGCCCCATGGCTTTGTACTTGGCCCCACCATGTCAAATTTTTCATAGGAACTGTATCATATATAAAACTACAAATTAAATACAAATATTTTCTGCTGATAAAGTAAACCTACACATTAGCTCATAGAACCCTATACAACTACACATGCACATATTTTCTACACATACGTCTTTGGATAAGTTTAATATGTTGAATACTTAAAACACTTACTCGACGGCTTACTACCCAAGTCTCATCTAACACATAACATCAACATGTTCCATAACATCAACTCATCACATAAGCTTCATTCATGGCATCACATAAGCATATTCCAAGTCCATATCTCTTGACATCAAACATACATAACACATATATGATAGATATCCATATAACACATGTTATCATCATTTTACATACCTTAGCTTCCAAAGCTAAGCATAACATCAATATCCCACCATTCTTAACCTCTAACCATCATCATCATCCTTTACAATTATCAACACCTAATAACATAATAAACAATAACATAAATAAGGGTTAACATAACCCATTAAACATACTCACCTTTCATTCTACATCATCATATGATCATATCTTGATCATATGATGAAAACCCACTTAATCCATACATCTTAACCTCGTTAGAAATCAAGGATGGGAAGATTACTTACATGGGATAATTGCTAGGGACCTTATTCTTGGATTGGAACCTTAAACATCATCAATTGATCATCAAAGATGCATTGTTTTCCCTCATTTTTCTTTTCTTGAATCGACTTCACAGACTCTTCTCAAAGAAATGAGAAGTCTGTAGAATTATCTAGGAAGATTAGATATAACTAGTCATTAGTTTGGCTAGATGACACTTATGGTCCTTCAAGTTCCATTCTTTCTATTTAGCCACATTAACTTTATAACTTACTTAACATTTAACAACTTTAGTCCCTTAAGTTTAAGCATCATATTTTATATAACTATATTAGTCATGCTTTGACTATTAGTTGACTATCGGGTTTGACCACTACGCAACTTTCATTGACTGGCCAATCACATAAAGTCTTTATCCATTTTCATCTAGGGTGGGGTCCCAACACCCGGGAAACGGGTCTAACAATTCTACCCCCTTATTTAGATTTCGTCCCCGAAATCTCTCATCTATTACTATCCAAAACCAATTCATGACATATACACGCCCTTATTCTCATGCTTTCTAAACCGATTCCTTGCAACTATCTAAATGATCGTGCAAATTCTAAACTTACTATACATGATTATAACTCATAATTCATTAAAAGCACATTTCTCATCACAAACTTATCTAAAATTTCCCACGATTGACGACTAATCATATGGAAAATTCTACTATTTTGACTTTATATAAGTCAAACTTCATCACTATTTCACATTATGCACCCCTGCACTAACATGACATAACACCATATACCGGATAAAATCACTTTCCACATAATACTAAATACGTATCTACATCAAAAACCGAAAACTCATCTCAAAATATACAAAGTACCATACAAACGGCACCTTCAAGAATCTTTCACATGCATCACTTAAGCAATCTTTCTTACTAAATTATGGGAATACTCATCAATTAACTTATCAATTTAATGCATAACTCATTTTAGACGTCTATCTTAAGGTTTCACACATTACCTTAACACTGCTATCAGTTTTATTCATATCTATCTTTTCTTATGACGTCTAATATGTTTTAGTTTTCACTTTCTCATATCACTATCCGTACTCACGTCATATCGGCTACACATAAGTCCACTCATTTATAACTCTTTATTTACATAAAAAGGCGTCCCAATCTATGTACATAATGAATTATAAACTTATGGTTCGGCGATTTACAATTCTTCATTTAAATGAAAAGGCGTCCCAATTCATTTAAATCAAGAAACCATAAACCGTCCTACTCATATGCTTCCAACATAACATTCGTACTTGTTTTACTTTCCATCTTTTCTAGCCTTGGATCCAATCTCACTAACTTTCATCCATGCCATAAAGGCAAGCTGGGCTATCCCGAAGGATACCATACTATAACATCCATGCCATAAAGGCAAGCTGGGCTATCCCGAAGGATACCATACTATAACATCCATGCCATAAAGGCAAGCTGGGCTATCCCGAAGGATACCATACTATAACATCCATGCCATAAAGGCAAGTTGGGCTATCCCGAAGGATACCATACTATATCACATGGCCATCCCGAAGGATACCATCTTTAACATTCATCCCGAAGGATCTTTAACACATGCCAAGGATGTAGGCAAACCATGCCGGTGAAGGCAAGCTATACAATAATGCCATGAAGGCAAACTATACATCATGCCATAAAAGGCAAGCTAGGCCATCCCAAAGGATGCCAAAACTAGAGCATTGGATCCAAGCTATATATGTCTTATCATCTTTACTCATTTTATCTTTCATGCACTTTTATAATTAGGCACACACTATCATTTATTCAATTTCCATTGCCTTAAGCAATCTCAACATTCACTACCATATTTACTTTCATCTAGACAAGTTTCTATATAACACTTGTCCCTATATCATATTTGCATTCTCACAATGCAACTTATCTTTTATTCGTCAACCCCAAGTTGACTCACACACTCGCTATGTGCCATCTTTATTTTAGAAAATTTATATGTAATGCTTATCCATTACAACTTACACATTTCTACGTGTTCTTACAACACACTCTTACTAATACCCGTCAACCCTTGTTGACCATATTCTCAACTCATACTATCACTTTATTTAGTCTATCCAACTCATACACATATAACCTTACATAGGTTTATTCTATAACACTTTCGTTAATTTCATCTTACATATTCAAATATATTAACATGATCACATTCATGTTTTACAACTCTTTCTAGTATACTTCAAGTCACTTATGACTTCTAGCGCAATCTGAAACTCATTCATCTCTTCTACTCATCACGCTTAACCATATATCACTAGCTTTTTTTTTTTTTTTTTTTTTTTTTTTTATTTTTTTATTATCGTCTTTTATATGCACATGATCTCATCATGTCTTAACTATACACTTAACCTTCTTATTTAAGTTATCTCAACTCATACACTTCTATGCAATCGTGCTCTCGAGCACACCACATAAAACTTAGACATATAATAAACTACCATAGACTTAACATCACATAAGAAATCATATCATAACACTTAACACTTATCCGACAAGTGTTAAAACATTCATAATTAAAATCAACTCACATAGTCTGTGGTTCATACATCGCATTGCACAAGCAATTTATGTCTAAGCATCAACATTCTAATTAGCCGCGAGTACTAATCTACCTTATAACTAAGGCATCATAAAACTTTAATTCACTTATTAACCCATCTCTAACACCGTTTAGCATTGCTACTCGCATTCCATAACCATAACTCTATCATACATTCACATAATCGCAATATAAATCACCGGCACCAACCGAGGTGCACGGCTAACTAGTCATTCAAACACTTCAAGTCCTCCAAGGACTTCTATCACATACACAATAACACATAACACACATTCATCACTTATCAACTTTAAGCTCATCTATCACGTAACATAATCCATCTCATACTTAACAACTACTTCCTGCATCATTAGTACTTACGTTAAACGCTTCTACGAGTGGGTTAAGACTAGGCAACCTATAGTGCAAACCTAATTCACTTAAACCGAAGCTCTGATACCAATTTGTAACACCCCGTGCCCGCTTAGACCAAAATTTAAAACTTTTTACGCGGAAATACTTGAACTAAAACTGACCCGCTGTTACTCTTTCATGAACTGACAAAAATCTATAAACATACAGACCATGAGACTAATTTTAAATGAAACTAGACTCAATTACCTTCAAAATGACGGGTGGCGCGACCCGTGACGACTTACGGATTAAAAGATATGATTTTTACAATTTGACGGGTTATGCATTAACCCATTTAACCCATTTACACTACAAACCATCTATACCAATTCATTTTCCCACCAAACTTGGCCAACATCATTACTTTAACATATAATTAAAACAAGTTCCATAAACACTTGACCCGTTTACACCCTTAAATGGGTACTTTTACACTTTTGCCAAACACCCCCTTAACTCTGACCCTAAACACATAAAACATATTTTGACCCATCGGTTGACCACCAAATCGATAGGACAACCTCAACATATCATTTGCCACACGGCTACACTATACCAACCAATAAAAGACCAACAGGGGTACAAACTTTATATACGAGCTCGGTATTCTACCTAAGCTCCTAAACACATATTACCTTCATCCTCGCATAACCAAACCTTTATCATTTGTCCAAGCTTTCCATAATAGCATACAACCTACATAATGGTTAGGCAACTAAACCATAAGCACAAAGGCTTAGTAAGTAAAACGACCATAACACATCATTATACTTTAATCCACACATAGCATCGTATACATAAAACACTTACTCGACGGCTTACTACCCAAGTCTCATCTAACACATAACATCAACATATTCCATAACATCAACTCATCACATAAGCTTCATTCATGGCATCGCATAAGCATATTCCAAGTCAATATCTCTTGACATCAAACATACATAACACATATATGATAGATATCCATATAACACATGTTATCATCATTTTACTTACCTTAGCTTCCAAAGCTAAGCATAACATCAATATCCCACCATTCTTAACCTCTAACCATAATCATCATCCTTTACAATTATCAACACCTAATAACATAATAAACAATAATATAAACAAGGGTTAACATAACCCATTAAACATACTCACCTTTCATTCTACATCATCATATGATCATATCTTGATCATATGATGAAAACCCACTTAATCCATACATCTTAACCTCGTTAGAAATCAAGGATGGGAAGATTACTTACATGGGATAATTGCTAGGGACCTTATTCTTGGATTGGAACCTTAAACATCATCAATTGATCATCAAAGATGCATTGTTTTCCCTCCTTTTTCTTTTCTTGAACCGACTTCACAGACTCTTCTCAAAGAAATGAGAAGTCTGTAGAATTATCTAGGAAGATTAGATATAACTAGTCATTAGTTTGGCTAGATGACACTTATGGTCCTTCAAGTTCCATTCTTTCTATTTAGCCACATTAACTTTATAACTTACTTAACATTTAACAACTTTAGTCCCTTAAGTTTAAGCATCATATTTTATATAACTATATTAGTCATGCTTTGACTATTAGTTGACTATCGGGTTTGACCACTACGCAACTTTCGTTGACTGGCCAATCACATAAAGTCTTTATCCATTTTCATCTAGGGTGAGGTCCCAACACCCGGGAAACGGGTCTAACAGCAAGTACCTTTTTTTTGGCAAAGAAATTCTCTATGATACGCTTTAGATGAACCTTGAATCACTTGAGCATGAGCCTTAAACTTGAGATATTTATTTGAAATTTGGAACTTGAATATTGGACTTAAACTTGAGATATTTATTTGATATTTATTTACATTGTGAAGGGTAGGTAAAAAAATTTATTCAGTTAGGGTAAGATGTGAAATTACTATATTAACTTTAGGAGAGCAAGATGGTAAAAGAATCAAGATATCAAGTATGAAATTTGTTTTTTATTTTATGCAAATAAATAATACTGTAGGAAAATATGATTTAAACAAGAAAACAACTCTTGAATCTTTATTCAAGAGAAACTTTTATTAATCAACCAAAACAAACAAGATCAATAGGCAACTGATCTTAATCAGTTAACCAAGAACACAAACAATCACTTCATCAACTCACAATCCTTCCCAAGGCTAATCAGGTGAAAGGCTATTGACTAATTATCAATTGTTCTATACAACAATCAAAATCTCACAACCACTCTTAAGTAACAGTTTTGGTTGATCACAATACGTATCAGAGAAGGTGTGAAGCTTTCAATAATGAAGAATACCAAACCCTAAAAGGGAATGAGACCTTATATAGCCTGGACATATAATCTTTAGCAGCTTGTCAGCATCAGCCCTTGAACTTTACCCAACTTGCTACTTACAGCTGAAAGTCCTCAACTACACTATAACTGAAACAAAACATTGTCACAATAAGTCCGTGAAGTAATAGTGTTCCACTTTTGAGTTAATTTTAACAAATACAGTACTACAGTAAGTGTTTAAGTACCTTATTATACATTTACGATACAAACGACGCAGTATCATGTCATTTTCCCCTCACCATTGTCCTCCAGGAATGAACCAAATTTCTTTTCAAATGTTGCCCTAGCATTGCTGACATGAACGGATGAACCGTTGACCTCAAGCAATCAACATGCAAATCAGTTTGAAGATTTTGATCATTTGATCTGTTTCTTTGCCATTTAAAAATCGACTTTTTAAGTTCCTTTTCCTTTGCATCATCATCTCTCAACAACTCAATCAGAGCCTCAACCTCGGCATCTGATTCATAGCAATTCCAAGTATCAAATTCCTCACCATCACTGTCGGGGCCAGACACAAACAACCGTCCGGGACGGCCAAGAACCCAGTAGAGTCTTCCGGCTGAGTCATGACCCAAGAAGTTATTATTCGCATCACAATTATCTGTGCTCATATGATTCTGAATTACCGTTGAACCCAAAGTCTCGTCACACAAGAATTGTAGAAGCATAACCCTCTGCAATAAAATGTTCAAAGAGTTTAGTTAATTCTTCATATTTATCGATTCGTATCATTTATAGAAATTCGTCAGTCGTCACAACTTATTCAGTGCAAATTGCATAAAATTCTATGGGCAACCGTTATCATGTCAAAAAAAATCACTTCCTCAACATGTAATAAGGATTTAGAACTACCATATTAACATGTCACCAAAATATTAGGTACTAAACCGGGACAGTAAAAAGTATAATCACCTAAACAACACTTGCAAAAGTAGATAGCTATTTTATGCAATTCACCTTTCTATTTATAGATCCTTTTAGATGTCTCTTAATTCAGTTACAACCAATTAGTTATTTTTAATCTTCCATTTAACTATTTCGAGAAATTCAAAAGACCATAATACTAGGACGGGTCAGTCACGTTGAGTAACGAGTTTAAATAGGTTTGGGTTGACATGGGTCATTTTCAGTATGGTTGACGTTGGGCTGTCCCATAAACACCATTTGCCGTTTTTTAGATAATATTATAAATTATAAATGTATTAACTATGATTTAGAAAGAAATATTACTACATGAGTAATGTTATATCCGTCTAAAAGAGGTTTTTCCTTATGACATTATGGAACAATTTTACGATCACCAGTGACCCACATGACTCGTGCCCGTCTACCTTTTTATTTAACCCAATTTATATAAAGAAATAATTTACCTGTCTTCATTTGACTTTGTAGATCAAGTTAAGACAAAGTAAGACAACTAAGAGTGATGCAATATAAGTCAAAACTAACCTCCTTGACGCCTAATTCCCAGTACTCCGATTTCTCCATCTTATCTGATGTTTTTGATATGGATGTTAGTTTGAGTTCTTTGGCAGTGAATTAAGAATGCCTGCAATGTGTTTTGATAAAATGTCAAGGGATTGAGATAGTGAATTAAAATGGATGTTAACTTGTTAATTAATCATTGGTTTTAGATTATTATAAATACTAAATTATAATAAGTTTTTTATGCAAGTATCAGTGATCGAAAAAATAGGATTGCTGTCAATATATGATTTTAAACCTATTTCTTGAGCACCATAGTTTATTATGTAAGTTTATCAAACTGCTTCAAAGCTTATTATAGGGAATAAAAGCTGCTTTTAATTGGATGGGATATATTGGAGTTCATGCATTTCTGATTTCTAGATTTTTTTTTTGTTTTTGTTGTTGGATTGTTTCCCCTATAAAATCTGGCCACTCATAAAACCTATAATGCTTGCATATGTCAACTGTATCTTGACCTCTCGCCTTCATTCTCCTTTGATGATGACAGCGAATGCCTCATGTCAATGGTATTGATTACCATATGTCGTGATCATCGGAGAATGAAGATGTTGTCGTAATGTTAGTCACAGTGATACCATTCTCTGCTCCTATGCGACCTTAAACTCTACAAGGCAGTACAAGAGAATGTACTATAAGATAACAGATAAACATGTTGTGCTCTTTTTAGTCATAATGCTGCCTAGATAGAAACCACATATTGACCAGATGAGTGTAACTTACATGTGAACGTGATTTAAAAACTGGTGTACTGATGTTAGTTTGTCAGAAATTACTTATCCATGTGAGCATCTGCTTATTTGCAAGTGAAATAAGTTGTTTCTGAATTAGCGGTTTCAGTATGCATATTTTAACAGCGTGTATTTCATGTAACAATGAACATATAAGCAGTAAGAAGTTTTAATAAGCAATGTCAAACACTCCCTATGGATTACATTGCTCCTTGAACTATAATTTTGCTCTGCATATGCTTTATCCAACGTGTTGTTCTTTTCCTTTCCATTCCCTCATGTGGAAATGCATGAACTCCAATATATCAAATTGTAATAAGCAATCCCAAACACCCTCCTTAGTAAGTTGAATAATCACCCCCCTTAGTAAGTTTATCAAACTGCATTCTATGTTGCTCCCGAGGTTTTAAGTTGTCAATCATATGAAACGTAAGGGACATTTGTTACATAGATGATGAGGATATTATTTTTGTGCATTTAAATTTCCTAGAGCATAAATTACCGAATCATGATGGGTTTATTCGACCCATATCTAGGCGGGGCAACCCAGGCAGAATTGTGTTTACAGCCATGGCGGGTTCCGACCCCCTTTTATCCGATTCCATATTTGCACATCTGAGCCACAAAATTTTACATTCAGACTAAATGAGGCAATTTGTAAAGAGGTTTTGACTTTTATTTGGTCAAACATTATCTTTGGATAAAGGCCTATGATTTTTATTTGTTGGGGGTGTTTGTTTAGGCTTATCTTTGGGCTTACGAGCTTATTTGATTTCTGCTTATATTTCATAAGGCCCGGCTGATTTTGAAACTTATGGGCTTATATACCAGCTTATTTTCCATCTTACCAAAAGACTATACATTCCACTTCCTTCTTCAGGTAGAATTATGAACTATCTAATTCTATAATTTCTTAGGCTACAAAAAAGAGGTGATAGTTTCAACCCATCTAACAATGAATGGGTTGATTTGGGTTACATTTACTCTCTAATGAGTCAAATGGGTCGAGCTTAAAGTTTTGACTAATAAAAAAACTGGTCAAATGTCCACATGTGACAAGCGGAGGAAAGTCATACGAAGTGTTCGTATGGTAGATTGTTGGTGCCAAAAAACCGGCTTTTAACGTCTGCGCCATACCAGATTTTTAGTGACGGTGTGCAGGGAATGAGTCCCAACGTTTGCTCTGTTAGTGTCAAGAGCCTCATGAGCGCTAACACGTTTAGAGTAAGTATCTACTTTTATTTATTTCAATACATATACATTAATACATGATGAGGTTTGGTGTATGGTGTCAGTAAAATATTTGAGATATTTGAGGCAGTACTGAAAGCTGATCCTGATATGGAAAGCTATCCATGGCCATTGATATCAAGAAACGCCAAAAAATGGGTGGAGTATGCTTTCAGTTCAACCAAAGGATCGCCCAACTGCAGCAGCTGTTCTTACTACGTTTCTAACATCATCTTTCAGTGTTTGGATGATAAACTTACTTAAATTGCGTATTTGTTATCACATAATCACTTTCATAACGCAATGACAAACACCTACTGATTTTGTCCTTATTTCACTCAAAATCGAGTTTTACCACTTTAAGAAGGAGAAACACATCCACACGCTATATCTTGCACGACACTATACTACAAGTGAGTATTTGAAAGGACGAAAGGTACAGGAAATTTGTTACCCAGGCAATGAAGATATTATTTTGTGCATTTAAATTTTCTACAGCATAAGTTACCAGATCATGATTGGTGTATTCGACCCGTATCTAGGGGGGCCAACCCGAGCAGAATTGTGTTTGCAGCCATGGCGGGTTCGGATCCCCTTTTGTCCGGTTTCATATTTGCACATCTGAGCCACAGAATTCTACACTCACACGAAATGAGGCAATTTGTACAGAGGCTTTGACTTTTATTTGGTCAAACATTATCTTTGGATATAAAGGCCTATGATTTTTATTTGTTGGGGGGTGTTTGTTTAAGCTTATCTTTGGGCTTGCGAGCCTATTTGATTTATGCTAATATTTTATAAGGCCGGCTTATTTTGAAACTTATGGGCTAATATACCAGCTTGGTAGCTTATTTTCCAGCTTATGAGCTTATTATGAATTTATTATAGGCGATGAAGATAGTATTATTTTTGTGCATTTATTATTTACCAGCCATAATAAGTTACCGGATCATAACATGTGAAATCGACCCGTATCTTGGCGGGCAGCCCAACCAGAATAGTGTTTGCAGCCACGACGAGCTCGGATACACTTTTATCCGGTTCCATATTTGCACATCTGAGCCAAACGATTTTGCAGTCGGACGAAATGAGGCATTTTTATAGAGGTTTTGACTTTTATATGGTCAAAAAACTTTCTTTGGATAAACGCCTATGATTTTTATTTGTTGGGGCCTTGGGGGGTGTTTGTTTAAGCTTATTTTTGGGCTGACGAGCTGATGTGCTTTCAATAAATAAATGTTTCAATATAGCCATGTCAATATTGGAATAATTTATGATCACCCATTGTCTTCGTTTGACTTTGTAGATCAGGCTTGTATTTTGCAAAGATACATATTTTAGTTATTACTCCACGACTTTAAATTACAGTTCCGTTACTAGTTACAGAGCTTATTGTGTATCTCAACACAAATACTGATCTTTTATCTGATATTAGATATCTCCGGATCAATTTCCAAGTTAAGAAAAGTTTGTTTGACATAAAAAGTCAAAGTAAGACAACTAACAGTGATGCAATATAAGTCAAAACTAACCTCCTTGACGCCTAATTCCCAGTATCATTAGTTAATTGCTAAAACATCAAATGAACGATTCTGCTACTCGTATAATTTAGAAATATGCTTCGTAATTTCTAGATCGTAGGTTAAAAATAGCGGAAAAGTAAGCCCAATACATATTTTCCTACTAATAAAAACAGTAAACTAGTACATTAAAAAATCTTAAATAATGGGGAGAAAAAGAAGTCTACTAGGCTACTATCCAATAAAAATATTGCACTTAAAGTGTATGGTAAATATGCTACTATGATGTGACAATAGGGGGTTTTGGTCAAAATGTACAAACCGCGATGCACACCGTACAAACCCGCAATGCACATAGCCCCACGAAACCCCCCTATGGGAGGGTTCGTATAAACTCCCCCATTACTTTTACTATCTCATATCCCAATATCACATTCTTCTTCATTGAGTACCGGCGATTTCTTCATCTTATTCTTCGTTGATAATTAAAACTTTCATTTGATGTTTGGTTGATTAAATAAAATTTTAGGATGTGCACCACCATTTTCGTGGCATTTTCATGGTATGCACTTAAGGCAAAAGACTATGAAACATTTATTTCAAAAAATAAATTACACTACGAAGCCTTGAATAGGGTATGCACGTGCATACCCTCCTTTGGCTGTAGATCCGCCCCTGAGGTTGGGTAAAATGTCAACCCATGTTTTTAAAACGTGTCATAATGGGTCAAGTGGATTGGCTTAGTTTAATCTATACTACTTATAATAGAGGGATGTATCTCTCTCCTGCTTAGTCTGAAAATTCAGACTTACAATACATAAAGCATGATTTACAACACTTTAATGCACCCAATTTTCAGACTTACAAAAAATAAAGCATAGTGTACAACAAAATAAGCATAGTGTAATTTTCAGACTTACAATTAATGCTATTAAAATGGTCAATTAAAACACCCCATGACTAATATGTACAACTACCTAACCACAATGTACAAAACAATTAATCCTAACTTTGTTTCGTTCAAACAAAACATAAACCTACAATCGACCTTCTCGAAACAAAAAGAAATACTCCGTATAACTTTGTTTCGTTGCAAAACAAAAAGAAGAACACATGATCTAGACTGATGACCATTAAGACGAAGTCGCAACAGATTCGAAACAACAAATGAATAACAAAAACCATCGTCGATCCTTTCGAAGCATAAACGTCTTTTAATATCCGAACCATCAAAAGAAAAGAACAAAAACAATTGTGTAAGCATCCTTTCTTTCCATTCGGTTAAAGTATAACCAAAAAATACCAACAAATCTTTGCACTCAAAATACCAACAAATCCCTTTGATCGATTCGTTTAAAGTAAGAAAGAAACGAAATAGATACGAAGATCTCAGATTTTTTCTTTGATATTTTAAGACCGTTAACGATCTTTGCACTCAAAGAAATTTTTTCATCATAGATCGGTGTGAAGCAAGGCTTCTTTAATCTTTTCGAACCATATAAAAGAAAGAACAAAACCTTTATTTTCATTCTTCCATTTTTGTTCGATTTAATCAGAACAAGATATATAACAAGAACAAACAACAAAAAAAAAAAAAAAAAAATGAGGCTACCTGGATTCGAGGCTTAAGTCGAGACAGTGTTAGTCCTGTTTTAAAAATACAAGCAAAACAAAAGGGGTGATTGCATTTGCTTTTCGAATTAATATTTCTTTTGAGATCCGGTTATTAGATACAAGAGAGAGAAAAAAGGTTAGATGTAAAGTGAGTGTGTTGGTGGCTGCAAATGTGACTGCGATTGAATATTGATAACAATAATAGCAATATTTTAGGGCAAGGGTTTGTTAATCTTGGGCCGGACGATTTGGTTGATTGGGCTGAGTGTGTTTTGTATCTATCTATACTATATATAATAGAGGGATGACTCTCTCTCCAAATTTTAAGACTTACAAGAAAGAAAGCATAGTGTACAACACTTTAATGCAAATAATTTTCAGACGTACAAGACAAGAAGCATAATGTACACCACTTTAATGCACATATCAAAAAAAAAAAAAAAACACCACATTAATGCTATTTAATATAGTCAATTAATTAACCGGTCAATAAATATAATTAATGCAGTTATTAAAACACCCCTTACATAAGAAATACAAATTATCAAGCATATTGTACAACCAAATTAAACACAATTCTTGCATTAAATTTTACTAATAAAAATAATAAAGCACATTATACAAATATTCAAGCCCGAACGGGCAACGGGCCAAATGGGCTTGAGCCCGAACGGGCGCGGGCCAAACGGGCTCGAGCCCGTACGGGTACGGGCAAACGGGCTCGAGCCCGAACGGGCACGAGCTATACGAAATTATTGATATCCGTAAATTTATTGTCAGAAAGAACATAATAAACTAAAATACATGATTTACCGGAAAATTTTATTTCACGGTACCCGTCGCCGCAACACGCGGGTACCCTGCGTTAAATGTCATTAATACAAATAATAAAGCACATTATACAAATATTCAAGCCCGAACGGGCAACGGGCAAAATGGGCTTGAGCCCGAACGAGGGCGGGCCAAATGGGCTCGAGCCCGAATGGGCACGGGCTAAACGAAATTCTTGATATCCATAAATTTATTGTCAAAAAGAACATAATAAACTAAAATAAATTATTCACCGAAAAAAATTATTTCAAGGTACCCGCCGCTGCAACGCGCGGGTACCCTGCTAGTTACTAATTAATGTATATTTTAAATATAGAGGAGGCAATTTCGACCCAGTTACTTATTAATGGGTCCATTCAGATGATGTTTAATCTCTGATGAGGAAACAGATAAAAAAGTTGAGCAAAAAATGGTTAAAATTGATCAAACAAGTCGAAAGTTGCCAAAAGTGGATTTTGGAAGCTTGAAATCTCCTAAATAATGTAGTACAAAATACAGTAACTAATACAAAGTTGTTCTCATTCTTAAAAACACTTATTACTTTGGATAAAAGTGTTTCGGGTGAGCGCAACCTCACTGTGCCTAAGAATTACGAAATGAGTAGAAACTGTCAGATATAGTTACCATAAATGGGTGGATTTTTTTTCTTTCTTTCTCGGCATACCTCATGAACATCCTCAATAAAATATTCATGTGAGCCACCGTAGAATCCTGCATCCAATCTGAAGTCAATGGTCCTGAAATCTAAGGTTATGCACAGTCGTGACCCGGGTCATCCCCTACCACATCAGTTTTCTCTCTCCGATGACCAGACACGACCAAGTTGCCACAGTCGATGACCTAGTTAGCAAAAAAAAAAGTGTAACATTATCGGTCGAAATCTAGACCGATTCTATGCCTTAGCCCATGCTCGACCGATCTTGACCGAACACCCACATTGGGCCCGACCGATGGTAATATCGGTCGACCCTTGCATATGACCGATTAAATCCGGTCGACTGCATATAGCCTAACAAGTGTGAAAATTCATCGGGTTTCAACAAAGATTCCGCCACCAGACCAAAAACAATTTTGTTTTCATCTTGAGCAGCAACAGAGCATAGCACCATACGACACCGTTTTATGATGACATCGTTTGTTGATATGTTTAGACGCATTAGATATGGCTTTAGCGCATTTATGTTACTTCTAGATCATTCTTATGTAACTTATATATTGTAATTCCTTTATTGAATATCACAAGGAAATTGCCAATCTAATATGGTAATCGGAACAAAAACCCTATATATTATTTAGTCTTCCTGCTGCGTACGTTAATAGATAATCGGCAATCACGATTTGTTTTTTTTCCTTCTACTTCATCGATCTCAACATCCAATAACAAACACTTTTTTCATCTTTTTTGGTCCCAGGTGTTTTCACTAGTAGATTTATCATTAATTAATGAGTTAACTACATTTTTTGTCCTCGTGGTTTATCGGATGTAACGATTTTGGTCCAATAGTTTGAAAAGTAACGGATCTTGTCCAGAATCCACTGACCCGTAACACTTTTGGTCCATTTTTCGTTGACCGTCAGTTTGACTGGTTAAAAAAGCATGAAATGACTAAAATACCCTCAGTTGATGATGTACAATGACTAAAATGCCCTTTCTTTTATTATTATTATTATTATTATTATTATTATTATTATTATTATTATTATTATGTATAAACACTTCAAATACAAAATTATCCACACTATAACAACCAAAACACCAGATCTTCTTTAAATCTTCTTTAACACTATAATAACCAAAACACCATATCTTTGGTGGTTCTTATTCAAACCAACAAGTTACTTCATCTTCTTTATCCAAAAACAAACATACACTACTCTCTTTATCTAAACAAATACATACTCTCTCACCTTAACATATCTATATATTTATTCATAAATCTATATATCTTCTTACAGATCTATTTATTCATAAATCTGATATTTTCTTACATATCTGAGTTACTACCATTCATCTTCAACTTCTTCATGTATAAACCCAGATTTCGATCAACCTTTTTTTTTTTCGCCCCACTGTTTTGATTATTAATCAAAGATTGATTTACCAACTCTACATGTATAGGAGTAGTTTATAAACTTAAAAAAACCCATATCACCCTATTGTCTTTTATCTCAAACAAACGCCACACATTTCATTTCATTCACATACTCAGCCACCAAAACTCTTGAGTCTATTCTCTACTATGCCTAAACACCTTTTTTATTTTCTTGATTGAACACAAATCTTAATATGCTTTGTGTTTCGAATAAAACTTGAATCACCCTGTCTTGTGCTTCTTTCTTTTCGAAAACAATTAACACTCTTTTGTTCTCGATGTTGTGTTTATGATGGTTTTGATAAAAAATTAACACTCTTTAATTTTTTTTCGAAATTAATTTTTTTTAAAATTAATTTTTTTTTGAAACTAAATTTTTTTCCGAAATTAATGTTTTTAGAAAAAATAATTTTTTTTCGAAATTAATTTTTTTAGAAAAATTATTTTTTTTTCGAAATTAATTTTTCTTCCGAAATTAAATTATTTAGAAAAAAAAATTTTGAAATTAATTTTTCTAAAAAAATTAATTTCGAAAAAAAAATACTTTTTCTAAAAAAATTAATTTCGAAAAAGGTCGCTTAATGTGTGAAAAGTTAAGAAAATGGGCGAAAACGTATGAAAACATAAGAAAACGAACGAAAACGTAAGAAAAACGGTCAAGCTAACCGAAATAGTGGTATAGGGACTAATTCCTTGACACCCGACTAACGACAAGGATCGTTTTGTACTTAAAATCTAACAAATGTCAACGTTTACAAAGTTCAGTAACATATTTAACGAACCCGTAAACATGGGTAACCCGGTTGAACAAAAAAAATAGTTACAACATCTACCGCATAATTAATATTTTAAATATTGTTTAATCATTAAACTTTCATCATTTTTTATTTCTAACCAATAATTTTTTTTTTCTCGCAATGACTAAAATTTGAACATGTAAATTTGCATCAAGGGTTAAACCAAAATCACGATTTCGCAAGCATAATTATTTTCCGCTATACATCGTCGCTTTGGCCGGATATTCGTTTAATATTTTCAAATTAACAAAAAAAATTAAAAACTAAAAATAAGACACCGATTTGGGACCATCCACTTCAAACTCGTTGGACTGTTACAAAAACGTATTTATTATATTACTACATATGTATTAAGTGGTTATTTCTGTATATGATATGAAAATCAAGGTTTTGATTAATTTATGTTATTTGTATGACCTTTTATACTTGTTTGTTTTTTAAGAACTAGTGATAATACATGTGCATGCACAGGTTTACATAAAATTTTGATTATGATAATATCCATTAATATTAATCATCTTCCGAAACTTCTAAAGTGATTTGTTTTCATATCATAGTAACCCATATTTTCATTTTAGTATTTATTTTCCCGTTAATAACAACTTTAGCCGTACTAGTTTTTAACCCCGTGCATACTTTTTTATAAAATTATGTAAAATATTTCATACTCATTTAGTTATATACTCATGTACGCACGATCTTTTACATATTTTTTTTATTATGTATTAATAATGATAAATACATATACTTTAAGTTTAATATTTTTTCTCCGTTAATAATAATTTTAGTAGTATTTAATTTATGAATTTGTGTATGCATGATTTATACTTATAAAGAGGAATAATATGAATCGGTATTGAACAGAGATAGTTAAAAAAGAAAAAAAAAACTTTTGTGGATATCCTTATTTAAACTCATTATAAAAATTCACATGAGTTGTTCATTTATGTACAATCTCGTGTATTCATTTACATCTCACAGTAACTTGTACTTTCATTTAAATAGCACCCCACGTTATAGCTTTTTTGCTTCATATAGCGGCGCCATGTGCGTTTTAGTTCCACCGGCCCCCTTGCGTTATAGCACCATCGCCATGTGTAGAACGCTTCAGTTTTTATTTATTTATTTATATTTGAATGTAAAAATGGAGTGAGTGGGATTTTTGGTTGTGTGTTATAAAAATATTATTAGAGAGTGTTTTTAGTTGTGTGTTATAAGATAAAAGGCCGGAGGTATTGCACGCTTATAACATTGTATTGCACGTTGCTCTCTTATATTTATACTTATATCACATAACAATTCGAAAATCAAAAGATATCACATATTGGATGAACATGCAATAAGTACAAATTGCAAAGACTTGACAAGTTGATTTTTTTTCAATGAGTTTCATCCAAGTATTTTTTGCACCACACAATTATTGATACCTACCTCCAAAATATGTTGACCTAGTCTACCTGCCTCCAGAACATGTTGACCTAATCTTTAGGAGGCAACTGCCATTATTTGTGCCATTATTTGAGGAAGACCAAATACATTTCATTTTTCTATGTCTATATAATGTTGATTTATCACATAAAATAACATCAATATATATATATATATATATATATATATATATATATATATATATATATATATATATATATAATATATATATATATATATATAAATCATACATTACTAGAAGGGTACCCGCGCAATGCGGCGGCGGGTACCCGGTGACTGTTTTTGTGGCGAGTAAATGCTTTTTCATTTTAAACCTTCCTTATTTAGCATGTCCCAAATACATTATAACGTAGTCGATATATGTTTTTCAAAAGTAGTGCGTCTAAATTATTCATAGTGTAAATAGTTAGCACTTTTATTTTTCAAAATTTAGCATTAAATTGATGGTTATAACTTTAGTAAGCTTTTCTTATAAACAACTAGCCTAAGGCCCGGCCGCTGGCCGGCTAGCTTAAAGTTTTATTACTAAACTTTAAAATTATTACAAACGTGATGTTAAAATAATGTATCGAAAAAAATATATAATGTTGAAGAATAAAAAGATATAAAAATAAATAACCTTGAATGTATTGTTTAAAAGATAACACGGTTAAACAAAAAAAAATGGAAAAAATCAAAGACGATTAAGGACTTCTTTGTAAACAACGTTTGTTGTGTGATTGCAATGGTTACCATCAGTGTCACAACATAATAGTTTGAGGCCCTTCTTGCTCTTTACCCTTGATACGGCTACATATAGTTGTCCGTGCGAAAATACCGGTCGTTCCAAGTATAGTCCCACCTTAGATAATGTTTGCCCTTGACTTTTGTTAATCGTCATGGCAAAACAAATAGATATCGGGAATTGTCTCCTGTTAAGCTGAAAAGGCATTTTCTTATCTGAAGGGCAAATATTCATGCGAGGAATAGCGACTACCATTCCTAATTTACCACCAGATATGATCTTTGCCTCGATGTTATTTACCCCCATTCTAACTATTTGTAACCTTGTACCATTACAAAGACCACCTCTTTGGTCTATGTTGCGCAAACACATTATTGGAGCACCAACCTTCAAAACTAACTTATGATGTGGAATACCAGACATTCTTATTGTATTTAAGAATTCTGTTGTGTACAACGACTCGTCGTAATTGAAATCCACATCTATATCTGACACAGAATCTGAACTATAACAAACCTTCTCCCTACCTTCCAATTGGGACATCATTCGGTCATTAATTTTGTCAACCTGTTCGTGTGTGGGAGCAAGAATAGCTCGATCTTGAAAATATAACGGATCCCACAAATTATCCTCCCAATTGTCGTAAGTATCTTTTATAATAGCGCCCACGTGATCATCGGAATCAGGAATTAGCATTTCTTCTGGGAATTCTACCTCCGCATGACCGTCATTTTTTGCACCTATTTTTCCATCGCCTATATTCAAAATCCATTCAGCGAACTCATTTATTTCTGCTGCATCATTTGGATTGGACCCCACACGAAGCCTCATGTTTTGTGTAAGCTTTAGAACTGTGCAATACTTCCATAAATAAGACTTATTAAGTGAAGCGTGTACAACGTATTGCCTAGAACCGTTTGGAATGACAGGAAGTATTTGGCGAAAATCTCCCCCAAAGACAACTACTTTACCACCAAACACTTTGTCAGAATCAGTGTTGTAATCACCTGAACATATGTCTCTTAATGTTCTGTCAAAAGCTTCAAAAGCAAGTTTATTAATCATCGGAGCTTCGTCCCATATTATTAACTTTGTCTCCCTTATCAAATCAGCAAGGTCTCCGTCAGCTTTAATAGTACATATAGAATCTTCAACAATATTTATAGGGATAGCAAACCGAGAATGGGCTGTTCTTCCACCCTCAAGCAAAAGGGATGCAATACCACTCGATGCAACATTTAAAACAATCTTACCTTTAGACCTTAAAGCTGCAGTCAACGTCTTGTACAAAAAAGTCTTACCGGTGCCTCCGTAACCATATAAAAAAAACATGCCTCCGCTGTTATTGTTGCATGCATCAATAATAGTTTCATAAATCCCTTTCTGCTCGTTGGTTAAACTGTTGAAAAGGATTTCATGTTGGATAATGAGTTCCGGTATTTTATAATCCAATTCATCATAAATCAACCGGTTGTAACCTTCCATTGTAAACTCATCATTCGGGTAAGGCATATTGACTATATTTTTAAGACTCTTACCGCAACTTAGCAGCTTTTCCTCAATGTACGTTAAACAAATATTGTATCGCTGTGTATCCGTTAGTTGAAGATCTGCAACCAAAGAGACGATATGTTACTTGATATAAACGTATTAAAATGATCAAACATATATGTTATTATGAAGAATACAAATGATTAAATACCCGGATGATTTAGTTTTCTCTTTTCTAGTTCTAACACATCATCAGCTAAAAGACCCCATGTCTTCTCCCATACAACCTTAGGCCTGGACATACTGTCGGTTAACATTAAACTTACAAAATAATTTCTCAAGTAATCTCCCATTCCCCATTCACTTGCTTCAATCAATCCATCGATATATTCCTTGTCCTCATCCAACAATCCACGGGCATAACATGCATATTTACATGTAGGATAAACTACATCATCAAACTTCCTAAAGTCTTCCCACTCTTGAGGACCTCTGACATGGTTTAACAGCCTTCGTAGATAAAACACCTCGCCCCAAAAAACAGGAACATGATGAATCCGTCCAATGCTTTTACCTATTTAATTAAAAGATATGGCTGTTAAAACTTATGGCTGCTAATAATAGCATACATATTCAAATTATGTGATACACTGAATAATATGATTGTTTAAAAATGAAATTTTACCTTGCTTTCGTTTAGTCCAAATTTTGTCATTTTTATTCGAAACATATAATTTTGGTATTTCCACATACAACAACTTTCTCGCTTCGACATTAGTTTTATTTAAATCCATCCAAGCTAAGAACTTGGAAGTGTTTGATGAAACCTTATCAAGTTGAAAGTCGATGCTTTCAGATGGATCAAAAATGACAGATTGCTGGTTTGGGAGGTGAAAAGGTAAGCGTTCAACAGCGGGTGACCTATGATGTATATCAAACCTGAAAATCCTCCATGCAGCCTCACATGAAGATAGGTACCGACAATCTATGTAATCCTTAATCTCGTCTGTTTCTTCATCTTCCACAGCCGCAGTAACTCTATCTGGTCCCTTATTAATATACTCAAAAAGGTATTTGATTGATCCAAATTGATTGCAATATTCTACGTTGATGTGGGCTTGGTACCTTATATACAACAAACGATACAAATAAAAATAAGTATAGTTAAAGGAATTACAATATAAACGATAAAATTAAATAATGTTTTGTTTTGGTACCTCTTCAATAACGTAGGGTTGTAGGGGACAACAAAGCCACCGTCAAGCACAGCTCCTTGTTTGCTAACAGTTCTGCCATTATCGCTCCTTTTGTATATACAATATCCACTTTCATCAATGAAAGTGGACTCATTGAACTGCTTTGGGAATTTCTTAGAACACTTATTCTCAACCATGCACGGGCAACTTGGATGTTCGGGACCACATGGGCCGTGCATCATAAATTCTTTAACCAATTGGTGTAGCTCGGGGTCTGCCTCTTTATCTGGTATTTCAGCCGATATACACCTGTCTACATCAGCCGGTAACCTCAACTTGTCACCGGATTCCAACCATACACATAAATGACAATGAGGCAAACCGCGCTTCTGAAACTCTATCGTATATACTTCTGTTCAACAATAAAAAACAGAAGTAGATTTTAATAACATAAAGACAAATGACAATATGGGCAGTATTAAATATATCATGTATATTTTATATAGATTGTAAGTTACCTGCTCGCACACGTCCAAAATTTGTTTTCTCTTTTATATCCTTTAACAATTGATCAAGCTTCATTTTAAATACCCTCGTTGTAACATCTGGTCGGTCTTCAGATTTTATACCCCTTTTTCGAAGAAACCTTGTAATTTCTGGCCATTTCGGATTACATGTAAACGTAATAAACAAATCGGGGTATCCATAAAACTTACACATAGCCATGGCATCCATGTAGTTTTGCAACATGTAACGTGGACTACCGGTGTATGATGACGGTAAGATAACTTTTGTACCACGTTTCTTTTTTTGTTGGTTGTTTGACTCTGCCGCTTGTGCTAATCTTGAGTAAGTTTCACACCTAAGTTCTTTGTTTTCCCTACGCACATATCTCATCCTTTCAGCCTCAACCATGGTATAAGCGTCAACCAAAAATTGTTGGAATAATCTTCTACCATTCAAAATTGGTGAATACACGTTTGGCCGTTCTTGAATACGATAAGCAAACCATTCACGCATGTATCATCAGTAATACCTTGGTGATAAATGTCCGTACGATAACCATCTTCAGCGTACGGGAACAATAGCGGATACTGTAATGGAAGGAATGAAACGTGCAACTCGCTAATTGTTTTAAGTTTACCACTATTTTTGTGCACAATTATGTCTCTTTCATCAGGCATAGAAGCAAAGTCACCAATGATTAGTGCTGCAACTTCGTTTGATGTTGGAAGGTCATATTGCCTTCCATCATGTGGACGTCTACCTAAAAGCCTGATCTTAACATTTGCCTCACCAGCAGCTAATTTAAGACCAGCATGCCTATACTTCTGAACCAAAGGGTTGTTTAGATCCAACATATTTTTTATGTCTTTTGTGAGTTGCCGGTCTATGCCTTTTGATGAGGAAGAAGATGCGTTGTCTTTTGAACTAATGAAAACAGAAAAAATTATTATTAGAATATATATACTGATAATGTATAATATAGGTTTCTTTAATGTATGAAAATTTGACATACCTAACAACATTAATGCGGTTTTGAACCTCATTGGCTGTATCATATATGTAAAGCTGTCCAAACTTAGGTGGTTCACCAGGTTTTGGTAACAAATCTCCCAATACATGATTGTTTTCTCCTTGAATTCTAAAACAAAATGGACCTCGTCCAGTATTAACCGTAGTATCTTGCTTACCAGACATCCATGTGAAAGCAAACATAGAGTTGTAACGTCGTATGTTCTCCATAAATGAGTCACTTTTCGGGTGTTCTCCTTTTAATAAGCTTGATAACAACGTTGGAGGACTATTCTTTGCCACCGGTAGTTTAACTTTTCCTCGACCACAACAAATAGAAAATGCATCAGCATCTTTTGCGTTGTTAGACCCTCTTTTACTTTCGGGAAGCCACAACAATGCACCACATTTGTCGCATTGTTCAGTCGGATTTCCAAGGTCTAAATACTCTGATTAAATCAAAAAAAAAGGTTGGTTGTTTAATTTAGGATACGTATATAGTATGCCTATAAAAGTGTTAACACGTGTTTACCTTTAGATATCCCTTCTATACGTTCAGTATAGCCATGCTCATCTTCATATTCTTCATCAGACAAATCAATTTGAGATATATTTTCGACTGATTTGCCTTTTCGAAGGGTGGTGGCATCTGTATCAGAAGTTCTTTGTGTAATAGTAGGACTACCTATTTAATGTATATGTATACTCATTAGGATTTTGTTGAATGAAGAACATATAAAGAGAAAAAAATAGTAAATGGATAATAATATTTAAGCTTACCAATGTCAAAGTGAACATGAGTTTTTTTTTTTGAATCTTGAACGTGGGTTAGTCTTTGATGCATCAACTGTATTGTGTAATTCTTGTTAAACAACTTGTATATGATGAAAATATATAGAAATGCAAACAAAATTATATAATTTACATTAACAAAACTTACTTGTATACGTGTTGTCACCTGTGCTAATTGCAGGTGGTAACTCAGGTGTGTAGAAAGTATGAGATGAAGATCCAACACAATTGGTAAAAGGAGTATTCTGAGCATGTTGTATGGTACTACTTGTATTATGATCTATTAAAGATAGACAGTTAAAAAAAATATTTGGTTATCAACTATGCAGCCGTTTTATTGTGCACATCAAATTATAATACTGTTATAATCATAAAAGTTAATGGATTTAACCTTGTGTGGAACATGACTGGCGATTTGAATCAGCTGGATATGTTGCATTGATTGGCGGTTTAGTTGGTTGTTTTAGTTTGCGAGGCCTTCCTCTTGATATAATAGTGTTTGAGGTAACAGGCTGTGATGTTGGAATGTTACGGGGTGGACCACCTTTCCCATTATGTGAAGTGGCTACCGTTTGGTTTAAGCAAGACAATGTACCTAATAAAACGTAAAATGCGTAAAAAATTAAATGTATTTAAGAAATTTATATAATGATTAACAAAAGTGTAATTGAGAAAATTTACTTGATGTAATGTCGGACAGTGGAGATTGATGCAAATGGGTCGTAGGAACAGGGCAAACTAAATTTGACGGTGTCACTACTCGTCTTTTAGTTATTGCAGGATTGCTATTAGCTGTTGTTTTACGAACTTTAGTTGTATTGGATATAGTTACTGTAACAACAGGTTTTTTACGGGGGCGTCCTGGCTTCATTTTAGGTGGTATAGTATTTTGCAATCCTTTTATAAGAGCAACATTTGGTTGGTTTGTTGACTGTTTACTCCCATAAGTTGAGTTGCTAAATGTTTGATTCATGGATGACATTTTACCTACAAAACATATTACACATATAAATGAAAATGGTTTACTAAAAAATGAAATAGTAAATGGAAACACGAATAAAGTTAAAAATTACCTGGTGTGATATCTGATAGAGGAGTTCTATGTATATGGTTATTACCATGTTGGTTAAAAACATTTGATGGTGTTGGGATGTATATCGGCTGATAGTTAAGAACGTTATCATTAACTTTAGCCGGCACATGATGAATCTTGGCTGTTGATATAAATAATGCCTAAACACGTTATTAATATTTTTCGATATCTCTACGTTTTGATAATCATAAAATGTAAAATCATTAATCGGAAAATTATGACGTAAACAAATATTTAGTTGTAAATATCTATTTCTACAACTCAAATCACTTAAGGTATGAATGAACTAATGCTTAATGCATTATATGATCAAAGGAACATTTTCTTAATAACTAGATTTTTTATAAAACATCAAAAACATTTTATATATTTTTGAAAAACATTTTTGGTATTAAATAAAAATGTTTAATCCTTTATAAAAATATGAATTCAAATTTTTAACTAAAATCAGTTAAAATGTTCCAGAAAAACCTTCCCCACAAAAGGACAAAACTGGCCAACGTTCAGCAAGGGCGGCCCCCTTAATTTTACTAGGCGGCCCCCTTAAAATTAAGGGGACCGCCCCCCTATTTAAGGGGGCCGGCCACGCTCCTGTAGGTTCCAGCTGTCCAGATTTTTCTCCTATAAATACCAGCCTTTCCCTGGATTTTTACTCACCTTTTGCACACCCAAACATTCTGTTTTAAATCTTGTAAATCCTTTTCAAAAACCCTTTGATCATATTCTTTTAAGCATTGGTTTCTAAGTGATCCAAGCTTCCACCATCAAAGTGCAAAAGAAGAATACTCATTCAACTAGAGAAGAAGTATTATAGCTTAACTCATATCATTATTGTTGTTGTGTAAAGTGTTGTATAGTTGTGATAAGTAGATCTAAGTGTAAGTAACTAGTTGTGTTGTAAAGAAGTAGTGTAGAAGTAGTTGTGAAGTTTTCGTGAAGTAGTCGTGAAGAAGAAGTCGTGAAGAAGTCGTGAAGCCGTTGTGAAGCCGTCGTGAAGAAGTCGTGATTAAGTCGTGTAGAAGTTGTGTATAAGTTGTGAGATTGGTTCTAGCTACGATTAGGACTCGACATCTAGCTTTATGTCGTTAAGCCGGTGTAAGCTAAAGTTGTGTAAGGTTTTCTATGCCATAAGGGAGTTTTTGACATAGTGAAGAAAACTCTCGAGTAGGTGCCTCGAGGAGTGGAGTAGGGCAAGGAAGGTGTCCTTGTAGCCGAACCACTATAAATCTCCGTGTTGTGGTTTGATCTTTCCATCTCTCTCTTTTATTTCATTATATTTACCTTACTTGCATTACCTATCTATATTTGTTTATATATGTTCATATTGATCAAGAGTTGAATTCACATAAGATAGAATCGAAGTTTTAAAAAGTAAACAAAAGTTTTCATAAATTAAAAAGACGTAAAACTATTCAACCCCCCTTCTAGTTTTCCACAATTGGTATCAAGAGCCACGTCAAACAAGATTTTTAAAATAAACTGTATTTTAAAACTTGAAACGATCTATGGAATCTGAAAAATATTTAGAATGGCAATCTATGCAAAGACCACCACTATTTGAAAGTGATGGATTTCTTTATTGGAAAAATCGATTCGAAACTTATGTGAAATCAAAAGATCTAGATCTTTGGCATGTTATTACTAATGGTGATTTTTTACCTATTCAACATAATCTTGAAACTAAAAAGGATGAAGTTGTACCTTTTGAAAAACAAAGTGATGATTTAAAAAGAAAACTTTCTAAAAATAATGAGGCTAAAATGGTTATTTATAATGCGTTACCACGTAAAGAATACGAAAGAATCTTTATGTGCGAAACCGCAAAAGAAATTTGGAACTCTTTACTAATAACTCACCAAGGTAATAGTCAAGTCAAAGATAATAAAATAGATCTTCTTGTTCAACAATATGAACAATTCACGATTCCGGAAGAGGAATCAATTGATAATGCGTTTGCTAGATTTAACACAATCATCACAAGTTTAAAGGCACTTGATGAGAGTTTTTCTAGTAAGAATTTTGTCAGGAAATTTCTTTGGGCTCTTCATCCAAAATGGCGAGCTAAAGTTATGGCGATTGAAGAATCAAAGAACTTGTCAACTCTTCAACTTGACGAGTTGATTGGCAACTTGAAAGTCTACGAAGCAATAATCAAGAAAGACTCCGAGATGGTCAAAGGAAAGAAAGAGCAAAGCAAGTCAATCACTTTGAAAGCTAGGAAAGCATCAAGTGACGAGGATAGCTCAACCTCCGAAAGTGATGATGAAGAATATGCCATGGCCGTAAGAGACTTCAAGAAGTTTTTCAAAAGGTGAGGAAGATTCATTAGACAACCACATGACGAAAGGAAAACACTTCAAAGAAACAAAGACGACAAAGGTAGCAAGAGCGAGAGGAAGTGCTTCAAATGCGGTGATCCAAATCATCTCATTGGAAGATGTCCTATGATGTCAAAGGAGCAAAACCAAAAGGCGTTCATTGGAGGAGCATGGAGTGATAGTGACGAAGACGAGAAAGAAACCACAAAAGAGGAGAAGTGTCTTATGGCTAAGACATCAAGTGAGGTACGTTCCGAAACCGAATACTTTAGTGATGAAAATTTATCATTAGATGAAAAAGACCTAGATAACGAATATAATAGGTTATGTATATTAGGTCAAAAAGTAATGACTAAAAATAAATCACTAAAACACATAAATAACCAATTAGAAAAAGAAATACTAGAATTAAAAATTAAACTACATAACTTAGAAAAAGGTAAAGAAGTCTTTGAATGTAAAACATGTCAAGAAACTAAAAATGAAAACGAAATACTTAAGGAAGAAATTTGTAGACTTAACAAATTTGAAAATAGTAGTAATTCACTTAGGTATATAATAAGCATTCAAAGAATATCAGGAGATAAAACCGGATTAGGATTTAACTCAACTAAGGCTACAACTAGTGAAACTAAAAATGTAAAGTTTGAAAGTGAAACTAGTAATCAAAAAATATTAGAGTCAAAGCCTAAATATATACTTATAAAAGATAGAAAAATACCCATAGCTAATAATGAGGAAATAAAAGCTTTCTACAAACCATCTTTAAAAACCGAAGTAGAAAACTCTAAACCAAAGCTTAGGTCAAAAACGCCTCCTCCTAGAAGACCACCTAGTCCTCACCCTCGGCCTAAAACTCCTCAACCTAAAAGAAACCAAAATAGACCAAACCATCATAATAATAGTTACCCAATGTGGAATTACCCGAATCCACCAAGCTTCAATCCTTGGGGAATACTTCCACCATACATGCATCCTAGTCAACTACAACCCATTTTTGGTTCAAACAACTTTGGATCAATGAGACAATGGGGACCAAGTGGCTAAATTGCTATCTCATTGGATTATTGGCATCTCTTCCTTGATTGACTTCTACAAGTCAAACATAAACGCTTTGAAGTGTTTGAAGACCACATGTTGAAGACTAAAAGGTACGCCTCTCTTTCATGCTCATCATTATATGCGTAGATTAATGAACTAGCCAATTGCATGCCCCCGTAAGTTTTTAATGCCTAGTTTAGTTAGTACTTGTATGTTAGTTAGTAGATAATCCCTTATACATATACATAATATAAATATATATATATATATATATATATATATATATAATATATATATATATATATATAATATATATATATATATATATTACTATATATACTATATAAATATATTAATACATCCGCACATAACCTAGATACGTCATTTGTTGACTATCTAGAACTAAAAGAAATTGTTCGTCCTCGAACCTTTTCTTCCCCCTTTGCCTCTTTTGAACATTAACGTTCAACACGAAAATCTTCCGTGTCCACTATCACATAACTCATGGTGATGAAGAGAAGTGAGTTAAGTGGATTAACGTAGAAGTAGCACTTCGACCATCGCGTCAAGAAATCCATGGATGAAACAAACTCCCGTCGCCGTCAGCACCTATCTCCGTAATTACCTCATCATTTCCCTACACCATTCAACACTCCACTTTCACACAAAACAAATCTATATATAAATATGCACATTCACTCTCATTTCTCAAAACCTTTGTCGACTTGACATCTTGATCATTTTATCCAAAATTCTCAAGAAATATTTTCTTAACGAAATGTTAATAAAATGTCAAGTATTCCTTCCTGGTGCCAATAAAACCCAACTTATTTTTGATACATAATAAATCTATCTATATACATAAAAATATTTTGTTATCAGAAACTAAACCCGGCAAAAATTCATTTTTGGCAGGCGGCCCCCTTAATGTTTAAGGGGACCGGCTAGTAAACGGGGGCGGCCCCCTTAATGTTTAAGGGGGCCGGCCATCTGATGCTACCAAAATGGGTTTTCCTTCTAAAATTTTTGCCAAACATCCCATTTCACAAAACACTCTTTCTCTCCCTCTGCTGTGAACGACCAAAACCTCAAAAACCATTCACCAAATCACCACTTCCGACTAATTTCGCAAGGGGCAAACACTTGTATCTTGATTAGCAACACATTTTGTAAGTTTTCCAATTCACATTTCATCTAATTCTATTCAATTTTGAGTCTAATCATAATTAGGTCTTTTACTCAATTTTCTTTTAATCCGAATTTTGTTAAAATTAAGTCTTGAAATCTTATAACCAAATGCTCCCCATAAAATTAAAATGCTTAATCAACCTAGAAACTAAGTAATTAAAAACCATTATGTCAAAGTATTGATAAACTAATCACTCCTTTTCAAAACTAATCACATTGTTGAATTATGCCATAAACACTTGTTAAAACTAATCACATTGGTTTATTACAACTCACTAATCCTAAAAATATATTTTTTGAATCATAAAAATGTTTTTGTTAAATATAAGAGAGTGTTTGGATTAGGAGCTAGAATCATCAAAATTTAATCAAAATTAAGTTCACAACTACTTGACATATCTATAAACACGCAATTAGTTGTTTTAAGTCATCAAGATACATAATTCATATGTATATTGGAATTTTACTAGTTATATTTATATTTAAAGGAGCGTTTGGCACAACATTTTGAAAGAAATTTTTGAGTCAAAATCTAAGTTACTTAACATAAACACTCGTAAGAAATAGCTAGATATACAATCTAATGTTTGTCTAGCCACATTTCAAAGTAGCTTATGACGTATAAAAGAACGTTTGGATATTTTTGATTTCTTATCATAATATCCCTATAACTATTCTTTAACATCATAAAATACATTTTAAGCGAGTTAAAAATTAAAGGAACATTGTAAACTACTTCTTAGGATTAAAGTTTTAGAGTCGAAGTATGTTAACGTCCCACATAAGTTGCATATATAATATATGCATGTCATTTTTTTATTTTTTATTTATTTTTATTTTTTTGTGTGTGTTGCTTTCTTGTATAGGTGAAAATGCCTAAAGCTACAGTCGGTGATCTTTCCAAAACCAAGGCCTACATTCCGAAAGTCTCCGAAACTCCCGGCATATCTCCTTCTATTGCATGTTTCTATCGACCCATCGAAAATAGAAACATTCACGAAGGTAGAATTGTCGAGCCTTCTTTCTATCAATCCGATCAAATCGAGCGAATGTTCTCAAATGTTCGTCTCGATTGTCTCTACAAAATAAATGAGCCAATCATTCCTCGCTTCGTTCTAGACTTCTATAGCCAAGTGACGGTGCAAACCGATTCATATGGCTATATTCTTATTTCCTTTATGATCCAAAACGAATTTATCACTCTCGATCTAGCTCAGTTTGGTCAAATTCTCCAAATTCCTTACAACGGTCAAGCCGTTTTCTCAAATGAATGGGATCTCTCATCTCTTGAGAAAAATCTGCCTCAGAATGGTCCGTACTATTCTGATATTCCTTCTCCTGACCAGATCCGTGGACTTCTCGAGCTAGAACGTGGTACGACTAGCCGAAGGATCAAGTCAAAAAATGTCGAAATTCATGCAAACCAAATCATTCTTAGAGAGTTAAGCCCCGACATGAAGCATTGGGAAGAACTCATTCGTGAGAATGCGTTCGGTACCGGCGGTCACCGTGATCATCTCACGGCGAGCATTGCTCACATGTTGTATTGTATTGTTGCAGAAGAACAATACAATTTGGCTTACCTCTTTGTCTATCGCATCATGTCAGCCAAAAACACTCCCAACGCCAACCTTCCCTATGGCATGTTCCTCACCTGTCTCTATCGTTATGTCATGGAACATTTCCCTCATCTTGAGAGTGATGCTTACCTATTCGTTCATCTCGTCCTACGCCCTCTATCTCGTAGCCAACTTCGTCGATCTCGTAGTGACAAGGGCAAATCTAGACGCCCTAATATCTACGCACCTTGTAGTTCCACATGTCATCGGGGAGATGATGATGAGGAGGAGGAAGGCACCTCACGTGTCAGTACTCCATCTCCCACGACGTTCGTGGATAATCTCCCGGAACTTAATTATTCCGATTATCAAGTTCCTCGTCCTTCCGAACAAACCGAACAAATCCTATTTGAACGACAAACCTCATTACTCAACACAACTCAACAGATGCATCAAGAAGTTAGAGGTGGTTTCAAGTCGATAGGAAAAGCTTTCAAGAATATCTTCGGAAAGAAAAAGAGATGAGATGTGGAAGTTGGCTTCTTTGAACAATATTATGTTTAGACATTTATATGTAGTAATACTATCTTAACATTTGCTTGCCATGACTTTTATTATGTTAGATGTCAAACTTATGTCATGTTAGTACTAAGCTACATATTTAGTTGATATAATATGCCTATGCTTCTATTTTTTTTAGTCTTAAATATGTATATTACTTGTTTAATATGCTATTGATAATATTTAATCATTCTTGATGTACATGACTCAAATGGAACTTGCTGCAAAGACACCCTAAAAATGACCTTTTTCTGGAAAATTTTCAAATTTGGTCGCCTGGGAAAACACCAGATGGGCGGCCCCCTTAATTCCCTAGGCGGTCCCCTTAATTTTAAGGGGGCCGGCCAGCAATTAAGGGGACCGGCCATCTGGACAGTAAAATTTACTGTTTTCTTTTGCATCTTGTGACCACTTTTACCTAGCCCCAGCTACCATTTCTCCTTATGGACGAACTGGTATTGGAATCTTCCTACAAAACCTCAAAAATCAACCTAAACCAACCACATTTTCATACTATAAATTCCCTCCATACAATCACCTCTCATTCCATCATCCTTCATCATCCAAAACCACCATGTTATCACCAAAATCCTCCATCTCTAAGACTCCAAGGAAGCAAAGACTTGTCATCATACCACCAAAACAACTCTTTATTGACTTAACCCAAGATGACACCAAAACTCCATCACCACCACCTCAAAGTTCATCCCCAAGTGCACCAAATGCACCATCAAAAACACCCTCTACCCATGGAGCTTCATCTTCCTCCATACCATCCACTTCATCCATCAATGACTACATCCACACTCACCTAACATCATCACCAAGAGCATCATCACCACCATCCACTCAAGAACCTCCATCCACCCAACTTGCCATTTCCTTATCACCCATCACACATCTTGATGCTCACTTCCCACCATCACCAATCCCACAACCATTCTTTCCAATACCTTGGGCATTGCTTGAAGCCCATGGTGACAATTGTCATTGTTGCATCCATAACCGGACCATAATCTTTGGTCTTAGAGATGAAATACACTACATGTTTTCATCACTTGAACACATGATTACCAACCCACCACCACCACCACCTCCACCACCTTCACCCACTACACCACCACCACCTCCATTTTCACCCAATTAAGCATATGCAATGCTTAAAAATAATTTTCAACACCTTTTTGTATGCAAGCTCCATGGAAGATCAGGTACTCCTAGGACGATTATGTAGTATCATTAGTTGTTTTTTTTTTTTTTTTTGAATGTTTGTATGTCTTATGTTGTAATCTACTTGGTTGTGTATTTATACACAACACTTTTATTTAATGAATGTTCTTATTCTACATGCTTGCTTATTGTTGTTACATATACTTGTGCTTCTAACATTTTTCTTGCAAGCTTTCCATAGCTCGTTTCCTTTGTGCTTCCAAACGAGGGGGAGTACACATCAAGGGGGAGTTATCGTCCCGACAAATTTTAAAAACTTGTCGGCTTAACCTTTTTGATTCTACAAAAAGGGGGAGAAATAGATGTAAACTCACTAAATACTTGTCTAAAAACTAATTTTTAGATTTAATGAGTTTAGATTTTGTAATCATCAAAAAGGGGGAGATTGTTGATATAAATAATGCCTAAACACGTTATTAATATTTTTCGATATCTCTACGTTTTGATAATCACAAAATGTAAAATCATTAATCGGAAAATTATGACGTAAACAAGTATTTAGTTGTAAATATTTATTTCTACAACTCAAATCACTTAATGTATAAATGAACTAATGCTTAATGCATTATATGATCAAAAGAACATTTTCTTAATAACTAGATTTTTTATAAAACATCAAAAACATTTTATATATTTTTGAAAAACATTTTTGGTATTAAATAAAAATGTTTAATCCTTTATAAAAATATGAATTCAAAATTTTAACTAAAATCAGTTAAAATGTTCCAGAAAAACCTTCCCCACAAAAGGACAAAACTGGCCAACGTTCAGCAAGGGCGGCCCCCTTAATTTTACTAGGCGGCCCCCTTAAAATTAAGGGGACCGCCCCCCTATTTAAGGGGGCCGGCCATGCTCCTGTAGGTTCCAGCTGTCCAGATTTTTCTCCTATAAATACCAGCCTTCCCCTGGATTTTTACTCACCTTTTGCACACCCAAACATTCTGTTTTAAATCTTGTAAATCCTTTTCAAAAACCCTTTGATCATATTCTTTTAAGCATTGGTTTCTAAGTGATCCAAGCTTCCACCATCAAAGTGCAAAAGAAGAATACTCATTCAACTAGAGAAGAAGTATTATAGCTTAACTCATATCATTATTGTTGTTGTGTAAAGTGTTGTATAGTTGTGATAAGTAGATCTAAGTGTAAGTAACTAGTTGTGTTGTAAAGAAGTAGTGTAGAAGTAGTTGTGAAGTTGCCGTGAAGTAGTCGTGAAGAAGAAGTCGTGAAGAAGTCGTGAAGCCGTTGTGAAGCCGTCGTGAAGAAGTCGTGATTAAGTCGTGTAGAAGTTGTGTATAAGTTGTGAGATTGGTTCTAGCTACGATTAGGACTCGACATCTAGCTTTATGTCGTTAAGCCGGTGTAAGCTAAAGTTGTGTAAGGTTTTCTACGCCATAAGGGAGTTTGTTGACACAGTGAAGAAAACTCTTGAGTAGGTGACTCAAGGAGTGGAGTGGGGCAAGGAAGGTGTCCTTGTAGCCGAACCACTATAAATCTCCGTGTTGTGGTTCGATCTTTCCATCTCTCTCTTTTATTTCATTATATTTACCTTACTTGCATTACCTATCTATATTTGTTTATATATGTTCATATTGATCAAGAGTTGAATTCACATAAGATAGAATCGAAGTTTTAAAAAGTAAACAAAAGTTTTCATAAATTATAAAGACGTAAAACAATTCAACCCCCCTTCTAGTTTTCCACATTGGCATTAGCTGTAATAAAACATGGTAAAACAATAAGAGATATACTTTTTTTCCATGACCATCATTTATATTTAACGACTTACATATTATTGGGATTGAGCCAATAGTTTGAGTAGTACGAATCGGCGTTTGATTAACAAAAGGATAAGTATGATGATTTAATTCATCACGTGGTTTTTCCAGGAAAACCATACTCGGATCGAGCTGGGGGCATTGGGATCTGTTAAGCTAGACTAGCCCATGTCATTAATATTATTAATAATAATCCAAGTGGGAGCTGTTAGGTTTTATGGATTAATATTAATATGTTTATGTCCGGTTTCGAACCCGAGACTCGGGATTGCACACAATAACGTGAGAGTTTCAATGATGAATAATTAAATATATATTTCATGTATTTATTTATTTATTCATTTCACTAAATAACACTTAACGACGGTTAGTACTTAACGGGGGTTTAACTAACGACCGTTAAAGGACTAAAAGTGCAAAAGGGAATTGGAAGGATCTAGAAACCCACCCAATGGGTTGGGTCGGCCGAAACCCACAAGGGAGAGGGGGGGCGGTTTTGGGATAGCTTAGGGAACAAGATTGTGTTTTAGGGTTTGCCTATAAATACAATTCACTTGTGTTTATTTTTCACTAATCTTGTATCCCTAACTATAGCCAAATTTCTCTTCTTCTATCCCTCTTGCTTAAGCTTGTTCGACCCACTTTTAAGTTCACTAGAACTTGGCGAATCAAGTGTAGCAATTAAGTGTTTGGTTATTAGTGATCAAGAACCTAGCTTTTCCATTGAAACGCTATTCATTACGTGTGTACAAGAACGAGTGACTAGTTTATTTTAACTAGTGTTTTTCCCTATACTTGGATCGACATACCCTATATTCAATTAGGGTTTATACTTGTTCTTGGTGATTGCAAAAGGTACGTGTCTATTTAGTTTTAATTAATTACATGTTCTTGTAGATCTTCCGCTGCGTGCTTTGTGATGTTTTTTTATATGTTTATAGTTTTATGATTCATATAATCCAACAGTATGTGGTTTAATTTTCATCAATCCAATTTGTGGTATTGAATTCTACTTAAGTTCTACTTGGTGTTCGATTCCTTAGTGAACAGCCTAATGTTATTCGTGTTCTTTGACTTTCAATTTCATAAATTTGACTTTTTTATGAATATCTGAATTAGAAAGCTCAAGGCTTCCCCCTCTTCTGGTTTCGAGCAGTGTATGGTTCAATTTTATAGAAAGTTAACCTCATGTTTGGTATACTGTATTATTACTGCAAGTATACTGTATTAAAAATGTGTCAATAATGACCAAAGTATATTTTTGATACATAAAGCAGCTCAAATATTTTGGTACTTTTCGTATTCCTTATACAGTTAGTACAACTCTATTTTCATCGGATAAGCAATCCCAAACTCAAAACTGCGTATTGTTGTTTAGTCTAAGCAAGTTTAAATAGCCCTTTAGCAATAAATTATGTATGAAACCAAACAGTGATTAGTATAATCCTGTCTATATCCTACAAGACTGAAACATATAGTTGCGAATTCTAATCTTATTTTCTTACTTGGATGTTTTAGGATGACGCATGATATGCAGTGTTTGGGTATTCTAAAAGTTTTTGTCATCAAATTTTACAAATGATTAATATGCCATATTTACTTTTTTCTTGAAATGACCCGAACTGACCCATTTTAAGCTATTTTTATTTTTATATCTTTTTTACATAGCCCAAACCGACATGTAGGACCTGAATTTTATGTTATAAAAAGTGCTTAAGCAGTAGAAAGGAAAGGATGTTACAAGGCATTTACTTTCAAGCTGAATTACATAACACAAGATGTGTTAGTATGAAAGGAGAGTTATTATGTATGTTTGTGTTTAAGGTTGAAACCAAACAGTGGTTAGTATAATCCAAAAAACTTTTAAGTACAAAGGACTCCCACATCTCAACCCGTTATCATGTATATATCTTACAAGACATAAAACATATAGATGCATTCAGTGCATAATTATCATATAAATGTTAATTTTTGACTGATGATGTTATTTTCTTACTCGCATGTTTTAGGATGATCGTGACCCATCATCTCGTCATAGAATAGAAAAGAGAAACAGGATGACGCATGGTATGTAGCGTTTGGGTATTCTGAAAGTTTTTGTCATCAAGTTTTACAAATGATTAATGTGCCATTTTTACTTTTTTAATGAAATGACCCGTTTTAAGCTATTTTTAATTTTTTTATATCTTTTTTACATAGCCCGATCCGACATGTAGGATCTGAATTTTAAGCTATGAAAGACCAGAACCGACATGTTAGACCTATTTCTTAAGATATGTTTATATCTTTTTAACATAACCTGAAGTGAACCATTTTATACGAGTCGATGTAGCCAGAAAAATAGCTCCAAGGGGCTTGTTGCAGCTCTGTAAAATAAAGAAAAGAAAAAATAGTTTTTTTTGGTACTCTCCATTAATAAGTAGTCAGTATGTTAATTATGAGTGCAAAAGTTCAATAAATCTGATATCATTAAAATTATTTGATTTGGGAGGTTCTATGTACTGGGCACCGTTTTTTTCTCCAAGTTACTTTTTTATTTACCATTCAAAGGTAAAATGGGTCGAAATAGCCATCTGTACTAGTGGTGGTTAGTTGCTGTACTGACTGCTTTTGGAAGCTGTTAACACTAACAGATAATTGTGTTTACAAAACAAGTATAACCCATAATGCTTTTAAAGGATGACTCGTCCGATATGGCTAAGATTTCAAGAAAGGTTCCAACCTTGTTCGTGAAGTTCAGGACACCACCGAGAATCACCAGTTAGTTACCTTTTTTACAAATCTAACATTAATGCAGACTAATAATTACTAAACTTTCTTGCGAGAACCATCTTATCTGCGAGAACTGATAGAACCACCAAAAACATACATGCACGCCTTCAATAATTGTATTTTTGCACATATGTTCTAAAAACAACATATGTGTTTTAAAAAAAACATTGTTGTTCTAAAAAATTTGATAAGAAATTGGAAATACAAATTTTTTTTTGAAGGTGTGCATGTATGTTCTTATAAGGCGTGCAACGACAATATTGCAGCCGTGTGTAAGGTTTTTGTGAAAAAAGAGGATGAGTTCATGATGATATTGAAGAACATAGGTGGATACTTACGATTATTGATGATTTGCATGTATTTTTATTTTATTTTAAAAGGCCTGCATGTATGTTTTTGGTGGTTCTGTCAGTTCTCGCAAGAAAGTCTCCCATTGCTTAAATTACATCAGGAATCCATAAAGATCCTTAAAAATACCATATCATTTATTATGCCAATGAACATACAAATTCAGAAAATTAAATTGGTCCAACACATTTACATTCACATAGTATTGATTCAAATAAGGAAGATCCATTGACATTACAAATGAACATAGCATTGATTCAAATAAGAAAGATCCATTGACATTACTGTTTATGAGATAATTTCAGCCATGAATGAATTTGTTGCTCTTCTTTCCCAAAATGAACATAGTATTGATTCAAATAAGGAAGATCCATTGACATTACAAATGAGTTGATACATTGAGCTTGCCTACTTGAGCAACACATCTAAAAAGACACACCAACCTTATTAACTACTTGAGCAAAAATGAAAATAAAACCTGCACCATAGACGTCACTGTAAGTATCGTATCATCACTGCCTTTGAATAACTCGAGAAAAACAGATGGGGTTTGATGAAGTTGATGTCATCTCCAATCTGCCTTTAGAACTGATAATCGGACCATATGACGAATACATAATAAATCTTGACTTTACCCATCCAAGTACAAGCTCCAAATAACACTAATAACTAGCAATACACCACATTGACCACCTGCACAAACTAAAACAGACACACTTTATCATTCTTTCGAGCTTCAAACATATGAATGGCAGTAAATGTTAAGCCTTGGCATTGGTGATATCACTGAGTCCATTCTAGTAATCTGTTACTCTTTCAAAGGGATGAAAATATTTACGTTGTTAATGTGAACTTATAATCTCGACATTGTTTCTTATGTAATAAACGGAACATGAAGGACCAAACATGTTCGTTAGTTAGTTAATAACCGTCAGTTAGTTATGGCGGTTACAAACCGAATAGTCACAATGGTTCACTAGAACCGGTTAGAAAACTATATATATGTATGTACATGCGACGTGTAAATGTTAGATGAAATAATTATTCAGTATATTTTGCAACTCATATTCGACTCACATATTGGGACAACAATTCACTGGTACAGAATGTGGCTTTCGTCACACCCAAAATGCGTGACTATATGCATATAGTCACACACGTTTTTTTGGGTGTGTGTGATGAAAATTCGCGCCACCGTAGGTATCATATGGTCACATTGTTTAGTTTGTGGCCGTTTTCATTGAAAAAGAGTGACCAAAACCCGAATATGTGTGACTAATTAGGCACAAGTTTTGTTGGATTCATCAGTATGTGTGACTATTTCTCATCCTATGGCCACATGAAAATATAATAAATGTGACGTTTGTGATGATTTAGTCACACAACGTGTGTTGTTTTTTTCGAGTTAGTCACATACAATTTAAAAAACAGTGGCCAAAAGTGTTAATAAGTGTGACCATATGCTGTTTAAAGTGAAGAAATGTATATTTTGTGTGACTATTGATCATCCAATGGTCACATGAATTCTTAGTTTGTGTGGCCTTTGGTAATATTTAGTCACACAAAGCATGTTTGTTTTGGGTATTTAGTCACATACAATTAAGCATAAAGTGGCCAAAAGTGTTAATAAGTGTGACCATATGCTGTTTTAAGTGAAGAAATGTGTATTTTGTGTGACTATTGATCATCCAATGGTCACATGAATTCTTAGTTTGTGTGGCCTTTTGTAATATTTAGTCACACAAAGCATGTTTGTTTTGGGTATTTAGTCACATACAATTAAGCATAAAGTGGCCAAAAGTGTTAATAAGTGTGACCATATGCTGTTTTAAGTGAAGAAATGTGTATTTTGTGTGACTATTGATCATCCAATGGTCACATGAATTCTTAGTTTGTGTGGCCTTTTGTAATATTTAGTCACACAAAGCATGCTAGTTTTGGGTATTTAGTCACATACAATTAAGCATAAAGTGGCCAAAGGTGTTAATAAGTGTGACCATATGCTGTTTAAAGTGAAGAAATGTGTATTTTGCGTGACTATTGTTCATCCAATGGTCACATGAATTTTTAGTTTGTGTGGCCTTTGGTACTATTTAGTCACACATCGAATTAAACAAAGAGTGACCAATAATGTTGGAGCAGAGTTGCTACTTCTAGTACTAAGGTAGTCCTGCTGAAGCAGAGTTACTGCTGCTAGTACTATGCTAGTGCTGCTGGAATGAGTATATATATTTTATATAAAACAATATTAAAAACCACAAGAAATTTCAAATTGAATTAAACTCGAATGTATATAACTGGACAGAATATACAATTGTAATGTCATACTTAATTAATCAAATATCTAAAGACTTTTGAACCTTCACCCCCTTAGCAGTTTGCCTTAAGTCGTTAGCAGATATATATTGTTTCTTCGATGGTGCCTGTGGTACACATTTAGTCACATGGTTTGTTGGTGTAACCTATAGTAAACAAAAGACGCTTCTATCAAACATTGAATTACATATGAATAATTATATATGTAAATAGACATGGTTAATCATGTATCCAACGGAAATAATTCGATGTATAGCATCGGAAATAAGAGAATCAAGTCTAACTTGGATTCGTCTTATTTATGGCACTGTCGTCTTGCTCATATAGGCAAGAAACGCATGGAAAGGCTGCAACATGATGGGCTTTTACAAAATGTCTAAGATGATTCGTTTGACAAATGCGAATCTTGCATATCTGGGAAGATGACGAAGAAAACTTTTCATAGCAATATGGAAAAGGCTTCGGATTTACTTGGATTGATACACACGGATGTGTGTGGTCCACTTAGACATGTGTCAAAACGCGGTGCTAGCTACTTCCTGACCTTCACGGATGACTATAGTCGTTATGGTTATGTTTATTTACTTAAACATAAACATGAAGTCTTTGAGACATTCAAGGTTTTTAAAAATGAAGTAGAATTACAACTCGGTAAGAAGATTAAGGCTCTTCAATCCGATCGTGGTGGTGAATATTTAAGCCAAGAGTTTAAAGATTATCTGGCTGAGTGTGGCATTGTCCAACAACTCACTTCTTCTTATACTCCACAACAAAACGGTGTATCTGAAAGGAGAAATCGTACATTGTTAGATATGGTACGATCTATGTTTAATCTGACAACTCTATCCTTATCCTTTTGGGATTATGCTCTTGAAAGTGCTGTTCGCATTTTAAATATTGTTCCAACAAAGAAGGTAGATAAGACTCCATATGAAGTATGGACTGGAAAAGCTCCTAACTTGTCTTACTTAAAGGTCTGGGGTTGTGAGGCGTTTGTTAAACGTGACTCACCGGATAAACTCCAACAAAGATCTGCTAAGTGTATCTTCGTAGGATACCCTAAGGAAACAAGGGGTTACTACTTTTACTTCCCACCAGAAAATAAAGTCATTGTGGCTAGATATGGTGAATTCCTCGAGGATAGTTTTCTATCTCAAGAATTTAGTGGGAGAGTATTTGATCTAGAAAATGATCAAGGAGATACGTCACCTTCTGAGAACACTAACACACTTCCTGTGGAACCTGAAAGTTTAGGTCCTCCACCTGAAGTTGAAGTGGTACCCATCCATAGATCTTCAAGATCTGCAAAAGCTCCTGATCGTCTATGTTTAAACGTAGAAGATGAGGATTCTATACTAGTGGGTTATGATGAACCAACTAGTTATAGGGCTGCCATTAATAGTCCTGAAAAGGACAAATGGCAGGTAGCCATGGACGGGGAAATGCAATCCATGAAAGACAATAAAGTCTTGATTGTAGTAGACCTTCCACCCAATGCTAAGGTAGTTGGGTGTAAGTGGCTCTTCAAAAAGAAAACGGACATGGATGGCAACGTACACACCTACAAAGCTCGTTTGGTGGCTAAAGGCTTTACCCAAACATATGGTGTTGACTATGAGGAGACATTTTCTCCTGTGGCCGACATTAGAGCTATTAGGATTCTTATACCCATAGCTGCCTACTATGACTATGAGATTTGGCAGATGGATATCAAAACCGCATTTCTGAATGGTCATTTAGATGAAGACATCTTTATGGCACAACCTGAGGGGTTTGTGAATCCACAATTTCCTGAGCGTGTATGCAAGCTTCAAAGATCCATTTATGGATTGAAGCAGGCATCCAGGCAATGGAATAATAAATTTGATGAGGAAATCAAGAAGTTTGAATTTACTCAAAATTTCGATGAGCCGTGTGTATACCACAAAGTTAGTGGGAGTAACACTACTTTTCTTGTTCTTTATGTCGATGACATATTAATCATGGGAAATCACATACCTAGTCTTAATGAAGTTAAGACTTATCTATGTGAATGTTTTTCCATGAAGGATTTAGGAGAAGCAGCTTACATACTTGGAGTCAAGATCTATAGAGACAGATCTAAGCGGTTAATCGGATTAAGCTAAAGTGCTTACATGGATAAAATATTGAAGAGATTCAATATGCAAAATTCCAAGAAGGGATATTTGCCCATGCAAGTAGAACATGGCTTAAGTAGCGAAATGTGTGCTTCTACACCTGAAGAGGTGGAATACATGAAGAAAGTTTCGTATGCTTCGGCAGTAGGATCTATCATGTATGCAGTTAGATGCACAAGGCCAGATGTGGCGTTCGCACAAAATTTTACCAGTCGTTATCAGCGGAATCCAAGAAAAGATCACTGGCATGTTGTTAAGAACATTCTTAAGTATTTAAGGAATACTAAAGATATGTTTCTTGTTTACGGGGGAAATCCAGACGCAGAACTGAATGTTACAGGTTTCTGCGATGCGTCCTTTCAAACTGATAAAGATGATACGAAGTCTCAGACGGGTTACGTTTTTGTCATTAATGGAGGAGCCGTTGACTGGAAGAGTAAGAAGCAGAGTACAATGGCCATGTCTGCTGCAGAAGCTGAGTTTATTGCTGCATCAGAGGCAGCACAAGAAGCTGTTTGGATAAGGAAATTCATATCGTATCTTGGAGTGATGCCGTCAAATGAATTACCTATAAATGTGTATTGCGACAACTCTGCTGCAATCACATTCGACAATGAACCTGGAGTTATGAAGGGCGCCATAAATTTTCGTAGAAAATATCACTATGTTCAAGAACAAGTCGAATTTGGTGAAATCAATGTACTCAAAGTTCACACAGATGACAATCTGGCTAATCCTTTTACGAAGGCATTACCTAAGGAAAAGTTTACTCGACATGCTAAGGGTATTGGTTTTCGTTTAGCCAGTAGTTTTATGTAAATCTGATGTATTAGAATTTTCGATAAGGGATGTATAAACAATATTATTTTAATGAAATACAGTGCGGATAACGTTTATTATCATTATTAATATTTGTGTCCTATATTTGCATGTTTAAATCCGTGAATAATTATTTTATTCTAAATAGTCCGTTGTCAATTAATAATATGGGAATATTATTGAACTAAGACAAATGTGAGGATTGGTAGAATGTAATGTAAGGTTAAGACACCAATGTCACATGATATTCAATATTAGATAAATTGAATATAGGACTTATCCCAACTACATGATTATACTTTATGGATCATAGTCATTAAGCATATCACGAATATTTATCATCTGACTTGAGATACCAGATAATTGCCGAAGATGTAGTTCATTTTTTGTAAGATAGTCTAACGCTATCAGTAAAAGGTAGTTATAAGGGCTATTTTCGGAAGTGATACGAAGTTCGAGGGTTATGATCGTAGTCAATAAGGGATTTATTCCTTCTACTTTGTGTTGAAGTTTAATACTGCTTGGCCACTCGTAGGGTTGACAAGATGTTTGCGTGCGCATGCCCAAAGTCTATCTGGAAGACGTTCAGATGTTTTGGTAATCTTGATCAATTATGTATAAACGAGAAACTATTGTTAATTATGGAATGACAGAGATCCATATCCATATTACGCGGTATTAGCAACAAAAAGATAAGTATGATGATTATATCATCGCGTGGTTTTTTCCAGGAAAACCATACTCGGATCAAGCTGGGGGCATTGAGATCTGTTAAGCTAGACTAGCTCATGCCATTACTATATTAATAGTTATCTAAGTGGGAGCTGTTAGAGTTTATGAATAACGTTTAATATATGTATATCCGGTTTCGAACCCGAGACTCGGGATTGCACACAATACGTGAGAGTTCCAATGGTTTGAATAAATTAAATATATTTTATATTTATATTTATTCATTTCACGAAACAAATACTTAACGATAGTTAGTACTTAACGGAGTTAGAGATAACGGTCGTTAAAGGACTAATTATGTAAAAGAAAGAATGAAGGATCTAGAAACCCTTGTTGTGGGTTGGGTCGGCCGAATGGGTCTTTTAGGGCCTAGGTCGGTTTTGGTTAGCTTGGAAACGAAGCTAGGTTTAGCCTATAAATAAAATTCACTTGTATTTGGTTTTTCCCTAATCTTGAATCCCTAACTTAGGCCAAACTTCTTCTCCTCTCTCCCTCTAAGCTTATATGATCGACCCTCTTTTAAATCCACTAGGATTTGGTCGACTCAACATAAGCTTTCAAAGTGTTTGGTTGTTTTGTGATTCTTGAACCTAGCTTTTCTCATTGGAACGCTATCATTACGTGTGTACAAGAACGGGTGACTAGCTTATTTTAGCTAGTGTGTTTTGGTGTTGATCGATCCATATATAATCCCAATTAGGGTTTATATATCTTGTTCTTGTTGAAGAGGTTCCTTGTTCTTGCTATGAATCAATAAGGTACGTGTCTATTTAATTTAATTAATTACATGTTCTTGTAGATCCTTCTGCTGCGTGTTCTTGATGATATTATGTGTTTATAGCTTTTATATGATTCACATATTCCAACAATAATAAGAAGCTTTTGGATGCAAAACAATTAATTGACACCATTCCAAAAACCAAGGACGAGCTGTTTTCGTATCCAATAAATTGGGCAACTTATGACAAGGTTTGTATAGAATTCTTGCTTTATAATTTACCCATAAATCGATTGATTTGATTATGTCTGATCCCAAATTGGTAAGCTGAAAGGATTGAGCAAAAAGATGAAATGGGTCAAATGGGATAGAAGCCATCCTAAGCTTATTGAAATGCATAAAAACCTTCTAAATCTCTATGTAAATTGAAGTTGAATTATTTTGTTAGTAATATAGGTTTTTGTACTCATATTTACCACACTAGCAACATATAAAATTGAAATTTGTTTTATAAAAGGAGTGTTTGTGGGTCCCCTAGTTGATCTAACACAAACAAAAAAGCTACTTGTTTGACTTGTTTCCAAATTTCTACTCGCCCATTTTCCACTCTTGCTTGCTTAATTGCTAAGTCTTTTTCTATTTATTATAATTGAATGTTGAATATTTTGTAAAACGGCGAACCTAGCTGTACGCATTTAGACATACAAACAGAGTTTTATGTTTTTATTACATCAGTATTATGATTAGTGAGAATTTTTGGTATTCTTAAACTTGTCCTCTTTTGCTTAGGGGGAGATAGTTTAACCGCTAAATACCTTTAATTAATTATGGCATCTTTTGATTAGATTGGATACTTACATGAGTAATAGCCACTAGGCGTTCTATTTTGAATAAGGTCATATCAATGTGAACTATTTTTCTCCCGATAAAAGAAAGAAGCAAAACCTAGCCAACTAGGTATGACCATATGATTCCCTCCCCTGTATTTTTCCTTGAGTTCTTTCTTGTTGAGATATGTGTGACATTGCAAAACAATTGTTTCTTTGTGGGTTCGGATAGGTATTTTGTTTGATTAATACAGTATTATTTAACGATCAGATATGTTTATAACAAGGTAAGGATTTCGTATGGGAATATTCAATGACCTTAGGTAGTGTCCATATAATTAGATCAGTATGATTTGTAAGTATTGGTTAGTAAGTGTGTCTTTTTTTGTTTTCAGTATAACATTATTTCATGACATTATACAGAATGGATTGCATGAACGGATGAGACCATGGATCTCCAAGAAAATAACCAAGTTTTTGGGCGAGGAAGAGACAACATTAGTAGATTATATTGTGTCAAGCACTCAAGAACACGTGACAGCAAATGACATGTTAGAGCGGCTTCAGTCTATTTTGGACGATGAAGATGAAATGTTTGTGTTAAAGATGTGGAGAATGCTCATTTTTTGAAGTCAAGAAAGTGGAGACTGGTCTTGCAGGAAGAGCCAAGGCTTAAATGGTCTCCTTGTTGTCATCATTGTGGTATTATTGTCTATTGTTATAGCATTAGTACATTTCTTTTCAGTAACATTTTTTTAGATGAGTTTGATAAAAAGTCAAATCTAAAGATCAATTTAGCTGACATATCGCCAACATCGTCTTCTGAATAATTTGTTGTAAGATCTTTGAGCGAGTCATGTATCCGCAAAAACTATTTCGCTCATCCTGTAGTCCCAAGTTTCACCTTTTCGAATAATTTGTAGGGGTTTTGCAAAGGCGCCCTTAATGGACGCGATGAGGCGTGGTTTGCAAAGATACAATTTATACGTAAGTATGACACTTGTAAATTACATGAATAATGGGAGTTCGATTCTGCCTCAAGCATCTTTCATCAAACATTTTGCTCCTACCCCATTTCATGATAAATATTAAATTAATGTATATGCACGAAATTAATAATACTAAAATGAAAACATGAAATACTGTGATATTTAAATGAATATATATGAGATTGTACATATACGAAAGACTCATGTTTCTCTTTATGAGAGTGTGTAGGGATATCCGAAAAAGTTATATATATATATATATATATATATATATATATATATATATATATATATATACACACACACACACACACACACACACACACACACACACGTTCAATAAAGAGTCATGTTATTCCTCTTTATAAGTTTAACACGCGCGTACACGGGTTTAAAAATTAAATATATCAACAAGAATATCAATATCAAAATGAAGGCACGACCTCATAAGTTACTATGATGTGAAAAATATATATATATATATGATATTGTACATATAACAACGCCGCATAGTTTTTCAAAGGTCATTATATGCTATTAAACACGCATAATGTTTAGAATATGATATCGAATGTTAAATTTAAATGACATCAACCTCAACATCATGTCAGTTAAACAACATCAAATTATATGTTCAATAAAAATCTATGTAAAATACTAATTGATATAAATAAATAATAAAAAGTTTATGTAAAAAACCGACCATGCATGGGTATTAGAACTATATAAGTATAAGGATTTTACATAATTTTATAAAATAATTTTATTTAACAATCCCGCATATGCACAATTTTAAATGCTAGTTCAAAGCAATAAGAAATTTCCTATCTCCTAAAAAAAATCACATGATAGAAAATGATGTCTAATAAATACAAGTTCGTAAGAGTTTCCTAACGTCTATTTGAGACCATTAACTTTAGTCTTCATCATATTTTCCACAAAATAGGACAAAGTTATTTTGCATACTTTTTTTTTTTTTTTTTTTTTTTTTTGATAAAAGAGAATAACATACAGCCAAAATCAAGAAGTATGAGTGAGAGTACAACCACTAGACTCGTGATGTACAAGACCATCAACTACAGAATTTACAATATCTCCTAAAGCCCATCTGGCAATGCTATGTGCAATCGCGTTACCACCTCGTTTAACAAAAGTCCAGTGACAACATTCGAATGTAGAGGTAAGGTCCTTGATGTCCTGCCACATACTTGAAATTTGCTGAAGAGGTTTTTCATTGAATAGCGATTGATAAAGAACAAAAGAGTCCGTCTCTATTTCAATTCTTGTTAGATGCTTTTCATTGGCTATTTTGATAGCCCACCACACGGCTTCAGCCTCAGCTAAAAGAACCGACTCTAACTACTCAACGTGCTTTGCTCCAGATAAAGTAATCTCACCTTCTGAGTTTCTTGCAACAAACCCGAGACCAACTTGCTTACTACTAGGCAACCATGAAGCATCACAATTAATCTTGACAAACCCATAAGGAGGAGGCTGCCAAATAGATGCCAAAGGATCTACAATTGTCCCAGATTGCACGTTACCTCCCATAGCTGCATCCTGGAATTCTTGAAGAAGACGTGTAGCACCTTGCCAAATTAACCCACTATCCTGAGGCGATTGGCCATGTGCAATACGGTTACGTTCTAACCAAAGGCTCCAACATATCATTAGAAACACCTCCCATTTGTTATGGTGATCTGAAACTACAATTGCAGAATAATCATTCACACTATCTTTATTTTGGGTAGATGGAATATTAATAAAGTTAGCTGCTTCCCATACTTTCCGCACCCGATCACATTGGAAGAGGGCATGTAGAACATCTTCATGAGGATCATTACAGTGCATACAAAGCCCATCATTAAGAATTACATGTCTGCGTTGGAGATTATGAACTGTTGGCAGCAAGGTTACGCCATGCACGCCAACAGTTCTTGTGGCGTAAGGCAACTATCCCGGCGAAGGTGAAACTATTTATTTGGCGTGCATGGTTGATAAAGCCCATCATTTCAAACTTCAAACAACACTCAATAAGTAATTGAGTTGATTGTGTTAGTTTGCTCACATGATGTATATTGCGTTAATAGTTAGGTCCTTGACGTGTTTTTTAATTTATGGAGAAATGTTGTTTGCCACCAAGTTTTGTTTGTTGTATGCCATTTATGTACTGATACTTAAAGCTAAAATGTCTCGACTTTGAATTGTATGTGTGCTCTTGTTTTTGAAGGGTTGCATTGTTTTCTTGGAGTTTGTTTCTTTTTAATTGGTTATGCTGTGAGCCTATTTATGTAGTGATACAAAGAAAGTGGATTTGTTTGTGAGGCACTGATTTAACTATTGATTAAAGGGTGCTAATTTGTTGCAAGCTCATAGAATGTAGGGGATATATGCTTTAACCTAAGCAGTAGGTCGCTGCATCAAACTTAATTATTCGTTGACTTTTGTTCTTTTGTATATATATATATATATAAGTTTCTATATATATACTTTTGTTTTTTTGTATATATATATATATGCAAGTTTCTGTAGAAGGCCCATATGTTATTATTATTATTATTTTTTTTTTTAAAGTAGGCCAAATCATCAAACATGTCAGACCAAACAGGTTTTGATGTATCATGAAGACCAATAACTCGTCCCTAGCTCTTTTGCAGAATTGTTAAACCAATCTTAGGAGTTTAACCAAGGTATGATGCCACAAAATAGACATACGAGACCAAGATTGGCAATCTATATAGATTCCTTTTGAATAATGTATATGACATAAAGTTTGTTAGTCAATTTTTAATGATAATCTTGGATGCTTGACATGTTTCCTCATATACTATGCCTTTTGAACACTTAAAACTTATACTAACTTGTAGATTGTAAATTCTAGGTACAACGTCAAAACCTAATTCAAATATTGTTGATATCAAACCGAACCATGGACGGTATTATTCAAGTCTTGGAGAACAATCATGTGAAGCAAAGCAAGAGTGGCAAAAACTATAGGAAGTTGATCTTGACAGATTCTCAGGTGATTCTAATTATCTATTTTTTAAAGCTTACTCTTTAGGTTGGTGTTACTCATTTATGGAGTGCATGGTACTAAAATTAGGGAATGAAGGTGAATGCTCTTTTATATGAAAGCGGCATCCTCTTAATACAAAAGGTATCGGATCTCAAATGCGGAGGTCATAAGAAATGAACAAGTATTCCCTATCAGTTCCTACCCCTACTCTTTGATTTTGACCCACGAAGAAACGGTTGTCGATGAGTTGGTTGAGGCTGTCCCACCAACAATTTCTTGCCAATTCGACTTCGCAAGATTTTCCGTGCTTTACAAATACGCCGACTCCGACTCCTATCACAGTAAATCTCTCCTTATTTTATTACAAAATTTAGCCTATTTAATTATTTACTTTGCTCGTGAAAACTAAAAAACCATTTCCTTTTCGTGATACAGATATAAGAGGCATTGTTTTGCAAGTATTTGCGAGTAAAGATCAAACATGGAGGGATTTGGCGATTGTGGATGAAGAGTAAGATCAATTTTTCACATGTGCCTCTCATTTGTAATTTATTACATCTAATGCTTCGATGTTTTCTTTATAGGAAAAAACTTTTGTTAATAAGGAACCAAATTGATGATAATGAAGGTAACAACACGCTTGCTGGTATCATCGGGTTAGGAGTTATGATATTTGGCATGAGGCTCATAAATCAATTTAGGACCATCCACTTTAAATTTTTGGACATATATAGCCTCATCACTTAATTTCTATGGCTTTTTCAAATATTGAAAATTTGTAGTAGCAATTAGTTAAGCTATGGCCTTTTCAAGCGAAAATTACTTTGCTAGACATATACGAGTGTATATGTCAGTACCCAACTTTTTCTCTGTTTTCAAAAGTGGACATACATCTCGTGTAAAAAAGTTTCTGGGGGTTCTCGTGATTACGTGTCATTTTCTTATTGGTCGAATTAAAAAAAAAATAGATCTCGCGTAAAAAATGTTCCGGGTGTACCCGGGATTTGAAAAAAAAACATTAAAATAACATCTCGTGTATTTTTTTTGTAGGGGGTTACACGAGATTCACTTTTTAAATTTAAAACTTTTTAATAATTACAAAAACCACCCTTTAACTTTTTAATAATTACAACTTTTTTATATAACAAACTTTATTTGTCAAATATTTAAATATCTATCGAATTCTTTAATGAAAAAAATATCGTTACGAAGTGCTCTAAATTACGAACAAAACAAGCCCAATATTAACATGCTTTTGACGTACGTACGATTTTATAAAAAATGTTGAAGTTTGATATAAATATATATATAGATTTTCTTTAAAAAAAAAACTTTTAAAACACACTCTTAAACAACAGGGGCCAAAGACTTATAAAATTCTATAAAATAGGAATATCGTTTAGAAATAAAAACGTAAAATTTATAAACTAAAGACGGTATCCTTTTTAATCATAAAACAAAAATTGGCATTTTTTTTATATAAACCAACATTAAATTAGTTTTAATCATAAAAAAAAGTTGCCAATTTTAGTGTTATGAATAAAAGGATACCGTTTTTAGTTTATAAATTTTACATTTTTATTTCTAAACGATATTCTTATTTTATAGAATTTTGTGCGTCTTTGGCCACTGTCGTTTAAGAGTGTGTTTTGAAAGTTTTTTTAAATAAAAATCTATATATATATATATATATATATATATATATATATATATATATATATATATATATATATCAAACTTCAACATTTTTTATAAAATCATACGTACGTCAAAAACATGTTAATATTGGGCTTGTTTTTTTCGTAATTTATAACTCTTCGCAACGATATTTTTTTATTAAAGAATTCAATAGATATTTACTAAATATTTGACGAATAAAGTTTGTTATATAAAAAAGTTGTAATTATTAAAAAGTTTTAAATTTAAAAAGTGAATCTCGTGTAACCCCCTAAAAAACATACACGAGATGTTATTTTAATTTTTTTTTTTTTTTTTTTCCAAATCCCGGGTACACCCGGAACATTTTTTACGCGAGATCTTTTTTTTTTTTTTTTTAATTTGACCAATAAGAAAATGACACGTAATCACGGGAATTCCCGGAAACTTTTTTACACGAGATATATGTCCACTTTTGAAAACTGAGAAAAAATTGGGTACTGCTAGACATATACACTCGTATATATCTATCACAGTAATTTTCGACTTTTTCAAATGTGGAGACTTTTTCAGTAGCGATTAGTCAAACTTTAAAGCACATGTGGAGACTTTTTCACATGTTGGATGCACATGGGATAAGTACAAATTGCAGAAGACGTGACTTGAGAGTCTTCGAACGTCTAGACTGCACCACACAATTTTTTGTGAGAAAAATCTCATATATACAACAGGGACTTTGATCTTTTTTCCATGAGTTTCATCCAAGTCTTTTCTACACCACACAATTATTCCTTTTCTAAGTCTATATATATGTTAATTTATCAGATAAGATAACATCAATACAAATTATTTACAACATACATTATGATTGAAAATATTTGCTTTTACTTTATGCAAACTCATGTTTTGTTTACTTTGTCACTTGTTCTACTATGGTTTAATACCACAACAACCACTTCCCTTGGCGACAAACTGGTTGTAGCCGCAGGAGGAACTACTAATACGTGCATCGATAATGAGAGAGAAGCTCTTCTTGGTTTCAAAGCTCGCCTTCTAGGCCCTGATGACCTGCTCTCTACATGGAGACATGAAGAAGATGATTGTTGTAAATGGAGAGGAGTCACTTGCGATAACCAAACAGGTCATGTCACAATGCTTGACATGATGTGCGACTATTCTACACGTGTTGGAGGTGAGATTAGCTTTTCATTGCTTAACTTAACCTACTTGAATCATCTATATCTGTCCGAATGTTCTTTTCATGGAACGATCCCCCCGTTCATTGGCTCCATGACTCATTTAACTTATCTTGACCTTTCTCTAAATGAGTTTATTGGAACCATTCCCAAGTCCATTGGTTCCTTGACCAATTTAACAACCATTGACCTTAGTTGGAATAATTTAAGTGGAATCATTCCGAGATCCATTGGTTCATTGACCAGATTAGAATACCTTTTCCTTTCAGACAACTCTTTCTCTGGAACCATTCCTCGAGAATTTGGAAACCTCACCAATTTGGTAGCTCTAAATCTAAATTCCATCGGTAGTTGTGCAGTTGAAAACTTAGATTGGTTGTCTTCTCTATCTTCTTTAACTGACCTTTATATGGATGGAACTTCTCTGGCCAAAGCAAATAACTGGGTAAATGTAATTATAGGTCTCCAAAACCTTAAAGAGTTAAGTTTAATCGGATGTGACCTCTCAAAAGTCATGCATCCATATTCTTCAGTTGTCAACTCTTCTTCATCTATTGATTTCCTTTATCTCGATAACAACAATCTCACCTCATCAGTTTATCACTGGTTGTGCCCATTAGTTGGTAATAGGCTTAAGGATTTTTCTGTTTCCGGGAACTCGCTTGATGGGAAACTTTCAGATTTTCTGAACAACTTGTCTCGATGCACATCCCCAAATATGTTATTTTGGTGAGAGTAAAAACTTTAGATGCTTCACATAACCAATTAACAGGGTCATTGTCTGATGAGATTCAAAACTTTTCATCCCTAAACAAGTTATACCTAGATTCCAATCAGTTAAATGGACCAATAAGTGACAAATTGTGGCAACTACCCACACTTCAAGAACTAAGCCTATCTTCCAATTCTCTTAGAGGTGTTATCTCTAATGAAAACATTGGAAAATCAAATCTTAGGTATCTAGATCTTTCATACAACTCACTCGAAGGAGCTCTTTTCAATGCTGATGTGTCAAACCTTTCTATGAGTGTAGAGTATATTGATTTCAGCTCCAACAAGCTAGGACCTCGTTTCCCCAAATCGATACAAATAATGAAAAAACTTATGCATCTTGATCTATCCAACAATAGCATTTCAGAGACATTTCCTACCGAGTACTGGAACCAATGGATCCCTTCTCAATTGAGGCATTTGGATCTCTCTCTCAACAACATCAGTGGGCCATTACCAGAATCATTATCAAGTCTTAAACTTGAAAAAGTAGATTTGAGTTCCAACAACTTTTATGGTCCGATACCTACTTTTCCAGTATGCACAAGTTTTTTAGATCTGTCACATAACTCATTGACCGGGAAACTTCCGGACAGCTTGAAGAACTTGACGTATCTAAGAGTTCTTAATTTAGGCCACAACACTCTATCAGGATATATTCCTCCCTATGTAGGATGTTTGGGTCAACTCGAGACGTTATCTTTATACAACAACAGCTTCTCCGGAGAATTGCCATTGTCTTTGAAGAATTGCACCAAGTTAAGCCTTTTGGACTTGGGGGCCAACAAATTAAATGGTAATATTCCTGTTTGGATTGGTAAAAACTTGTCAAGGTTGTACGCTCTTAGCCTAAAATCAAACAACTTTTCTGGAGTCATCCCTTCACAAATATGTCAATTAGTAAGTCTTCAAATCTTAGACTTGTCATTTAACAATCTTCATGGAACAATCCCATCGTGTGTGAATAATCTTACTTCCATGGTTCAAAAAGGATTATTTACAGAACAGAATCTACATCATTATAATGTTACTATGAATGCTCCACAGCTGCTTTATTATGACGATAGCTATGACCATCTGTTGATTCAATGGCAAGGAAAGGTAAATGAGTTTGGTAGAAATCTGAGATTGGTGAAGACAATTGATTTATCAACCAACAGTTTCACAGGAGAAATCCCATACGAGATTACCAATCTGCAGGGATTAGTAGTACTAAACTTGTCACACAACGCTCTACTTGGAGAGATTCCGAAAGACATTGGGCAAATGAAAGAACTTCTGACTTTGGATTTATCCAAAAACAAGTTCTCAGGAGGGTTGCCATCAAGCATGTCTCAGATGAATTTTTTAGGTTATCTTGACGTGTCGCATAACAACTTGTCTGGGAGGATTCCATCAAGCACTCAACTCCAGTCCTTTGAACCATCAAGGTACATTGGAAATGCAGGACTATGTGGACCTCCCCTGACCAAATATTGTCCCGGAGATGAAGAACTTGAAGTTACACCTGGTGAAAGTAAGAGTGATGGCGAAGACATAGATGAACTTAAGAGATGGTTTTATATTGGAGGGGCATCTGGTTTTGTTACTGCATTTTGGA